>CM057338.1:12117655-12717655 GCA_030015575.1 Agapanthus africanus
GTACGACCGGGTTGAGGTCGCTGTACCCGTTGTGAATATTTTTATTTCTGTACTAGGTTTATCCCGCGAAGGAGTGCACGGATAGCCGGGTTCTGGAGGGCAACGGGTCCGTATCTCATGGCTTTAAGAGGCAAAAGGACCTTACTCTAGAATTGGCAGACTATTCGCCGCACTTGTACGGGGTACAGGTTGACCCAAGGAGGGGTGCTCAATTTTCCGGATTCCGTGAAGTGCCGGGTGTTCCATTCACTATGTTGTGGGGACTACCTCACTTCAGGTTTTGGCGGGTAACTTGCCGCACCCGTAGGGGTCTAGGTTACATTGCACAGGCTATCCATACGACCAGGGGAACGTTGGGTTTCAGTAGCGGCTCTGTGAAACCCGGGGATCCCAAATTATCTGTATTGTTCTGTGATGCTTATTACTTTTCTGTAATGTTGCATATTATCACGCCTGGAGAGATTATTGTATATTAGTCTATATACTATTAGATGTTGTGTATGTTTTACACCCGTGCTAGTCCAGCCCCCGCTCTGTCGTTAGTTAAGTAACCTAACGGGTGATGACGGGACCCAGTGACGAATGCGGATGGCATATACGTACATTTTATTTTCCTTCTTTTCTGGTGTGATTAATTGATGGGAATACGTTGATTCTTATCAATGCAAGATAAAACAAACCTATATTTGATGTTGTTGGAACAAATTTTAAAAAAGGAGTTATTATAAAGATGTTTCCTTTTGTTTTGCATAGCGGTATTCAGTTAGAATATCCTGCACCTCATTCGACGAGGCAAGGGCTGAGATCCCTTCACCGGGAGTGACCCCTTGGGCAGAAGTTTACGTCAGGGTAATAACTTCAATATAGTCGATTACAAGTTGCTTTGCATCGCGGTATTCAGTTAGAATATCCTGCACCCCATTCCACGAGAAAAGAGCCGAGATCCCTTCACCGGGAGTGACTTCTTTAGCAAAAGGTTTTCGCCACTATATTTTTATAAAAAGCTATCAGGTTCCTTCAACGAGATCAAGTTCATTACGTTAAAGGTTTTTCGCCAAAAACCAGCCGTAATCCTCCGTCATTTTTTATGAATGGTCAGTAGTATTCAAGCTATGTTTGTTGGCCTACGTCAAGGCATAGTGTTTGGTAGCTGCTGGGCATTCGTTTATTGCATAGATAGATGCATTAACTTTAGGACAGACGTACAGCCTTGTTGGCCTACGTCAAGGGCCTGTACGATGTACTAAATTAATCAGGACAACGACGGGTAGAACTTGACATGTGGCTTATGATTTGTTGGCCTACGTCAAGGTCATAAGAGCATGGGATAAAAATTATATCGGGAGTTTCAAATATACAGGAAACTTGCAAAACTTGAGCATACCTTCTGGAGTGTGAGAACGTGAGTGGATACCGTCACGTTATCATGCGATGAGAGTTGGATCCCGATTCTCACTGATGAGTTGGTTTACTCCTCGGGTGATTCCGACTAATTCTTCTTTCAGGTTTGGAGGAGAATTTGAGACTACAGTGGGAGGTTTCCTAATTAGATAAAATGATAACCATTCTGATCTAGGTTAGAGTGCATGCAGAGTGTTTCTTTTCTCTCTCTCTTTGGCAGCGACCTTTGACCGACCCTAGACTATAACTCAGTAACCAAGTTGACCGAACCTTCTCAAAATACTGGCTTTTGGATTGTCCGAGTTGCATAAGTCATTGCCGCTCCTTCTTTTACCCTTTGTATTTCTCAGAACACCCCATATTACTACGGACATCCACTTCCATTGGATAGATCCATCGTATGGTTATATACGAACTCGAAGGGACTTCTTCGAGGATGGATCCAGGTTCAGGAGAAATAGAATTGGTTTATTCAGTTGTCTTTTATCATCACCTTCTCTCAAGTTACGAGTACTCCTAGGATTATGAGAGTATACCTAATATGCTTACTGGATAGTCTTCTTCTAAACCATAGGCTGGTGCCGAATGGTAGGGAAGAAGAAAACCACTTAGCCTAACGATGGTGTACAGAAGGTAACGACTAAAGACAAATAATGGGAATTGGAGAGATGGCAGGGAAATATACGGTTACAGTCATGAATCTGAATTATGGAAGAGGCATTACTAGAAATATCTGGATACCCCTACGAAACATTTTTATGTTTCAGTGCATTGTTAATAGAAAACTGATTTCCCAATTAGATACTTACTCCAGGGTATATATTTACCAGGTTTCATTCTCACATCTGTATAGTTTTACAGATGATGAGTGGGAGTAAGTTATTGGGAATTAGGTGATCATCCTCATTATATCGGAATTCGTTATAATTGGTGATATTTGAGGAAATCTCCTGAGTACAGTTTTCAACCTACGACGCACAGGTTATGAGTTATTAAACTCAGCGGACTTATACAGACTATTGTATGTTTTCCAGTGTCCATCAGGACAAAGGGGGTTGGTCCTCGTACTATGTTCTATTTACTTATGACTTCTCTAGCTTTTAGACAAGTGTTTCATAGAAATACAATGTCTAAGTTTTGAGAAGTTGTGGGTATAGGAATAAAGTAGAGAACCAGGTGTCGCAAGTATCGGGATTCTTCAAAAAGATCGAAGATGTAGATTCTTGTGATTGGTATTCAAGCAATGGTTTTGAGAAACTTGTTTCTCTTTCAGGTTACTCATAATTGGATGGATTCCTAAGTTGAGTAATGCTGATTAGCCTCTCTCCATTAAGTTGGTATGCACTGGAGACAATTGCATGTTTTGAATCTGGTTCCAATTAAATAAGTGCCAAAGTTTCTATATTGGATATAGAATGGTTCATATCTTAACGATGTTAAGATAAGGGGAGTTGTCCAACTTATGCTTAAAACCAGACACTGGATAACTCAAGGCACGTTTCTGTAATGGCAGTTTGTGGGTTGACCCTAACTTTGACGAGGGTTGATTTTCTACCATCTAGAAGATCAATAGTGATATTGTTCTTGACTCGCCACAGTTTTAATAAAATTGATTTTTTCAGAAAACAATAGTGGGAGTATGGTAGAACTGGAAGTGATTCCAGAACCGCAAACGATTACGGAAAATTTAATAGGACCTATATATTCAATCAGGTTTGACATTCCAATAGCCACTCCGCAGATATGGTGGGTAACCTCAGACACCCGAGAGGTACTCCGGTAGCCTCAAGGACGGTGACAGGGAGGTTCTTGTTTACCTAGACTTGATACTACTGTTGTTCCAGACTATGAGACCCGGCAGGAGGATATGTATAGCGTCGTTCTAAACTAGTTTTAGAAGTACAAGTATATATTATTCTACCAGAGGGTTGCTGTGGTCAGTTGGGGCAGCGGAAGTATAGTGGGCAAGTAGCTTATGTCTATTTATAGGCGTGAGCAGATAAAGCGGAGAAAGATCATCTATTTTTTGATGTTACAGTCATGGGTTTTGACTTCATCAGAATAGGGGATGGATCTGTTAAGAAGGTAGTTGGGTGTGATGTCCTGCTATTTGGATGACATACAAAGAGTAGGAAGTAAAATTCCTATACTACGATCGGTTGTACTGTGGTCGTCACACAGTTGTTTCTCCGCAAAGGATATGGATATAATATCTGACATTCTGGTTACTAGATCTATGGTATTAGATCTAGATTTGGGTAGTTTCCCAATGTGGGTACTTTGACAGTATTCTAATAGTATTTTAGAATAGATGACTCCTGGCATGGTGGTGTATCTGCAGGTGATGGAGTCACCCTCTCTAAAGGAGTCTTACAGACTAAAAGGGAGAGGGATGTGCATGATTGGCAAATCACTTGCTTAGGCAATTGAGTCAATCGTGAGATGTCAAGTACCACACCAGATGTTGTTATTGCACTAGATGCGATAAGTTTATATTAATCCAATCCTGAAGAAACATAAGGAAGCAGTTATAGAATATAAGTGAATGTTCTACGGATTTGATTACGGCAGCCTCCTTCGGGAAGACGGTTATCATTCCAGGCTTCCAAGGTGACCTGGATGACAGGGTGATTGTCAGAGTTATAGTTTTCCCTCTGACAAGGGACAGTATTATGGACAAGTGGTCCAAGAGGATACTGTGGGAGGCATGGTGCTGGATACTGATTAAGTTCAGTTATCGATACAGTCTAAGAAGTATGGATTTGGAGTTCATTTATGAGCTAGGTCCCATCAGATATCCAGACATATTCTAAGACAGGTATTACTCGATTCGGGAGATGGCTTTCTCCGCGAACTTGAGATTAAGAGAGACATAGAAAGAAACATCAGGGCGTATCCACTCACTGAGGCTATTTCTCGAACACAATAGTTTTGCAAACGGGCTTTGTGAAACTGATTAGTAGAGGAGTTGGATGTTCGGTATCACACGAGCTGTGAGTACACGACATCGCAATAATTAGCCTTAAGTGCAAGTGGGAGATTGTTGGATATAGTGCCCTCTAAGTCAATTATTGTGTCGCAGGTACGTGATTGCAATGATTGAGAGAGGACCTATACCGATAAAATAGTCTTACTCAAGATGATAGTATACTATCTGGTTTGTCTTTATCATCATGTTGATAGAGCCCATAGGATTCTTGCTTGACTACCAGCAGTATGATGGCGATCATATATGTGGGAGCTGGGGTCTATAAGCACATCCTTAAAGTGTCCCTAGTCGTGGGAGTTTCGAGACAGAGAATCGATACTCCAGAGTAGACTAGTGTATACATTCGAGACCCCGACGAGGGGAGGTGGCCGGTCTCACAAGCCATTGGTGTTAGTTGGTTCACCTAAGATTTATACAGGTGCTCATTGGGTCATGAGTACACCGGACAGGACTCGCCGGGAACATGCTAGTTGGTATTATACATATCGTCAGATAGCAGTTCCCTGGTGACATGTGTACAGGTTAGTTCATCAACCTGAGGTCGTCATTTGTCTCGTGTGAGTTCCCATTGTGCTTTGATTTATACCCTACCACGGGTCAAAGGAGTCATGCAAACAGGTATATTTTGGGTACAGTCCCGAGCCACATTTGAGGCAAGTGAGCGGATCGGCAGGGGAATCGTCTCTCCCGGTATTGGGGGTGAGATTGCGCTGTGTTTAGGAGAGCCATTACACGAAATCTCTGTCCAGGGTAATCGAGATTTACTGGAAGGTATTCCGGTAGTATCTCAGAGTGTTCTGGACTGCTCTCTGACATGACTTATGAAGCTATTGGGGGTCTGACGTTTACCGGCCCCCTAGGCCTAATATGCGATACTCATAGACGAATGGACCGGACTGTACGGATATTGTCACTGTCAGGCTCAGTAGGGTTTATAGATGAGTTTGCTCGTCAGCTTCCCTTCCAATCAATACATAGGCAAACCGTTACGTACAACTTGTACCTCTGACGTGCTAGGGATTATACACAGTGCCAGTGTATTGATGAGTCATTAGAGTCCTCCACAGACACTTTCCCAAGTTCGGGCGAAACGTTGTAGATGCCGTATGGATTTATGGCAGAGTTCGGAAAATGCACGTGCGTTTTCACACGTGTCATTTTTCGGGCAGATAATACTGGTCGGCTTTGGTTTAAGCCGGATCCGAGTATTATACTGTGTAGATATAATATCTTTGTCTCAGTTGCATTTGTATTCGATCGTAATACAAATGCGGGTATGTTTATACCGTTACGGGGTTATCCTGAAATTCGTTTCAGGATCACTTTTGGAAGTTGCCAGTTTCCAGTTTTTTATCGGCCGTATTTAACATTCGGTTGAATACGGATTTATCTTTTCGTCTTGAGGGTGAGTCATTGTGTGTGGAAGCTTCAAGATTAGTGACTCATTCTTTTGCATTGATTATTTGGTGACTAGGTTTTCATGCTCATTAAGCATTAATTGGTTCATTTAATGAGTTCATACTAGGTGTAATTTGTGACTCATTCTTTCTTCATGATAAGTATTACTTATGATCACCTCCCCTCTCCTACACTCACTCTTCCTCTTCTTTATAAGTGGCCGGCCACATTTGTAGAGGTTCATGGGTTGTTCATTTGAGAAAAGATTATGATAGTTTAGTGTATGGAAATTTCATAGCCCAATTTCCATTTACCCGATTCCAATTGGCAACTTCATTAACCGTTCGTTCATAACCTTGGACGTAACGAGACAAAGTGTTCTACTCATTCTCTACATCAATCTTGGTCATCTCTTTTAGCAAACTTGATGATCGAGTTGCTTCGGTTCAGAGGCGGGAGCCCGTTTAAAGATCCGTCGACGCGGTGCCACCTGGATGACGAGACTGGAGTTTCAGAAGATCGAAGCCGCCGCAACAAAGCGTGGGATGATGGTTGAAGACCGAAGGACTCGGATCGTTCGGTATAACAATTCTACCCACTTTGTAGTTTGTTAGTTTAGCTTTAATGGCAGATCTGGGTTATAGTACGCGATAGCGCCAGTTGTAAAAGTTTTGTTCCGCATATTGGCGTCTATTAGACGACCGGGGCGCGACCGTGGACTTACAAGAATATATTCGAATTATTTTCAGATTAAACTGGAACTCAAACTGAGTCAAACTCTTTACACAAAATTGAAGTCTTGAATTAGTTTTGATATAATCGGTAACTGCTGCATATGGACGGCAGGATTTGTGTCTTTTTCCAAGACAATTACCGTATTGATAACGCCGTTTTTAATTTGTCTACCTTAAATAGGCTAGCACCCACTTTCTCCGGCTCTCTGAGGCTCAAGAGAATTGGTTTCGCTTAAACCTATATTTACTAGGATCTTTATTGTAAATTAGTATAACTTGAGAGGGTTTTATGAAAAATTGTTTTGATATATTTTCAAAATAAACCTCAAGTATTTATTTATCGTTTTTAGAGTTTTCATGGATGTATATTTTAAAATATAATGTTTTCTAATGAATAGAACCTGGATTGCATTGTATATGATATTTTAGTGTAATATTGGAATTGTATTGAGTTGTAATGGTAGTTTCATTAAATTTATGATTCCTTTGATAAAAACATGGAATATATATATAATATATTTAAATTAGATATTTTGATAATATTTACATATTTTTATATATTTATAAAAATATAATTTATTTATTAAATAGAAATCACATTTTCTTAAAATTGTAATACGAATTCCATCGTGACCGAATGCTCCTTGCGGAGGTATGAATCTTGCCCTACTAATACGATGGATATGCGATAATCCGCACCAACCAAGTCGGATTCCCCACGAATGGGTTGTAAGGACTTAATCGTATGGAATTAAGTAATACATTTTCAAAGAAAACGGTTTTATAATAGTTTAAGGCATTTTATTGTAACTAGTATTTTCCAAACAACTATTGTTCCAAAAGTCATCGTGCTATGTCAAAGATGAGTGTTGTGATGAGGTAAGTCATTACCTCGTGTGTTTTCTAAAGGTAATATGGGTAAAATGAATAAGCAATGTCGTATGTAAATATGATGGTATTTTACCGTAAAAGTAAAATAGAAGTTGCAATACATATTATTTTGAGATGAAACTTGTTCTAATGTGTTTATTAATGGTTAATAGACAATATCTAAAAAGATGGTAAATTTTTTATTAAGAAAAATGCATTTTTGATGAAATTAGATTCGGAAGTCGGATTAACTCCGCTTCCGACGAGTTTTAATAGATTGTTGTTTTAGAAAAGAAAAAGGTGAGAAGTGAAGGGACTTACAGATTAGAAAGAAAGGGAAGAGGTAGGGTGAACTTAGGAAAACGTCGGGGAGTCGTTTCGTCGCCGGATTCTTTCCGAAACGTCGCCGGAACTTTGCCCTTCACTAACTCCACTTGTACAACTTTTTGGACTTAGGATTTTTAGAGAGTTTTGGCACTAGATTTCTGAATGAGAGGGGTAAAATGAAGGGTGATATTTATAGGAGAATTAGGGTTTTGAATATTGAAGAGTAAATTAAAAATATGCATTAATATGGATTAAAGAAGGGATTTATCATTCTCTGGATAAATGCAGAGAAATCAAACAGAATGGGGGTAGTGGGATAGGCCAAAGGGGTGTTAGGGTTAAAGTTTGGTCGCATTTGAGACGGGTTGGACCGGCGGCGCTGGCCCCAACACGCATCTCTCTGGTCATTCTCAGAGGTAAGGTGCTTGGATCTTTGACACGTATCTTAGTCTGTTCAAATAACAATATCCACATATTTGTTTTCTTTGTGACTTTTCATTTTAGGTGCAGTGCACGTGCAAACTTTTGAGCTTCTAAAAATTTAAAAGAAAAATCAACAAAAATATATGTGGCTGGGGGGATTCGAACACTTGGGCTATGTCACAGCAGTGCAAAGCTTTACCAATGAGCTACAAGTGCTTTCGTGCTGTTCAAAAGCAAATTTAATTTATAACTTGTGCTCAGCCTTAGGTATTCCTCTCTGTACTTTGAGAAAAAAATTTGTACAGAAGATTAAGGTTGTTATATTAATATTATCAAAATATATATTTTTAATATATAATATATTCCATGTTTTCTAAATCAAAAGAAAAGAATCACAAATGTTCATGAAAATACCATGAAGATCAATACAAATCAAATTTACATGAAAATATCATATACTATTAAAGTTAGGTCTATATCCACTAGAATATCTCATCACTCTTAAAATTAAATCTATGAAAACCCTAAAGACGATAAATAAATACTTGAGGTTTATTTTGAAAATATATCAAAACTATTTTTCATAAAACCCCCTCAAGTTATATTAATTTACAATAAAGACCTTAGTAATTATAGGTTTAAGCGGGACCAATTCTTTTGAGCCTCAGGGAGCCAGAGAAAGTGGGTTCTTACCTATTTAAGTTAGACAAACTAAAAACGGTGTTATCAATACGGTAATTGTCTTGGAAAAAAACATAAATCCTGCCGTCCATGTGCAGCAGTTACTGATAACATCAAAACTAATTCAGGATTTCAATTCTGTTTAAAGTGTCTGACTCAATCTGAGTCTCGGTTCAATCCGAATACAATCTATACTTGAATACAATTCAATTATAACTTCAATACAATATGAATCCATTTATACCAGAATACCATCTATAATCAACATGACTTGAACTGACCACACCATGAATATTCATTGACTTGTCTACATGACTATCCATTTATATCCTTATCCGTTTACATGAACAAATGATATCATGGTTTCAGCAAGTCTTACATCTACAATTTACTACAAAACAATACAATCAATACAAAAGACATTACAGGGTTTTAAACGGGTAGACTGGTACGGAATGTGTTAGAAGTGGCACGAGACGGTCACTTTAATACAACTAATATGAATATCCGTTGTCGTTGTCCCATGGGTTTTAACGGGGCCTTATGATCCATATACCATAGTCCATGGGGTAAGTTGGACTCCTCTCGTATACACTGACATATTATGTACCAAGCTACAAATAACTGCGTTAACATAACAATCAAATATTATACCAGTTATATTCTCTTATCTGTCTATTCTATTTCTACCTTTCTTTGGGACATACCGAGCGATTGTTCGCTGACGACATTCCTATTTCTCCTCTTTCTTTGGAATGTTTTCAGGAGGACCTGATTCTCAGGAGATCGAGCTCAGCTCAGACGACTTAGAGAAGTTCGTAGAAGACCCAGAGCTGAATTTACTTTCAGTTCATGCCATTGTTTAGGCATTGCTTTCCTCATTGTATTTACTTTTCAGTTATATTGTAAAGAAATGTTTAATAAATAAAAATTGTCGTTCTTTTACACCATGTCTTACTTGTGTACTTTACTATATTGCTTATTACGCTTAACGTGTTTACTTCCGAGTAAATACGTCGCGGACCTCGCCACGCCTCCTTACCCGTACGCCGGGAAGCGGGGCATGACAGGTTTTGTTGGTAGCCAATGCAGGTTAGTTTTGCATGGAACCCAACCGTGCAGGGTCCGTTCTGCATGGAAACCTAAGCAATATATATCAAAAGAATCAGCAACTAAACATTCTTTACATTTCCTATTCTTTGAATCCATCCTAACCCTATTTTTATTTCAAGATTATGGATTCTCCAAACAATATCAGCACCAACGTGAATGGAAACACCTCACCATCACCTCTTCCACGTACGCTTACTATTGTAGCTCCGATCAACGAGCAATTGGTATTGCTCGAGGTAATTAAGAGCCTCTTGGAAGGACGGCAGCAGTAGACTGCTATCCTAATGAACCGTCCAAAAGCGGAAGCACTTGGAGTGAAGCAATTCCGGGCACTGCATCCGAAGCAATTTTCTGGGAAAGAGAGCCCTTTGGAAGGTGAGGAATGGGCTCAGTCGATCGAAGACGATCTGGCAGTAACACAAGTGCCAGACATTGCTTGGGTAAGGGTTGCGAAGCTGCAACTTACCGATAACGCCCGAGTATGGTGGAAGGCGGAAGAAAGCCATCTTGCCCAGCCGATCAAATGGTAGACTTTTCGCGACATGTTCGACACGAAGTATTTTCCAGAGACTGCCCGATTCAACATGGAGCAGCAATTCATCCACCTACAATAAGGCTATATGTGGAGCAAATCAGTGGATGAGTATGATGCCGAGTTCATCATGTTGAGCAGGTTCGTAGCATACCTCATTCCGACTGCTGAGATCAGGGCCAGACAATTTCAGTAAGGGTTGGACCCAGAGATCTAAGCTGCTCTAGCTACAGAAGATTTTCCAACCCATGACCTAGCTCTGAAAGCTGCACGTCAATACAAGGCAGTAGTGAAGAAGAAGTGCAGACCTCAATCTACCGGTGTGAAGCGCCCTGCCACTCAGATGGCAGGAGGAGCCTCTTCAAGGCCACCTTTTGTGCTCAGGAGACCGGGAGTACCATTCAACCGGCCCAGTCCATATTTCTGCTTCTATTGCAAAAGAAATGGACACCTGGAGAAGGATTGTAGGCATGCTAATCGCCTTTGCATAGTCTGTGGTTCATCCACACATGATATTGGGTCTTGTCCTCACAGACTCAATCAGAATTCTTCACCCAGACCAATAATCACTTATCCGCAGCACCAGCTATCCAGGCATCTACACCACATCTTGCTTTCCCTACTCCACCTTCTCATGGACCGATTGCACCTCCTCCTTGTCAGTTCCATCAAGCACAAAGGAACTTACCTCATGGACAGAGGAATGGACAGAGAAATGCTCCTCCAACAAGGAGGAATGTACTGAGGAGTCAAGCTTTCACAATGACTGTAGAAAAAGCTGAAGCCACTAGCCAAGTCATCACTGGTAACTCCTTTTCTTTCAAAACTTTCTTTCAATCTTTATATACATCAAAATATTTTTCTATACCTAAACATATCACACATAACTTAGGTACGATCTTAGTAGCCTCACTTCTGCACTAGCACTCTTCGATACTGGAGCATCTAATTGGTTTATGTCTCAACGGTTCGTTCGAACTCATGCGATTCCAGTCAAACCGCTCGTATCCAGCAGGAATGTCAGTTCAGGGAACGGCGTTCTAAAGACAACAATGGGATACGACCTGTATCCAATGGTCTTCTGCAGTAGAGAATTCTATGTTGACTTCAAGGTGCTGGAAATACCGAACTTTGATGTAGTTTTGGGTATGGATTGGCTCGAAACTTTCTACGCTACCATCGACTGTTGTCAAAGGAGGGTAGTGTTCGAGATTCCTGATCATCCGGTCTTTTATTTCAAAACTGGAGACCGTACCCTGGAGCCTAGTACCTATAAAGCAAAACCGAAGAAGGCGGTGATTGCAACTCTACAGGCGGAAGAAGATAAGCCAGAGGTAGTTCGAGAGTTCGACGACGTATTTCCTGAAGACATATCAGGTTTGTCTTCCGATCGAGCTCTTGAATTTGGAATTGATTTAGTACCTGGAGCACAACCGATGATCAAGGCACCGTATCGGTTAAGTGTAGAAGGTTTGAAAGAGATCCGTACTCAATTGGACGAACTTGTGAAGAAATGATGGATTCGTCCCAGCACTTCAAGTTGGGGATCTCTAGTTTTGCTGGTGAAGAAGAAGGAAGGTTCATACCGAATGTGCGTTGATTATAGAGCTCTGAATGAAGTAATTATAAAGAACAAATATCCACTACCGCGCAGACCTGTTCGACCAACTAAGTAGATCTTGCGTTTTCTCCAAGTTAGATCTTTGTTCGGGTTATCATCAGGCGAAGGTCAAAGAAGCTGATATTCCTAAAACGGCATTCAGAACTCGTTATGGACATTACGAATATCTCGTGATACCATTTGGAGTGACCAACGCATCAGCCATATTCATGAACCTAATGAATCAAGTTTTCCGAGAGTACTTAGACATGTTTGTTGTTATTTTCATCGAAGACATCCTGGTGTATTCAAAGAGTCGGAAAGAGCATTCCGAGCACTTATGAATTGTCCTGGATACTTTGCGACAGAATCAACTCTATGCCTAGTACATCAAGTGTGAGTTTTGGCTAGAACAGGTCGTATTTCTTGGACATATCATTTCAGGCAAAGGAATTTCTGTAGATCCAGCTAAAGTATCAGCAGTAAGCGAATGGCCGACACCAAAGATAGTGAAGGACATTCGAAATTTCTTGGGTTTAGCAGGATATTAAAGAAGATTCATTGAAGGATTTTCGAAGATTGCAACACCCATGACCAAGCTCATACGTAAAGATGAAGAATTCGTATGGTTAGAAGCATGCGAACAAGCTTTCGTAGAACTCAAGTCAAGATTGACATCAGCGCCTATTCTCGTCATATCGGACCAATCTGGAGGTTTTGTAGTACATTGCGAAGCATTCGGTAAGGGATTAGGATGTGTTCTTAATCATCACGGTAAAGTTGTAGCTTATGCATCAAGACAGCTGAAAATTCATGAATGCAACTATCCGACGCATGATCTGGAGTTGGCAGCCGTTATCTTTGCACTCAAGATTTGGCGCCATTATCTTCTTGGGGAACGAGTGGACATATACACAAACCACAAGAGTCTGAAATATGTGTTTACTTAGAAAGAGTTGAATATGCGATAGAGAAGATGGTTAGAACTTGTGGAGGACTTCGACATCAACCTACAATATCATCCAGGGAAGGTGAATGTAGTACCTGATGCACTTAGTCACCCACCACTATCAATGAATCTCACCGCACAGTGAAAGCTACAGCAAGAGTTACACCAGATGGAGATAGAAGTGGTTATGCCAGGTAATAATTCAAAGTTGATGAACTTACAAGTTCAATCTACTATTGTCAATCAGATCAAAGCAGCTAACGCAAGTGATGCAAAGTTGCACAAGATCAGAGAACAAGTAGAAAGTGGACTTAGAACAGACTTCATCATCCATAAAGACGGATCTTTGAGATATGACAGTAGATTGTGTGTACCACAAGGTTCTGTTCGGTAAGAATTGATGAAAGAAGCTCACAGCTCTCCCTATTCAGTACATCCTGGTGGTACAAAGATCTGCGGCAACATTACTGGTGGCATGGAATGAAGCGTGAAGTATCTAGAAGCGTCGCTAAATTTTGGTGTGTCAGCAATTGCAATTGAAAGCTGAACATCATAGGACTGCTTCTTTACTTCAACCGTTACCTATCCCAAAATGGAAACGGAAACATATTACCATGGATTTCGTGACTGCTCTTTCTCACAGAACGAAAGGTAACGATGTTGTGTGGGTTATTGTGGATCGACTCATAAAGTCGGCTCACTTCATCCCATTTCGAATTGGCCAATCTACCGAGACACCAGCAAAGAAGTACATGGAGGTAAGTTTGAATCTAAATAAGATTTAACTCTTCATTGTGTACTATCTCTGATACCCATGAACTCATGCAGAAGATTGTGAGATTACATAGAGTACCAGTTTGCATCGTCTCCGATCGTGACACCAGATTCCGATCGCAATTTTGGCAGAGTCTGCAAGCTAACTTGGGAACGAGTCTGAACTTTAGCACAGCTTATCATCCATAAATAGATAGACAGTCTGAGTGAACGATTCAGATTCTTGAAAATATGCTAAGAGCGTGTATGCTAGACTTTGGAGGATCATGGGAAGATCACCTACATCTTGTGTAGTTTTCATACAACAACAGCTACCAAGAAATTATTGGAATGGCACCTTTTGCGGCTCTATATGGAAGGAAGTGTCGATCACCATTAAGTCGGGACAATATTGGAGATAGAGAACTCCTTAGACCTGAGATGATAGTGGCAACTGTCGATATAGTTCGCACTATCAGAGAAAGAATGCGCATAGCCTAAGACCGACAGAAGCACTGAGCTGATGCAAAGCGTCGACACTTGGAGTTCCAACCGGGAGATCATGTCTTTTTGAAGATCTCATCAAACCGTGGAGTGATTTGCTTTAGAAAGCGGGATAAGCTAAGTCCGAGGTACATTAGACCGTTCGACATACTCGAATGTAACGACCATAGTATTATTATAGCTTCGTGTTTTCTTTCTTTAGTAAAATATTGTATTTATTTATTCGTATTATTTTTCCATAAATTTTGTTTTCTATTAAATATATTATTTTATTATTCTATTTATTTTTCCCAAACTCATTTTTTAAAACTAAATCTTAACCTATTTCAAATTAAACGCAATACCTAACCCAACCTATAACCCAAATCCAATCTCATTTTTATTTTTTTTTATAAAACTATGAACCCAAAAGCCCACTTTCTTTTCATGCAACGACATATATTTAATTCTAATTAAATATGTGCATGAACAACTTTGTAGCTCATTGGTTAAGTCCTTGCATTGTTATTCCATAAGTCACATGTTCAAATCTTCATTCTTGCAATTATTATTTTTTTATCAATTTTTATTCTTCTCATAACCTACGAATGATACCTTTCATTTCATCTTCCTTTTAACTCCCAAAGTAATTAGAATGGTTATGAATCATAATTTATTAGAATTACGGTGGCCATAAACCTATTTTATATCTCACTCCTCTTTCTTTTCATCATCACACATTTCTATCATTTCACATATTCCTCTTCATCTAGATTCCCCGAAGAAGAACATAAAGAAATTCTCAAGAAAGTCTCGCTAGAAACGCGAGCCTATCGGCGGATAGATAAGCCCGATGACAATACCGGCTTGTGTATGTAAGTCTCTTCTCTCTTTCCCTCCCTCCATCTCTTTCTCTTTACCTTTCTCTTTTTTATATTGCCATGAAAAACTTCCCTTGTCATATCATAGTCTCTAAATAATTAATTAAATGGATACATATATAAATAATGAACATACACAAACATACACAAATATATAGTTTGTAAAGTCTTTTTCATTACTCTCAATCCATATATTAAGAGTTCATAGTAACCAATTAGGATTGCATCGTTTGTTATTGTATTTTAAATTACTTTATTTAAAATTTGTAAAAAAAATGAAATTACGAATAAATACCATGGTTTTCTCATTTCTCACATATGACATATCAATACTTTTACTTTTAAAATAATTTTTAGAAATTAGTTTTTACTTCTGGAAATTTCAGGAAATATACATATGATAGAATATATTATTTTGTACATGCAGTAAAAATTTCATATCAAACCAAATAACGGTTTCGAAGTTGCGTAGTTTTTTTTATTCACTATTTTTAAAACCAGAAAACTGCCAATAAGGGTCTTCTTCGAGAGACCATAACTCGTTAATCGTTGATCCAAATTAAATGTTTTCAGATTTTTTGAACATATACATCAAAATATATAGATTTTCTTAGTTTTAAGTTTTTACTGAAAATCGACGTAAATTATAGAAAACCGTGTTACAATATTAAGCGACGAATCTGGACAGAATCTGTCCTGATTCGCACACTGTTTTTAAATAGGACATAACTCAAATTCCCGATGTCCGTTCGTGACAAACTTTAGATGTATAGATGGATAATTTATAGAACTATAATTTTCTGTATATTATATTACTTAAAAACGCATGAAACAACTCAATATAGGCTTTGCAATATAACATATAGTTATTGTCCAGAAATCTGAATTTCTGTTTTAAACGCTGATATTAAAACAATCATAACTAGAGCTTAAAAAATCCAAATCGTGCGAATCTTAGTGTTTTGGATAATTACATCGAAAGATATACAATTTTCTAATAATTTTTGTAACCTGAAACTCGATAGAAATTAACTCAAATTGCATTTTAAAAATATATGACGGTGCTGGACAGATTCTGATCTGTTTTGCTCGACGATACGAAAACGAGTATATCTCCAAAACCGGTAGTCTCATTTAGGCGAGACCGGAACTCACATGTGCATAACAATTAAATCTATTTTTTCATTTATATTCTGAATTTAAATGACTTTATTAACTAGTCGTACATATCACATATTTACAATCTTGATTTTGGACGTTTCTTATATACTTATCTCATATCATGTTCTATGATTACTTTTATATTTTTATCTATATAACTCGTGATTAAACCATTATATGCTAGAATTGACTTGATCTTGACACGAATCAATCATAAATACCTGAACCTAATAGGTGCACTTGACTCGACTTGACCCGAACCATGAATACGTAATGACTTGACATGAACACTTGATATGAATACATGAACAATTAACTTGAATACTTAAACTCGACTCGATACTTGAATTGCACTCTCTTATGTATTCATGGATTTGGGCAAGACTTGTAACTTTAATCACAGACTAATATATGCGGGGTGTTGGGGCAGTTTGAGTATGAATCCAACAGAATCTCATGAGTCCCATTATAACAAATAACGTTGCTGTGGTACCGGGCTGAAACGGTACAAATAACGTTGCTGTGGTACCGGGCTGAAACGGTACAAATAACGTTGCTGTGGTACCGGGCTAAAACGTTACATCACGAATTCATGAATGAGGGCCCGTGTTTCCAAGCCCCTGGATGATAGCCTGTTGGGTTTGGAATACTTCAATAACAATTGAAGTCCCGCTATTTTGAGCCCGTGATTCTTTGACCCTGGACGATAGTCTTGGGTTCGAGAATACTCTTGAGATTGGTTGCCATTCACACCTGAACTCACGTTAGTTTTTTTTACCCTTTTAGAGACATTTTAGGATACTTACATTTACTTCAAGTTCACTATACCTACACTCTACGTCCATGCTATACTTGTTTGCCCATGTTACATTTCCATGCTGATATAGTTGACATACACATTACCATGTACGCTACTATACTTGTTTGCATCTTCATGATTTATATCCATGCTATATCATATTACACCACGTATTTCATTTATATACATCACACCATCCTTTTGGGGACTTACCGAGCGTTAGTTCGCTGACGGGCATTCCATCCATCTTTCTTTCTTTCTTGGAATGTTCGTCAGGTGGTATTGAGACAGAGGAGATAGAAGCGGTCGAAGAGGAGTACAACCAGTTCACATCACAACCGGACGTATAGTTTCATTCGGCTTTTCATTTCATTTCACCTTATTTATGTATGCTTCCTTGTTAAGGCTTATCATGTTAAATATCTTGTATTCAGATATTTTGTCTACTATGAGTCATGAATGTAATAAATCAGAGTTGGATTTCATTCTTTGTTTGTTCTTATTATTTTATGTTGCTTATAGACGCTTAGCGTATTTATTTTGAGAAACAGCCTTCTCATAATAAATATGTTGCGGGCTTGCCACGTCATCGTTTCTATCTACTGGGAAACGGGGCGTGACAACGAGTCGGAGAAATGGTATATCGTTTGGCACTTCTACCCTCATTGGAAGGAGTGCATAATGTGTTCCACATATCCCAACTCCGAAGGTATGTGAGTGACACCATTCATATTCTTGATCACTCTGAGCTCTGTTCATATCATAATATTGCATTATTATATTCCCCATTCCTAGTCATTTTACAATTAAACAGGTGCTTTTGACCCATGTCTGCTAATTAGTTGTAGGTTACAGGTTCTTGGAATAAAAACAGTGAAAAAGACAAAAGACGATACAAAAGTGAGACTTCGACCAACAAACAGAGAATCTTGATCAAGCCTACACGAAGATCAGTTCACAAGTACAAGGCAGTGCAAGGTTCAAGACTTCGTCACGAAGCAACGGCAAAAGTCCACTACAATGTTCACTGGAAAGATCTGGAAGAGAACCAGAAGATATTCTGAAAAAAGTCCTGAAGAAACAAATACCCAAATGCAGCTGAAACAACCCCAAGAAATTCCAACCCATGAAGCTTCCATACGGCCGCGGATCCATGGCCAAGAATGGGGTTTGGCCGCGGTTCCGCGGCCGGGTTCTGCCCGTGTCGGTGGAATTTTGGTGGCGGTGCGCGGATCGTTGAATAGGTCTTTTTCTTAGGGGGTATTTTTGTAAAATCAGATATGCGAGTCAATTGTAACCTAGGGTTTCTATGTCCTATAAATAGAAACCCAAATACCTCTTTTGAGGTATGCCACTTTTCATTTCATAAATTCAGATCTGTACTGTGTTGATGTTTGGAGAGAGCCATCAATAAAAATTAGTAAGTTCTTTTATTTTCATTGCCTTAGTTTACTTTTAATTTAAAATGTTCTTAAATTTTCTAATGAGCGAGTAGTCTCCTCGCTTGTTAGGGTTAGTTTTAGGGAAAGGTTTGAGAGATGAACTCTCTCACCCCTTTCTTGCCCCATCACACATAATAATTAGAACTCCATGCATACACGCCACACCGCTCCCTGCGGCACCTTACCCCTCGAGGTAACGGTGATACCGTAGTATAAAGGACCGGTTGAGCGTGTTTTCCATGAAGGTTGGGGTAAGGATCGATAAAGAAAGGACAAGAACCTAGAGGAAGAAACACCGTTTCTTCCCGATGGTACTAATCCCTTTTATTGATAATTACCATAACACCTAATAGATCTAAAATAGGGCATTGAAAGCGGTGAGGAAACATTCAATCTCCCAACTTACCCTAGACCTAATCCTAGCAAGACTTATATCTAGATAATCTTAGTATAAATCAATTTAGGTTTTAGAAATAATCAATCCGACATCCATCGGAATTAACTCGTTGGAGCGATTAGGAAAAAACAAAATCCCTGTGGACCGACCCGTACTCACCGGCTAGCTACCAAGCGACGTCGTTCTTGATTGCGGTTACTAAATATTTTTGATCATAAAATCATACAAATCAAATGGCGCCGTTGCCGGGGATGGCGTAAAATTTCCTTTTTGCAATTTCGGGTTAATCTAAATTAAAAAAAATCATAAAAACAGAAAAGAAAAAAAAATATAAATTTTTTTATCATTTATCGTTTGAAGGGTATTTTTCTTGTGTGAATCTTTGCAGGATCGATGGATCTGGAAAAATCCAGAGTGCGAAAAAGAAAACGGGAGATCCGAACAGAAGGGGATTTCAGAAATAGAACAGCAAAAACAATCTCGGGATCTGAACCAGCCTTTTGTTCGCGCTTTCGCCGCGCAAACCCAGCTTTGACCGCGCATCCACGGCGGGAAGGTGACATCATCACCACCAAAATTTTCTCGGGATCTGAACCGTTGAGCCGACCGCCTTTCCGCCGCCGTATTCCGCTAGCGACCGCGGATCCGCCGCAGGGTGGCCTCTTTGGCACGTGAAATTTGCACTGTAAGATCTTTTCTCTCTCCTCTGTAAATCCCAATATATCTTTTGTCAAATCTCCTGCAGGATTCTTTGCGCTTAAAAAATCTTCCCCCTTCCAATAACAAATCTTGTGCAGGATTCTTTGCGCTGCGCTTAAAATAAAAAATTGATTGCAAGTGATTTTTTCTGTTTTGCATATCTTTAATCGGATTTTTAGAGGCTTGAGACCAATTCAGATTGGGTGGGGATTTCATCACCCTTCTCAGGACCCCAGAAATCACATAAGGCATATGCATTGACCATCTCTTAATTAAAAAATACTAGACTCTGCCCTAAGGACGTCGCGCTCAATAGGACAGAGGACTAGTTGTAGGCATCGGCCGTTGATCCTAACCTGACTTTACGGTGTCTAGGCAAGTGTGTCTGAGGCGAGTGGTTACTTAATTAGGGCCACTACTTGTAGTGGAGAGCCTCCCACTCACCTGGCACTTACTTGGCCGCAATTGGCGGTGAAGAGGCGGTTTGAGGTCCTATTTCTAGCCTTTTAGAACAGTTAGGAGACCTAGGTGACCCTAGATCTAGACCTGATTGTGCATTTGTGGTTGATTGAAAGTGTGTTTAAGCCCTTTATCGAAAACAAAAAATTTGCAAAAAAAAAAAAAGTTCCAAATAAAAAAAATGAAATTTTTTTATAAAAACTTGCAACTTGTCACTTAAAATCCGTGCACCCCACCACCACCCACTTTCTTCTCATTGACATTTTCTTACCCCCACATTCTGTTTTTCACTTTTTTGACTACACTACCTCTTTAGTGTATGTCACATTGGACTAGGGACACTAGCGCCCGATTAGTCCGTGTTTCGTTGGTACAGACCGACGAACCTTTCGACTCCGAAGTCGAAATTCCTTCCACTTCCTTACCTCCACCTTCAAATTCTTCTTCCGAAGGTATGTCGGGATATAATCCTAACAACACCTTACCCACGGGACTGATTCCACCTCCATTAGGTGCGAATAACCCGAATCACCCGCCTGTTGAAGCGCCCCAACGAATCGTGCTCCAGGATCTCTTCTACCCTGTCCGCACCTCCTTACCTACTTTTCTTTCACCCCCACTGGCAAATGGGGACAATTTTGAGATCAAACCCCACTTCATCAATATGCTGCCTAAGTTTCACGGATTGGAATCCGAAGATGCATATATCTTTATCAATAAATTCCAAAACGTTTGCGCTATGATGAAAACAACCCAATTATCAGATGATGCTATAAGGCTAAGGGTCGTTCCTTTCACCTTATGTGACTTAGCCGAGAAGTGGCTATACAGCACAGCATCACATTCAATTAGAAATTAGGACGAGTTTGTTAAAACTTTTCTTAAAAAGTTTTATCCTCATCACAAGACCGCGAGAATTCACAATGAGATAATACAATTTTCCCAGCTTCCTTCCGAACCATTTTGGAAGTGTTTTGAAAGATTCAAGGACCTACTTGTTCAATGCCCTCACCATGGGATCGAAAATTGGCAACTTTGCCAAACATTATACGAGGGATTGAACCCGGCAACGAAGCAGTTGCTAGAAACAATTTGTCAAGGTCACTTTCTAACCAAATCTAGTGAGAAGGCATGGCAGTTTCTCGAGGATCTTAGTGAACAAACAATTCAGTGGGAGAGCACCAAGACCACCTCATCTTCTTCTATTGGTCAATCTAGGGCAGGCATACATCAATTAGATATGTCGACTGCTATGAAGGCCGAGATGGCCGCACTTACGAAAAAGCTAGAAGCCATTGAGACCAAAATCTCATCGTTTTCTCCTGCCCCTGCTTTACCCTCACGAACTGTTTGTGCTTGTTGTTCGGATCCATCACACCTTACCGAAGAGTGTCCTTACAATCCACCTGTTCAAGGACAAGATCAAGTCAATGCTGCCTTTCAGCAAAGACAAAAAAATGATCCATACTCTTCGACTTATAATCCGGGTTGGAGGAGCCACCCAAATTTTGCTTGGAATCAACAATTCCAAGGAAGCAACAATTTTCAAAGGCCTCCTCCTCCACAACAACAAGCACCCCAACAAACTCAATACCAGCAACCTTTCCAACCACAACCTTATCCAAATCAAACGAACAATTTTGTTCAACCAAATGATGATAAGGTTATCTCGCTAGAAAAAAGTCTAGATGCATTTCTCAAGCAATCTACACAATCCGCAGAAAGGTTGGAAAATTCCATCCAGTCTTTGGTGCACAACAATGCTTCACACGATCAAAGTATCAAATCTATTGAGGCACAAATTGCACAACTAACTGCTGCGTTGAGCGAGAGAGAAAAGGGAAAGCTTCCATCTCAACCATTGCCAAATCCCGGTCACACACACAACGCACATGTCGTATATGAACATCAAAATCATAATGTAAATGCGGTGACCACGTTGAGATCTGGAAAAGTGTTGCAAAATAATGTGGGTATTAGTGATGACACCCCTGCCGGTGGTTCTTCTCCTTCTCCTTCTTCTTCTTCTTCACCTTCATCTTCTTCGCTAGAGCCTATTCTTCATTCTTCAAAAGGCTCTTCTTCTTCTTCTAATCCGAACGGACCCACTTCTCACTTCACGAACACACCCACACTGGGATCCGTTCCAACTCCACATTCTACTCCATAGACATTGGACTCAACAGATTTTCAAAATGCTCCATTTCCAAACAGGTTGAGTCCCAATAAACCAACTCTACAAATGGAGAAGATTGTGGAGTTATTTAAACAGGTTAGCATAAATATACCTCGCTTGGAAGCAATCCAACAAGTCCCTTCGTACGCGAAAATCTTAAAGGGCTTATGCTCCTCAAAGAGAAAATCTCAAATACCCAAGAAAGTGCTAGTGGCTAGTGCAGTGAGCAATGCGATTAACCAACCTCAACCCTTACCCCAAAAACGAAAGGACCCTGGCTGTCCTACGATTTCAATAACAATTGGGGATAACAAAATAAATCGAGCACTTTTAGATCTTGGGTCTAGTGTTAACCTACTTCCCTACTCCGTGTACGAGCAATTAGGGGTTGGAGAGTTGAAACCCACTCGTTGTACTCTCCAAATGGCTGATCGATCAATCACCCATCCTAGGGGTGAGTTAGAGGATGTGTTGATCAAAGTAGGGGACTTCATATTCCCTGTTGATTTTATTTTTATGGACACACAACCTGTTGCTAACTCACGGAACCAAATTCCGGTGATACTCGGTCGACCATTTTTGGCCACTTCCAATGCTGTAATAAATTGCCGCAATGGCTCCATGACTCTATCCTTCGGGAAGACGTCTAGTGAGTTCAATATTTACAAGTTAGGAAGTCTGCCCCCCCCCCCCGTGCCTAAAACTAGTATACGAGAAGTTTTCTCTATTCACGAAATCACGCAGGAGGACTGCGAGCTTGAAAGATTTCTGTTTGATGAAAATAGTTTTGACGCCACTAGTGCGTCCCTCCTTGAATCTACCACCGTTGACACAACGGATATTGATTATGAATGTTTAACTTTTTCGGATGATTTTGACGACTCACCGCCCGAATATGAATTTTTTGAATTTTTGGATGAGTTAGTTGAACCATCCGAATCGGTTGTTTGCAGTGATTTCGAACCTGTGTTGGAGTCCTTTCAGTTCGAGGTGGATTGCCCAATTTTGCCTATGATTGTTTCGCCTTCGAAACTCGAACTAAAGCCCTTGCCATCTCACCTTAAATATGCTTACCTAGGTGAGAATGAGACCTTTCCCATTATCATATCGGCCTCTCTAGCCCTCGAGCAAGAGAAAGCCCTTTTAATGGTCTTACAAGATAAGCGGCAAGCTTTCGGCTGGACTATAGCAGACATCGAGGAGATTAGTTCCCTCATAATTGAATATCATATGCATATGATGGATGATGCCGAGTCGATAAAGGATCCACAGAAATATCTTGGGGATAGTGTGGATAGTCAACCTCCTCCTTTAGAAGTTGAACCACCCCCTTTTCTTTTAATAAGCTACGAGAATGCCAACATCCCACTGATTGCTGATCATTCACATTCTCGTTTTGATTCATCACCACCTCCTATCTATTCACTTCCACACTTTCCATACCACCACTTCTATTTTCCCCAATTCTTTTTGGATCGGTACAACATGTTCTTCCACCAACCGACACTCTATACAGATAAATTTTTCAACTGGTTGGTGTTGACGTTTGGTCTTTGCAAAGTTTGGCAATGACGTTTCACAATTGTTTCAATGAAGTTTAGGGGGGCCTTTCTGTATATATATTTTTGTTTTTCTGTTAACAATAAAATAAAAAAAATTAATAAATAAATAAACAGGGGAGTGCCGACATTTTGACCCTCTTGGTGTAGCATGACAGTGAGGACACTGTCAAAGTTAAGTTTGGGGGTATGCTCGGTAAGCCTTCTTCCTTCGCATTCATGTATATATTTTGCATTTGCATACTTATTTTTAAAACCCATAAAAATTGAAAAATTTCAAAAATTATAAAAATTAAAGTATTCAATTTTGGCCTTATTTGACTTAAGTTTGACAAATAGGTTAACTAACTAGGAACAACTAGATCTTAGACTTAGTAAATTAAAAACCTTAAAAATAAATTTTCTTAAAGTTTAACGGTAGAAAGTATATGTCTTTGTAGTATATTTAGAAATAGGCAAATTTTGAGTTCAGTTCTTGGGCTAAGTTAAAACAAGGGAAGAGTATTGATATTTTTATTAAAGTATAAGTTTGAAAAATAATTCCTAGATTAAGTCTAAATTTTGAAAATATATACCCTACAAATTGCACAAACACGAACCTTGAAACTTGGAATAGTAGAAGAGACCTTAAAATGCTCTTGTCTAAAGTCCTTAGTACGAAGAAAATGAAATAAAAATTCAAGTGTGAATAAAGAGATAATAAAAAAAATGAACACTGGTTTTTGTGATTACTTAAGGCTGCAAAAATAGAAAAATATTTAGCGAGGGTGCTTCATCACCTAGTGCCTTAGACCAACTGGTTTGGGAGTCACTGCTAAAACCTTAGGTGTTGCAAGACTAGGAATTACGCTTTAATGTGCAAACACATCTTGTAATCGTTTGTTGGTACCTCAAGAAATATTAACGGTCGCATGAACGACGTGTGAGCGAAATTCATCTAAAAAAATTCACCTATTAAGAAGTGCTTTGGACGACGGACAAGAGTATAATAGCTTGATTTGAATTTCCAAGTGTAGGGGTGATATATACACATACGTAGGGGTATGTGATTGGGATTTAGATAAGAGATAGGAATGAAGAATAGAACTTGTATTTTTAGTAGAGATGATAAAAATTCCTAAGTTAAGATAGAACCCTAGAAGGAAAACTTAGGAGATGCCGAAAGCTAAGTCAGTCTGCAGAACATATATAATCTTAAGTTAAGTGATAAGGAAGCGTGAAGAATACGGGTGGATAATTTACAAGTCGAAAATAATAGAATTCTTTGTTAGAAAACTTAATTGGAGAATAAAAATCAATGGGCCTAATTGATAGGATTTTGTGGGTAGTATCCGCTGAAAACCCTCAGGAGACAACACTCTTCCTACTATGGACACCTAGAGATTTAACGGCTTGTTGCACGAGCTCTGTGCAATCGCGTTTCCCTGCGAAAGTGAGGTTAGGTTTTTGTTGAGAATAAAACTAGGTTTGCTTGAGGACGAGCAAAAGATAAGTTTGGGGGTATTTGTTCATATCATAATATTTCATTATTATATTCCCCATTCCTAGTCATTTTACAAATAAACAGGTGCTTTTGACCCATGTCTGCTAATTAGTTGCAGGTTACAGGTTCTTGGAATAAAAACAGTGAAAAAGACAAAAGAAGATACAAAAGTGAGACGTCGACCAACAAACAGAGAATCTTGATCAAGCCTACACTGTAGGGTGTTTTTCGTCACCCCATTGAGATGGGAATACGCGCGCGCTTGTCAGGCGAACTACAGATTCCCCCGGCCTAGGGTAGGCCGAGGTTTATTGATTGTGGGGATCCGAATCTCCGGCAGCCGCGGACTAAGCTGCCGTTAATTACCCCTCGCCTTTGGGGCGAGGGAACCTCCGATTAACGGGTTAAACTGGTCATGCGAACTCAATGTGCAGTGTACGTGTGTTGTATTTTGAAAGGGGGGTTTTGGATATATCGGGAGCCACGCAGAGTTTTTACGGGGGTCCCGCTACCCGGATAGCGGGCTGGGGGTCAAGGGGGCTAGCAGCCCCCTTGCGGGGTGCGGGGCAGCGCCCCGTTAGAAATTTTTTTCTAACAGGGACAGTGTCGCGGAGTATGTGTATGTGTACATTTATATACATATGTATATATATACATGTAAATATAAGTAAAGGGGAAAAAGACATCCAAAGGATGCGTGGGGCCAGCGTCTAGAGCGCTGTGCGCTAAGGTGCTGCGCGCTCAGGCGCGCGCGCGCCACGTGTCGACACGTGGGCAACTTGCGCATGAGCGCTGCGCGCAGGTGCGCCAGCGCACGCGTCACGTGTCGGCATGTGGGCGTTTTGCGCAAGAGAGCTGCGCGCAGGTGCGCAAGCGAGCGCGCGCCACGTGTCGGCACGCGGGCGCTTTGCGCACTTGCGCAAGCGCGCCACGTGTCGTCACGCGGGCGCTTTGCGCACGTGCGCAAGCGCGCAGGTGCGCAAGCGCGCGCGCCACGTGTCAGCACGCGGGCGCTTTGCGCACTTGCGCAAGCGCGCCACGTGTCGGCACGCGGGCGCTTTGCGCACTTGCGCTGCGCGCCGGAGAGGACAAGAGGCTTTTAGCCTAAAAAGATTTCTCTGAAGAGAGATCAAAGAGGAGTTGGACTCCTGAGTGTTTTTTTTCTTCTTTCTTGGGGGTTTAGTGAAAGATATTCTTCTTCTTCCTCCTCTGTTGGCTGGATCTTGATGATCAAGAGATGTGAGATCTAAAAATCTCTCCTTTCTGAGATCTAATGGTAGATCCAAGTTCCCCTTTGTGGGTTTTGTGGTGAAAGACTTCTTAGTTTTTGAAAAGAAAGAGTAAAACTCTTGATTTAATTCAAAAGAAATTAGAAGGTTTAGAACCTTGGAGAAGGAGCAGGAGGCACAAAGAACCCTAATTTTTGGGGGAATGAAAAGTTGTTTTTCTTTTATTCATCATGTTGCCTTTTATAGGCTTACACATTTACATATAGCCCCTTGGGCTTTTCAAAATGGCTTTTTGCCTATCACATGGCTTATGTGTCATTTGTTTTTGCACATAAGCCATGAGCTTACAAAAATTTGGCTTTATGCCCATTTTGCATACAAAAATCATGCACAAAAATTACATAAAAATTATTTGTTACATGATTTTTGTTGTTGGCATGGAGGAGGCTGGCCGCGGCCTTGACTTGGGCATGGGCCCGCTTGACCTGGGCTTGGGCCCACCTGCCTTGGGGTTGACCTTGACTTTGACTCGGTCAACGGGGGTGTAAATTTTTACCCCAACATACACGAAGATCAGTTCACAAGTACAAGGCAGTGCAAGGTTCAAGACTTCGTCACGAAGCAACGGCAAAAGTCCACTACAATGTTCACTGGAAAGATCTGGAAAAGAACCAGAAGATATTCTGAAGAAAGTCCTGAAGAAACAAGTACCCAAATGCAGCTGAAACAACCCCAAGAAATTCCAACCCATGAAGCCTCCATACGGCCGCGGATCCACGGCCAAAAATGGGGGTTAGCCGCGGTTCCGCGGCCGGGTTCTGCCCGTGTCGGTGGAATTTTGGTGGCGGTGCGCGGATCGTTGAATAGGTCTTTTTCTTAGGAGGTATTTTTGTAAAATCAAATGTGCGAGTCAATTGTAACCTAGGGTTTCTATGTCCTATAAATAGAAACCCAAATACCTCTTTTGAGGTATGCCTCTTTTCATTTCATAAATTCAGATCTGTACTATGCTGATATTTGGAGAGAGCCATCAATAAAAATTAGTAAGTTCTTTTATATTCATTGCCTTAGTTTACTTTTAATTTAGAATGTTATTAAATTCCCTAATGAGCGAGTAGTCTCCTCGCTTGTTAGGGTTAGCTTTAGGGAAAGGTTTGAGAGATGAACTCTCTCATCCTTTTCTTGCCCCATCACACATAATAATTAGAACTCCATGCATACACGCACACACCGCTCCCTGCAGCACCTTACCCCTCGAGGTAACGGTGATACCGTAGTATAAAAGACCGGTTGAGCGTGTTTTCCATGGAGGTTAGGGTAAGGATCGATAAAGGAAGGACAAGAACCTAGAGGAAGAAACACCGTTTCTTCCCGATGGTACTAAGCTCTTTTATTGATAATTACCATAACACCTAATAGATCTAAAATAGGGCATTGAAAGCGGTGAGGAAACATTCAATCTCCCAACTTACCCTAGACCTAACCCTAGCAAAACTTAGATCTAGATAATCTTAGTATAAATTAATTTAGGTTTTAGAAATAATCAATCCGACACCCATCGGAATTAACTCGTTGGAGCGATTAGGAAAACACAAAATCCCTGTAGACCGACCCGTACTCACCGGCTAGCTACCAAGCGACGCCGTTCTTGATTGCAGTTACTAAATATTTTTTATCATAAAATCATACAAATCAAGCTCATTATACAGACGGATCTATCTTGTGAGCAACAACCCATTGAAATCCTGGACAGAAAGGTGAAGTCACTTCGGAATAAGGAACTAAACTTGGTTCGAGTGATGTGAAGAAAAGACTCACCAGAAGAATCAATTTGGGAAAGAGAAGACAACAAGCGTGCAAGATACCCTCACTTGTTTGTAAATTAATCCTTAATAATTGTAAATCTCGAGGATGAAATTTTTGTAAGCAGGGTAGAATGTAACGACTCTGTTTTAATGTACAGAAAATTTTTAAAGTTAAAGTACTAAATGGAGTAATTGCAACCATGAGTATGCTATAAGTATTTAATTTGCTTTTGGACAGCAAGAAAACACTTGTAGCTCGCTGGTAAAGTCTTTCACTGCTGTGACATAGCCTCCGTATTCAAATCCCCCAGGCTCATATTATTTTTGCGGATTTTTCTTTTAAACTTTTAGAACCTCAAAATTTTACATGTGCACTGCACGTAAAATGAAAATTCACACAGAAATCAAACATGTGCAAAATGCTATTAACCACGACTAGGACACGTGGCGTTCATCCGACGGCCCAACTCACAAAATCGACCGGTGAAGGAGCTTCTGGGGTCGGCGCCGCCGGTCTAAACCGTCGGGAATGCCTCCAATTCTTGAACCCTAGTCTCTTGGACTCCCCCCACTAACCCTAGTCTGTTTGTTTTCCCTGCACATTAACTGAGAATTAAAATGAGCATTAAAATCAAATTTTAATGCATTTTAATTCTCATTTTAATACCCTAAACTCTAATTCTATCTTATAAATACCACCCTTCACCCTAGCCCTCATCATTCTGAAATCACTTGTTAAAACTCTCAAAATTTTCTAAGTCCAAAAAGTTGTACAAGTGGAGTTAGCCCAAGGTCATCTTCCGGCGACGTTTCGGGAAGAATCCGGCGACACCGCGACTCCACGACGCTTTCAAACTCTTCCTCTACCCTTCTTTTCTCATCTAAACCCGTAATTCCCCTATCCCCTTTTCTATTTCTATTAAAAAGAATTCTCTTTTCAAAACTCGTCGGAAGCGGAGTTATTTCGACTTCCGATTCTAATTTCTTTATAAACTCAACTTTTCTTAACAAAAAATTAACCATATATTTATATATTGTTTAGCAACCATAAAAAAATATTTAGAACAGGTTTCAATTCAAAATATAATGTTATACAACTTTTAGTTCACTTTTACGGTTAAATACCACAAAGTTTACCTAAGACATTATTTCTTCATTTTGCTCATATTATCTTTAGAAAATTCATGAGGTAATGACCTATCTCATCACAAAACTCATCATGACATAGCACGATGGATTTTGGAACAATATTTTGTGGGACAAATACAATTTTTTTACATTAAAATACCTCAAACTATCAAAACCGTATTTCTTTAAATTGTTTTAATCAAATTCCATGCGATTAAGTCCTTACAACCCATCTTGGGGAATCCGATTTATTTGGTGCTGGTTATCGCACATCCATCGGACTAGTAGGGCGAGATTCAGACCTCCTCATGGAGCATACGATCTCGATGAAATTTTTATAACAATTTTTAAGAAACGTGATTTCTATTAATAAATAAATTCTATTTTTAATATATATATATATATTTATATTTGTAAATATTATCAAAATATCTATTTTTAATACATAATATATTCCATGTTTTCTAAATCAACAGAAAAGAATCACAAAAGTTCATGAAAATACTATCAAGATCAATACAAGTCAAATTTAAATGAAAAAACCATATACTATTAAAATTAGGTTTATATCCACTAGAATATCTCATCGCTCTTAAAATTAAATCAATGAAAACCCTAAAGAAGATAAATAAATACTTGAGGTTTATTTTGAAAATATATCAAAACTATTTTTCATAGACCCCCCTCAAGTTATATTAATTTACAATAAAGACCCTAGTAATTATAGGTTTAAGCGGGACTAATTCTCTCGAGCTTCAGGGAGCCGGAGAAAGTGGATGCTTGCCTATTTAAGGTAGACAAACCAAAAACGGTTACGATAATTGTCTTGGAAAAAGACACAAATCCTGCCGTCCATGTGCAGCAGTTACCGATAATATCAAAACTAATTCAGGACTTCAATTCTGTTTAAAGTGTCTGAATCAATATGAGTCTCGGTTCAATCCGAATACAATCTATACTTGAATACAATTCAATTATAATTCCAATACAACATGAATCCATTTATACCAGAATACCATCTATAACCAACATGACTTGAACTGACCGCACCATGGATATTCATTGACTTGTTTACATGACTATCCATTTATATCCTTATCCGTTTACATGAACAACTGATATCATGGTTTTAGAAAGTCTTACATCTACAATTTACTACAAAACAATACAATCAATACAAAAGACATTACAGGGTTTTAAAGGGGTAGACTGGTACGGAATGTGTTAGAAGTGGCACGAGACGGTCACTTTAATACGCCTAACATGAATATCCGTTGCTGTTGTCCTGTGGGTTTTGAACGGGCCTTGTGATCCATATACCATAGTCCACGGGGTAAGTTGGACTCCTCTCGTATACACTGGCATATTCTGTACCAAGCTACAAACAACTGCGTTAACATAACAATCAAACATTATACCAGTTATATTCTCTTATCTGTCTATCCTATTTCTACCTTTCTTTGGGACTTACCGAGCGATTGTTCACTGACGACATTCCTATTTCTCTTCTTTCTTTGGAATGTTGTCAGGAGGACCTGATTCTCTGGAAATCGAGCCCAGCTCAGACGACTTAGAGCAGTTCGCAGAAAACCCAGAGCTTTAGACACTTGTATAGACTTTATTTTCAGTTCATGCCATTGTTTAGGCATTGCTTTCCTCATTGTATTTACTTTTCAGTTATATTGTAAATAGAAGTTGTCGTTCTTTTACATCATGTCTTACTTATGTACTTTACTATATTGCTTATTACGCTTAACGTGTTTACTTCTGAGTAAATACGCCACAGACCTCGCCATGCCTCCTTACCGAGCGATTGTCCGCTGACGACATTCCTTCTCTCTTTTTCTTCGGAATGTTGTCAGGAGGACCTGACTCGCTGGAGATCGAGCTCAGCTCAGAAGACTTGGAGCAGTTCGCAGAAGACCCAGAGCTCTAGTCTCTTGTATATACTTTAATTTCAGTTCATACCATTGTTTAGGCATTGCTTTCATCATTGTATTACTTTCAGTTGTATTGTAAAGAAATGTTTAATAAATAAAAAGTTGCTGTTCATTTATATCTCATATCTTCTTGTGTACATTTACATTGTATTTCTTATTACACTTAATGTGTTTACTTCTGAGTAAATACGTCGCGGGCCTCGCCACGCCTCCTTACCCGTATACTGGAAAGCGGGCGGAGCGTGACAAGGTATTAATTTAATTTTTAAGATTTTAACAATATATTCTAAAATATATTATAATCTTTATTTTTGCAAGACGATGTCGGTTCGAAATAAGTAGAACCGGAACAATGGCATGCGAGAACACGCTATCCCAACCTAGGGAAATGCTCGCAGGCCAACGCTCGGTGGCACTTAGTGAGTATCTCGATACTTAATTTCATATGTTTTCTATATCGTTAATTAATTATTAAACTAAATCCTAATTTCATCGTAGAGAAAGAAAGACCCTGCCAACTACAATGAAGGCAAGGGATGAGCGGTGTTACACAAGGGCACGGGCGCGTACATGGTAAGTTTCATATAATCAAGTTGATTATGTATTATAAATTAACATCTCTGTGTGTGTGTCTACATATATTCTATACCGACCCAGTTCTAAGAGCAGACGGATGCCTTGGGACTTAGCCCCGGTGACTCGATCACCGCCATTGTCCCTGTCCTAGATTCGATATCCGGAGGGCATCATGGTAGGTATGAGCGTGGGGTTGGTCCCGGGGCCCATCGATATTTTGATAGGTGTTCAACCGCGCACGAGTACGTCGTGACCCAGACATGGGCAGATACGACATCTACGTCGTAGAAGGAGATCCGTCAGTTTTGCCAGCAGGTGGAGCAGCAGCATCAGACACAGTAGGAGACGCGGTAAGAGCTGTAGGATCTTAGGGTAGAGATTCAAGACATGAGGCAGTCGCACGCCGATTCCATCTGTCATAACATACGAGATGAGTTGAGCGCATTCTTTAGGCCACGGGATGACGAAGATAGACCGTCGTCCTAACGGCCTTAGATGTTTTGATTTATTGACACATACATTTGTTCATTGGTGGAGTGGAGTATTGATCATATTGATTGTATGTACATATTTTGTTCATATTTGCGTGCGATTCGGAGCTTATTACTTTGATTATCATATATCGCGTGAGATTTGATCATATTAATATTATATATTTCTGCTTATGAATGAAAATTATATATTGCTGCTTTTGAATGGAAATTATATATTGATGGTTGTGATTGAAATTAAAGTGCATGGGGCACGAATTTTTTTTAATTTTAAAAAAAAGGCTTGGTCACAGTTGTAACCGTGACTAAATACCTATGGTCATGGTTACAACCGTGACCATAGGGTTCTCCAGATAACTGATATCTAGAGCAAATCAATTAAGGTCACGGTCAAAAGTTTTTAGTTACGATTATAACTATGACCAAAAACAATTTTTGGCCACGGTTCAAACCGTGACAAAAAACGTGGGGGCCACCTTCCTAACTGACTCTTGAATGTTGGATGCTGAGAAATGTTCACGGTTACAACCGTGAAAATTTCTTCCTATGGTCATGGTTCTAACCATAACCAATCCTTTGCTCACACATTTTTAGGTCACAGTTTAAATCGTGAACAAATTCTTACCCTGTAGTAGTTCTAGTGGGTCGACCGACCCAACCCGTTATGAGAAGCCGATTCCAAGTCGGACTCGGGCTCAATGATATGATCAGCCTAGGAGGTGGTCAAACCCTATTAATGGTTTGGGCCCAATATAATCTCAACCATCTGTTTGCCCCTCTACATACACACACATACACAATGGGTAGAAATTAGAATTTGCACTACTAATCACTAATGATCATAAGGTTAACTATTGATGGATGATCATAATATTTGTCCAATGACAACATTAATGGATACATGTGAGTGCAACCATTGGAGATTAGGGTTCCAAGGTTCTTGATCGTCTTCCTTAAAATCTCTAGCAGCCGCGGTGAATTAGACGACTTTCCGAGTAACACTATGATTGATCCACGTACGGCCATCCGAAGAAGAGACAACCATGAAGAACAAATCAGCAGTCCAACGGTATTTTAGGTGATCCACTACCCTGCAAAGGTATGCTGATCTTAGTACTTGTAGGATGCTAATTGAATCTTTGTTTCTGTTGTTTATATGAGATCCTCTTGTGGATCGGATTTGCATGAGTTCATCGACGATTTAAGGATCGCTTCACCATGATCCTATATTGTTTTTAGAGCCATTAGGGCTGTTTGATCTGTTTTATAGAAGTTTTTGATTATGTTTAAGTTATTTCAGATCATAAAAAAATATTTTTTATTAGATCTACTATTATGAAAACCTTTAAGCTTTTTAGATCTAAAAAAGTTATATTTTTGTTAGATCTATATAAAGCGCATGATAAAAACACGATTTTTCTTGTTGATTGATCCTATGAGACTGATTTAGGGATTAAAGTTTACGTTTTTGGGGAAAACATAGCTTTTGGCGATAAAAATTAATTTTTGCATGTGTTCACTACAAGAAACTGGGACCTCTTTTGAAGAGATGCCTATTTTGATGCGAGTCCTTCGTCGAAATAGGGTATCCATTTCTAAAATTTTTTTGGCTTTTGTCAACACCTATTTCAACACGAGTCTCGGGCGAATTAGGTGTTGACAAAGTCAGCAACCCTACCGCAGTTATCAGCTCATTTCCGCCCCCCCCCCAAATTACTTTCCCCCTTATTTTTCCCCAATTCCTCAATTCCACCAACCCCCCCTCCTCCATCGAGCTTCCATCTCTGAGACTCCCCAAACCTTTCCTCCTCCACCGAGCCCCCGCCTTCGAGCAAGTCCTCGATACCCCCCTCCTTCATCGAGCCCCCGCCTCCACCTGAGCCGTCGCCTCTAAATCCTCATCGCCTCTTCCTCATCAAGCCATCCTCCTCTTCGCCTCTTCCTCTTCTTCGCCTCTTCCTCCTTCACCGAGCCCTCCTCCTCGTCGACCTCATTGCTTCCTCCTCCTCGCCGACTTTGTCGCCTCCTCCTCCTTGTCGACCTCTTCACCTCGTCGATTTCGTCTCCTCCTCCTCCTCATCGAGCCTGAGCCTTCCTCTTCACCGTCAGCTCTCCTCCACCGAGCATCCCCGTCACCGAGCACTCCCTTTACGAAGCACCCCTTCACCAGCCATCCCTCCTCCGACTGGATCTACATTCGAGCTTCCCTTCTTCACGAACATCGTCCATCGGATCTACTTCGACGTGAAATCGGCAACGAATTAGGTGAATAAATTTTATAAACTTTCAATTTTTAAAGTTTATTTGTTGTTAATTTTAGTTAATTTCGTTATATTGGAAGTGTAACCCATGGATCATAATATACATGTATTGGTAATTCTAAGTATGTGTAAAATTTTTGCATTTGTATTCGTATTTGAAAATATAAATTTTCTTGAAATTAGAAAAATTGCTTGTACTTGTATATGAAAAATATTTATGAAATTTCTGATATTTTAAAACTAGTCGTATTTTTGATAAATATGTTTTCTTCTTAAAATTTTTAATGTAATTTTCTTTTACATATTTTTGTTAGAAGTTTTAATTAAGCAAAGCTTTAGATGATATGTGTAAATATTAAATTTTGAAGGGTTAAAATGCAAAATATCTTATCCAAGAATTTTCTAAGTTCTTTTCTTTTCTTTCCTTTGCTTTTCCTCCAAGTTTCTCTTCTTCCAATTTCTTCTTTCTTTCTTCATTCCAAACTTTTACAAAATTTTCAAGAAGAGGAGTGAAGATAAATTGGTAGATAAAGGCAGGTGCTTTAACTTGTTTTTTTTATATATATAATTGTTATCTAATTGATTATTACGAACAGTGTTTTAATTTATATCGTTTGAATAATTGTTAGTTTATATAATTGATCAATTGATACTTGATATATAATTGAAACTTGTTTAGTTTCATATTACATGTTTAGTTTCATGTTTATTTTTTTTGATGTACAATTGATCAACTTGTCTGAATAATTGTTAGTTTCATGTTACTTGTTCTTTTTATATAATTCAATGTGTAACTTTTCCTTAATAGTCACAATATCATGTCTTTAAAGTATAAAGTCATGAAAAAATTAGGGTTCATGAAGATTTAGTAATCAAATTAGGGTTCATGCGAGTGTTATTCTTGTCTAAATTAATTTTAGTATTTACAATTATTTTGTATACTTAATATAGAATTAGTTACTTGAATCCTTGATTGATTTGTGTTGATTGTTAACTTACTTAGTTTATGAAATTGATTGTTCAAATTCATATTTTAGTCACTAAACCAAAATTTAAAATTATTGGTCTTGAATAATTAGAGTAATTCTAAACTACCCTCACACATACATACCTATAATCCTAACCCTACACCAAAATTTTAAACCCTTCACCTTTAAATTTTAGCCTCTTTTCCAAATTTTTCTCAAGTGAAGTAATTTAATTAAACTTAGTGGCCTTCTGCAAGTTATAGATGATTCCTTTTACTTTCAAATTAGTGTAAAAATCCGATCTTTAATAAATTCTAACCTTGGTTTATATGAAAACTATGTTTTAAATAGAATTACAAGGTTTGGTTCAAATCTGGAATTTACTGCGCATGTCGCCTTGAAAAATTAATATTAAATTAAATTCACTTCGGAATGTAGAGTTTCAGGGCTCGTATCGAAACCAATTAAATACCCTATAAAACTATGTAATTTTTTACTGAATATTTCTATCTTACAATAACAAAAATTTGAGAGAAGCACGGCTCTGGACAGCAGTCCAAATCAATACTTCCAGTCAAAGCCTGATTTGAAACATTTATATCTCACTGTAAGAATTTCAAATTTTATAGGAACCCATATCGTTACGTAGAAAATCAAGTTAGATAACTAATGGTGTTGGTTTTAATTAATTTAAATACCGTTTGTTATTTTAAAAGTATTTTTAGTTGTCGACATGTCCGGCTAATTTTCTGCAGAGACAAATTATACGTATTGAACTTAAACTGAACATAACTCCCTGTATATAATGACTATTACGAATCCATATTTGTTTTTCAAAACTTGACTGATAAACCTAGATTTTATTGAACAGTATCAACGTCTAATTTTGAACATAGCTTATAGCAAAATGTGTTCGAAGTTGGAGTTTCAGTTCCGAAACTGGAATTCCAGCAATGAATTTCTATTTTAAGATGATCACATCTCCTTAACCAGTAACCTGATTGAGTTGAAACCAATTTTACTGTTTAGATAAATGAGTGTACTTTTTATTACTTTTATATTGTTTCTCCTGATTCTGTACGTATAATTTATAGTGAATTTTCCAATCTGAATAGCATACATGAAATTTGTGACATGATCTATATATTCTTTTGTTTCATGATATGACACATTGTTACCTAAGCAATGATACAGTTACTGGATATCATATACCCAGATATACATGACATGCTTACTGTTTCCAAAACATGACCAGTTTACTGAACATAACAAGTTACCTGATTTGTATATACATAATATACATGGCAAGATTTATACTTTCATTCTATTTCATGATATGACACTGTTTACCTAAACACCGATACAATTCCAGATACGGTTCCAAGTATTCATATTGATATGAAATCATGTTTCAACCTGTTTAATTTCATTAATAAATAAAACAAATACAGCCGAGAGATGGGGAAAGGACTTGGTAGACTTGGTTAATAGCTTTTCAAAGCTTCATTTATGGTATCGCATGTTAGGGCCCAACCATGAGGGTCTAGGTAGTAGTTGCACCTAACATCATTCCAGTTATTATTACAGCTCGTGCTAGTTAAGGCCAGCCATGGTGGTCCGGGTAGCCTGTGTTGGAGACTCACGGTATTGTGCTTTTGAAAAAGATATGGTCAATATCGGATATGTCGGTTGTTCGATAAAAAGTATTGCACAACGTGATTATCAAGTTACAAAAATACCGCAAGTGCACGGTGCGTTGATGCAAGCTGGCAAGTACAGGTCGATCCATAAGGAGTGGATATCATGATATTCTATTGAGTTTAGAAAACAATGATTTTGAGTTGATTTTGTCACATTTTTATACAAATGAAATAACGAAGGGATAAAGTGATATTTATGGAAAACATATGCTAAGGTTTGGTAAATTGAAATACAGCATTACCCCCAACTCTCAATCTGGATTCAAAGTCCATTTTTAGTTTCTAATTGACGTAAAAAAAAGCATGTCGCATCTATCACGATACAAAGTATCGTTTTAGGATACGATATCAATATTAGGAACAAAAGAAACTAAAAAATTTAAGGTTTTAAGACAAAATGAGCATGAAATGAGCTAAGTGAAGTTAGCTAGTATAGAACATATGCTTGTATAGCTATATATTCTATCTAGCTAGTTTACTACCGTTAGCTAGATTTTATACTCCTTTCAATTTCAATTCTTAATATAACAACAATAAAATGTAAAGAAGGAATATGATATATGTTAAGGTTGATTTGCAACCATTCAAAACAATATATCCTATCAAGAAAAACACAATATCATTGCATATATTAAGAAAAGAAGTACAAAAAATTAAGAATGAAAAAGGAGGGGTTGGAAGGCAAGCCATTCGACAACCTACCTCACCATAGCCTAAGTGCAAAACTACTTACACATCATGTTAATGAGAACACAACTGAATAAATATATAAGAAAAAGGAATAGAGAAAAGATACAAGAACCAAAACTTGAACTCAATGAAAATTTTATTGCAATAGTATCCAAGTACAAGCAAAATGAGTTCAATTACCAAAATCTAACCTTACAAGCTCAAAGATAGAGGTTGTAAGACTAGAGGAAGGTAAAGAACTCAATCTAAACCAAAGAACTACAAAATTTAGCTAGATAATTACAAGTAGTGAAAATTATATATGTATTCTATATCTTTCTCATAAACTAATCTGCTATTTATAGAAGTTTCAAAACCAGAAGTAGCATATACCAATGGACTTACACAACCACCTGGGACCCACCAAAATGATACGAACCCAATGATATGGCCGCAAATTGCGGCTATATTGAATAAATCTGTGGCCTGGTTTTTGAGACTGGGGCCCACCTTCGGTCAGTAGTCAACTAATCACTTGATCATCTCTCTTTAGTCGCAATTTGTTGTAATTTGCACATGGGTGAATTCTAAGGTGATGAACAAAGAATAAACTTGTGCATTTGGTCAAGTCCATGTTCACACTTGGTCATGTTTTTGTACACACTCTTTCTTTGTTGCAAAATCTTTTAATCTTGATTTTTACTCTGTCCGTTTGCAGTTCCGGTTAAAAATCGTCATATCTGTGCATGTTGTGTACCGTATCCAGTAGTTTTGCTTGCGTACATATAGTCAGTACAAATGAGAAGACATGATTAAATAGCACTGTTTATTGATAAAATGATAGAAACTGGGTGGTATTAAAATATAATAAATCGTGCCGAACAAATACCCCCAAACTTACCTTTTTGCTTGTCTCGAGCAAAACAAAAACTACCTAGCCTCACTTTCGCAGGGAACGCGATTGCACTAAACCCATGCAACAAGCTGTTAAATCTCTAGGTGTCCCTAGTAGGAGGAGTTTTGTCTCCTGAGGGTTTTCAGCAGATTACACCCACAAAATCCCGTCAAACTAACTTCCGTAGGTTAAACAGTTGTTTCTTAATACTAAGGTGTAGTATCAAAGTCTAGAAATTCTATTATCCTGGAAAAAAATCGAACTCTCTGTTTCACTCCTCACTTTGTTTCTAACCATGGTCCTATATGTCTTTTCGTGCTTTGTGCGAATAGTATCGTTATGTTTTAAGAAAAAGATGGATAAAAGCTTCTAAAGGATCACACAAGTTGTTTAAGCCTTAAATTTTTCAAGTTTCGTTCTCCAGTTGAGTTCTAAATAAAAGTTTCTATTAACTTAAACAGAGGGCTAAGCCTTATTCTTCACTCTACCTATTTCCTGATTTTGTATCATACACATCCTTGTAAACGTACAAATAGTCTTTTATCTGTATATCTCCATTTAAACAATATTTTAATAGTAAAACTTGTCTTAAGCCAAGATTATTGTCACACAAAGAACCGTGAGGAATTTTAAATTAGAGAGAACACTTGCTTGACTTTGTTTTAAAATGGACTTTTTAGATTTCTTAGCGAGTTTTGGGTCAATGCTCCCAAATCAGATGGTTTTAGAACATTAAGTGTGAAAACACCATGGCGGACTTAATTGCCCAAGTCACCTAGGACCTAAAAAAAAGGACTCATTTTATACATGGAAATCTCAAAGAAATGCGAACGGAGATGCAACTTCTTTTTTATAGATCACAAGACGTATTTTGTGTAGATATAGGTGTGTAATCATTTAAGGATCAAGATGGGTTATTTTTCAGACTTAGTTTCTATTATAACATCTATAACACCCTTTCATCTTCACCTTGCCTTATGAACTTATTCTTGATATTACTTATTCCAAAACAACTTGTTAGATCCTACAAAGGTTTATTGATTTTTAAAAGTTTTGCTGATATGCCACAAACTCGTTCTCTCGTTTCACAAAACTTACGACACGTGTATGGTGATGTGAAAATACATATATAATCAAAAGTTAATTAAAAAGAAAGGTTGTCGTTTTAGGTTTTTAATTTCTTATAATAGAATCTAGTTATTTCAAACTCATCAAATACGAACCGTCGATATACCGAAACAGGGTTTTCCTACTAAATAACTTGATGACAAAATTTCATATTTTTGGTTTTTTGGATTGTTGTATATACAAAAAAAAGGAGAAAATTTTAACACTAATTTTTTCATTTTTTAAATATTTTTTTAGTACAATAAGCTAAATGCAGTACAGAAGAAAATATGCAATGCAAACTATATGAAAATAAAGGAAAAAGTACAAGAATGAATGTGCTAAAAGGCAGGAAACGTGCAAATGCAATTATATGCTATATACATGAACCTATCACCCCAAACACGAATTAGGAAATGTCCACATTTCCATCGTGATTTCTCTTTCTTTTTCCTACTGCCGCTAGCTTCTTCTTGTGCTGCTTGCTGAGTTGCTTCAATTCTGTCCAATTGCTCTTACATCTTCTGCTGTTTCTTCAGCATGTGGTGGATGCTCCGAAATTTCAGGCGCTGCACGTCTTTCTTTTTTTTCCGGTTCAGGCTCAGGAAGAAGTTCCTCAGTCGAGTCTTCTGGGCCTGGATGCTCGCTCGGGTCCTTGTCCAGTTCTTTTGTTCATAATGGAGGCCTGAGTATCCTTGTGAAATCTGCTCTAGCTCAATCGGCCAATGTGCGTACGAGCCTGCATATCCATCAAACTCTTCCCTCTCCATGTAGTATTTGGAAACGAGGGTCACTAGGACTGGCAGTAGAGGTTTCTTCTGAGCCACGCCCTCTATGATCGTGCTAAACAACTGTGTCACCATACAAAATGGTGATCTTTTTCCATCAAACAATGCATGATGTGCCCCACTCCAACTGGGAAAGAGGAGACACGGCTTTTACCCCTAATGTTTCAGTTTGCCCATCGGCAAACCACAAGTACGTTCTTATACATCTGCGCGGGGTTCAATCCCTTATTCTTCAACTCTACAAATTCCTCCAATAAAGATCGATAAACCGTCAATTCGCGCGGCTGCTGATTTCCCGGCCTCATTGGAATGTTGGTAACCCTCGAGACTGTTTCTGATTGAAAAATTATACGTCTCCCTCGAAAGAAAAACTCCACATATCCCGACCTGAGTTCACCATTTCTTAAAGCCTCATAAAAATTCTCGACTAACTCTCTTACAGTAAAGAGATCATCGCTGTTATATATCAAAAAAATCCCACCCCCTCCGAAAAATCTCTTCGTAGAAATACTGCCCGTAGGTTTCATCGGAAAAAATTTCAAAGAAATTCTTTTCACATTCAAAGGCTACCATCTTCAGATCTAACAAAATTTGAATATAAATTAGACACGAGGAGGAGATGATCTTATAGTTCACAAATTTTCGTTGAAGTCGGGTCAGATCAGGCCGCAATTTGCGGCTGAAAAGAATATTCCGGCGGCCTCGACTTGGATTTTGGGGCGGATCTTGGGTGAGAGGGTTAGGTTGGAGGAGAAGGTTTTAATGTTTTGGAAAAAACCAAAGTTAGGTCTCGGGTTGGGTTGGGGAGGCATTTAAAAGAAGTTTTCAGAAAAAAACCCTCATAAATTTTTATTAAAACAAAGAAAATAATTACAAAAAGACTCAAAAAAAAACAAAATATGTACAAACAAGATGTGGAGATGTGATTTAATCAAGATAACTTGCCTCATGTAAAAACATGAGCTCCCACGTTTCCGCAGGCAGTTCTAAGAATGGCTTTAAACGTTGGCCATTGACCTTGAAGGTGTTACCAGAGTGTTGATCTTCAATATTGACTGCACCATGCGGAAAAATGGTGCACACAAGAAACGGATCCGTCCAACGTGACTTCAATTTCACAAGGAACAGATGAAATCTGGAGTCGTAAAGTAGAACCTTTTGGCCTACAGTGAACGTTTTTCGGAGAATTGCCTTGTCATGAAAAACTTTCGTTTTTTCCTTCTATAGCTTGGCGTTCTCATACGCGTCATTGCGTATTTCGTCGAGCTCGTTTAATTGAAGTTTTCATACCTCACCGGCCTTTTCTAGGTCGACATTGAGCTATTTATTTGCCCAGAATGTGCGGTGTTCCAATTCAACAGGCAGATGGCATACTTTTCCGAAGATGAGTCGGTATGGAGACATACCTAAATTCGTTTTGAAGGCGGTGAAAAATGCCCAAAACTCGTCATTTAACTTCAATGACCAATCCTTGCAGTTTTGACTAACAGTTTTTTCCAGAATCTGTTTAATCTGTTTATTGGAGACTTCAACCTGATCGTAAGTTTGAGGATGGTAGGGCGTTGACAATTTGTGGCTAATGGAGTACTTCTTCATTAGCAATTCAAAAGATCGGTTGCCAAAATGCGTTCCATTATCACTGATGATGGTGCGAGGTGTGCCGAACCGAGAAAAGATATTCTCTTTTAAGAATTTTACGACAACCTTTCTATCGTTGGTTCGACATGGGACTGCCTCCACCCATTTGGACACATAGTCCACAGCCAACAAAATGTATAGATTCCCGAAAGATTTTGGGAACGGACACATGAAATTGATACCCCAGATATCAAAAATCTCCATAATCAGAATGGAATTGAGGGGCATCTGATTTCGTTTTCCAATCTTCCCATGTGTTGACATCGGCTGCAAGTTTTGCAATATTCGAAAGCATCCTTGAAAAGTGTCAGCCAGTAGAAGCCGCTTTACAAAACCAGCTGTTTTTCTGGGTCCAAAATGGCCCCCACAAGCTTGATCATGACAGAAAGATAGAACACTTCTCGTTTCAGAGTTGGAAACGCATCTTCTGATAATCTGATCAGGACAGTACTTGAACAGGTATAGTTCATCCCAATAAAAGAATTTAACTTGGGAAAGAAATTTTGGCTTGTCCTGATTTGACCAAAAAGAAGGTGTTACTCCAGTAACAAGATAGTTCACGATATCAGCGAACCAGGGTTTGACCGATATAGAGAGAAGTTGTTCGTCTGGGAATTGTTCGTTGATTGGTATTTCCTCAATAGGTGAATTTGTTAAGCGAGATAAATGACCGGCAACAACATTGCCGGTTCCCTTCTTATCCTTGATGGTCAAGTCAAATTCTTGAAGAAGGAGAATCCAACATATCAATATGGCTTTGGCATCCTTTTTGCAAAGAGATACCTAAGTGCAGAATGATCAGTGTAAATCGTGACATGGGTCCCAATCAAGTAAGGAAGGAATTTTTCAAGTGTGTATACGACAGCTAAGAATTCCTTTTCAATGGTGGTGTAATTCAGTTGTGCGTCATTCAACGTCCTGCTCGCGTAGTGGATAACGTGCAGCTTCTTTTCAAATTGCTGTCCTAAGACAGTGCCTATCACAAAGTCAGAAATATCGTACATCGGCTCAAAAGGTTCATTCCAGTCTGGTACACTTAAGATCGGAGCGGAAGTGAGCTCCGATTTCAGAAGGTTGAACTCAGCAAGGCACTTAGAATTGAACTCAAGGGAAATATCCTTAGCCAGCAAAGAAGTCAAAGGTCTAGCCATCTTGCTACAATCCTTGATGAAACGCCTGTAAAATCCGGCGTGGCCTAAGAACGCCTTGATGTCACGGACAGTACGTGGAGGTGGGAGGCTTGAAATGATGTTGATTTTTGCTTTATTGACTTCGATGCCATTTTCATAAATGATATGACCTAACACAATGCCGTGTTTGACCATGAAATGGCACTTCTCCCAATTGAGTATGAGATGTTTTTCCTTGCATCGTATCATTAACAGTTCAAGATGCCTCAAACACTCAGAAAATGAATCTCCAAAGAAGGAGAAATCATCCATGAACACTTCCAAAAATCGCTCTACCATGTCAGAAAAGATGTTCATCATGCACCGCTAAAATGTTGCAGGTGCATTGCATAGCCCAAAGGGTATACGACGGTAGGCGAATGTACCAAAAGGATAAGTGAAAGTCGTTTTGTCCTGATCCTCTAGATCGATCGGGATTTGATTGTAGCTGGAATATCCATCAAGGAAACAATAGTAAGCATGTTCGGCCAGGCGTTCAAGCATTTAATCAATGAAGAGCAGCGGAAAATGATCCTTGAGAGTTGTTGTGTTGAGCTTTCTGTAATCAATACAAACTCTCCAACCCGTCTGTGTGCGGGTTGGGACAAGCTCGTTTGCTTCATTAGTGATCACTGTGATACCCGATTTTTTTGGTACAACATGAATGAGGCTTACCCATTTGCTATCAGATATGGAATTAATGATCCCATTGTCAAGAAACTTCAGCATTTCATTCCGCCATGCTTCTTTCATAACCGGGTTAAGCCAGCGTTGAGGTTCTTTGAAGGGTTTGGAGTCATCATTCATGTGGATTCTGTGCTGACAAATACCAGGACTGATTCCTTTGATATCAGCCATTGACCAACCAATTGCTTCCATGTTCTTTCTCAGAACATTCATGAGCGCCAACTCTTGCTTAGACGCAAGGTCGGTTGCGATTATAACCGAAAGTGTTTCGGCATTGCCCAAGTATGCATACTTGAGATGGTCAGGAAGAAATTTGAGGTCAAGTCTGGGTGGCTCCTCCACAGATGGTCGCACTTCAGGGGTTGGTTCATTATGAAGTGGTTCAAATTGGGGCCCCCAATGTGCGTAGGAAGTCTGTTCAGGACTTAGCTTCTTAAGCAAAAGAAGTTCCTCAGAAAACAGTTCTTCAAAAGTTTCATCAAGACGCTCATTTTTGAAGTCACATGTCTTCTCCTTAGACATATCATGTACAACGTTGACTTCAAATGTGTCGTGTCTTTCGCTCGTTTGGTTTCCTAGCGTGAAGATGTTGAGGTCAATCGTCATATTTCCAAATAAAAGTTTCATGGATCCATTACGACAATTGATCAACGCGTTGGATGTGGCTAGGAAAGGCCATCCCAGTATGACTGGAATCTGACCGCTGGGATTGGCGACGAGTTCATTCTTTAATACGATGAAATCTACAAGGAATATGAATTCCCCGAATTTAATCAGAAAATCATCGATTTCTCCCCTCGGTTCCTTCATGGATCGATCTGCCAATTGCAGAGTCGCTTTGGTCGGCTTTAATTCTCCCAAACCCAGTTGTTCGTAAACTGAGTAAGGGAAGAGATTCACGCTTGCCCCTAAGTCTAGCAAGGCTCGATTGATTTGCTTGTCCCCAATAGTGCAAGAAATAGTAGGACAACCAGGGTCCTTATATTTTACCGGAATGGATTTATACAAGACATCGCTTAGAGTGGCGGCCAAGAAGACTATTTTGGGCACATTCATGTGTCGTTTCTGTGTGCACAAATCCTTAAGGAATTTTGCATACGCCGGGACTTGTTGGACCACGTCCTACAACAGAATGTTGACTTCACGGCATTTGAAGACTTCTAAAACCTTTTCCATACTTGCTTAGGGCTTCTTTGATTCCAACCTATTGGGATTGGGAGCCTTGGGCTCAAACATTTGGTTCAAAGAAGTCGCAAATGGAACAGGTGTAGAAGGCTGATTAGTTTGAAAACTTGTGTTTACCGCAATCAGAAACGGCGTCGTTTTGCAGCTAGCCGATGAGTGCGGGTCGATCCACAGAGGGTAGATTTCTTATTGTGTCTTTACGAGTTGATTCCAAATGTTGTTTTGGTTGGTTTAATCTAAAACCTAGATCTATCACTAAACTAGATTAATCTAAATTAAAGTCTTACTAGGGTTAGGTTTAGGGGAAGTTTGGAGATTAAAGGTTCCCTCACCGCTTTCATTGCCCTATTTTAGATCTATTAGATGTTACGGTAATTATCAATAAAGTGGATCCGAATCTTTTGGGAAGATGTTTCTTCCTCTAGATTCGTATCCTTCCTTTATCGATAATTACCCTAACCCCCATGGAAAACACACGCAACCGGCCCTTTATACTACGGTTCATCGTTACCTCGAGGGGTAGGATGCCGTAGGGAGCGGTTGTGCGTGCATGCATGGAGTTCTAACTCTTAGGTATGGATGGAATGAAAGGGGTGAGAGATCTCATCTCTCAAACCTTTCCCTAAGGCTAACCCTAACAAGCGAGGAGACTACTCGCTCATTAGGGGATGATACGACATACTAATTAAAAGAATTAAAATAAAGACATAAAATAACTTACTAGGTTGACGGCTCCCTCCAAGCAATATAGAACAGATCTGAATAATACTCCCAGCAATTCTGAATTTTATTGATTGAAAAGAGGTATAGCTTTTTAAAGATTGTGAGTACAATTTATAAGCAAACAAGGAAACTAGGGTTACAGACTCCCGCATATGTGCAATTACAGATTTGCCCCCTGAAAATCCCAACACCCGTACCGACGCACCGACACGAGAAAAATCCACCGACACGGGCTTTAAATGGCCGCGGAACCGCGGCATTAGTGGGCTTGGGCCGCGGTTCCGCGGCCCTTTGGTGAGATCATCTCACCAAACTTCCTGGGCTGGTTCTTTACACTTTGGGCTTTTTATTTCCATAATTCTTTTCTCTGTTTGGCTTCTTATTCTTCTCCAGATCTTTCAGTGAAAATTTGTAGCGATCTTTTAACCGTTTGCCTTGACATTTTGGACCTTGCACTGTTCTTCATCTAGGCTTTACTAGGATCCCTCTACTTGTTGGTCAAAAGTCACTCTTTTGTATCGTTTTCTGTCTTTTTCACTGTATTCGCTCCAAGAACCTGTATCCTGTAATATGCAGCAGATATGCGTCAAAAGCACCTGTTTAATTATAAAATGAATAAGAATTGGGGAATATAAATTGCAATATTATGATATGAACAAATACCCCCAAACTTATCTTTTGCTCGTCCTCGAGCAAACTTATTATTTTATTCACTAAAATCCTAACCGCACTTTCGCAGGGAAACGCGATTGCACTGAGCACGTGCAACAAGCCGTTAAACCTCTAGGTGTCCCTAGTAGGAGGAGTGTTGTCTCCTGAGGGTTTTCAGCGGATTACACCCACAAAATCCTATCAACTCGGCCCATTGACTTTTGTTCTCCAATTAGGTTTTCTAAGAAGGAATTCTATTATCTTTTGACTCGCAAATTATCTACCCACATTCTTCACGCTTCCTCATCATCTAACTTAAGATTGTATATGTTTTATAGACTTACTTAGCTTTCGGCATCTCCTAAGTTTTCCTTCTAGGGTTTCATCTCTACTTAGGAATTTCTATCAACTCTACTAAAGATACAAGTTCTATCTTTCATTCCTTTCTCTTATCTAAACTCTAATCACATATCCCCACGTGTGTGTAAATATCACCCATACACTTGGAAATTCAAATCAAGCAATCATACCCTTATCCGTTGTCCAAAGTACTAATTAGTTGGTGAATTTTTAATTGAATTTTGCTTACACATCCTTCATGCGACCGTTAATACTTATTGAGGTACCAACAACCGATTACAAGATGTGTTTGCACATTAAAGCGTAATTCCTAGTCTTGCGACACCCACGGCTTTTAGCAGTGACTCTCAAACCAGTTGGTTTAAGGCACTAGGTGATGAAGCACCCTCGCTAAATATTTTTCTATTTTTTACAGCCTTAAGTAATCACAAAAACTAGTGTTCATTTTTTTATTCTTTATTCACGCCTTTTTTTTCTTTATTTTCATTGTACTAAGGACTTAAGACAAGAGCATTTCAAGGTCTTTTCTACTATTCCAAGTTTCAAGGTGCGTGATTGTGCAAATTGTAGGGTATACATTTTAAGAATCTAGACTTAAGCTAGGAACTATTTTTCAAACTTATACTCTAATAAGAACATCAATACTCTTCCCTTGTTTCGACTTAGCCCAAGAAGTGAACCCAAAATTTGCCTATTTCTAAATAAACTACAAGGCATATACTTTCTACCGTTAAACTTTAAGGAAAGTTATTTTTAGGGTGTTTAATTCACTAAGTCTAAGATCTAGTTGCTCCTAGCTAGTTAACCTATCTGTCAAACTCAAATCACATATGGCCAAAATTGAATACAATAATTTTTATTTTTTGAAATTTTTCAATTTTTTATGGGTTTTCAAATAAGTATGCAAATGCAAAAATATGTACAAATGAATGCGAAGGAAGAAGACGTACGGAGCATACCCCCAAACTTGAACTTGACAGTGTCCTCACTGTCATACTAAACCAAGAGGGTCAAAATACCGGCACTTCCCTGTTTATTTATTTATAATAATTTTTTATTGTTAAGAAAACAAATATATACAGAAAAGGCCCTCCCCCAAACTTCATTTAAACTATGTTAGACATTACTGCCAAACCTTGCATAGACCAAACGTCAACACCAACCAGTTGAAAAATTTATCAGTAAAGAGTATTGGTTGATGGAAGAATAAGTTGTAGCGATTCACAAAGAATTGGGGAAGATAGAAGTGGTGGTATGGAAGGTGTGGAGGTGAATATACAAGAGGTGGTGATGCATCAAAACGAGAATGCGAATGATCAGCAATCAGTGGAATGTTGGCATTCTCGTAGCTTCTTAAAAGAAATGGGGGTGGTTCAACTTCTAAAGGAGAAGGTTGACTAACCACAATACCTCCAAAATGTTCCTGTGGATCCTCTATTGAGTTGGCATCATCCATCAATTTCATATGATATTCAATTATAAGGGAACTGATCTCCTCGATGTCCGCCATAGTTCAACCGAAAACTTGCCGCCTATCTTGTAAGACTTTTAAAATAGCGTTCTCTTGCTCGAAAGCTAGAGAGGATGATATTATAATGGGAAAAGTCTCATTCTCACCTATGTAAGCATATTTAAGGTGAGGCGGTAAGGACATGAGTTCGAGTTTCGGAGGTGAAAGAATCATTGCGGAATCTACCTCGAACTCAAAGGACTCCAACACAGGTTCGAAATCACTGCAAACAACCGATTCGGATGGTTCAACTAACTCATCCACAAATTCAAAAGACTCATATTCGGGCTGTGAGTCGTCAGCATCCGAAAAAACGAAACATTCATAATCCATATCGGTTGTGTCAACGGTGGTAGGCTCAAGGAGGGACGCACTAATGGCGTCAAAACTGTTTTCATCAAACAAGAATCTTTCAAGCTCGCAGTCCTCCTGCATGATTTCGTGAACAGAGCAAACTTCTCGTGTACTAGTTTTAGGCACGGGGGGCAGACTTCCCATCTTATAAATATTGAACTCACTAGACATCTTCCCAAAGGATAGAGTCATGGAGCCATTGCGACAGTTTATTACAGCATTGGAAGTGGCCAAAAATGGTCGACCAAGAATCACCGGAATTTGGTTCCGTGGGTTAGCAATAGGTTGTGTATCCATAACAATAAAATCAACGGGGAATATGAACTCCCCAACTTTGATCAACACATCCTCTAGCTGACCCCTAGGATGGGTGATTGATCGATCAGCCATTTGGAGAGTACAACGAGTGGGTTTCAACTCTCCAACCCCTAATTATTCGTACACGGAGTAGGGAATCAGGTTAACACTAGACCCAAGATCTAAAAGTGCTCGATTAATTTTTTTATCCCCAATTGTGATTGGGATCGTAAGACAGCCGGGGTCCTTTCGTTTTTGGGGTAAGGTTTGATGGTGGTTAATAGCATTGCTTACTGCACTAGCCACTAGCACTTTCTTGGGTACTTGAGATGCCTTTCTCTTCGAGGTGCATAAGCCCTTTAAGATTTTCGCGTATGAAGGGACTTGTTGGATGGCATCTAAGAGAGGTATATTTATGCTAACCTGCTTAAACATCTCCACAATCTTCTCCACTTGTGCAGTTGGTTTATTAGGACTCAACCTGTTTGGAAATGGAGCATTTTGAAAATTTGTTGAGTCAAATGCCTGTGGAGTAGAATGTGGAGTAGGAACGGATCCCAGTGTAGATGTGTTCATGTTGTGAGAAATGGGTCCGTTCGAGCTAGAAGAAGTAGAGCCGTGTGAAGGGTGGAGAATAGGCTCTAAAGAAAAAGGTGAAGAAGAGGGTGAAGAAAATGACGAAGGGGAAGGTGACGATGGAGAAGAAGAAGAAGAAAAAGAAGAAGAAGAAGAACCACCGGCGGGGATGTCATCACTAGTTTCCACATTATTCTGCAACACTCTTCCGGATCTCAATGTGGTCACCGCATTTACATTGTGATTGGGATATGCGTTTTGTGTGTGACCGGGATTGGGCAATGGTTGAGATGGAAGCTTTCCCTTTTCTCTCTCGCTCAACGCAGCAGTTAATTGTGCAATTTGTGCCTCAATAGATTTGATATTTTGATCGTGTGAAGCATTGTTATGCATTAAAGATTGAACATAATTTTCAAATCTTGCTGCGGATTCTGTAGATTGCTTGAGAAATGCATCTAGACTTTTCTCAAGCGAGATAACCTTATCATCATTTGGTTGAACCAAATTGTTCGTTTGATTTGTATAAGGTTGTTGTTGGAAAGGTTGCTGGTTTTGAGTTTGTAAAGGTGCTTGTTGTTGTGGTGGAGGAGGAGGTCTTTGAAAATTGTTATTTCCTTGGACTTGTTGATTTTGGTTCCAAGCGAAATTTGGGTGACTCCTCCACCCCGGATTGTATGTCGAAGAGTACGGATCGTTTCTTTGTCGTTGCTGAAATGCAGCATTGACTTGATCCTGTCCTTGAGTAGATGCACTATAAGGACATTCTTCGGTTAGATGCGATGGATTCGAACAACAAGCACAAACAGTTCGTGTGGGTAGAGTAGGGGCAGGAGAAGACGGTGAGATTTTGGTCTCAATGGCTTCTAGCTTTTTCATAAGTGCGGCCATCTCGGCCTTCATAGCGATTGACATATCTACTTGATGTATGCCTGCCCTAGATTGACCAACAGAAGAAGATGATGTGGTCTTGGTACTCTCCCACTGAATTGTTTGCTCACTAAGATCCTCAAGAAACTGCCAAGCTTCGTCGCTAGATTTGGAAAGAAAATGACCTTGACATATGGTTTCTAGCAACTGCTTCGTTGCCGAGTTCAATCCCTCGTATAATGTTTGGCAAAGTTGCCAACTTTCAATCCCATGATGAGGGCATTGAACGAGTAGGTCTTTAAATCTCTCGAAGCACTTCCAGAATGGTTCGAAAGGAAGCTGTGAAAATTGTATAATCTCGTTGCGGATTCTAGCAGTTTTGTGATGAGGATAGAACTTTTTCAGAAAAGCTCTCACAAACTCGTCCCAATTTCTAATGGAATGTGATGCGGTGCTATATAGCCACTTCTCGGCTAGGTCACATAAGGTAAAAGGAATGACCCTTAGCCTTATAGCGTCATCACTTAATTGGGTCGTTTTCATCATAGCGTAAACGTTTTGGAATTTATTGATAAAAATATACGCATCTTCCGATTCCAAACCATGAAATTTTGGCAGCATATTGATGAAATGTGGTTTTATTTCAAAGTTGTCCCCATTTGCCGGTGGGGGTGAAAGACATGTAGGTAAAGAAGTGCGGACGGGGTAAAAGAGATCCTGGAGCACAACTCGTGCGGGCGCTACAACAGGCGGAAGATTCGGGTTATTCGCACCTAACGGAGGTGGAATCATTCCCGTCGGTAAGGTATCGTTGGGGTCGTGTCCGGACATACCTTCGAAAGAAGAATTTGAAGGTGGAGGTAAGGAAATGGAGGGAATTTCGACTTCGGTGTCGAAAGGTTCGTCGGTCGGTACCAACGAAACACGGACTAATCGGGCGTTAGTATCCCTAGTCCAAAGTGACATACACTAAAGGAGTAGTGTAGTCAGAAAAAATAGAAAAATAGAATGTGGGGGTAAGATAACGTCAATGGAGGGAAGTAGTGGAAGTGAGTTGCAAGATTTCTTTAGCGACAAGTTGCAAGTTTTGAAAAGATTTTTCCCCCTCTTTTTTTATTTATGTGAGAGTTTTGCAAAGAAGTTTTTGACAAGGGACTCATGACACAAGTGTATCAACCACACATGCACAATCAGGCCTAGATCTAGGGTCACCTAGGTCTGCTAGACAGCTCCTAACTAGGGCTAGAAATAGGACCTCAAACCGCCTCTTCACCGACAAGTACGGCCAGGTAAGTGGGAAGGAACCACCACTACAGTGGGCCTAATTAATAACCACTAGCCTAGACACCGCAAAGTCAGTTAGGATAAACGGTCGATGCCTATACTAGTCCTTTTCCTATTGAGCTCGATGTCCTTAGGTCTGAGTCTAATATTTTTTAATTAATTGTGGTTGATGCAAAATGCTTTAAGTGTTTTCTGGGGTCCTGGGAAGGGTGATGAAATCCCCACCCAATCTGAGTTTGGTCAATTAGCCCCTTAAAGTTCGATTAAATTATGCAAAACAATAAAATTCACTTGCAATCAATTTTTTTTAGCGCGGCGCAAAGAAACCTGCAGAAAATCTGTTATTTAGAAGGGGGAGAAAGATTTTTAGCGCAAAGAATTCCTGCAGAAAATTTTCACAGTGGATATATTGTAGGTTACAGAGGGAAGAATGAGGGATCAAACCATGTAATTTTCAAACAGAGAAGCCAACAGAAGGCCGCGGAACCGCGGTCTTGATAGGTCTTTTGCGGCGGAACCGCGGTTCTTTGAGCAGATCAGTGGCTCAGAAAATTTGTGGTGCTCTGTTGTGATCTTCCCTCTCTGTTCTGATATGATTTATTTTGTTTTGCCCTCTGTGAATTTCCAGATCCGCGATTCTTTGCTGTTCCTGCAAGATTCAAAAGATACACCCTTCAAACAGATCAAAATTGATAAATTTTTTTTATTTTCAAATTTTTATAATTTTTTAAAATTTATATCAACCCGAAATTACACAGAAAAAAATTTACGCCATCCCCGGCAACGGCGCCATTTGATTAGTTTGAAAACTTGTGTTTACCGCAATCAGAAATGGCGTCGCTTTGCAGCTAGCCGGTGAGTGCGGGTCGATCCACAGAGATGGGTAGATTTCTTATTGTGTCTTTACGAGTTGATTCCAAATGTTGTTTTGGTTGGTTTAATCTAAAACCTAGATCTATCACTAAACTAGATTAATCTAAATTAAAGTCTTGCTAGGGTTAGGTTTAGGGGAAGTTTGGAGATTAAATGTTCCCTCACCGCTTTCATTGCCCTATTTTAGATCTATTAGATGTTACGGTAATCATCAATAAAGTGGATCCGAATCTTTTGGGAAGATGTTTCTTCCTCTAGATTCGTATCCTTCCTTTATCGATAATTACCCTAACCCCCATGGAAAACACGCGCAACCGGCCCTTTATACTACGGTTCATCGTTACCTCGAGGGGTAGGATGCTGTAGGGAGCGGTTGTGCGTGCATGCATGGAGTTCTAACTCTTAGGTATGGATGGCATGAAAGGGGTGAGAGATCTCATCTCTCAAACCTTTCCCTAAGGCTAACCCTAACAAGCGAGGAGACTACTCGCTCATTAGGGGATGATACGGCATACTAATTAAAAGAATTAAAACAAAGACATAAAATAACTTACTAGGTTGACGGCTCCCTCCAAGCAATATAGAACAGATCTGAATAATACTCCCAGCAATTCTGAATTTTATTGATTGAAAAGAGGCATAGCTTTTTACAGATTGTGAGTACAATTTATAAGCAAACAAGGAAACTAGGGTTACAGACTCCCGCATATGTGCAATTACAGATTTTCCCCCTGAAAATCCCAACACCCGCACCGACGCACCGACACGAGAAAAATCCACCGACACGGGCTTTAAATGGCCGCGGAACCGCGGCATTAGTGGGCTTGGGCCGCAGTTTCGTGGCCCTTTGGTGAGATCATCTCACCAAACTTCCTGGGCTGGTTCTTTACACTTTGGGCTTTTTATTTCCATAATTCTTTTCTCTGTTTGGCTTCTTATTCTTCTCCAGATCTTTCAGTGAAAACTTGTAGCGATCTTTTAACCGTTTGCCTTGACATTTTGGACCTTGCACTGTTCTTCATCTAGGCTTGACTAGGATCCCTCTACTTGTTGGTCAAAAGTCACTCTTTTGTATCGTTTTCTGTCTTTTTCACTGTATTCGCTCCAAGAACCTGTATCCTGTAATATGCAGCAGACATGCGTCAAAAGCACCTGTTTAATTATAAAACGAATAAGAATTAGGGAATATAAATTGCAATATTTTGATATGAACAAAGGCGTGAGTGTCTTAGCTAGAACAGCTGCATGAATTTGCGGCGATAGCTCTTGTTGTTTTGAAGGATATGCAGCTGACGACAAAGAAGAAGGTGAAGGTGAAGAGGAAGAAGGTATGGAAGATGAAGGAGTCGATGGACCGGAAGAAGGAACATGCGATGAGACATGTGCCAGTAAATTGACAACCGCACGTTTGGATGAGTCGTTAGGTTTGACAACCTTGTTGTCAATCGTGCGTCCTGATCTGAGGACGGTGATGGCATTTGCATTCTCAATGTTGTTCTGTTGAACAACATGAGCGTTGTGGTTTCTCTATTCTCTCAGATTTGTCAGTAGTTAAGAAGGGAATGTTCCCTTTTCACGTTCGTTCACTGCAGCAGCTAGTTGACTAATTTGAATTTCTAGTCTGGCTATCGCTTATGTTAGCGCTATGTAACTGACCAGATGTTTGCATAAAAGTAGCCAGACTAGACGTAGTCTGCGCAGAGGTTTTAATCAAAACTTCCAATCCCTTTTTCAATAGATGATACCTTCTTGTCGTCTTGGATGAATCCAGGGGGTGTAAAGGTTGGGTTGGGCTGATTCGACTGTTGCGGCTGGTTGTTGGAGTATCCCATTTTCTGGTTTTGAAAATTCAAAATTTTAAATTGTTGGAAAGACGGGTTTGAATTGTTGTTTTGAAAAGGTGCCTGATTCCAAGCGAAATTGGGATGACTCTTCCAACTAGGATTGTACGTTTGTGAGAAAGGGTTGTTCCTGGGATGCCAGTTCTGATACAACGCATTAACATTTTCATATTCCTGGGACCCGACGAGAAACGGACATTCATCCGCTATGTGGCTAGGATGCTGACAATTAGCAAACACGGTTTGAGAAACTTGGTTGACTGGTGACGGTGAATTTTTGCCCTCTAAAGCTTCCATTTGCCGTACAAGAGCGGCGATTTTTGCTTTGACCGCTATAGAGACATCAACTATGTGTGCACCGCCCCAAGTCACGGATGATGGTTTCTTACTCATACTCTCCCACTGAATGGTTTTATCAACCAGTTCTTCTAAGAAGTTCCATGTGTCTTTGGCACCATAGCTCAGAAATTTTCACCGGCACATGGATTCTAACATCATGCGCGAACTGGAGTCTAAACACTCGTAGACAATCTGAAAATTCCTCTATTGCTCTAACCCGTGATGGGGACATTTGATTAAGATTTCCTTGAATCTTTCTAAGCATTTCCAAAAAAATTCACCATCTTTTTGTTTGAAATTGTGAATTTCATTCCGAATCCGTACCGTTTTGTGAATTGGGTAAAATTTCTTTAGAAATACTTTCATATAGTCGTCCCATTTCGTAATCGATCGAGCTGGCAAACTGTTTAACCAACTCTTCGCACTGTCTTTAAGCACAAAAGGAATGAACTTGAGATTAACGACATCCTCACCTACTCCGTGGATTTTCATCATAGCATATACTCCCTCAAATTCACTGATTAGAAGGTAAGCATCCTCGGACTCGAGTTCGTGGAATTTTGGGAGTAGTGGTATGAATTGTGGTTTGATTTCATAGTTGTTTGCCGTGATGGTGGGCAATAATATGCACGAAGGTAGGGATGATCGGTGTCGGTAGCATCTGTCTTGCAACGCTGCTTCTTGTTGCTCTATGATTGTCTGTTCCGCCATCGTTGGTAATGTGGGAGAAGAAGAAGAAGAAGAAGAAGAAGGGGAAAGTGAAGTAGAATCAGACGGCTCCGATAGAGCAGAAGGTAAGAAAGCCTCGGACGGTTCCGAGGAATCTGAAGGTATAGAAGAGTCGGAAGAGAAAGTCACGAAATGAACTAATCGAGACTTTGAATCTCTATTCCAAGCCGACATGCACTATCCGAACGTGGTCAGGGAAAAAAGAAGAAGGAAGAGTTGTCTATAAATCCTAATTTTTGTGTTTTAAATAAATATATATATATATATATATATATATATATATATATATATATATTCACAAACAAGAACACAATCAAGACACACTTCATACACCTACACAATCTAGGGTTCACCTAGGTCAAGTAGACCTGCTCAAAAACTTGATTTGTGAAGTAAAAGTGAATCGCAAAACGAGCCCAAGATAGACTGATCAAGAAGCCAGGTCAGTGTAGAGAGGAAGGGAGGTTTTCCAACGCTTTCGTGATGTTCCTTAATTAGAATTACCTTCTCTTTTTCAGCGGTTGCGCATTTCACACTTTCCAAGACACTTCTTGAACGATATAACGATAGGCGATGTTCAAAATAAACTCAACTTTTCCCTATTAAGCACGAAGTCCTTAGAGGCTGAAATTCTAATTTATTTTAATATTAATTAGGATGTGACAAATGCTTGTTCTTTGTGGTTTGTGGGCCACGGAGAAGTGTGATGAAATCCCTTACCGTATCTTGTTGAGGTTCTTTGCTCTTAAGTCCGTATTAAATATATGCAATACGCAAACAATAAAACTTGTTCAAATCATCAATCAATCATTTTTTACGGTATAGGTGGCGCGCTGCAAAAAATACGGTTAGTTTTCATTGGCACTTGTGCGGCGGAGTTTGCAAAAGAAATCCTGCAAAAAATCGAAGTAATGGAGCTTCGGATTTGAGAGGAAGTGTTTTTAGAAAAGTTCCTATCTTAAATTCTTGAGTTTAGAAACTCCCACTGACTTGATCCGTGATTGCTTGAGTGTTCGCTTACGTGGGTCGATCTACCCGGATCTTTGGAACTGTAACTTCTTAATGCCTTGTTCCTGAATTCTGCCCCTAGCTCCGCACGATTGTAGTTCGTAATTCCGCCGAAATCTGAAATTGTCGGAAAATACGATATTTAGTGCACAATACGATATTTATGGCCAAAGTGCTGTAAATACTTAATTATAAAATTTTGCATATAAAAATGGATTAATATCAGAACAATAGAGAAGAAACAAAAGAATTGGGGCAAAATACTAAAATCAGGCCGCAATTTGCGGCCAACTTGGTTAAAATTGTGGCCCAGTTATGGTGGTTTGGCTCCAATTTTTAGGTATGTTCTCCTAGTTCTAGTAGTGTCCCTTTCTTATATACAAAATATTTTATTAACGTTCATATCAACAACAGGTCCAAAATAGAGAGCAAAATGTCGTATTATTTGTGTTGTTTTTGGTTTTTTTAGATTTTTGTTTGTTTTTCTAAAAGTATATACAGAGATAACTCAAAATAAACTTCGTGGTGTTGCCACTCCCCGGCAACGGCGCCAAAACTTATTGGAGGCTCATGGTTTTTGCTTTTGAAAAGGATATGGTCAATATCGGATATGTCGGTTACTCAATAAAAAGTATTGCACATAGTGATTCTCAAGTTATAAAAATACCGCAAGTACACGGTGCGTTGATGCAAGCCGGCAAGTACAGGTCGATCCATAAGGAATGGATATCACGATATTCTTTTGAGTTTGGAAAACAATGGTTTTGAGTTGATTTTGTCACGTTTTTATACAAATGAAATAACGAAGGGATAAAGTGATATTTATGGAAAACTTAAGCTAAGGTTTGGTAAATTGAAATACGGCGTTGCCCCCAACTCTCAGTCTTGATTCAAAGTCCATTTCTATTTTCTAATTGACTTAAAAAAAGAATGCCGCATCTATCCCGATACAAAGTATCGTTTTAGGATACAATATCAATATTAGGAACAAAAGAAACTAAAAATTTAAGGTTTTAAGATGAAATGAGCATGAAATGAGCTAAGAGAAGTTAGCTAGTATAGAACATATGCTTGTATGGCTACATATTCTATCTATCTAGTTTAAATTCTATCTATATAGTTTACTACCCTTAGCTAGATTTTATACTCCCTTCAATTTCAATTCTTAATATAACAATAGTAAAATATAAAGAAGGAATATGATATATGATAAGGTTGATTTGCAACCATTCAAAACAATATATCCTATCAAGAAAAACACAATATAATTGCATATATTAAAAAAAGAAGTGCAAAACATTAAGAATCAAGAAGGAGGGGTTGGAAGGCAAGCCATTCGACAACCTACCTCACCATAGCCTAAGTGCAAAACTACCCACACATCATGTTAATGAAAACACAACTGAATAAATATATAAGAAAAAGGAATAGAGAAAAGATACAAGAACAAAAACTTGAACTCAATGAAGATTTTATTTCAATGGTATTCAAGTACAAGCAAAATGAGTTCATTTACCAAAATCTAATCTTGCAAGCTCAAAGATAAAGATTGAAAAAACAGAAGAAGGCAAAGAACTCAATCTAAACCAAAGAACTACAAAATTTAGCTAGATAATTACAAGTAGTGAAAATTGTATATCTATTCTATATCTTCCTCATAAACTGATCTGCTATTTTTAGAAGTTTCAAAACCAGAAGTAGTATGTACCAATAGACTTACACAACCACTTGGGTCCCACCAAACTGATACGAACCCATTTTTCAATGATATGGCCACAAATTGCGGCCATATTGAATAAATCTGCGGCCTAGTTGTTGAGACCGGGGCCCACCTTTGGTCAGTAGTCAACTAATCACTTGATCATCTCTTTGTAGTCGCAATTTGTTGTAATTTGCACATTGGTGAATTCTAAGGTGATGAACAGAGAATAAAATTGTGCATTTGGTCAAGTCCATGTTCACACTTGGTCATGTTTTTGTACACACTCTTTCTTTGTTGCAAACTCTTTTAATTTTGATTTGTACTCGGTCCGTTTGCAGTTCCGGCTAAAAACCATTATATTTGTGCATGTTGTGTACCGTATCCAGCGGTTTTGCTTGTGTACCTGTAGTCTATACAAATGAGCAAACATAAATTAAATATCACTGTTTATTGATAAAATGATAGAAACTGGGTGGTATTAAGATGTAATAAATCGTGCCGAACAGCTTGCTACCGTCCAGTACTATTTTTTACTCCATGGAAATGTTTTTAAAAGTTTTCTGAGCTGTAATACCTATTCCTATTCCAGTAGCGCCTAGCGGTGCGTCCGAGTTTAGCTCCAACGGTTAAGGGTCGTGGTCCCGGGTATGCACGGGACGCTTTCCATTGTTATTCGCTGGTTATCAGGGGCTTTCACAAATATAAGAACAAGCTGTTTAAAAACTTGACGTGAGCTCGGGTGCTGGAATGGGACAGTACCGGGGTATATGCAAGGCAGTTCATGATCACAAACTAAACAAAAACAACTTAAACAACAAACTAAATGATGAACTATTTAAGTTTAGCATGGGTGATTACTTATATTTAGGTGCTGGAATAGGACATTACCGGGGTATATACGAGCCCGTTCATGTTCACATTATATTAAATACTAAAAATCCATATTATTAATTGATACTTATTAATTAAAATTCATGAAACACTCATATTATCACTGGATATGTTCCCTCATAAAAGATTACCTTTTAATTAAACACAGTCAGGCAGCGCCTCACGTGCTCCCTACGTGAGCGCCAGCGCCAGCCTTTGGTAGGATTAAATCCTATAACAGTGCCTCACGTGAAACACACGTGGCGCTGGCTAATCATCTGACGGAGCCTCACGTGAAATATACGAGAGCGCCGACGTGCAAAGCACGTGGTGCCTGGTTCTGCAAGAATTAAATTCTTAGGTGGCACCTACGTGCACAACACGTGAGCGCCAACGCCTAAATTAAGTGCAGGTAGAATTAAATTCTACATGGGAATTATTTCCCTAAAATTTGGGGATATTCTTTGTTAAACAGAACCATTGGATCAAAAATTCGATGATAGAATTGAATTCTATTAGGGAAAAAATATCCCCATGATCAAATATTCTCTGTTAAACAAAGAACCGTTGGATTAAAAATCCAATGGTGATTAAAAATTATCAAATATAGAATTAATTCTAATATGGGAAAATATTTCCTTAATCTTTCTAAATGAGAAAGATATACTCTGAACGCTTAGATTAAAAATCTAATGGTGATTAAAAATCACCGTTTGATAGAATAAAATTATATGTATGGGAAAATATTTTCCCAATCTTGTTAAAAAAAAGAAAATATATTCTGTAAAAACAAAAATCGTTGGATCAAAAATCGAACGGTGGATAAAATTCTCAAATAATCTTTGAGATCAATTAAATCAATTTGAATCTCACGAATGATAGATTTTCTCAAAACCGATCAACAGTTTGCCTTACCTATATAAAGGACCTGAGAATTCAAGTCTCAGATAGAGAGAACTCCCCATAAGCTTCTGCAAACAAAAAGTTAGAAACTGCAACAGAGAATTAATTCTCCTTTTAAAAAAGATCTCCTTTCTCTTTCAAACCCTAGGTAAAGAAAAAAAAAAGATAAAAATATATCTCATTTGCCTAGCATAAACAAAAACAAAGATTTAACCCTTCATAAAAGAACTTTGTTTTTTCTCTAGATCTAAGATCCGTAAGACAAATCTCCCCATAATTTGATAATTTAATTCTCATCGGGAAGATTCTGTTCTTCAGACTCAAAATCTAGGGGAAAGAACTAGATAAAAAAAGGAGACAGATAAGAAACATGTTACAGGAATTTAATTTCTCTGAAAACATGGTTTAACCCTATAAAGAACCTAGTTCTTATAATAAAAAAGATAAGAACTTAGTTCTTAAAGAAAACTTAATCCCAGATCATCAAAAAAGAGATCTTGATGATCATTAATGGTCAAAACGCCATTAACAAAGAGTAAATCTCTAAAAGAAAAGAACTCAGCGTTTCACATGCTTCCCAAGAGAGCGCTCAACAAAAAGGAGCTCAGTACCTCACGTGCTTCCCACGTAAGCGCCAAAAAAAAAATACAAACTCAACGTCTCACATGCTCCCCTGTGAGCGCCCAGAGGTGAAAACTCAGTGCCTCACGTGAAACATACGCGAGCACTGTATAAAAGTGCTTAGCATTATATATATAGTCAAAATGACTAAGTGTCGCACTGATTGGGCAACGTCCGTGACTGAGCGCTTCACGTGGTTTCTATGTGAGTGCTAGAGCAACAAATAAATGCTTATCGATTCTGAATAAAGGGAGAAAGCCCAAGACCGAGTAGACCGAGCCTAAATTGGCTAAGTCTTTCTGAAGTTGCTTGCAGCTGAGCCCAAATGCTCTTTTGTTGGATCTTAATAAAATTTAATGATCCTGAAAATATTGCTAAGTTGATCTTAGTCTCAAATAAGACTAACGTATCCTTAGTTAAAATAAATTGAACCCAAATACTCATATATTTAAGTTGATCTTAATCTAAAAATAGATTAACGGTACTTAAATAAAATAAAATATTCTTCGAACTAAAAGAACATACAACCTAAGTTCAAACCCAAATCTAAAATATCCGAATTTGGACTAATCCACGCACTACGGGCGAAGACATAAACTAATCTCTGTATACAATCTACGGGCAACCAAAATAAACCAAACACAACACGACACGAAGTGAACTACTAGAGCAGGAGAAAGTTGTTATCGCAACACGATAACGTAATTAACTGCAAGGGCTTGCGTCTGCAGGGAAGAGCGTCCTCACAATCAAAAACCCTCATAAACGAGGTGGAATCTGATAAAGTCTGCTACATCGGTCGCATCTATCCATACCTTCGATATACGGTACCATAAATCAACTTGGTATCTTCGAAAAGGTGGGTGGATATGTCTAAATAGCATCTTCCTCCAAATTCAGGCTAGACGTCACAATGTCTCAGTCCGGTCTTCGGCGGTAAACAGATTCTGGTATACCCAGTGGGACCTCTTCCTCTTTCCACTCCACATTTCGTGTGTCGTGATCGCGAACAAAATTATGGTTCGATGTATTCATGGTTGCCCTGGATTCAAGGCACTAAAACTTGGTGTCTTGCTTCTGTGCAGAATTAATGGCTTCTCACCGCATTCCTTCTACAACAACTCCCTCTCCACCCAAGCTGGAGGAGTGATGTACGAGCCCAACACGGCCTCCAACGTCACCATGCCAGTAGGACAAGTCACTCACGATACTACCGGACTTTTCTTCGGGACATGCTCCCGCCTGTGAACCATGGTGCCTCAGCGTCACAGAAAGCTCTCAGAATGACAGTCTTTGATTGGCTGGCAACCAAGACGGCTCCTACCAGCAAGCCGTCAAACCCTGGAGTCTTGGCCTTCAGTAGACTGAGGATGAAAAGTTCGTTCAGGGTCTTGCTTGCATAATAGATCACGTGTGGCATCTTTTCAATGTGTTGTCTTAAGACTGCACCAACTGCAAGATCTGATGCATCACACATAAGCTCAAACGGGTGGTTCCAATCTGGAGATGATAAAACGGGGGCTGTAGTGAGAGAGTGTTTGAGTGAGTCGAATGCTGCCTCACAATCCGAGTCAAAGTGAAAGGTTATGTCCTTGGCCAAAAGAAGAGTTAAAGGTCTAGCAATTTTGCTAAAATCCTTAATGAATCTCCGGTAAAAACCTGCATGGCCAAGAAAGGATCGTATATCCTAGACGCATTTGGGATGAGGAAGGTTTTGAATGACATCTATTTTAGCTTTGTCAACCTCAATTCCTTTTCGTGAAATAACATGTCCAAGCACAATTCCCTCTTGGACCATGAAATGGCATTTTTCCCAATTCAAGGTTAAGTTCTTCTCTTTACAATGAGTAAGAACTGCGTCAAGATGAGATAGGCAGTCAGAAAAATAATCTCCGAATATCGAGAAATCGTCCATGAAAATCTCCAGAAAATTCTGGACCATGTCTGAGAATATCCCCATCATACACCGCTGAAATGTAGCGGGAGCATTGCATAACCCAAAAGGCATGTGTCTATAAGCAAAGGTACCAAAAGGATAAGTAAATGTGGTTTTATCTTGATCCTTTTTGGCAATAGGGACCTGGTTATAGCCAGAGTATCCGTCCATGAAGCAATAATATTTCCGTCCAGCTAAGCGTTCTAGCATCTGGTCAATGAAAGGTAGAGGAAAGTGGTCTTTCCTCGTTGCAGCATTGAGTTTTCTATAATCCATACATACACGCCACCCAGTTTGAGTGCGTGTCTGGATTAACTCATTTGCCTCATTTGTTATGACCGTGATACCAGATTTCTTAGGGAAGACATGAATTGGACTCACCCATTGGCTATCGGAGATTGGGTAAATGATACCATTGTCAAGGCATTTGACGATTTCTTTCTTCACCGCATCCTTCATGACGGGGTTTAACCGTCTCTATGATTCTCGGGTTGGCTTGGCTTCATCCATCAGATGTATATGATCCACAATTAAGAGACTAATAATGTTAGCCATAGTCCAACCAAATGCCTGGCTATTAGATCTCAATACCGTCAAAAGCGCATTCTCTTGCTCTGATGCTAGAGAAGCAGATATGATTATCGGTAAAGACTCATTCTCACCTAAATATGCATATTTAAGATGAAAAGGCAAAAGTTTGAGATCTAATGCTGGCGGAGAAATAATAGAAGGTGGGGTCATCGAATGATATTCAGAGTCACAAAGAAGCTCGTAGCCTGCAAAAGATACAGACTCGGTAGGTGATGAGTCAAGAGTGTCAGAATCAAGCGTGGAAAGAGTGTCCTCACTAAGATGTGCAAGATCAAATATTGATGTGCTAGTGTCGTCGAGATTTTCAAAGCAATGTTCATCAACTTCGCAACTTTCGGGAGCAATCTCGTGGACAGAACAGACATCAAGTATGTGAGCAGAGGGTTCAGATGGCTGACTTCCAATTTTGTAGATATTCAATTCAATTGTCATTTTTCCAAAAGATAAGTTCATTGAACCGTTTCGACAGTTAATGACAGCATTGGAAGTGGCAAGGAATGGTCGACCCAAAATCACCGGAATTTGGTTCCGTGGGTTTGCTACAGGTTGTGTATCGAGAACAATAAAGTCCACAGGGAATACAAATTCCCCGACTTTTATCAACACATCCTCCAGTTCACCCTAGGTTTGGTGATTGAACGGTCTGCCATTTGGAGAGTGCAATGAGCAGGTTTCAACTCTCCAATCCCTAACTGCTCATAGACAGAATATGGAAGCAGGTTAACACTTGCGCCCAGGTCAAGTAAAACACGGTAGATGTTTTTACCCCCATTAGAATCGAGATTGTAGGACATCCTGGGTCCTTGCATTTCTTTGGTAACTGTGGGGTAAAAACAGTGCTAACATTATTAGTCATGAAGACCTTCTTAGGCACTTGAGTCTTCCTTTTCCTAGTGCACAAGTCTTTGAGAATTTTCGCATAAGCGGGGACTTGTTTGTCACGACCCGAAAGTACAGAACATGACCGGCACTTAAACTACGAAACGTCTTGAAGCGTACGTAATCTAAGTAAGCCGAAAACCCAGAAATCCAAACCAAGAAAAGTAGTAGAGTGAAGGAAAAACCAATTTAAATCAAGTAGTTTGCAACATACGCCGAAATATGCATTTTAAAATCACAAGTCTTTTCTAAAAATTTCGGCAGAGTTTCCTTTGTAAAAACTGACCCCAAACGGGTACAAAACCTGATAAAGCATATATATAAATAAAGGCATCCCCAAGCGGGAGCTAGCTCTTCGTCAATCGACGGTCACAACCACGCAAGTAATATAATATACAACGCCGAAAGGCGAGGATCACAACAGAAAGGAAACTCAAAACAACATGAAATCCAAAGAAATACAATGCGCGACTCTAAGGTCGAAAGAATAAACAACACCGGTTTCTATCTGAAATAAATACATGTTTGGTTGATGGAACTCCTAGATACAACTGAATAATAATATACAAAATATACTGATGGTCACGATATAAGTGAACCCACCTACTAGCAAATCACCCGGAAATGGAAGTAGTGCCAGCAAAGCCGTAATGAAACCTGTACGGCAAAACCTGCAAGAAACTGTGGCACAACGGGGGTGAGTTGCCAACTCGTGAGTAGAAAAACATCTACGAACAGAAATCGCATGAACAACGCAATCCTAGGTCATATGATCATAATATATCCTCAAATATATAACCTGCAGCCTATAACAATGGCTAGGGTATACTTCTAAACAATTGTAATACCAAGTGCTCGTGTCAGTGCCTCAGGTAGCAATATATCATATGGATGAGGTATGAATGCATGAAAACAGAATACATGTAAATGAAGAAACTGCTTTCATAATTTAGCGAGATTTTTTGTATATTTAAAATGAGGTATCATAATGAAATCAGCATAAACAGTGTTTAGCATCGACACAAAACATAAATCTCAATCTCAATATCTCATGCTTTGTACCTCAATATCTCAAAATCTCAGTATCAATCTCACTATCTAGGGCACCGTCAGTCCAGACCGGCCCCTACCATCAATCTCAAGACCACGACGGTATCCTCCGGATATCCGACGTGTCGGGTAAAATCACCGGTCGGTAGTACTCCCCTGCCAGGCTCAACGCCATCCTCTGCGACCTTCTTGCCCCGGGGTACCGCACCGGGCCCACCATGTACCCGAAACGGTTCATCCAACTCCTCGAATCGGGTCTCGAAATCCATCAGCAAAATCATGGTGGACGACTCATACATCATGGGAAAACCGCACTTTTCATTTAAAAAGAGAGAGAAAAAAAGTTTATAAATGTTTTTGCGGTTTTCCCCCAAATCCAGGAAATCTCATGAAAATTCGAATCCAAATCATCAATAGCATGTAAACAGTGAATATAGGCATAAGAATCCATGAATGCGGTATAACAGTGAATAATAACATGCATGAAGTAGCAGGTAATAACTACAATGTCTAAACTAGCATATAAGGCAAGTACACTAATATCATGTCTAAACTATTAGCTAACAAGCTATGTCACTGTAATAGTATTTTCTAAAGTGTACGTGACATGGCAATTACCGATGAGAATGTGTGTGAGCCGGCAAGTAAGTGTACGTGGAGCATACGCATCATCGGTAATGGTGCTGGTGTCCTAACAGCATGATATCAATAATGGTATATGAATCACAAAATAAGTATGCGATGCGGAGCGAACAACAATAATGTGCGGGAGCTGAATACTAGACACAACGATAACTAATCTGCATTTAATATAATCTATTCTAACAACTATACTAAACTATAGGGCTGAGCTAACAGACTAACTGAAGGTAAGGAAACCGCCTAACATCTGAGTCGATACATATATACATATATATTAGTCGGTGATCCCGCCTCGATAATATCACATCCGATACCATATCTATAATCAGATATTCCCAAGTCAAGAGTGCGGATCAATCATCAATATATAGCTCGTACATAAATCCGTCGTACGTCATCCCAAATCTGGGTACGGGTCAATATCACATTCATCACATTATTCATCTGGTATCCTCTTTATCAAAGATTATAATCCGGGGTACTGATCTACGTCTAGTATAATACTAATATCATCAATATAACCCTGGTCTGACTGCTAATCTACAGCCTCATACAGACCGATGTCATCACCACATATCATCATAAAGAGATATATATCTCCCAATGCGGCCTATTAAAAATATCCTAGCATATCATATCTCATATCACGATCACATGTCGACCCTTTTATTTATATCACTATCCACATGGTATCGTCGTCCAAAGATCCGCTATAACATCATGACGTATCTCAAATACGAATCCTGCCATATCACCGATCTCACGGTCTCAATCAAATCTTATCGACTCACCTCAAATCCCAAATATTGTCCTCAAATCCAGTATATGAACACATAGTCCCATACCCATGTGAACACATAAATATATAATCCCATATACGCACATATGAAAGAAGAATGTATGCAAGTATGGGTGTGTGTGAATGTGTGGTGCAACCGCTACTCTAGGGTTTCGCAACACTAAACCAATCCAATCACACCTAGAATCCCTCTTTATCATCAATAATCTCAAACAATATATAATCAATATAGGTGTGCATACGTATTCGTATATATATCACCATGAAGTGCGGGGGTGTTATACGCCATCCACCCGACTTCTCCCCGTAGATATAAATCTACTCACCTTCCTTCTTGTGTGCCGATACCGATGTCGCCATCTTCATCTTCAACGCCTTGACATCACGTGGGGTACCTACAAGGATATCACAAACGCTAAAGCACATGAAAATCATATCGGAAACCAAAACGGCATACGCTACGCCCATAGGTAAAAACCTATAGTCTCGCATGCAAAAACGACCAATAATCCTTTGCCGTTGACGTTCAAACGCCACCCGACAGAAAAGAATCATCAAATACTAAAATCCATGCTAAAACAAGTCGTAAACCATGCGCCAACACATGGAAATCATCCCAGATTCTACCCTATGTGGAATCAGTCAAAGTTGCATATGCCAAGGGTCTATTTTATAGGGTAAAAAGCTACAGAACAAGAACGGACCCCATAACCCATGCTCTGGCCGCAAATTGCGGTCAGAAGGGATTAATTGGCGGTCAGGTTGAAGGGTTAGGGGCTAGGGCTTTGGGTGGTGGTTCCTAGTTACCTGCATATACCCCTGTCAATCCAAAATTATTTTCAGGTAGCTCAGGTGATAGCAGATTTCCAAATACACTGACAGATTTACAGTTTTTCCTGATATCGATTCCATAAATCCGTATTCTGGGTCATAATCTCTAGTTTTGTCCAATATAACTCCACAACAGGGGTTGTAGTCTCTAACTACACCTCAATTCATCTTTGATTTCAGATCAAACCCTAAACCCTAACTTGAAATTTCCAAAGTCCTCAAAACCACACCATATCGACATGAAACAAGTATAGATGCACAAGAAATCGAAATACTACTCTAAGGGTGCAGAATTTACCTCCTTTGGCAACTCAAGAAAATTTTCTTGAGTTGCTCAAAGTCCTCAAGATCCTCTCTTTCTAGGTCCAATGTGTAGCTAGTGAGCTTGGAAGCAATTTTTGTGAAATGGGAATAGGGTTTTGGGGTTGTATTCATAGTGTTTTGGGGGATTGAAGAGGAGGGGAGTGAGAGAGGGAGCAGGAGCAGCAACAGCTCAAGAGGGAGAGGGAGAGAGAAATGAGATGATGAAATGAGGAGGGATGGCTCAAGACAAAAGAGTTGACCCACTCTTTCTCTCTCATAATCATTCTTACCTTTTTCTTTTCTTTTCCTTTTATTTCCTTCTCACTCAATGGTCAACCCTAAGCAACCATGCTAAAATGAAGAGAAGGCAAAGAAACAAATGAAACACAATTGTAAAAATGATATGTGCATGTTTTGCCCAAAAATGCTAAAAAACCGATTAACGATTTTTAATCGCGATTAGCACTAAAATAGCATATAATTAACCATAAAAAACTTTAAAATGGCATAATTCTATAAAGTACCCTATTTTAGAATTTTCCATAATTTTTCCAAAATTTTCCCATTTATCGGTATTTAATTATACCGAAATATTAAAATATTCATTAAAAATTAATATTAAATTATAAAAATTCCCAAAAATAATATTTTATTTTTTTGAAATGTTACATTGTTGAATAGCATCTAGGAGAGGGATGTTGATGTTAACTTGTTTAAACAATTCCATAATCTTCTCCATATGTGGACTTGATTTGTTACCACTTAACCGATTAGGATAAGGAGTTTTAGCAATAAGAGCTGGGTCCATCATTGGAGAAGGTGGTGTGTGTGGACGTGATCTCAGAATAGGAGTGGGGATCGTCTTTGGTGGACTAGAAGAGGTTTGCTGAGGTGTCGAGCCTTGGGGGAAACGAAGAATAGGCTCGCAAGAAGGTGGTGGGGTAGAAGAACAAGGATCAGAAGTAGAAGTGTGTGTGGAAGGAAAGGTCTCAGCCGGGGTATTATTGATAATTTTTTCATTATCATCAATTTCTTCCCCAACATGATTATTCAGCACTCTTCCTGATCTCAACGTTGTGATGGCATTCACATTGTAATGCCCAGGATTCGGTAAGGGTTGAGAAGGAAGTTTCCCTTTCTCTCTTGCACTCATTTCGGCTTTTAATTTTGCAATTTCTGCTTCCATCGATTTTATACTCTCAGCTTGGGAGGTGGAGTTTTTCTTTATATCATCGACAGAAGACTGAATCTTAGCCGACACTTGCATGAAATTTTTCAGAATCAAATTCATGGTTTGTGCGAGTGAAGAGGATTCATCAGTACCGGTCAACTGCAAAGGATTATACGGTGCATGTGTGTTGACCGGGTTTTGAAAGTTTTGTGATTGGTAGGGGTGCTGACTCAATTGAAGTGGCTGCTGTTGTGGTGGAGGAGCCCTTTGAAAATTGTTTTGATTTCGAACCGTGTTTTGATTTTGTTGTTGGTTCCAAGCAAACTTAGGGTGATTCCTCCAACCCTGATTATAAGTGGAAGAATATGGGTCGTTTCTAGGTCTTTGTTGAAAAGCAGCATTGGTATACTCTTCACCTTGAAACGGAGAATTTAATGGACATTCTTCCGTTAGATGTGATGGATCAGAACGACATCCACAAACAGTTTCGGGGAGTGACATCTGATTTAGGGAGGCTGCTAAAAATTTATGTTCCATAGCTTCGAGCTTCTTTTGCATTGCTGACATTTCAGCTATAACTCCTATGGAAACATCAATTTGGTGAATGCCACCCCTAGACGATGACTGGTTTACACTCTCCCATTGTAAAGATTTTTCAGCGAAATCTTCTAAGAATCTCCAAGCTTCACCATCATCTTTAGTCATGAAGGTGCCTTGACACATGGATTCAAGGTTCTGTTTTGTTGTAGGATTAATGCCCTCATATATGATTCTGCACAGATCCCATCTAGGAATTCCGTGATGTGGACATTGAACTAACAGATCCTTGAAGCGTTCAAAACACTTCGAGAATGGTTCATTTGGAAGCTGGGTAAATTGATTTATTTCGCTACGGACTCAAGCTGTTTTATGATTGGGGTAGAATTTATTTAGGAAAGCTGCGACGAATTCATCCCAGTTTGAAATAGAATGTGCGGCTGTGTTATAAAGCCACTTCTTGGCTATATCGCACAAAGTAAATGGGAGAAGACGTAGACGCATAGCATCCACAGAAAGCTGTGAAGTATCCATCATAGCGCATACATTTTCAAATTTGGTAATAAAGACATATGCGTCTTCAGACTCGAGACCGTGATATTTGGATAGAATATTGATGTATTGGGGTTTTATTTCAAAGCTTTCCCCATTGGCTGGTGGAATGGTGAGACAGGTCGAAAGAGGACCTCTCATAGGGTAACATCTCTCTTGGAGAGAGATGCGGGGTGGATTCTGCGCACCTGCGGACGGTGGCAGAGTAGTGTTAAAGAAGTTCGATGGAGAATTGTCCATCGAAGTGGGTGTGGTAATGGATAAAGAACAAGTAGACGTAGAAATACCGACTTCGGAGTCGATAGGAGGAACGCGGACAAGACGGGCACTAGAATCCCGTGTCCAGCCGATCATGCGCTAAATGGTTTAGCACAAGTGGCAGCGTTAAGATAATTAAGGAAAAGATGAGTTTGGTGTTTGTTTTGAAAAACAAAATACGGATTTTTGAAAAATCAAATCATAATCAATGCACAAGCAACCCTAATTCTAATGGTCACCTAGGTCAAGTCTCTAGACCGCTCCTAGACTTCCAGAAGACAAATCGCAGGATAAATCCTCTACTGCCTCTTTATCTCTTTTGTGGCCAGATAAGTGCCAGGTAAGTGGGAGGTTCTCTACTACGTAAGTAGTGGGCCTAATTAAGTAACCACTTGCCTTAGACACACTTGCCTTAGACACCACAAAAGAAATGCGGATAAGCAATAGATTACCCACGACCTCCTTCTGTCCTAAGTGAGCGCGACGGTCCTTGGAGTCATGTCTAGATATTTTTTAGTTAATAAGGGTGATGTGGATGCAGTTTTGTGATTTTTGGGGCTTAGAAAGGGTAATGAACTCCCCACCTAATCTGAATTTGGTCTTTGCCCCTTAATTTCCGTATTAAAATGCAAACAACCAAGATCAAACACGCACAATTTTTCTTTTTGCAGCGCTGCAAATTTTTGCAAAGAATCCTGCAGAAATTGGTTAATGGACAGAGCAGGGAGGAGATAAGAAAGTACAGGATATACTAGAGAATTTTCGTGCAGCGAAGCCCTTAGTTCGCCGCGGAACCGCCGCGATATGCTGCTTATGGCCGCGGAAACGCGGTCTGTTGTTGAGATCACTGCACAAAAGTTTCAGGAACTGTTCCTGTTCACTTACTGAACTCTCTGGAATATTCAGAAAATTTTTTCTCTTGCTTCATAGATTCCAGATCTCCTTGCAACAAATCACAACAAATCGTTTAGTGTTTGTGCGAATTTTGATCTAAAAATTCTGATGGCTTAATAAATCTTTCAACTCAAATTTCAAAAACGAACAAATTAGCACACGATCCCCGGCAACGGTGCCATTTGATTGATCTTCGATTTCGATGTCGTGTTTTGAAAAGTGCAAAGATCACAACCAAAGAAATTTGTAAACCGCAATCAATAACAGTGTCAATTGTAGGTTCGTTAGCGAGTGCGGATCGTCCATAGGGAAAGTGAGATTTGATCGTAATTGTTTTAGTTGAGTTGAAAATTAAAAGATAAAAGAAATTGCAATAAAATTGGTTCAAGATTTGTGAGTTTTTATTTTCAAGAAACTTAAAGAAAGTAAAGATCTAAAATCAAGAATCAAGAAATGTCCCAATCACTTTGATTTATCAAGATAATGAAGAATAGCTTGTAGGATTCGATTGAGTTAATAGTTAATGATGAATCTAATAATTCATAATCTTATCTATTGATAATTTGTAGCTAGATTGATGATGATGAATGAAGATTAGGGATCTATTGAAGAAACTAGGTTTTCTCCTTCTATCCCTTGTCTTTTCAATCATGATCATTCGGATCTAGCCTCTAGCAAAGAGAATCATCAATCATTTGATCCCTAATTTGCAACGAAATTCACAAGAATGTGATCTCAATCCAAATTAGGTCATTGATGATTCTTTTTCCTAGAGTTCACAAATCTCATAAGACTTAAAATTATTATTAAGATTCGATCATCATTAGATCTATCAATTCTCTCGAATCCTCCACAAGCGGAGATTTCACTCACACATCATGAAAATTAATGAATCAAGAATCAAGAAGTTTCATAACGCAAGAATGTAAAGAAAAGCAAGATCAAGAATTTTCACCTTTTATTATGCAACGTTTCATTACAATTCACTCAAAGACTACAAGAATTGAGGAGAGAACTCGATCGTCGAACTAGCTTCGCATCATCTTCGTGAGTCGCGGATCATCTTGGATCTCTTGCTCGGATGAAGATCGGCGTTGCTTCAAAAAGGCTCGATGGATTCTTGCTTGATTTTGTACTCGATGAATCTTGATTTAGATTTTGAATTGTATTTGGGTTAGGGTTTTGAGTAGCAAGTTGTGTCACTCAACTTGTGTTTGGAATTGTTCAACAACCTCGTAATGATGCCCTTGGGTCCTTTTATATAGTCTTCTCCTTTAGCTTCCCCTAGAAGCTTGATCTAGCTTCCTTTAGAAGCTAAGCTAGGTTTAGCTTCCTTTGCAAACTTGGTAGTTGAGTAGAAGCTTCTAGGTTGATTTAGTTATTTAGCTTACAAGAGAAGCTTGGTTGTTATGAGAAGAAACTTCTAGATTAAGGTAGTTAGCTAGCTTGCTTGAGAAGCTTGGTAGGTATTAGGCTTGTACAAGAAGCTTGGCTATTAGAAAGGAAGCTTCTGGAGATCTCTGGGGACTAAAGTGTCTTGAGGAAGTTTGGTTAGTGAACGGAGAAGCCTGAAATAGTATTCTGCCATTAATGTCCCCATGTGGCTGCGGATCCGCCGCGAATAGGTCCATTCGGCCGCGGATCCGCGGCCGTTTTGAGGGCTTGCTGCATTAAAATTCCAGGTATATTTGGTGCTGACTCTAGGTATGTTTTCTGATGTCTGGAATCTTTTTATACTTTCTTGTTCACTGCCAGATCACAAGTCTAGGACTTGGCGTATTTTTTATCAGCACTTTTTAGCAGTTTCGGCTCTTTTACCTGGAATTTCCTGCACAAAATCTCGAGACAAGTGTTGCGATATACAAAGATCATGCTTGCAATAATAAACACTCAATTTCCCTCAAAATGCCGGTTATAATGTATAACACATGTTATTTGGTATTTTACAGGCAATTTGCTAATATGTGTTATATTTATACCGGACACCTTTAGATGATTGCAAATAGTAGGGAAATTGATGTGTTAAAAAATGCAATATTTTCGACTGATCAGGATCTCGGCTCTTTCCTTATCGAATAAGGTGCTGGATATTCTACAAGGAATACCGCTATGCAAAGCAAGAACTAGAGCTACCAGTTTTTAAATAAGTTTCTACAACATTTTTAGGTTTCTTTTAGTTTCATTAATCTCATTAATGAAGTCCCATTTTATTATGCTTCACAAGCATCACATTTGAAATGAAATCAAGAATATATAATATATATCTCATATATATAATATAAACATTCGTCTCAGGCTGTAATATGATCTCATCACAGAACATTGCAGCAGAAGAACATATATGAAATATTAGATATACTAGGAGGTCCGTATTTTAATACGAGCCTGTATAAAACACGGATTCTATGGTCGCGATGAATAGCCAAACCCACATCCCTAGACCCCTACGAGAGCGGCAAGCAACCCTATCAATTCTAGAGTTAGGAGACCCGGTCTCGACTCCTCGAGATGGTCTCCCACTGGACCCTAGAACCCGGTTACTTGTGCTCTCCGCCTTGGGTCTATCCTAATGCGGAAAAGTAAATAATATACAATGGTGACATCATCCTCAACCCGGAAGTCCCCAATAAAAGAATATTACATACAATTGAATTTTACATGAATGAAAAAGAAAAACTCTCATCTCACATAAAAAAAAACCGGCTATTCAAAACACGACGATCCAATATAACATATCACAGCAACACATAACATCACATATCATCAACGTAAGTAAATATGCGTATCCCAGTTATCGTTGACATATAGCACCGAAACCGGCGATACACCACATATTACACTTACGGTCGCAGAAAAGAAAGTGAAAAACTACAACGTTTGGAATCCACAATCACTTTAGACATCTTAAATCTGAAATATCACATACTTCGCATTTCATGCCTAACTATATGAATTCCACATATCGTATCACATTCCAGATAAATAGTCATTGTTAAACTTTCCGATCGAATAAACAAACATCCAAGATTTCCCAAATAGCTCAACACTTAAGCCGGGTTCAAAAAGTACCAGAATATGTCACAGCCGCTATGAACCAGCCGTAGAAGGGTCAAACCAACGCCTCACATGTGGCAACGCTAAACTACCATAAACCATATGGTTCAGTGGCGGTTTTGACGGTCACATAATCGAGTTAAGATTACGTCATTCTAGAGGGTCCACAAATTCGCTTGCATGATTTTCTAAAAGTTTTAAACTCAGGAAAAATCCAACACTTGAAAGTTTTCCGACAGGGGAAAAAGTGAGTTATTGATATCCGTTCGAACTTTTTAACACGTTCTAAATTACCCGGAAAAATTTAAACGAAGCTAAACTTTCCGATCGAATCAACGAGTTCCCAATATTTCTCAGAAAGCTTAACACTTTAATAGAATTAAAAATTTCCAAAAGCATGAAAAAGTACCCAAGAATAAAGCCCTGAAGTATTAGCCCCTAACTCCTAAAGTTGACCGCAGAACCGCCGCTAAACGCATGGTTTGGCCGCGGTTCCGCGGTCACTTGAGCGAGTTATGGCTTCGTACTTCACAGTAATCTTTAGAATTCCCTGCATGATTTTCTGAGTATTTTTAATATGAAAAATTTCAACTTTTGAAAAAATTTCCAGAAAGTGGGATTTTTCGGGGTTTCGGAGTTCGATCGGACTTTAAACTTCGTCTAGACAACGCCTAATACTCTAGCATGGCTCCGATATCACTGTAGGGTTAGTATAACACCTTGTGAAGATTTTGGCAAGTATCAACCATGCTACTTTAAAATTTTTGGGGTGCTAAACAAACCCTAACCAAGATCTTAACTAGAGAATTAGGGCAAACATTACAAGTAAACAACTTTACTTCTAAAAGTTAGGGATTACAACATTTGTAGTCCGTTCCTTCGCTTCATAAGATCCGTGTTGAGGTCTCTTCGCTGCGATCATCAAGTACCCAGACTCTAGAGAGGCTCCATGAAGAGAAAGATGCAAGCTTGCTTCCAATCTTCAACAACTAAGATAATCTACCTTGAAGAATCACAAACCCAAGCTATTGCTTCACTAATCAAGTATTAGCAAAGCAAACACCCTAATCTAAGTGGCTAGAATAGATGAAGATGATGAAGTAGGAATTTAGCTCTCATTTGTTTTCTTTATCTCACAAAAATCCATCACAAACCCAAAAGCTAGAAAGCTTTTCAAAGAGAAAGAAGAAGAAGAAATCTATTTGTGATGAATAATAAAATCTTGTTGTGGTTACAAATCCAACCATGGGTTAAGAATGAAGGCTTAACCCTTGTAGAGAATAAACTAGGGTAAAGGGTTTTGGGTTGGATTAAGAAATATCTTCACAAAATATCTTAGCTAAAAACAAAAGAAAGCTTCATGAAGCTTCATGAAAAAGCTAACCCAAATCAAAACCCTAACTTGTTTAAACTCCACAAAACATGTTGCATTTGTAACCCTAACATGTTACAATATTATATATCACATATATAATATATAATGTAACAAAATAAAATAATACAATTAACATATATCGCATATACATCAATGTATTATCCATGTGAGAAAAAGAATCTTTAAGTGAGCTTATATTAGTTAATGTAATATAATATATCAAATATATAATTATACATTAAATTATCAAATCAACACTTGATCCGATAATCCGGCTATTTTACAAATAACCGACTAATATAATCTATATCAGTTCATCGAATTAACACTTGATCCGATGACCCAGCTATATCACATATACCCGGCCGATATCACATATCGCGAGAATCTAATACGGTATCACATACACGTATTATTCTCGGTCCCGCACATATCACATATGTACTCCTACTCTGTTTTTTGTGAGCCAGGAAACCTCTGTGTAGGACTCTAAAGAATCGTCAATACGCCGGCAGTAGGTGATGATCATATCAAACACCTGTTAGTTATATATATGCCCTAGAGGCAATGGTTGTACATATGATGTATATTATAGTGGATGCTTGGATATATATAGAGAGGACTTTCTTGCTCGACATGATAGTATGCTATTTGGTTTCACTTTATCTTAACATGTTGACTTATATTAGTTTACTGTCTTACTCTCACATGTTGATAAAGCCCTTAGGATATATACTCGACTACTGGCACTATGATGAGATCATACTAGTGAGGCCAGGGTAGTCAACGAGTACATCCTATAACTGTTCCTAGTCGAGGGTGTATCGAGACAGGGCATCGATACACCAGAGTAGACTAGCATATACGCATCTTGACCCATATGATGGGCGATGGATGATCCCACATCCATCGGTGTTTGACATCAAAGATGGTGTGCGGGTGCTCAGTGGAGACTGGGTACACTGAACGGACTCGCCGAGAACTCCTAGATGGATTTATACCAATCGTCAGATAGCAGTTCTCTGGTGACACCGGTACAGGTTAGTCTGTAGACCCGAGATCGTCATAGAGTCTTGTGTGATTCCCACTGTGCTTTGATTTCCATCTTACCACGTCCAAGAGGGCATGCAAAACGTTGGCTTTTGGGTACAATCCCGAATCACATGGAGGCAATAAGTGATAGGAGGGGTTTCGTCTCTCCCGGTATAGGGAGTTGATGTTGTGCTGTGTTCGATTGGCTATAACTGGAAGTCCCTGGCCAGGGCTGATATGGAGTGCCGCTTGTAAGAGTTATCAGTAGTTTCTCGATCTGTTATGAGCCTCACATCGACACGACTTATCGGTTACTGGGGTCTGACGTTTACCACCCCTAAACTAGATATAAAATATATCAGACGAAGAGACCGGACTGTACGGTAGTGTTACTGATTGGATTCACAGGAGAATGTACAGGCTTGCTTGTTGATCTTCTGATCGATCAATACCTGGGTGGCTGTTACGTTTAGCTGACCGCTTGCAGCTTGTGGGTGTTTGATATGATCATCACCTACTGCTGGCGTATTGACGATTCTTTAGAGCCCTACATAGAGGTTTTTTGGCTCAGGAAAAACGGAGTAGGAGCACATATGTGATATGTGCGGGACCGAGAATATTACGATATGAGATATCTTATTCCATTCTCGCGATATATGATATCGGCCGGGTATATGTGATATAGCCGGGTCATCGGATCAACTGTTGATTCGATGAATCGGTACATGTTATATTAGTCGGTTATATGCGATATAGCCGGATTATCGGATCAAGTGTTGATTCGATAATTTAATGTATAATTATATATATGATATATTACATTACATTAACTAATATAAGCTCACTTTATTGATTCATTTTCTCACCGGATAATACATTGATATATATGCGATATATGTTAATTGTATTATTTTCTTTTATTACAAAAATATATTATATATGTGATATATAATATTGTAACAAGTTATGATTACAAATACAACATGATTTGTGGAGATTAAACATGTTAGGGTTTGATTTGGGTTAGCTTTTTCATGAAGCTTCTAGAAACTTTATTTTGTTTTAAGCTTAGATATTTTGTATTGATATTTTGTGTAGAAATTTCTTAACCCAACCAAAACCCTTTACCCTAATTAATTCTCTACAAGGGTTAAGCCTTCATTCTTAACCCAAGCTTGGATTTGTAACCACAACAATAATTTTCATTATTCCTCACAAAAGTAACTTCTTCTTCTTCTTCATTCTCTTGAAAGAAAAGGCTTGCTAGCTTTTTGCATGTGATGAATTAGTGTGAGAAATTGAAAACAAAAGAGGGCTAAATTCCTACTTCATCATCCTCATCTATTCTAGCCACTTAGATTAGGGTGTTCACTTCTCTAATAAGTTGTTTAGTGAAGTGTAAGCTTGGGTTAGAGATTATTCAAGGTAGATCATCTTAGATCATGAAGACTACAAGCAAGGTGTCTCATTTACCTCATGGAGACACTCGAGAGTTGGAGTTCATGTTGATCGCAGCGAAGGGACCTCAACACGGAGCTTATGAAGCGAAGGAACGGACTACAAAGGTTGTAATCCCTTTCTCTTAGATGTAAAGTTGTTTACATGCAATGTTATTCCTAATCCTCTAGCAAAGATCCTCGTTTTAGATTGTTCGGCACTTGAAATTTTTAAATTTGGCATGGTTGATACCTTATAGAGCCTTGTGACAGTGCCTACTAACCCTACAATACCCACAAGCTGCAAGCGGTCAGCTAAACGTAACAGCCACTCTGGTATTGAGCAATCAGAAGATCAACAAGAAAGCATGTACATTCTCCTGCGAATCCAATCAGTAACACTCCCGTACAGTCCGGTCTCTTCGTCTGATATGTCGCATATCTAGTCTAGGGGTGGTTAACGTCAGACCCCAGTAACCGATAAGTCGTGTCGATATGAGGTCTATAACAGTTCGAGAAACTACTGATAACACTTACCAGTAAATCTCAGCAACCCTGGCCAGGGATTTCCAGTTATAGCCAATCGCAACATCAACTCCCTATACCGGGAGAGACGAAACCCCTCCTATCGCTCATTGCCTCCATGTGATTCGGGACTGTACCCAAAAGCCACCTTTTTGCATACCCTCTTGGACGTGGTATGATGGAAATCAAAGCACAGTGGGAATCACACAAGACTCTATGACGATCTCGGGTCTACAGACTAACCTGTACCAGTGTCACCAGAGAACTGCCATCTGACATGAGGTATAATACCATCTGGGAGTTCTCGGCGAGTCAGTCCAGTGTACCCAGTCTCCACTGAGCACCCATATACTATCTCTGATATCAAACATCAATGGATATAGGATCATCCATCGCCCAACTATATGGGTCAAGAAGAATACGCTAGTCTACTCTGGTATATCGATACCCTGTCTCGATACACCTGCGACTAGGAACGTTTGAAGGATGTACTTAGCAACTACACTGTCCCCACTAGTATGATCTGCATCATAGTCCTGGTAGTCAAGTACTCATCCTAAGGACTTTATCAACATGTAACATAGAGACTATCAGAGTATATGTTAAGATAAAGAGCAACCAGATAGCATACTATCATGTGGAGCAAGAAAGTCCTCCATTTATATGTCCAAGCATCCATTACAATATACGTCACATGTACAGTAATGGCCTCTAGGGCATACATATCACTAACAATTTTCCCTTATAAATCGTAGGTACCCTACTACTAGCCTCTACACCTACACTCACACTTTCTAACTCTGGTGCGTCGCACTGCTTCATGGCACAAAAGTTTTCGACCTCTAGTTCCATTCCAGTAGCACCTCTCATCACTGAATGGAATGTAAACACGAGAAACGGTGTCATCAAGTCCATTATGGGATACGACTAGTGTCCCATAGTGATCTGCGGTCGAGGTTTCTACACTAACTTTATGGTGATAGATATGCTAAATTTCTACGTGGTCTTAGGTATGGACCGGTTGAGTACTTTTTACGCTACCATTGACTGTTGTCAAAGAATGGTAGTGTTCGAAATCCCTGACCACCCAATGTTCATATTCGAGAGTAGAAGTAAGTCCTTAGATCCAGCAACTTACAGAGCTGTACCAAGAAAGGAGGAGATGTTATACACTGTACAGGAAGAAGAGGGTATGCCGATGGTTGTACGAGAATTTGAAGACGTATTACAGATGTGTCGGGTTTACCTCCGGATCGGGCAATCGATTTCACTATAGCCTTGATGCCAGGGACTCAACCTATCTTGAGAACACCGTAACGGATGGGAACCGTGGAATTGAAGGAGCTTCAGACGCAAATTAAGGACCACCTTAATAAGGGATTTATTAGACCGGGCTCATCATCTTGGGGTGCCCCGGTTCTTTTGGTACCTAAGAAGGATGGAACTAAGCGGATGTGTATCGACTATCGGGAGTTAAATAAGGTAACGATCAAGAATAAGTATCCCTTATCGAGAATAGATGATCTGTTCGATCAATTGGAGGGATCTCGAGTGTTCTCAAAATTAGATATGCAGACGGGTTATCATCAACTCAAAGTAAAAATGTCTGATATACATAAGACAGCTTTTAGGACCAAGTATGGACACTATGAATTCCTAGTGATACCTTTTGGAGTAACCAACACCCCATCAGTATTTATGAACTTGCTGAACCAAGTGTTTTATGAATACTTAGACAAGTTTTTTGTTATCTTCATCGATGATATTCTTGTGTATTTGAAGAATCGAGAGAACACGCGGAGCACTTGCATGTAGTGCTCGAAACCTTGCGTCAACACCAACTATATGCAAAGCTCAGCAAATGCAAGTTTTGGTTGAAGCGGGTAGCTTTCTTGGGACATGTTGTGTCAGGTGAAGGAATTTCAGTAGATCCGGCCAAGATTATCACCGTTCAAAAATGGCCGACACTAAGAACAGTTATGGAGATTGTTTCCGCCAATCAGAGCAATGCTCTGTTCAAATTTTGAAATTTGAAATGAAGCAGCGCTTCATAAATGCGCCAGTGCTAAATGCGTCAGTGCTAAATGCGCTAGCGCTAAAAGTCAAAGACTCTGATGCAGCACTCACATACAAAACATGAGAGCGCTCGCGCTAGCAGCGCCAGCTCTAAGAGTCGAAGGCTCTGATGCAGCGCTCACGTGCAAAGCACGAAAGCACTAGCGCTAAGTGCGCTAGCACCAAGAGTCAAAGACTCTGATGCAGCGCTCACGTGCAAAGCACGAGAGCGCCAGCGCTAGCAGCGCCAGCGCTAAGAGTCAAAGACTCTGAGGCAGCGCCTCACGTGCAAAGCATGAGAGCGCCAAGCGCTAGAACTAAATGTTCTCCACCATTGGATCAAAGATCCAACTAAGATGAATAAATCATCAAATTACCAGAATAAAATTCTATTGAAACTTTCCAAACAGGAAAGATTGTGCTCTGTAAATCAAAGCACCGTTGGATCAAAGATCCAATGGTGATTAAAGATCACAAAGGTACAGAACAAATTCTGTATGGGAAGATATTTTCCTAATCTTGTTAATAACAAGAAAACTATCTTCTGTAAAACAGAAGCCCTCGGATCAAAGATCCAACGGTGGATAAATTCCATAAATCAATTGGAGATCTTTCAATAAGAGATTTGCTTAACTGATTCAACAAATCAGCCTCCCCTATATAAAGGACCCAAGACTTCAAGTCTTGCAAAAAAGAAAAAAAAATCACAAACTTTGAGAAATTTCAAAGAGAAGAGCAAGCTCTCGGAAGAACAATTTCTTCAAGGTAAATAAAACAGAGAGGCAAAGCATCTCGTCAAAAAGAAGAAGAACTTAATTCTTTTTCTAGATCATAGATCTATAAGACAGAGGTCTTTCACAAAAAGAGATCATAGCATCTCATCTTAAAAAGTGGCGGAGAAGAATTCAATTCTCTTCAGATCATAAATCCATAAAAGACAAAGTATTTCACGAAAAAAACATAAGAGATTGTAACATCTCCTATAAAATAAGAACTTTGTTCTTAGAGTTACGAGACAAAGTCACTTATAATTGAGAATTTAATTCTCAGAGCGCAGAACTGATCAAAGCTGCCTAAAAAGAGCATTAGCGTTCCAATTTAAAGAAGCGCCTTAGCGCTCTAAGACTGGCGCACAGCGCCGCAGCGCTCCTAGCGCTCCAATTTAAAGAAGCGCCTTAGCGCTCCAAGACTGGCGCACAGCGCCGCAGCACTCCTAGCGCTCCAATTTAAAGAAGCGCCTCAGCGCCCCAAGTCTGACGTTCAGCGCCCAGCGCTCCAAGCGCTATTTTAAAAGAAGCGCCCAATGCTCCCAGCGCTATTTTAAAAGAAGCACTCAGCGCTTCAAGGTTGGCGTTCATCGCCAAGCGCACCACGTGCTCCTCACGTGGGCGCTACTCTATAAAGAGCGCTCCGCACTCATTAATTGGCGCTCAGCGCCAAGCATGCCACGTGCTCCTCACGTGTGCGCTATGTCATAGGAAGCGCCTTAGCGCTCTAAGTCTGGCGCTCAGCTCCACGTGCTCCTCACGTGGGCGGTGAGAGAACATAAATTGTATTTTAAATAAAGCCCCAGAGCCATAATGAGTGCTCAACACTCAATAAAAGACAAAAAGGTCGTCAGAACCCAAACCAATGCTCGGCATTGTTAAATGAAAAGCGGCTGAGCCTAATTAAATGCCCAACATTTTAACTGAGTGGGCCGAGCCCAAGTTGACCACAGATCCCTAATGTAGAATAATTGAGCCTATATGCTCATAAATCTTTTTAACCGATCTTAGTCCTAAACTTGACTATATATCTCCCAACCAACATTGGTTCAAGGGTACATCTCTTCATACCTCTGATATATGTCGTTGTAATTCTTTAACTTCTTCAGAGAGATGGAGGGTCCCAATAACCAATAACTTTTGGTGCATCCCCAAACGGTTGAACCAAAACCACATAGACTATGACATCTTTAAACTGGACTATGATGTCCTTAAACTTTACGGATCGTGGGGCCCTTAAACTCATGGATTATGATGTCCTTAAACTTTATGGACTGTGAGGTCCTTAAACTCATAGACTATGATGTCTTTAAACTGGACTATGATGTCCTTAAACTTTACGGACTATGATGTCCTTAAACTTTTGGACCGCGACGTCCCTAAACTAAAACAATAGAGCCCAAATGCTCTTTTGTTGGATCTAAATTATCCTGTTCAGTAGATCTTAGTCTAAAATTAAAGTAACGTATCCTCAACAAATGTTTGAGTTGATCTTAGTCTTAAACAAGACTGACGATCCTTAAACCCAACCCAAACCCAAATCTAAGAAAATACGGATTTGGACTAATCCACGCCCTACGGGCGACAACATAAATTAGTCTCCGTATACAATCCACGGGCAACCAAAAAATAAAACAAACACAAACGACATGAAGTGACCATCTGGAGAAGGAGAAAGTTTTTGCCGCGATGCGGTAGTGTAATTAAGTGCAGGGGCTTGCGCCTGCAGGGAAGAGCGTCCCCACAATCAAAAACCCCTCAAACGAGGGGGAATCTAACGAAGTCTGCTTCAACGGCCGCATCCGTCTAAACTTCCGATATACGGTGTCATAAATCAACTTGGCATCTTCGGAGAAGTGGAAGGATAAAACCAAATAGCATCTGCCCCCCAAATTCAGGAGAGATGCCAGTCTTCCCGGCTTTCGGCGGAGAACAGATTCTGGCACGCCCGGTGGGACCTTTTCCTCTTTCCTCTCCACACTTCGTGTGTCGTGTTCGCGAACGAATCGTGGTTTGATATGGTTGCCTTTGGATTTGAGGTACTAAGATTTGGTGTCTTGCTCCATGCAGAAAAAGAAGATCAATGGCTTCTAACTGCTCCAGCTGCAACAATTTCCACAACTCCCGCTCCGTCCTCGCAGGAAGAGTGACCTACGGGCCTCAAGCGGCCTCCATTTTCGCGATGCCAGTGGAACAGGTGACTCAGGCCACCACTGGACTGTTCTTCGGGACCATGCTCCCACCAATGAGCTTTAACGGCCCAGTGCCATCGCAAGAAGCTCCAAAGAAGTCGGTCTTCGATCGGCTTGCAACTATCGCGGCCCCTCTCAACGGGTCGCCCAAATCCAACGCCTCAGTCTTTAACAGACTGGGCCAAATCTCCTATGGGCCCGTGAAGAAGCCCGCATTACCTGAAGGGGCTTTCCCGAAACGGATAGCCATCCCTGTTTCAGTAAATGAAATCGTCGAAAAGGCTTCTCCTGCTAAGGGGTCGGTCTTCACAAGACTGGCCGTGCCAACTCCCGCTCCAGGCGAAGTCACCAAAGCCGCTACACATGCTCGAAAGTCTGCCTTCGACAGGTTGACCATCCCTTCTCAACGGACGTCGGTCTTTGATAGGCTGGCACCAGCAGCAACCCTTCACCAAAACATGGGGCATGATGAAGCCACCCCCGTAACTGAGCCAGTGCCATTTGAAAGATATGATCGACGTCGCCACTGGCACCGAGTGAGGAAAGCTGGGGGCAGTTCCCCTTCTGGATTGACTCCACCAGCTCCGATGGTTGAAGTCGATGCTGCTGTTCCAACTGGGAACAGCTTTGAACCACTCAAGAGAGTCCGCAAGAATTCTCCTACTGCTGTATTGAAAAGATCTCCTCCACCTGTGGAGAATGTTTCAAAGTCGAAGACGGAGCAGCCCCCTCAACGGCTGTCTTCCAAAATCCATAAGGTCTGGCAGAGAGTCTAGGATTCTGTGATCGACAAGGACTATTCCTGCCAACAGAAAAAGATGAAGACTCAATAGGAAGAGGACCATCCCTCTGCTATGCTACGTAAAGTATCGTCTGCTCAGGTGCCTATTGCAACAGCCCCCTCAACTTCAATCATCTATAAAAAGAGGAGGGCGGGGAAGATCCCTATGCCTGTGATGAATCTCAAGGGCATTGAACCAAGACGCTCCAAGTCTGGAGGTATAGTGGTGCATACTGTTTATATGGCTTCCGGGAAGGAGGAGAGCCGTGCCTCTGGGGTTCATCGACCACTCACCCAATCGGTAACAAAAGCTCAGGAGCAACAACAGAAGCTCCAGGAGATGTTAACGAAGATGGCTGCACTCACGGGACATAAGGAAAGCCCCGAAGTATCGTCGGATCAGCGCCAGGAACAGGAAACCGATGCCGAGTTCCTCCAGAGGATGCTAGAAAAGAAAGATCAAGAGGCAGCGGAACAAGCGGCCAATATAAAACAAATGGCGCTATTGTTCCAGGATATGGTGGGCATGATGATCCGGTCAGACCCTCCAGTCGAAAATCCGCCAATAATAATCGAAGACGATAGAGGGGAGACGTCAAACCCTCTTCCGGCCTTTTCAGCAGCAAAGGAGGAAACAATCTCGAAAGCTGCGCTCGATGATTATATAGCTCAACAGATACGAGCTCATCAAGCGAACGAAGCTGCTGGCCAAGTCGTCAGAACGAGGCGACCATATCCTAGCTGGTATGATCAAATTAAGTACCGGCCAGGATACACAATCCCTAAATTTCATGTATATAAGGGGAAAGGCAACCCCCACCAGCATGTCACCCAGTTCAGAGCTCTGTGTGGCAACACTTGAGGTGACGATAAGCTACTGCTTCGCCAATTCGTCGGCAGCTTGGCGGAGACGGTGTTCGAATGGTATTCAGAGCTTCCCAAAGATTTCGTCAAAACTTTTACGGAGATGGAGTTGCTATTCACCCAGCGTTTTGCAATCGCTAGCGAACGTACCCCAATCACAGCATTGATCAATGCCAGGGTGAAGCCTGGAGAAACAAGGGTTCAGTACGCGATACAGTGGCGGAACCTATGGTCGAAGTGCAAACAGCGCATAGAAGAGGCTCCTCCAGTAGGCATGTTTATGGGAACCCTCGATCCGCAGACGACCATATCCCAATTTATGATGTTCTTCAAGCCGACCACTTTCCAGGCCTTGATCGAAAAGCTGGCCCAAATAGACTAGATGAGCCATATGCCTTCCTCTTCAAAGACGGAGCCTCGGAATGAAAAGGGGAAAGGGAAAGCGACCTTTGTCGCCAATGCTCAGCAACAACCGAGTGGTCCAAAACCAGCTGATCGCCAAAACGACAGACAGCGATTTATCAACGAAAAGTTAAATCGTCCTTACTCATTCCTTCGGGATAAAACAAGAAGACCGTTCGAACTGGCGGTGCGCAACAGGCTCATCACTCTACCAGATCCGAGACGCCCACTGTAGCCAGGTGACGTCAACAATCCTAATTATTGCTCCTACCACCGAGTAGTAGGCCATCCAATCAAAAATTGATTCTTCTTTAAAGGCTGGATTGAGGACCAATACCAACAGGGCAAATTCGCATTATCCGAGAATTGGAAAGTAAGCCTGGCCCAGCCACACACTCCTAAAAAGGTAGATACGCCGGGGGCATCATGCTCATTTATATAAGAAGCTCCATGGAAGGTCGCTCTTTCAGCCAAAACGAAAAGAATGCTGAAGGATCTCCAAACATGCCCGGCGATCAGGTGGAAAAGTCCACTGGAGCCCGAAGTTATTGAGAGAATGCTGAAGTTGCGTCCGACGCCAAGAATTGGTAGCGATAGTCAAAACGCCCATGCCCAGCCGTCAAAATCTTCAAAGAAGAATAAGAAGACTAAAAAGCCCGTGAAGCCTGATGACAAGCGCATGGACCTACAAAAACACATTGACGCGCTGGAGGAATACAACCAGAAGGCGCGAACCCCGGTCACACTCCAAGAGTTTCTCAACCACATCCTTGAAAACAGAGATGGCAACAAAGATGAGGGAGAACACTCATCAGATGAACCTGAGAATTATGTGGCGAGCTGCCACGTGATCTCTCACTCGTCAATAAATGGTTAAGAAGCTCCTGATACAGAGAAATTGGGGATAGATCCCGAACTGAAACCCTTGGAACTGTCTGACGAGATGATCGATCTGCTGCTGAACGCAGCCCGCCAGAAAAGCAAAGCCGATCGGGAGCGCGAAATGGCCATATTCGAAAAAAGCCAAACGCCGGCAGCTGGACGAAAGGGTTAAAACACTCCCACCAGATCAAAGCACATCCGCCGCAAACAAAAGCAAACTTAAGACGAGGAAATGGTTCGCCAAAGCCATGTCAATGGGAATGAAGCTGCCACCCTCCGAAGGAAACACTCCTGGTGGGGTACACCTTGACGAAAAGGATGTACATCCAAATTACTGCTTATACCATCATAGGATCGCGCACCCTATTGAAGAGTGCGACGCCTTTAAAAATTGGTGGCAGGGATATGTCGCCCACCGACAACATCTCAAGAGGATGAAGCGTGAAGCTCGTCGACAGCGAAAAAATGCGACAGATGAGCACAAAAGAACTGTCGGTAACTTCCACATGGTCGATTTCGGGATATCGCAAGTTCTCACCTTCGGAAGCGATTCTGACGAGTAAATATCCCTCGTCCCTCTCTTCAAAGAACCCACCTCCGAAGAAGATGAGACGAAAACCTGCGAGAATATTCAGCTGCGCAATCGTACGCTCCCCGAAAAGAATCTCGGACCCAAAAGAAAGGGAGCGAACAAAAAATATAAGGGAAAGGAAAAAGTCCTTGAGGATATCACCCTCGATGATCGAGTCGTCGAGGAATTGGCAGCCAAAGACCCGCCAAAGAAAAACAAGGTGGATTACAACGTTCTGACACACCTGAGGAAGATACCCTCGTAACTGAGCATTCTCGATGCCCTTCTGCTATCTAAAGAGGTGAGAGATTCTTTGATCAAGGCACTACAAGAGCCCGAGCAGTTCCAAGCTTTCCTTGCCGAAGAAAAGATGAAGGACGAGTTAGAAGAAGTGCACACTGCTGACTTCACTTTCGGCGATGAAGATCTCCTCCTCGGGACGTGCGAGCACAACTGTCCCCTTTATGTCACCGAATACTGCCATGACATCAAGATAGGGATGATCTTAGTTGATAACGGGTCCTCTGTCAACCTTCTCAATGTGAGAGTGCTAAAAAGAAATCTGCATGAGCGTTCAACACCTCGCTCGGGATAAAATCACTATCTCCGGGTTCGACTCTCAGCATCACGAACGCTCGGGTCTGTGATACTGACATTACGCTTTAGGCTGCTCGCCACTGACATCAAATTTCATGTCATTAACGCCAAGACTTGCTACAACACTTTGCTCGGCAGGCCTTGGTTACACGAATACAACATCATCCCTTCTACACAACATCAGTGTATGAAGTATTTCAAGGATGGTCTTGAGTACACCGTAACGGGGGAGCTAAATCCATTCTCCGTGAATGAAGTCTGCAAATACGAGGACGCAAAGTACTTTCTGCCAGACTTTGAAGACACGAAAAGATGCCATAAACCGGAGAATAATCAAAAAGCTATCACCACTATTCCGGTCTTCGGGAGCGATACCGAGGAGGAAGAAAAGATAGTCTATTCGGGGCCACCCCAATGCAACAAGCCGGGACCGTCTACCCCTATTCTGGTCTTTGGCAGTAACTCTGAAGACGAGGTAAACGCAGTGTTCTCGGTCCGCCCATCGATGCAGGCCTTTACCGGAGATGATCAGAGTTTGTAAATCGCCGTGGTCCTGAGAAAGCATTACAAAGAACTCGACACACTCGATACCTATAGTGTAAAAGAGCTACAGACGTTCTATATCCCTCCCATGCGGAAAGATGAAAAGGCGATCCTCTTTTATCGATTCACGGAGAATAAAGTGGAGAAAGAAATCTGGCATGGTGCCGATTCTATGCTTGACAGGCTCCAGCCCATCCGTCTGTCCAGATACTATACAGAAGGATTAAAAAGGATTTGAGGCGCCAAGGCATACCCTTCAAACAGACTGCTCAACAAGCTCAGTTCTACAACAGGATCTGGAACGTCCCCGGAACTCAGCGAAAATTGCCCAATGGGAGAATGAAAATGATCGGGCTTGGATATGTTCAATCCAAGAAACAGGAGCGATTCCATGGCTGCTACGTTATACATGATTTCGATGAAGAAGGAGATGCTCTGTTAGAAGACGATAACCCTGAACCAAAACGAGGTCCCGCCATGAAAGTGCCAAGTCCATCGTTCGAAGAACAGATGGACAAGCTAATAAGGGAAGCGGGTCAAAAGGCCCGGGATGACCACAACCGTGAAATGGCCATTTATGAGAAAGCCAGGACGCAGCGCCTCCTTCAGCAGGCTACGGATAATAACGATGCCCTTCGTCGCCAGCCCATCATACAAAAGACCCGACGCGAAGGTAAAAACAAACTAAAGAATGGAAAAAATGTCCGACAGCGGCAAAGCGGGTCCAAGAAGCCACGCGACCGAGAATTGAGAAGCCGGGATTCGTCTCTTATAAAGAAAATGGGTCGAGCATATTCTATTCCCCAAGACAAGACAAGGAAGATATTCGATCTCATCATGAAACATCAAATGATGACACTCCCGGAATCCAAACACCCCGAACAAGCAGACGAGGTCTCTTACCCAGATTATTGCTCCTATCACCGAGCGATAGGACATCCTCTCGAAGACTGCTTCATATTCAAAAACTGGGTTAAAGACCAATATCAGTAAGGAAGGTTCGCTCTATCCAGCAGTTGGAGGGTAACCCCACCACAGAAGCATGTTCCAAAAGCAACGTACATAGCGAGAGTAGAACCAGATCAACATCGATCTTGGAACGATCTGGTACCTGTCACGCGATAACGCTGTCAGAAGAAGGAGTACGCGAGGATATGGATGACCTCTCCTGGTGCTTCGAAAATGAGGATGGAGATGAGTTGATCTCAGAACTTCCACCGGCGCCAAAAGAGCTGGAAGATGGGATACATACTACTGCAGACAACCTAAGGAAAATCGACCTAGGAACGGAAAATGACCCGAGGCCTACGTTCGTCAGTGAGCTACTGTCCGAAGAACAGGTAGCTATGCTAAGAGATGTGCTTATGCAGTATAAAGACTGCTTCGTATGGAACTACTCCGAGATGCCGGGGCTAGATCCAGAGATAGCTGTGCATAAATTGGCGATATCTCCGAACGTCAAGCCAGTCAAGCAAGCTCCAAGAAGAATGCGGCTCGAACTTGAAATGAACATCAAAGCCGAAGTCAAGAAGTTAATCGACTCCGGCTTCATCCAAGAAGTTCAGTACCCTGACTGGATCGCTAATATCGTCCCAGTGATGAAGAAGAATGGGACGGTGCGCATCTGCGTGGACTTTCGGGACCTCAACAAAGCTTTTCCGAAGGATGAATTTCCCGTACGGTTACCAAGCTGATGATAAAAAACACGTCCACTCACAAAGTCTTCTCCTTCATGGACGGCTCATCGGGGTACAATCAAATAAAGATGCATCCCGAAGACCAGAAGCATACCGCTTTCCGGACTCCGCTGGGCATATTTTGCTACAAGGTGATGCCTTTCGGCTTGAAGAACGCTGGCGCTACCTATCAGAGGGCCATGACGAAGATTTTCGATGACCTCATACATGAAATCGTCGAATGCTATATCGATGACCTCGTGGTGAAAAGCAAATCGCATGAAGAACATTGGGTGCATCTGAAGATAGTTTTCCAGCGCCTTCGGAAATACAACCTGAAGATGAACTCTCTCAAATACGCGTTCGGAGTTTCCTCGGGCAAATTCCTAGAATTCATCGTAAGACACCGAGGCATCGAAATATATCCATCGAAGATCAAGGCGATTATGGAAATACCTTCACCAAGAACTCTCAAGCAACTGCGATCTCTCCAAGAAAAGCTCGCATATATCCGACGATTCATAGTCAATCTCTCCGACAAGTGCCTCCCCTACAATCATCTAATGAAGAAGGGGACTCCTTTCGTCTGGGATCACAAATATCAAAGCGCACTGGACGAAATCAAGCGATACCTGCAGAATCCGCCAGTACTGACTGCTCCGGTCAAGAGAAAGCCTCTCATCCTATACACAACAGCCCATGAAGGTTCTTTAGGCGTGCTATGGGCACAGGAGAATGACCAAGGGAAGGAGAGAGCCATCTACTATTTGAGTCGAGTTCTCCTAGGGGAAGAAAACAACTACTCCCCCATTGAAAAACACTTCCTGGCGTTAATCTTCGCGATAACGAAGCTCCGGCATTATGCTTTGGCGCATGAGGTCCCCCTAATATCAAAAGTGGATCCTCTCAAATATTTGATGTCAAGAGCCATACTAACAGGACGACTAGCTAAATTGGCCCTCCTCTTGATGGAGTTCTCGATAACATACCGACCTCTCAAGGCAGTGAAGGGCCAGGCCATTGCCTACTTCCTCGCTGAGCATTTGATACCTGCCGATTCACCCCTAACTTGCGAATTGCCAGAAGAGCACGCGTTTGACACGATCGACAGGGAGAAAGGAGAGAGTGACTCCTGATGGGAACTTTACTTCGATGGGGCATCTTCCATGAAGAAGAGACAACACAACACCCCTATAATCAAATCTAGGGTAGGCCTTATCTTCGTGACTCCATAAGGAGGGATAATACGCTTTGCCTTTTCCTTAATAGAGTCGAGGACAAACAATGAAGCCGAATATGAAGCTTTGATAGCAGGTATAGAGATCGCCGTCGACATAGGAATCAAAAACTTCCTCATATACGGAAACTCCCAGCTGGTCGTTAGTCAAGTAAACGCCGACTATCAAACGTGCAAACCGGAGTTGGTAAAGTACGGTAAGAGAGTGCAGCAACTGGTGACTCAAATCCCCTCCTACATGCTGGAGAGCATACCACGTACGGAAAATAGAAAAGCTGATGCACTAGCCAAGCTCATTAAAGAATTGGCTGATGAAAATCTCGATGACGTAGGATTGTTGTGCAAAGCCGTCAGGTTCTTCCATCGGCAGAAATATCTCCGGAGTGGTCCAAAGAAAAGGGAGAGACCAAGCAAACGGCCCTACAAATAAAAGACCAGGAAAATGCTAAGGATTGGAGAGAAGTCATTATAGACTACTTCAAATCCCATCGAACACCTGAAGATGCGTCCTCGAGACATCAGCTCATGAAAAGAGCTCTGTCTTTCGCCTTCGTCAATGATACTCTGTATAAGAGATCGTTCAACTCCCTGTGGCTAAGATGCCTGGGACCGAAAGAAGTAAGGAGAGTCGTCCAAGAAACTCATGACGGACTCTGCGGTTCTCATCAAGCCGGGCCAAAGATGAAGCTGAAGATCAAAAGAATGGGCTACTATTAGCCCACGATGATTCAGGACTGCCTTGAATACGCGAAGCAATGCCATTCGTGCCGGATTCATGAAGACTTCATCCACCAGCATCCAAACCCGCTACACCCAACAGTAGCGAGCTGGCCGTTCGAAATGTGGGGAACCGACATAATTGCGCCTATCGAACCAGCATCATCCAGAGGACATCGGTTCATATTGGCGACAACCGATTACTTCTCTAAGTGGGCAGAAGCAGTACCGATAAGAGAAGTGAAGACAGAGAATATCCTCCATTTCTTCAAGACACGCGTCATCTAACAGTTCGGCACTCCGCGACGGATTATTCCCGATAACGGGTCAGCCTACAGAAGTCACAAAATCAGCCGCTTCGCACAGCAGCATAATATAGACTAGAGATACTCTTCGGTCTATAATCCCCGAGCTAATGGTCTAGCTGAGGCTTCAACAATACCTTGACGAAGATCATAAAGAATAAGGTGTCTCGAAATAAGAAGGACTGGTACGAGTGACTGCATGAAGCTCTCTGGGCGTATCGGACTACGTTCAAAACGGCCACAAATACAACGCCGTATGCATTGGTATTCGGCACAGAAGCAGTACTCCCCTTGAAAATAGAGCTACCCTCTTTACGAGTGGCGGTTCATTACGAGCTAACAGACGAAGAAAACGCTCATCTTCGGCTAGAGGAGCTCGACGCCCTTGACGAAACTCGTCTCATTGCGCAGCAAAACTTGGAGGCTTATAAAACAAAGGTGATGCACTCATACGAGAGATTGACGGTCGAGAACATTCAGCCAAAGCGAGCTCGTGCTAGTGGTCAAGAGACCTATGATCCCCAATCGTGCCAAACGGGGAAAGTTCGAGCCGAATTATGGGGGTCCGTACATCATAGACAAGGTCTATCAAGGCAGGGCTTACTTGCTCATGAATATGCATGGCGAAAGACCCTTCAGGCCAATAAACGGCCGGATCCTGAAAAAATACTACGCCTGATAGATAACGACACCCATGTCCGCTCACTATCTTCCCAAGCCCAAACTCTATAAGTAGTATCCAGCGAAAACTTGCCTCAAAATCGCTGCGGACCGAAATGTCCCTAAACTAGCAATGGACCGAAATGTCCTAAAACTAACTACTGACCGAAACGTCTTTAAACTACTGCAAACCTGCAGCATCCTTGGGCTGACTCGTAAAAAAAACGGTACGTCCACAAGCAAAATGGACACGGATGAAATCCCGAAAGGGCTCCGTGAGTAAAAACAGCAGGGCTATCGGTGAGTTTGTGAAAACCCGAAAGGGCGCAATCTCGTTAAAAGACACTTGCAAGGTCCTCTCGACCTTGTAAATAGAAAACACCTGTGTGAGATCCTTACGACTCACAAAGGAGCAACAAACTTAGGTATCCCCACGATTCCTAAGGAGAAATTACACTTACGAGATCCTCACGACTAATAAGGAGAACCCTCTTATGAGACCCTCATGGTTCATAAGATTCAAAAGCCTTAAGCTATAAGGATCTGAACCTGTTCTTAAGCCATCACCTTTTCCAAATTGCCCTACAAGCGGTTCAATGCTGACCCTTGTATACAATCTACAGGCACGAATAAACATTTCCCCAACAGAGTCCCATCAGCGACAAGGGATATCCTCACATGGTGAACGACCCTTGTAAGTCCTCTCGACTTATAAGGAGAAAATACTCTTGCAAGATCCTTACGACTTACAAGAAAATATACACTTAGGAATCCTCACGATTCCTAAGGAGAAAATACACCTACGAGATCCTCACGACTCGTAGAGAGAAACAACTTTATGAGACCTTTACGGCTCAGAAGTCAAAAGTCTTAGTCAATAGGATCTTAACCATGTTTGCAAAGCCAACCTTGTTCGAACCGACAAAGGCAGATGATGATTCGCTCCTGGCAATGTCCCAGTGGTAGCGCTGTTGATGCCTGAATCGGAATCAAATTTCAAGTCCTTTCACGGCAAATGATGATTCGCTCCTGGCAATATTCCAGTCATAGCGATGCTGATGCTAAGACTGGCACCAGATTCCAAGTTCCATACTCACGATAAAAATCAGCGAGCCAAAAAAATGCATATGAAATAGCCGAAATAATGGGGCAACTTGCAACAAAATTAGCAAGTAAAATATATGCATACAAAATAGCCGAAATGGTTGGGAAACTCGCAATAAAAAGCAGCAAGTAAAAAGGAAAATAGCCGAAATGATTGGGCACCGCGAAAAATAGCCGAAATAATTGGGCAATCACGACTTTCGCGATATAAAAAGCTGAAATGATAGAGCATCGCGGAAAGAAATAAAAAAAATGAAAGAATGATGAAAGAATGAAACTTTTGCCCTGCAGGTAAGTCCATACTGACCCCTGTATACAATCCATGGGCGTAAACAAAAGGGGGACCACATTTCCCCACCAGGCCCTATCAAACGGAAACCAGATCTCACCGGCAACATCTACAGCCTAAAGATCAGCAATGGCGTTCCTCCTCATTCCAGTAGGATAAGGACGCATACCACCAATCAGAGCCATGGCAAAGTCCCTAGTTCCGAGACTCTACGGATCACAGACAACCTAGAGTCAGCCCCGACACCGCAGAAAACGGAGCAAGTCGACATGACCCCGTCATGGAAATACGTCAGCAAATGACCCCGTCGTGGAAATACGTCAGCAAATGACCCCGTCGCGGAAATACGTCAGCAAATGACCCCGTCGCGGAAATACTTCAACAAATGACCCCATCGCGGAAATACGTCATCCAATGACCCTGTCGCGGAAATACGTCAGCAAATGACCCCGTCACTGAAATACGTCAGCAAATGACCCCGTTGCGGAAATACGTCATCCAATGACCCCATCGCGGAAATATGTCATCCAATGACCCCGTCTTGGAAATACGTCATCCAATGACCCCATTGCGGAAATACGTCAGCAAATGACCCCGTCACGGAAATACGTCAGCACATGACCCCGTCGCGGAAATACGTCATCCAATGACCCCGTCGCAGAAATACGTCAGCAAATGACCCCGTCGCGGAAATACGTCAGCACATGACCCCTTCACGGAAATACGTCATCCAATGACCCCGTCGCGGAAATACGCCAGCAAATGACCCCGTCACGGAAATACGTCATCCGATGACCCCGTCGCGGAAATACGTCATCCGATGACCCCGTCGCGGAAATACGTCAGCACATGACCCCGTCTCGGAAATACGTCATCCAATGACCCCGTCACGGAAATACGTCAGCACATGACCCCGTCGCGGAAATACGTCATCCAATGACCCCGTCGCGGAAATACGTCATCCAATGACCCCGTCGCGGAAATACGTCAGCGCATGACCCCGTCGCGGAAATACGTTAGCATATGACCCCGTCGCGGAAACAAGTCAACACATAACCCCGTCGCGGAAATACGTCAGCACATGACCCCGTCGCGGAAACAAGTCAGCCAACGACCTCCCCGTCAGAGCAATGTTTCGACTCGGAAACAAGTCAACTCACCAACCACTTACGAGTCCTCTCGACTTGTAAGGGGGAAGATTCTCTTATGAGATCCTTACGACTCTCAAGAGAAATCACGCTTAGGGATCCTCACGATTCCTAAGGAGAAAATACACCTATGAGATCCTCTCGACTCGTAGGGAGAAAAATCTTTATGAGACCCTCATGGCTCATAAATTTGAAAAGTCTTAGGCAGCAGACCCGAACCTGTTTCCTAAGTCATCAATACCCTACGAAGAGTTCAAGATGAGTTGTTATCTACAGGCTACACTTAGTAGAGTAACATGACAACAACACAGCAAAGAAAAGAAAGCGATATAAGATAAAACATGTCCTTTATTCATGAGTTCGATTGGATACAAGATACATCACATAAAAGAATAAAAAAATGAATGAATACATGTTATTCATGAATTACAAATTTCCATCCATACAAAAAATTACAAAGACAGGTACTGAGGAGGAGGCCTCTTCAACAAGTCGGCAAGCCGCTCGTGCACTCCTTTCAGCTCCTTCTCATGGTCAGCCACCGCTGCCAGCTCCGCTTCAATTCGAGTTCATTGCTGAAAGCAGGATGAAAGCTTCGTATTGATTTCATGCTTAGCAGCTTCGGAACTTTGCGCAACCCGCTCAGTGGTGTCAAGCTTCTGCCTTAGCGCCAACCCGTCTGAAATACATCGTTGGAGACTATCGAAAATAGCCTTCAGCTGTGCAGCGTTCGCGTCGACCTAGGCGTGCAACCGAGCAGACTCGTTAGAAGCCACCTCATGTTCCTTCTGTCGCAGGGTCGCCTCTTGTTCAAAATGGCAAACGAAAGGTACACTCTGCTTCATCCACGCAACCTGCAGGGAAGTTGAAGCTAACACCTCAAGAGCAATACGCTTGAGCTCGATATCATGCAAGCAAGCCTTGATCTGTCTACAGTAGTCAACCCATGACCCGACGACGTCCTCGTCATAGAAGTTCACGAGTGTCGCCAGCATTGGATTAACCTGCATAGCAAAATTTGCAGCGGAGGTGAGGGCTTCAACATCAAGATCCTCGACGAACTCGCTCAACATTCGTCGGTTGTTCACGACGCCTCGAGAAGATTTGAGTTTAACAAGAAACCTTGCCGGCATTGTAATGCGAGCCTCGAAGGGAGCTGGAGCCGGTGTGATTGCTGCAGAATGAGTTACGGTTAAATGCCAACTCAGGAATTAAAGAAAACGCATAAGGGGTAAAGCCTATCATACCGGCTATAACAGGCGGTAGGACGGGGAGTGCAGGGAGCTCGATTATTCTATCGACCCGCGACATTATATCCAATATGAAGAAGAGTTAGCAACATGGCTATCCGTAAGGGAAAGGAAAAGACGTCAGTTATAGACTATACTCACTGACATCAGCAGGTAGGGCAATCTCTGGCTGGAATGAGAAATGCGGGTTCGGCACCTGATACGGGTGATCAAAAAGGACTCCTACAAAGTTATGACGACATACTATCAGTACAAGGAGAGTGATACCCAAAATGAAGCCGATGAATCACAAACCTATACCTTCCAGCATTTCAGAAGACATGGATGAAGGCGAGGGAACAACAGCCGTCATTGCGGTGACCCGAGGTGCTTCAGAAGGCATAATTTCAGCAACGGAAGTATCGCTGGGCTTAGTGACTTCTTCGCTCTCCTTCAGTGGGATGGTCTCTGCGCCCATGGCTTCGTCCCCTAATTCGAAAAGGGTCGTCGTGACACTCGCGATGCCTGTCGACGCCAGAGAGCCACAAGGGGAGAGAGCAGCGGTTTGGGCAGTCCCAGACTCCCTGGAGAGAGTAGCTACTTCGGGCTCCATGGTTGCCGTCTTCTCACCCGCCGCCTCATCGCCAATACTTGGTCCTGAAAGATATAGTATATCAGAATTTTGCGGACCGAGTAAAAGTCGAAAGACTGGGCATTACATTACCTTGCAATGGAGTCTCAATTGCCTCCCGAGCCGCACGCACGACATGTCTATGAGCAGTAGACAGGGAAGCTGGAGCATCCTCTGGAGGAGTAGCTATAGATGGGGTGGTTCTTGAACCTGCACCGACAGCCAAGCTGGCGTCACGCTCCCTCGCCGCACGCTTTCTACGCTTCTTGTCGTCCTTGGCAGTGAGAAAAGATCTCCGCAAGAACTCCGTCAGAGGGACGTAATCGTCCGAACCAGGAGCTGCCTCTGGAGCCGTTACGACGTCCGTCATCGGCTGCTTAAGCGAAACCTTTTAAGGCAATACTGGGGGAGCCGGGGCCTCAGCAGCCGGTTCTGGAAGAGTCGCCGCACCACCGCTCGGGATCGGCACCGCACTTAGGATAACCCGTGGTAAGGCCGTTCCTGCAAAAAAAAAAGGGGGAAGAGTCGAGTCATGAATAAAGAAAAAGGGAATGAAGGCATAATGAGCCAAAGTATACCATTGCCCAAAGAGGCACAGAGCCTCTCTTCCTCTTCAAAAGTCTTAAGGAAAGCTGCGAGAGCCTCTTCGACGGAAATACCTGTTGAAGAAGAAAACGTCAATCAAAGCATAATAATTAAAAATATAGCCGCGGAAAGATATCACCGAAGTCTACCTGATTGTGCGATGGTGATTAGAGCTGCTTCATCGCGAGCTAATTGCTCTGAAACTGCGATAGCAGCCTCCAAATTGGTATTATCCGGCGCAATGAATAGACCCTCATTGGTTCCGTATTCACTTAAACCTTCGCTATAAGGAGCATGGGGCTCTTGGCCGAATGCAACGTCTGCAGCAAATAGCGACTTCTTCTTCTTCTATGAACGAGTGCCCGTAGCCGCTAACACGAGCTTGCACTTGGCGGGTACTTTTGGGCGACGAGTCCCGATCTCCGAACCCACCCCAGAATTCGGAGATGCTACAGCCACCGCTTCCACGGGCACACGAGGGAGGGGTAGCTCAGGTATAGTGCGCGGGACCACGACCATAGCAGCTCCTCTCATGGGAGGACGAACGATTTTTCGCCGCTTTAGGGGAACGGCTGGATTACCAGCAGGGGTTGAACCCTTACGATCAAGCAAAAGCCGTCTTTCTTCCTTAATAATGGCGCCCACCGAATGCTGATACCACGCCATATATGCATTCAAGATTCGCGGAACGGAACTCGGCTCACTGATAAAGAAATTGGAGCCGGTGTTAAACCGCATAAAATGGTGTAATGCACCGCGGATACCTTCTTCTGTGGCAACTAGCTCAGCTAGGAAGGCCTCGAGCGGGATGCCCTGATTATAGCTTGATTGCTGGGCAAAACGGTGCGGGTTGTACCTCATGAACAACGCCGAATCATTCTTCCTAAACACGAGAAAGCCCGGCCTGATTGAATATAAATGAAGAATCTCCCGAGCTTTCAAGGTAGAGGCCCCATCTTTAAAAGTGTCCCGCAGTGGCTGCACCGTCTTAGTGGACTCTCTGCCGATGGTAAAAACCTTATCGACAAAGGTCATGCCGTCTCTGACCATACGCGAGCGAAGGACCACACCCCTAGCCTCCCGCTGTGTCGGAGTTAAAACGGAAGCGTCAACTAGGCGCATAATCCGAGGGAAGTTGTAACTGTCGTAGAAAAGAGGCCGTTTATGAGCACCAAAATCGCCAAGTATGTGCAGCTCGATCCATGACATAAAATAGTGCAGTGAGAAAGTGACTGGCTGTACCCCCGGCTCGGTGGTGTCCGCAGCTAAGCTGAGACCATGGTACAGGTGTGCCAACCCAGCAATCCCGATAGCCACTTGCATTCCTGCAACCATACGATGGGCCGGGTAAAAGACTGATGGCCTCATATAATGAGGGTGCATTGGAAGCACGAACCAGTTTAGCTATAAGCCAATGAACCCTAGCACGAACACCTCTTCATCGATGCCCGGAGCAGCAAGCTCCGCGAAGGGAACGACAGGAGCAGCCAGAATAAAGAAATTTTTTAAATCTGCATCCGCCGTCGGTTGGTTATCCAAACCAAAACCAAACGGATCGTCAAGCTTGGCGAACAGCGCAGCTTGCTTCGATAAGACTTCCGGACGAAGAAAACGAGCGATGAAGTCCGCGTAGCTGACTTCGTGCCCTCCGGACTCTAGAAATTGACTTTCGTAGATATTCAACACCTTGATCAAGCTCGGGAATTGGTGTTGAATGGCGTTCTCCGGGGTAAGACCCATTACCACTGATTTGGTGGCAAAGATGTACTTGTCCGGAGGAAGCAGCTCTTCGTAGTGTTCTCCCCTAAAGGGTAAGCCAGAGATCTCCGCAAACTACTCTAAAGAGATCGAGACTTCTCGATCCGACAGAAGGAAGGTGTGGGTCAGAATATTCCATTGCTCCAGAAAATCCTTAACCCACCTAGCAGGGGGCGTAGAATATTGGAAGAGAGACACATAAATGGCGGGGTACAACCTAAGCTTCAGCAGCAACGATCTCTTGGCCGACAAAATGTAGCGGGCCCACTACAAATACCAAGCTGGATGGCGAGGAGTCAAGCCTATCATGTACGGCTGTTCCCAAGAGCGCGACTTACCCTGACATATGCGCCGCCCCAGAGTATCCAAAGCCATCAGCGGCTGCACGAGTATCACGGCCATAGAAGGCTGAAGGCAACCCTCTGAGGTCCAGTTGACCTCCTCCATCGCATAGTTCACCGGAGGTGCGTCAGCATAATGGATCGCCGAAATGGGCTCCGAAGGTGCTGCGCAAGAAAAGCTACGCCGACCCCTGAGGATCTGATTGTACCACGTTCCCCATAAATGAAGATTCTTCCGCTCTGGATCGTGATCCTTGATCAGTGCAAAGACTTCCCTATCCACAGGCGCTTCAGGGAACCCGCTTTCCGAACGAACAAACGGGAAGGAAATGTCGAAAGACATTGTATATGCGCGAAAAAGAACAAAAGTTAGCCGTCAATGCTACGGTTTAAGTTCTGGCACTTGGTACTTTAATTTTGTGCCACAACGCAATGCAGTGGAAAGGGACCCAAGGGGACCCACACAATCTAGACGATGGCTCATCATTAATAAAACAGTCTCGAGGAAATCCTAAAAGGATTCTCATTTAATGAGGGCCCCTTGGGCCAGGGAGTAAATCTCCCTTGAGAGCAGCGCTCTACAACAGATATGACATCTGTCATAATTAATGATGAAGGGAATAAAATTCCCTCCAAAAATTCTAAAGAGCAATGCTCTGTGAAGAAGGAATAATCCATCCAAAAACCCTAAAAGCAAAGCTTTACTGAGTTAAAAACTCTGAGATCTTTAAGATCTGCAAGATGAACTCTAAGAGTTCTTCTTTATTGGGTTAAGAGACCCTAAGAAAGATCACTTTAGATCTATGATTTCAAGAGAGTAAAGCTCTGTTAAGAAAACCCTAAAAATTTCTTTAGATCTATGATCTGAAAAGAGCAAGGCTCTGTTAATGGGTGAAATCCTAGATTATGAAGTAATCCCTTCAAAAATTTAATTTTTACCTAAAATTTTCGACTGGGTTCTGTCTCTAAAAAAGTTCTTAAGACAAAGAGCTATGCTCTGAAAGAGAATTAATTCTCAGAAAAACAGGAAAGAAGATGAACAGAGGTCATCTCAAGGGCTAAAGGCCCTATTTATAGGCACCGAGAGCCGTTTCAACTTCTAAGTTGATCTAATGGCAGAGATGCTCCCACCGCTGCACTCACGTGTAAGCCACATGAGCGCAACGGTAGGGGGGCATTTGTTTCCCTCAATCAGAGCAAAGCTCTGTTCAAATTTTGAAATTTGAAATGAAGCAGCTCTTCATAAAAGCGCATGCGCTAAATGCGCCAGCGCTAAGAGTCAAAGACTCTGATGCAGCGCTCATGTGTAAAACACGAGAGCGCTCGTGCTAGCAGCGCCAGCGCTAAGAGTCGAAGACTCTGATGCAGCGCTTACGTGCAAAGCATGAGAGCGCTACCACTAAGTGCGCTAGTACCAAGAGTCAAAGACTCTGAGACAGCGCCTTACGTGCAAAGTACGAGAACGCCAAGCGCTAAAACTAAATGTTCTCCACCATTGGATCAAAGATCCAACTTAGATGAATAAATCATCAAATTACCAGAATAAAATTCTGTTGAAACTTTCCAAACAGGAAAGATTGTGCTCTGTAAATCAGAGCACCGTTGGATCAAAAATCCAATGGTGATTAAAGATCACCAAGGTAAAGAAAAAATTCCGTATGAGAAGATATTTTCCCAATCTTATTAATAACAAGAAAACTATCTTCTGTAAAACAGAAGCCCTCGGATCAAAAATCCAACGGTGGATAAATTCCAGAAATCAATTGGAGATCTCTCAATGAGAGATTTCCTTAACTGATTCAACAAATCAGCATCCCCTATATAAAGGACCCAAGACTTCAAGTCTTGCAAAAAAGAAAAAAAAACCCACAAACTTTGAAAATTTTCAAAGAGAAGAGCAAGCTCTCGGAAGAAGAATTTTTTCAAGATAAATAAAACAGAGAGGTCAAAGCATCTCGTCAAAAAGAAGAACTTAATTCTTTCTCTAGATCATAGATCTATAAGACAGAGGTCTTTCACAAAAAGAGATCATAGTATCTCATCATAAAAAGGGGGGAGAAGAATTCAATTCTCTTCAGATCATAGATCCATAAAAAAAAAGTCTTTCACAAAAAAACATAAGAGATTGTAACATCTCATATAAAATAAGAACTTTGTTCTTAGAGTTATGAGACAAAGTCTTTTATAAATGAGAATTTAATTCTCAGAGCACAGAACTGATCAAAGCTACCTAAAAAGAGCATTAGCACTCCAATTTAAAGAAGCGCCTTAGCGCTCTAAGACTAGCGCACAGCGCCGCAGCGCTCGTAGCGCTCCAATTTAAAGAAGCGTCTTAGCGCTCCAAGACTAGCGCACAGCACTGTAGCGCTCCTAGCGCTCCAATTTAAAGAAGCGCCTCAGCGCTCCAAGTGTGGTGTTCAGCGCCCAGCGCTCCAAGCGCTGTTTTAAAAGAAATGCCCAGCGCTCCCAGCGCTATTTTAAAAGAAGCACTCAGCGCTTCAAGGTTGGCAATCAGCGCCAAGCGCACCATGTGCTCCTCATGTGGGCGCTATTTTATAAAGAGCGCTCCGTACTCATTGACTGGCGCTCCGCGCCACATGCTCCTCACGTGTGCGCTATCTCACATGAAGCGCCTTAGCGCTCTAAGTCTGGCGCTCAGCGCCAAGCGCACCACGTGCTCCTTATGTGGGCACTGAGGAAACATAAATTGTTCTTTAAATAAAGCCCCAGAGCCATAATGAGGGCTCAACACTCAATAAAAGACAAAAATGTCATCAGAACCCAAACCAATGCTCAGCATTGTTAAATGAAAAAGGGCCGAGCCTAATTAAATGTCCAACATTTTATCTGAGTGAACTGAGCCTAAGTTGACCACAAATCCCTAATGTAGATTAATTGAGCCCATATGCTCATAAATCTTTTTAACTGATCTTAGTCCCAAACTTGACTATAAATCTCCCAACCAACATTGGTTCAAGGGTACATCTCTTCATACCTCTAATATATGTCGTTGTAATTCTTCAACGTCTTCAGAGAGATAGAGGGTCCCAATAACCAATAACTTTTGGTGCATCCTCAAATAGTTGAACCAAAACCACACAGACTATGACATCTTTAAACTAGACTATGATGTCCTTAAATTTTACGGACTGTGGGGCCCTTAAACTCATGGACTATGATGTCCTTAAACTTTATGGATTGTGAGGTCCTTAAACTCATAGACTATGATGTCTTTAAACTGGACTATGATGTCCTTAAACTTTATGGACTATGATGTCCGTAAACTTTTGGACCGCGACGTCCCTAAACTAAAACAATAGAGCCCAAATGCTCTTTTGTTGGATCTAAATGATCCTGTTGAGTAGATCTTAGTCTAAAATTAGACTAACGTATCCTCAACAAAAGTTTGAGTTGATCTTAGTCTAAAACAAGACTAACGATCCTTAAACCCAACCCAAACCCAAATCTAAGAAATTATGGATTTGGACTAATCCACGCCCTACGGGCGACAACATAAATTAGTCTCCGTATATAATCCACGGGCAACCAAAAAATAAAACAAACACACACGACATGAAGTGACCATCTGGAGAAGGAGAAAGTTGTTGCCGCGATGCGGTAGCATAATTATCTGCAGGGGCTTGCACCTGCAGGGAAGAGTGTCCCCACAATCAAAAACCCCTCAAACGAGTGGGAATCTGACGAAGTCTGCTGCAGCGGCCGCATCCGTCTAAACTTCCAATATACGGTGCCATATATCAACTTGGTATCTTCGGAGAGGTGAACGGATAAAACCAAATAGAATCTGTCCCCCAAATTCAGGCGAGACGTTTGTCTTCCCGGCTTTCAATTGAGAACAGAGATCAAGAGCTTCTTAGGACTTGCCAGATATTATCGTCATTTTATTAAGAACTTCTCCAAGATTGCAGAACCACTGACTACCTTTAGGCGGAAGGATGTGCCATATATATGGTCCGGGGTTTGCGAGTAAGCGTTCTCAGAGTTGAAGACTCATTTGACCTCAGCACCCATTCTTACAATTCCCAACAGAACTGGAGGTTTCGACATACATTGCGACACCTCGGAAAAAGGTTTGGGATGCGTATTACACTAACATGGCAGAGTAGTGGCGTATGAATTAAGACAATTGAAAGTTCATGAACATAATTACCCAACACACGATTTGGAGCTTGCCGCAATTGTCTTCGCACTTAAAATTTGGAGGCACTACTTATTGGGAGAGAGGGTAGAAATTTTTACCGATCAAAAGAACTTGAAGTATATCTTCACCCAAATAGAACTCAATATAAGACAAAGAAGATGGCTAAAATTAATGGCGGATTTCGATGTAAATTTACAATACCATCCGGGGAAGGTGAATGTAATCCCGGACGCTTTAAGTCGCCAACCAATGGCTTCGATTCTAACTGCTCATTGGAGGAATCGTCAATACCTCAATAAACTAGAGACCGAGATGATTATGCCAGGAATGCTTGCATCCTTCATGAATCTGCAAATTCAGTCCACGTTAGTCGAACGAATCAAGACAGCTCAAATTGGGGACACTAGATTGCAAAGGATCAGAGAACAGGTGGAAACGAATTTGCGGGCGGACTTCATCATCCACGAAGATGGTTTGCTAAGGTATGGAAGCAGAATTTGTGTGCCTAATGGTGAGATGAGAAAAGAATTATTAAGAGAAGCACATAGTTCTCCATACTCTGTTCATCCCGGAGGAATAAAGATGCACAAGGACCTCAGACAAAACTATTGGTGGCATGGGATGAAGCGAGAGATAGCCAAGAGTGTGTCCAAATGCCTATTTTGCCAACAAGTAAAGGCTGAACACAACAAGATGGCAGGTCTACTACAACCTTTACCAATACCCGAATGGAAATAGCAGAACATCATAATAGATTTTGTGACTGCGCTCCCTCGCAGCTCCAAGAGAAACGATGCAGTATGGGTGATGGTGGATCGACTCACCAAGTCGGCACATTTCATTCCTTTTTGAGTTGGTCAATCAACTGAAAGCTTCACAAAGAAGTACATGGAGGAGATTGTCAGATTGCATAGTGATTGTTCGCGTTTTTGCTTATTTTTAATTTTAATTACCGCAATCAAGAAGGTTTCGCTTGGTAGCTAACCGGTTGAGTACGGGTCGATCCACAGGGAGATAGAATCTTTTTCTTTATGTTTTAACGAGTTAAATCCGATTAAGTCGAGTTTTGTTTTAAGATCTACTAACGAGATCAAAAAATGATAAAGGACTTGCTAGGGTTAGAATTAGGTTAGTTCAAGTTAGGAATATCTCAGCTCTTTCAATGCCTTTTTTTAATATCGGTGTTAAGGTAATCGGCAACAACGGGGATTAGCACGACTAGGAAGAAACTTACAAGTATAAACTAGGCTTTCCATTCTTAGTTTCTTCATTTTGGTCCTTGTCCGTCCATTCTTGTCTCTTAACGCTAACCTCCAATTAATTCAACCACAACCGGTCTAACTAGGGAATCACCGCTATCATGTAGGATAGGGTGCCGTAGTGAGCGGATTGTGATTCAATTAAAGGGAGTCCGAATTAATGTTGTGGGCAAAGAAAGGAGTGAGAGTGATTTCCTTCTCTCAAACCTTCTTTCTCCTGCCCTAACAAGTGAGAAATTACTCACCTATTAAAAAGATAAAAATAAAACAAAAGGGAAGATAGAAAGAATTTTAGGTTAAGAGGAATTACAACTAGCTATTTGAGACCTCACCTAGGCAAGGATCTTACTCAAGCATCATCGTTATTAATGATAAAGAAAATAGAAGAAAGAAAAAACAAAAGAAAAACAATAAATAAATTCTACGACTAAGTTAACAAATAAAAATTGCAGATAATAAAAATACGATAAACAAATGCGAGAAAAATAAAAAGAACTTACTTTTATTGATAACCTCTCAAAAATTCACTACAATAGAGAATTTTAAATTCTAGAACTAAAAATAAAAAGAGACATACTAATTTGTCTTTGAGCTTTCCTATTTATAGATAGAAAAACCCTAGGTTTACATTCTGATCTATACACGAAATTACAAAACTACCCCAAGAGAGCCGAGTCAAAGTACCGACACTGCCACCAACATGCATAGAACACGGCCGCGGTTCCGCGGCAGAAGTGCCTGATTGGCCGCAGTTCCACGGTCAATTGGTGGAATCGTTGGGCCATATTTTCAGGGCTTCTCCATGTTGCTTATATCTTCTGTTTTATTCCCTTGGTTTCTCAGAATCTCTTCAATTTCCTTCCAGATTTCCAACAGTGCAGAATGATGTGGACTTTTGCCTTGAGCTCCGCGTTGAAGTCCTGGATCTTGTGCTGCCCTTATGCTTTGTGCATTGAAGTGCCTAATGATTTTCCATTTTTCCCTTGAACTGGTAGGCGGCATCATACGGATGGTTAGTGGAGATCAGTATTCATCTGTTGTTGGTCGTAGTCCCGCATTTGTTGTGACTTTTCATGAATTTCAATGTAAAGAGCTGAGAACATGTAACCTGCAACTATTTAGCAGACATGGATCAAAAGTACCTACTTATATGCAATGTGATTAAGAATAGGCGATATAAAGATGCAAAAATCTGATATGTACAAATACCCCCAAACTTATCTTTTGCTCGTCCCGAGCAAAACCAATTTTATTCTCAAAAAGTCCTAACCTCACTTTCGCAGGGAACGCGATTGTACTGAGCTCGTGCAACAAGCCGTTAAACCTCTAGGTGTCCCTAGTAGGAGGAGTGTTGTCTCCTGAGGGTTTTCAGCGGATACTACCCACAAAATCTGATCAATTTAGCCGTTGACTTTAATTCTTCAATTCAGTATTCTAGCAAGAAATTCTATTATCTTCAACTTAGAAATCATCAACCCGTATTTTTCACACTTCTTTTTCATTTGTCTTAAGATCATATACGTTTTGCCAATTTATAAAGCTTTCAGCATCACCTAAGTTTTCCTCTTAAGGCACAATCTTAACGCAGGAATTTTTATCATCTCTACTGAAGATATAAGCCCTATCTTTTATTCCTATCTCTCCTCCAAACTCCAATTATATACCCCTACGTGTGTGTAATTATCACCCCTACACTTGGAAATTCAATTCAAGCTATCATACTCTTGTCCATCTTCCAAAATACTTTTAGTTGGTGAATTTTAGATGAAATTACTCACACATCCTTCATGCGACCGTTAATACATCTTGAGGTACTAAACAACCGATTACAAAATATGCTTGCGCATTTAGGCGTAATTCCTCGTCTTGCAATACCTAAGGCTTAGCAGTGACTCCCAAACCAGTTGGTCTAAGGCACTAGGTGATAAAGCACCCTCACTATATTTTTTATTTATACTGCCTTAAGAAATTACAAAACCAGTGTTCATTTTTTTATCTCTTTATTCAACACTTATACTTTTATTTTATTTTCCTTCATACTAAGGATTTTAGACAAGAGCATTTCAAGGTATTCTCTCCTGTCCCAAGTTTCAAGATGTGTGTGAGTGCGTGAAGTAGGGTATATATTTTCAGAATTTGGACTTAAGGTTCAGAATTATTTTTCAGACTTATACTTCAAATAGACTTTTCAATATTCTTCCCTTATTTCAATTTAGCCCAAGAACTGAACTCAAAATTTGCCTATTTCTAAATAAACTACAAGGACGTATATTTTCTACAGTTAAATTTTAAGAAAGGTTATTTTTAAGGTTTTTAATTTACTAAGTTTAGAATCTAGTTTTTCCTAACCAGTCAACCGTCATGTTGAACTTGAGTCAAATATAGTTAAAATTGAAATTTTCAATTTTTATAATTTTTATAATTTTTCTATTTTTTTTCTTTTATATTGTTTTTTTTAATAAATATGCAATGTGGAATTAAATATGCAAAGGAAAAAAAATAAATATGTACAAAAGATAAAAATATGCCGATGCAATGCAAAGATAACTATTTACAATACCCTCACCCCCAAACTTATTAATAGCAGTTTCCTCATCGCTCCCTGCGGCGTCTACTAGACCCAGCCTCACTGGTCCCAGCCTCTCCCCTATCAGCCCCCCGTCTCCTCGATCATGAGCGGGATCATTCCTCTCTGGCCAGTACGGTGGTCATTCCCGGTTCCAGACCCGTTACTCGTTGATCCAAATTGGTCATCATCCCTATCAATTGTTATACCCCCCCTTTGGGTTCTTCTAAGCAAACGCGCTTGCGCGGCGGGGGTAAGCTCTTCATCGCTCGTGGTTGAGCTTGAGCCAGGGGTCTTTGCCATCACGTCCTCGGCCGGCTCGGTGCACGACCATAAATCATGTAATCGTGTATAGGACGTGGAGACACCCTCAAGAAAGGGTCAAATTGGAATCCCATCATGCATATAAAATTCAAATTCCTCAACAGGGAGGAAATGGCGACACAGTTGTGTCAGCAATATAAGCCATGGATAATTGGCAGCCCTCTTGCCGGCGCCAATCGAGTGAAGCAACACTGTGCACATATCGTAACTAGAGTTTCGAGTCATTAGTATGTGCACTATGTGTAGGGATGGTGTAAAAAATATTATATTGTGCGAACTTCCAAAAATATTATTTTGTGCCCAACGGCACATAGTTAAGACATTCGCAAAAAGTGTTCGAGCTTGGATGCCTTTTCGTGGCTCCCTAAAACAATCGTTTCCCATTAAGGGTAGGTAGTCTTCAAAATAGAGGGGTTGGTCATGGGTGGGGAGTCATGGTATTAAGGTGACTTCGTGAATGAAGTCCCTATCAATTAAAATTTCCTTATCCCCCCCCATTAATCTAATATACCCGTGTTATGCAAAACAACCATCCTCCATACATTCATAAAAACGGGTGACAAGATCCGGAAGTGCGAAAGAGTTCGGATTGTTAAATAAGAGAAAGTTCCATCCGCGCTTTCGGATCTCATCACCGAAGTAACTACCATAAACCGTGTGGGCGAACAATTGGGAAAAATCCCTTTCAAACTGCAGGTTCGGGGCCATTACAGAGAAGTGCAGGAATTTGTAAAAAATTTTACAGAGAGGATCAGAGAATGCAAACCTCCTCTGAAGATTTCAGAGGGAGAAGAAACCAGACGGCGGCGGATGCGCGGCTGAATAGGGGATATGGCGGCGGTTGCGCGGCGGTATGGAGCGATCTCTCTGCTCTTTCTGCTGCGGCGGCTAGGATATTGTTGAGGTAAAAATTAAGGTTCTGTAAATGCAGAAGAGGGGTCGGGGTGTTTTTATAGGGGGTGTTTTGGTTATTTGCAAAAAACCCTCCTTAAAAAAAGGAATTTATTTGTAAAAAGTATTTATATAATTTTTTTTTTTATTATTTATTAGAACTGAAAATTTACCAAAACATCCCCGAAATTTTTTTAAAAAAATTATTTATTTTTTATTTTTTTATAATTACAAGTGGGAAATAAAAATGTTGGTACAAACATACCTCCAAACTTATTTGAAACAGTGTTTCCACTGTTTATGTCTGGATAACCGAAATTTGGGGGTAGATGGAGAAAGATCAGTCAATGTAAACCGGCTCCTGCAATATCAGGAGCTCCTTTGATGAGTCCGCGGTGAGGAACGGTTTTAGCCTGTGTCCGTTCACTTTAAATAGTGAACCGTCCTCTGGATTTTTCAAATCCACCGCCCCGTGCGGATATACAGTCCGCACAAAGAATGGTCCTTTCCATCGAGATCTGAGCTTACCGGGATGGAAATATAGCTGGGTGTCGTAAAGTAATACCTGTTGACCAGGTGTGAATGTTTTGCGCATAAGGTGTTTATCGTGAAACACCTTCGTTCGGTTTTTTACGACAATCGCGTTTTCGTAAGCTTTATCCCGAAGCTCGTTCAATTCATTTAACTGCAACTTTCGATGGCTGCTCACATCTTCGAGAGATAGATTCAGCTCCTTTATCGCCCAAAATGCGCGATTCTCTAATTCTACTGGAAGGTGGCAAGCCTTTCCGTAAACAAGCCAATAAGGAGACATGCCAAGATTGGTCTTATAAGCAGTTTGAAATGCCTAAAGGGTATCAGTGAGTTTTGAAGACCAGTCCTTACGGTTTTTGGAAACCATCTTCTTCAATATCTGCTTGATTTGCCGATTTGAAAGCTCGGCTTGCCTACATGTTTGGGGCTGGTAGGACGTTGATAGCTTATGAATAATGGAATATTTCCGCATCAAGGACTTGAAAGTCCTATTACAAAAATGAGTTCCATTGTCTCTAATGATCGCGCGGGGGTGTCCAAACCGGGAGAAAATGTTTTCCTTAAGAAATCTAACAACAACCTTGTTGTCGTTAATCCGGCTGGGCACAGCCTCGACCAACTTAAAGACGTAATCAACAGCGAGAAGAATATACAAGTTTCCAAAAGAATTGGGAAACGGCCCTGTTCCCCGCTGAAACACGGAGACGCGACCGCGCAGGTCCGTCTTTCCTGAATTTCGGGGCAGATGCTAATTGGTGCTATCCGTCCACCTCTCCGAAGATGCCAAGTTGATTTATGACACCATGTATCGAAGGTTTAAACGGATGCGGCTGATATAGCAGACTTCGTCAGATTCCCCCTCATTTGAGGGATTTTTTATTGTGGGGACGCTCTTCCCTGCAGGCGCAAGCCCCTGCAGTTAATTACGCTACCGCGTCGCAGTAACAACTTTCTCCTTCTCCAGATGGTCACTTCGTGTCGTGGGTGTTTGTTTTATTTTTGGTTGCCCGTGTATTGTATACGGAGACTAATTTACGTTGTCGCCCGTAGGGCGTGAATTAGTCCAAATCCGTATTTTCTTAGATTTGGGTTTAGGGGTTGGATTTAAGGATACGTTAGTCTCATTTAAGACTAAGATCAACTTAAATGTTTGTTGAGGATACGTTAGTCTAATCTTAGACTAAGATCAACTCAACGGGATCATTTAGATCCAACAAGAGAGCATTTGGCCTCTGTTGTTTAGTTTAGGGACATTGCGATCGATTACCAGTTTAAGGACATGGTGGTCCAATGTTAGTTTAAGGACATCTCGGTCCAATGTTAGTTTAAGTATATCTTGGTCCAAGGTTAAGGACATCATAGTCCGTGAGTTTAAAGACCTCACAGTCAAGGTTAAGGACATCATAGTCCGTGAGTTTAAAGACCTCACAGTCAAGATTAAGGACATCATAGTCCGTGAGTTTAAAGACCTCACAGTCAAGGTTAAAGACATCATAGTTCGTGAGTTTAAAGACCTCACAGTCAAGGTTAAGGATATCATAGTCCATGAAATGTATGGTTGTCGGGACCCGTCACCTCTCTGAAGACGTTGAAGGATTACAACGACAAATATCAGAGGAGTTCAGAGATGTACCCTTAAACCGATATGGGTTGAGAGACCTGTAGTGCAATTGGGACTAAGATCTGTGATTTATGAGCATATGAACTCAATTAATCTGAATTGAGGACTTATAGCCAATTTGGGCTAAGTCCATTCAATTACAATGTTCAACATTTGTTTTTGAGTTGTTAGGTGTTTGTTTGAGCCCAATCCCCTTAAAAATGCTAAGCATTGGTTCGGTTTCTGACAACGTTTTGTCTTTAGTTGAATGTTGTGCATTTATCATAGCTCCAGGCTTATTCAAAGAACAGTTTATGTTCTGTCCAAGCGCACATGAAAGCATGTGGCGCACTTGGCACTAGCGCCAGTCGATGAGCGCAGTGCGCTATGGTTAAAGCGCTAATGCACTTTGCGCCAGATATGAAGCGCTAATGCGCTTAGCGCTTAGCGCTGAATGAAGAGCGCCTTAGCGCTTTGCGCTAGATGTAGAGCGTTGATGCGCTTAGCGTTTTGCGCTAGATGTAGAGCGCTGATGCGCTTTTAGTAATGCAACGCACACGTGAGGAGCACGTGGCGCGCTTAGCACTGAGCGCTAGCCAATGAGCGCAGTACGCTGTGTTTGAAGCGCTATGGCACTGCAGCGCTTTGCGCTAGATGAACAGCATTAAGACACTTTTAAATTAGGAGCGCTAAGGCTCTTCTTAGATTATGAGCACTAAGGCTCTTCTTAGATTATGAGCACTAAGGCTCTTCTTAGGTTAATTTTGCGCTCTGAAGATTATCTTTTCTTTGATAAGAGACTTTGTCTCAAGATTCTAAGAACAAAGTTCTTAGTTTATAGGAGATATTTAAATCTCTTTTTGAGGAAAGGCTTTGCCTTTATAGATCTGTGACTCTAAGAGAATTGAATAATTCTCCCCCCTTTATAATGAGATGTTCATAATCTCTTTTGTGAAAGACAATTTGTCTTATAGATCTATGATCAGTGAAAGAAGTAAATACTACTTTTTATATTAAGATGATTTCGTCTTTTTACTCTTTTCTTACCCTGAAAAGAATTGTTTTCTTTTGCCGAGAGCTTCTTCTTCTTCCTGAGATTTTCTCAAAGTTTATGGGGGGGTTCCTCCCTCTGAGACTTGAAGTCTTGGGGCCTTTATATAGGGAAAGCTGATTTGTTCAATCGGTTAAAGAGATTTATTCTCTAATTGATTTGAGAATTTCGCCATCGTCAGATCTTTGATCCAAGGGCTTCTGGTTTACAGAAGATAATCTTCTTGTTTTTTTAACAAGATTGGGAAATCTTCCCCCCTACAGAATCTGTTCTGTATTTTAGTGATTTTTAATCACCATTGGATCATTGATCCAACGGTGTTCCAAACTCAGGGCACAATCTTTTCTGTTTGGAAAGATTCGACAGAATTTCATTCTTGTTAATTGATGATTTAATCATATCCGTTGGATATTTAATCCAACGGTGAGGAACATTTAGTTCCAGCGCTAACGCTTATGGGCTCTGCCCATGGTGCGCTACTTGGAGCGCAGCGCTCTTAGCGCTAGCGCACACGTGCTTTGCACGTGGTGCGCTACTTGGAGCGCAGCGCATCTAGCGCTAGCGCCTATGCGCTTTGCACGGGGTGTGCTAGTTGTAGCGCGGCGCTTTTATAAAAGCGCAGCTTTAATTCAAATTTTGAATTATGAACAGAGCTTTGCTCTAATTGGGGAAACAAATGCCTCTCCCCCCACCGTTGCGCTCACGGGGCCCACATGTGGGTGCAGGGGTGGCAGCATCTCCACTCTTGGATCAACCGAGGAATTGAAACGGCGCTTAGTGCCTATAAATAGGACCCTAGGCCCTTGAGAGCAGCTCTTCCTCTTAAGAATTTTCTTAAGGACAGAACTCTGTCAGATTTGTAAAAGATTAAATCTTTTTGACATATCTTTTAGGGTTTCACCCATTAACAGAGCCTTGCTCTTCATAGATCTTTGATCTAAAGAAAATCCTTTTTAGGGTTTTATTAACAGAGCTTTGCTCTCTTGGAATCACAAATCTAAAAGGATCTTGCTTATGATTTCTTAATCCATTAATGGAGCTTTGCTCCTTTCAGATCATATAGAAGAACTCTTAAGAGTTTGTTCAGGGATCTTAAAGATCAAATTGAAATTTTATTTTTGATGGATTAATCCATCATCTTCTGAAAGCAAGGCTCTTAGGATTTTCTTGAGGAATTTTATTCCTTCATCATTAGACTTTGACAGATGTCTGTCTAGTGAAGAGCGCTGCTCTCAATGGGAGTTTTACTCCTCTGCCCGAGGGATTTCTCATTTAATGAGAATCTCTTGAGGATTTCTTCATTTAATTGACAATCTCATCAAATGATGAGACTGTTTTATTAATGATGAACTGTCATCTAGATTTTGTGGGTCCCCTTTGGTCCCTTTTTACTGCATTGCAGTACGGTATGAATTTTTAAAGTACCAAGCGTCAGAATTTAAATTATAGCACTGACGGTTGACTTTTGTTCTTTTTCGCACAGGTGATATGTCTTCGACACTTCCTTTCCGTTCGTTCGCTCAGAAGGCGGATTTCCTGAAGCGCCCGTAGACCGGGAGGTTATTGCGCTGATCAAAGACCATGACCCAGAGCTCAAGAATCTTCACCTATGGGGTAGATGGTGTGTGACGCCTTCGGAGCCTATCTCTGCGATCCCTTATGCAGATGCACCTCCGATAAATTATGCTGTGGAGGAGGTCAACTGGACTTCAGAGGGTCTCCTTCGGCCTTCTATGGCCGCGATACCCGTGCAGCCGCCGGTGTCCTCGGACATTCTAGGACGGCGCATTTTTCAAGGCAAGGCGCGCCCGTGGGGACAACCCTATAACATCGGACTAACTCCCCGTCATCCGGCCGGATACTTACAGTGGGCCCGGTATGTTTTATCGGCAAAGAAATCACAGTTGGTGAAGCTCGAATTGTATCCCGCCGTTTACGCTTTTTTTTCAATATTCCACACCTCCTACATGGTGGGTCAGGGCATTTCTGGAGCAGTGGAACATTTCGACCCACACCTTCCTCCTATCAGATCGAGAAGTCTCCATTTCTTTGAAGGAATTTGCAGAGGTTTCGGGTTTACCCGTTAGGGGAGAACATTATAAGGAATTGGTTCCCCCGGATGAGTATATTTTCGCCACCAAATCAGTGGTAATGGATCTTACTCCCGAGAACGCTATTCAACACCAATTTCCGAGTTTGATAAAGGTGTTGAATATCTATTAGAACCTCTCTCTTGCATCCGAAGGTCGTGGAGTTAATTTTACGGCTTTTATCGCTGATTTTCTTCGCCCAGAAGTATTGAAGGAAGAAGTCGAGAAATTGGCCAGTCTTGACGACCCCTTCGGCTTAGGTTTGGGCAACATACCGGCGGCGGAGGCGGATCAGAAGAGCTTCTTTCTACCCGACACCCCGGTCATCCCCTTTGCAGAGCTGGCGACTCCTGGAATTGACGAAGAAACGTTCTTTTTAGGGTTTCTTGGGTTATGGCTGAGTTGGTTTGCGCTTCCCATGCACCCTCGCCGTATGAGGTCGTCCGTCTTCTATCCTGCACATCGGATAGTTGCTGGGATATAAGTGGCTGTAGGGATCGCAGGGTTAGCCCATGTGTATCACGGACTCAGCTTGGCAGCGGATACCACTGAGCCAGGGGTGCAATCGGTAAATTTCCCGATATATTATTTCACGTCATGGCTTGAGTTGCACGTGCTAGGCGTCTTTGGCATCTACAAGAGGTCGGGTTTTTATGACAGGTGCAGGTTCCCTCGGATCATGCGACTGGTCGGCGCTTCTATCATGACTCCAACGCAACAGGAAGCTAGAGGCTTGCTTCTTCGACCGCGCACGGTTGGAGCTGGCATGTCCTTTACTGATAAAGTTTTGACCGTCGGCCAGGAATCGGGGAAGAAGGTATTTCCATTGCAGGATATATTTAAAGATGGGGCCTCCATCTTGAAAGCTCGGGAGATTCTTCATCTGTACTCTATCCGGCCGGGCTTTTTCGTATTTAAGATGAATGACTCGGCTTTATTTATGAGGTATAACCCACATCGCTTCGCCCAGCAGTTAAGCTACAATCAGGGCGTCCCACTCGAGGCTTTCTTGGCAGAACCGGCTGCCACTGAAGAGGGTACTCGGAGCGCACTACATCATTTTATGCGCCTGAACACTGGGTCTAACTTCTTCATCAGCGAACTGAGTTGTGTTCCGCAAGCCCTGAATGTGTATGTGGCGTGGTACCAACATTCTATGGGTGCCATCATTAGGGAGGAAAAATGATTGCTGCTTGATCGCAAGGGCGTAGTGCCGGCTGGTGATCGAAATGTTCCTCTGAAGCGACGGAACATTGTTCATCCTACCTTGAGAGAGGCCACTGCAGTTGATCCCCCACACATGCTAAGCCCTACGCACGGGTTGCCCCCATCCAGCTCGCCTGAAAAAGAGGTGGCTGCCGCGTCCCCCGAGTCGGACGTAGAAAAAGAAATTAGGACTTGTCGTCCAAAAGCACCTACTAAATGCAAACTCGTGTTATCGGCCACCGGCGCTCGTCCTCAGAAGAAAAAGAAACAAGTACTTTCTTTGGACACCATATTAGGCTCGACGCCCCTTGCTCCGTCTAGCGAAGGCTTGAGCGAATATGGGACCAATGAGGGTTTATTCGGGACGCTCGATGATACCGATTTGGAGGCTGCCATCGAAGCTTCCAAATGGTCAGCCATCCTCGAAAAAGAACTGGCCGCCCTTGCGCAGTCAGGTATACTTCACCCTTCTCCGCTGTTCATTTCATCATTTTTTTATCATGCTTTGACTGACGCCTGTTGTTTTAACAGGTGCCTCCACAGAAGAAGCCATTGCTGCTTCGCTTAAAACCTTCGGAAAGGAGGAAAGGCTTCGCGCCTCATTGCCAACAGAGGCTTCGCTTGAATGACCGATGATGGATACCGTAACGGTTCCGGAGGTAAAACCTAGCTCTGATGATAATATCCCCTTGGCGGAGGTCCTGAAAAAGTCTTCCCTCCCTGTCAAAACCGAGAAGCAGCTCAAAAAGCGGGCGGCAAGGGGAAGGAAGCGATCTTCTACAGTCACTAGCTCTGGGCCAAAGCGGAGGAAGAAGACCGCTACTAGTCCGCCGGAAGACGGTCTTCTTTTTCCTGATTCATCTGCCGAGGAAGTTGCACAATTGGCTGAGGCTATAAAACGCTTACAGGATGAGTCCGAGTATCTAAGGATCCTGAAGAAGCCTTATCCTGCCGTCATCTTTTACGAAGACCCTCCATCAATACGGCGGATATTTGTAGGACCTTTGGAAGAGGGAGGCGAGAGAGCTCTTAAACAGCCTGTCTCGGCCGCTGCTGAAGACGCGCTTTCGTTGTAGACCGGTGGCCATGAGTCTACCCTCGAATCTCGGTGAGCATACCTCCTGAGGAAGGAGCGTCGGCTTGAACAAGCCATACTAGAAGCTCCTTTGCGCATTGGTATACTTATATATCCTTTTGTAGTATTTTGCATTTTATATATATACATATCCTTATCCTCATGCAAACTTTGTAAGGACTTCGCTGATGGCAGAGGATCTGAGTCCAAGTCGCGCCCTGACTATGGACTCTGCCAATATCCCCGATGAGACACTCGTAGGTGTGGAGGGGATTGCTACGGTTGGCAATCCTGCTATAGAGCTTCCACCGACGGCCTCCGTTCCTCCCGCGCCCGTTGGCCCCGAAGAGGTGCCTTTAGCCGTCGTAGATTTAATGGACCTTTCCGGTGACGACCTAGAGGCGGTGGAACAAGTGACTGAGATTGCCGTTCCCAAAGTGGCTGCTGTGCCTCAACCAGCAAACGTTTCCGGTGATGTGCCCGATGGTACGGAGGAGGCTGCTGAGGCTACTATCCCTCCTGTTCAAAGCGGGAGGAGTATCGAAGGTATTATCCCATACTTTGTTTTAAATGATATTTCGATTATCTGAACCTTCCTTTTCTTTTTCAAACCTATGAGGATTGGCGGCGTCCATTGCTGGCCTGTCTCCCAGGAAGTCTTTCTAGCATCTGTTGGAACTGGCTGCTCCACAGGCGATATCCCCTCAGCGCATCATTCTATCTTCCGGACAAGGTTAGCATTGTTCGCTCCTTTCCCGGTATTGTTACTTCTTCATATAACAATGTTCAAGTCTTCTGTAGTTCTGGAAGCTGATGATGAGGTTGAGGTCCTCGATGGGCCTGGGGATCTTCCAGACTCTTCTTGTATAAACGTGGGTAAATAAAGTTTTGGCGCCTTTGCATCTGTCCTCTATTTGCAACCTTCGCTAATCATTTGTCAATCTTTAACAGCTCTGCCTACTTTTGCCCCGTTGGAGACTCGCATTCTCATGCCTTCTGGCCCTTATGCGCTGCGTGCATCCGAACGTATGGCCAAGTTAAGCCTTCACACTTTGTTAGCATTGATCGAAGACCTTCGTGTTGGTAGCTCGCTCACGGTCGAAGAATTTGCTGCTGAAGCCAACGGTTCTCTTCCCTTTCTTGCCACTTATCACAGTGAAGCATTGGTGCAAGTCTGGGTCGAATTCTGTCGTCGAGTGAAGACTTGCTTGTATAGTCTTGAATGCGCGCGCCTTCCTTCGGAGGTAGTGGCTGCGAAGACAAGCTTGCAGGGGCTGATAAATCAGTACGCCGCTAATACGCTTTCCTGTGAAAAGAGGCTCCGCCGAAAGTTCTCAGAGAGGAAGCTGGCTTCAACCGCGCTCGGGGAGCTTCAAGCCGAATTTACAGCTAAGACCACCCACGCATATGAACTTTGGCAGGAGCTTCAAGCCGCAATCAAGGACGTGGTGGCTGTTGATAAAGATGTTATCTTTACCCGGACGATGGTTGATGCTCATAAAGCTACTGAGCAGGAGCTTGAAGGCCGGCTTGCTTCGCATCAGGCCCAACAGTCGGAAGCGGAGGCCCGTCTCGCAGCCATAGTCAATTTTGAAGCAGAGCCCTAAGAAAGGAAGGATGAACTGATGAACCTTTTGAATCATCCGCCGGCTTGAAAGATGTATTATATTTTTTTTATTCTTTCTTATACATGTTCTTAACTGAAAATATATTCTCGATTCTTTCATAAATTGTACTTTGTATTAATTTTGATTCATGAATAAAAAGACGTATATTTTTTTTAATGGTGATGTGTTCATTTTAAGATATGCATTTCGTTGATAGTTTATTTAAATCTCTTTGCAAGACCGTACCCTTCTTTTTTCAAGTTAAGATATTTGTGATTTGATTTATCCCCGAAACGGAGCATTGCTCTATGATGGAGAAGTTACGAATTAATGTGTGTGTGTATTTTTTTTAAGACGGAGCATTGCTCTGGTTATGAGGCTTTGCCTGACGACAAGGAAATTTCAGAGCATTGCTCGACGACAAGGGGGTGATATGTATCCAAGTCGAAGATTTGCTTAACGACGAGGAGGTGTCGGAGCGTTGCTCGAAGACAGAGGTTGACATAAGGTCCAAGTCGAAGCTTTGCTTAACGACGAGGAAGTGTCGGAGCATTGCTCTACGACAAAGGTTGACATGAGCCATACGGGGTTAAGATTGACATTGGCCATACGGTGTCAGGGGTCGACTTTATCCGCATTTCACGGAGTCAAGGGTGTAGGGTTAGCATAGTACCTTTTGTAGGTTTTGGCAAGCATCAATCATGCTACTTTAAATTTTTTAGGGTGCTAAACAAATCCTAATCAAGATCTTAACTAGAGAATTAGGATAAACATGCATGTAAATAACTTTATATCTAAGAGAGAGGGATTACAACCTTTGTAGTCCATTCCTTCGCTTCATAAGCTCCGTGTTGAGGTCCCTTCGCTGCGATCAACATGAACTCCGACTCTCGAGTGGCTCCATGAGATAAACGAGACACCTTGCTTGTAGTTTTCATGATCTAAGATGATTTACCTTGAAGAATCTCAAACCCAAGCTTACACTTCACTAATGAAGTAATTAGAGAAATGAACACCCTAATCTAAGTGGCTAGAATAGATGAGGATGATGAAGTAGGAATTTAGCTCTCTTTTGTTTTCAATTTCTCACACTAATTCATCACATGCAAAAAGCTAGCAAGCTTTTTCAAGAAGGAAGAAGAAGAAGAAAACTTTTTGTGATGAATAATGAATTATTGTTATGGTTACAATTGCAACCCTTGATTAAGAATGAAAGGCTTAACCATTGTAGAGAATAAACCATAGGTAAAGGGTTTGGGTTGGGTTAACAAATATCTACACAAAATATCAAGCTAAAGACAAAAGAAAGCTTCATGAAGCTTCATGAAAAGGCTAACCCAAATCCAAACCCTAACTTGTTTAAACTCCACAAAACATGTTGCATTTGTAACCCTAACATGTTACAATATTATATATCACACATATAATATATTTTTGTAACAAAAAGAAAATAATACGATTAACATATATCGCATATATATCAATGTATAATGCGGTAAGAAAATGAATCAATAAAGCGAGCTTATATTAGTTAACGTAATGTAATATATCACATATATAATTATATATTAAATTATCGAATCAACACTTGATCCGACAATCCGGCTATATAGCATATAACCGACTAATATAACATGTACCGATTCATCGAATCATCACATGATCCGATGACCCGGTTATATCACATATACCCGGCCGATATCATATATCGCGAGAATAGAATACAGTATCTCATATAGTAATATTCTCGGTCCCGCACATATCAGATATGTGCTCCTACTCTGTTTTGCCTGAGCTAGGAAACCTTTGTGTAGGACTCTCAAGAATCGTCAATACGCCGGCAGTAGGTGATGATCATATCAAACACCCACAAGCTGCAAGCGGTCAGCTAAACGTAACAGCCACCCAGGTATTGATCGATCAGAAGATCAACAAGCAAACCTGTACATTCTCCTGTGAATCTAATCAATAATACTACCGTACAGTCCGGTCTCTTCGTCTGATATGTCGCATATCCAGTCTAGGGGTGGTAAACGTCAAACCCCAGTAACCGATAAGTCGTGTCGATGTGAGACTCATAACAGGTCGAGAAACTACTGATAATACTTACCAATAGCACTCCATATCAGCCCTGGCCAGGGACTTCCAGTCATAGCCAATCGAACACAGCACAACATCAACTCCCTATACCGGGAGAGACGAAACCCCTCCTATCGCTCATTGCCTCCATGTGATTCGGGACTGTACCCAAAAGCCACCGTTTTGCACGCCCTCTTGGACGTGGTAAGGTGGAAATCAAAGCACAGTGGGAATCACACAAGACTCTATGACGATCTCGGGTCTACAGACTAACCTGTACCAGTGTCACCGGAGAACTGCTATCTGACTATAGGTATAATACCATCTAGGAGTTCTCGGTGAGTCCGTTCAGTGTACCCAGTCTCCACTGAGCACCCGTACACCATCTTTGATGTCAAACACCGATGGATATGGGATCATCCATCGCCCATCATATGGGTAAAGATGCGCATACGCTAGTCTACTATGGTGTATCGATGCCCTGTCTCGATACACCCTCGACTAAGAACAGTTATAGGATGTACTAGTTGACTACCCTGGCCCCACTAGTATGATCTCATCATAGTCTCAGTAATCAAGTACATATCCTAAGGGCTTTATCAACATGTGAGAGCAAGACAGTAAACTAATACAAGTCAACATGTTAAGATAAAGTGCAACCAAATAGCATACTATCATGTCGAGCAAGAAAGTCCTCGCTATATATATCTAAGCATCCACTATAATATACATCATATGTACAACAATGGCCTCTGGGGTATATATATAACTAACAAAGGGTTGCTCTGGATGTTTCCCACGGGGTCAGAAGTGACATTAGTCGTGTTCTATAGGACCAGGCTCCGCTCTGGATGCTTCCCACGGGGTCAGAAGTGACATAACCGTGTTCCACGAAACCAGGAATTGCTCTGGATGCTTCTCACGGGGTCAGGAGTGACATAACCGTGTTCCACGAAACCAGGAATTTGCTCTGGACGTTTCCCACGGGGTCAGGATTGACATAAGCCGTGGTCCGCAAGGACCAGGTTTGGTTGACTCTCGGTTGTCTGTGCATCGTCGAGTCATGGAACTGGGAACTTTGCCGCAGCTCTGATTTGTTGATGTTGTGTCTGTCGTAATGAGACGAATGTTGAGATGATCTCCAAGCTGTCTGAGAACCGTCGAGATTTGGAACATGGACTTTGCCATGGCTCTGTTTTGCTGACGTCGTATGTTCCTGCAGAGACACTGATTTCTCTATGAGTCGACGCGAATAGAGATGCTCTTGTCAAGGACGCTGATTTCCCTGAGGTTGAGAAGAATCGAGGAGTTCTCGCAAGAATGTCCTAACATTATAGTTAAACTTTGCTCTTTACGACAGAGGTCCGTTAGGGTCTGTGGTACTATGGTTTTGCCCGCCGTACCGTCGCGTTGGCTGATGTATCCCTCGGCAGGCAATCTTGCTGTTCGAGTACCCTTGCAACTGTCGTGTCTCTGATCCCTTCGGGGGCTGGAAAAGACGTCTTCAAGCAATCTTCCTAGGCAGTTTGACCGTCGGAAGAGCAAGCGTTAGGAATTTTGCCATGCCGCTTTTTACTTGAGGTTAGGCTCAGTTTGGGTTGAGAATTGGAAAAGATCCAATGATGAGTAGCCAGTCTGTGGAAAAACAAGCACACCCAGTCTTGGATGACGATGAGCCCCGATGAGTCATAACCACTCCACGCTGGTGTGGGATGAACTCCGATAGTCTTTCAGGTTTTATATGAGTTGCCATCAAGACCCTGAAGCTAGGAATTTAGCCTTTGCTTCGTTTGCTGGCATTGCGTCTGCTATATCGAAACGAATGTCGCGGTTGTCTCTAGGTTGTTGATGAACCGTCGAGGTTTGGAACTAGGGATTTTTCCGTAGCTCCGTTGTTTGATTGTCGCGTCTGAATCCTGCTGGAGGAAGAACGCTGTGGTGACATCTCGTCTGCTGTATCGAGACGAACGTCGAGGTGGTGACCACTCCATGTGGGATGATCTCTGGTAGTCTTTTAGGTTTTATATGAGTTACCGTCAAGACCCTGAAGTTAGGAATTTGGCCTTCGCTTCTTTTGTTTTGGCGTATCCGAATCCTATTGGAGGAAGGACGCTGTAGTGACATTTCGTCTGCTGTATCGAGACGAACGTCGAGGTGGTGACTACTCCGCGCTGGTGTGGGATGATCTCCGATAGACTTTCAAGTTTTATATGAGTTGTCGTCAAGACCTTGAAGCTAGGAATTTGGCATTCACTTCGTTTGCTTTAGCGTGCCCGAATCCTGTTGGAGGAAGGACGCTGTAGTGACATCTCGTCTGCTGTATCGAGATGAACGTCGAGGTGGTGACCACTCCGCGCTTGTGTGGGATGATCTCCGATAGTCTTTCAGGCTTTATATGAGTTACCGTCAAGACCCTGAAGCTAGGAATTTGGCCTTCGCTTCGTTTGCTGGCATTGCGTCTGCTGTATCGAGATGAATGTCGCGATTGTCTCTAGGTTGCTGATGAACCGTCGAGGTTTGGAACTAGAGATTTTGCCGTGGCTCCGTTGTGTTGAAGTCAAAATTTGCACCCTGGTTGACCAAGTCAAAGTCAAGGTCAACCCAAAGCCAGGTAGGCCCAAGCCCAAGCAAGTGGGCCAATGCCCAGGTCGAGTCCGAACACGAAGCGTCCGGCCTTCCGCCATATCAAAATAAAAAAAATCATGTAACAAATAATTTTGATGTAACTTTTGTGTATAAATGTATGCAAAATGGGCATAAAGCCAATTTCTTGTAAACCCATGGCTTATGGGCAAAAAGAAATGGCACATGAGCCATGGGATGGGCAAAATGCCATTTTGCAAAGCCCAATGGGCTATGTGTAAATATGTAAGCCTATATAAGGCAACATGATGATGAATAAAAAAAAACACTTTTCATTCCCCCAAAAACTAGGGTTCTTTTGTACCTCCTACTCCTTCTCCAAGGTTCTAAACCTTCTCATTTCTTTTGAATTAAATCAAGAGTTTTACTCTTTCTTTTAAAAAACTAAGTAGTTTTCCACCACAAAACCCACAAAGGGAACTCAGATCTGCCATCAGATCTCAGAAAGGAGAGATTTTTAAAATCTCACATCTCTTGATCTTCAAGATCCGGCCAACAAAAGAAGAAGAAGGAGACCTATCTCCAGAAACCCCACTTTGGGAAAGAACTAGGGCTCAAGGGGAGAAGCCCTTCATCGGCATCAAACCATCCTAGGAGTTTAACTCCATATATATATATATGTGTGTGTGTGTGTGTGTGTGTGTGTGTGTGTGTATAATATTTCCTTTCTGAAGCATAGCTTCTGGTTCTGAGACTAAAAGCCCCTTTTTTCTCACCGGCGCCCAAGCGCTGAAGCGCCAAGCCCCCACGTACCGACACATGGCGCGCTAGCGCTCGAGCGCAGAGCGCCCATGTGCCGACACGTGGCGCGCTGGAGCTCAAGCGCCCAGCGCAAGCGCAAGCGCAAAGCGCCCACATGCCGGCACGTGGCGCGCTTGCGCTCCAACGCCCTGCGCTCAAGCGCAAAGTGCCCACATGCCGACACGTGGCGCGCTTGCGCTCCAGCGCCCTGTGCTCCAGCGCCCTGCGCTCCAGCGCAAAGCGCCCACGTGCCGACACATGGCGCACTTGCGCTCGAGCGCCCAGCGCTCAAGCGTAAAGCGCCCACATACCGACACGTGGCGCGCTAGCGCCTAAGCGCACAGCACCTAAGCACACAGCGCTCAAGGCGTTGACCCCACGCGTCCTTTGGGCGCTTTTTCCCTTTTTTCATATATATACATGTATACACACACACACACACACATACTCTACACCACTGTCCCTCCCAAAAAAATTTGGGCCGGGGCGCTGCTTCGTACCCCGCAAGGGGGCTGCTAGTCCTCTTGACCCCCAGCCCGCTATCCGGGTAGCGGGACCCCCGTAAAAACTCTGCGTGGCTCCCGATATATCCAAACCCCCTCCAGAACAAAACACACGTACAGTGCATATTGATTTTGCATGACCAGTTTAACCCGTCAATCGAAGGTTCCCTCGCTACAAAGGCGGGGGGTAATTAACGGTAGTTTAGTCCACGGCTGCCGGAGATTCGGATCCCCACAATCATTAAACCCCGGCCTACCCTAGGCAGGGGGAATCTGTAATGCGCCCGACAAGCGCGCGCGTATTCCCATCTCAATAGGGTGACGAAAAACACCCTACAGATTCTGGCACGCCCGGTGGGACTAATCTCTCCTCCCATATTTCGGGTTAAACGTTCATGCGAACTCAATCAATATATATATCTATATTTATACCAAAATAATGCTCTCTCATGCAGGATTTTCAAGAAATCACCTTTTAACATTGTTTCCGAAGATGAACTCAGCTCCCATCTCCTACATGATGAAGATAGACTCCAGGACTGTCCTTCCGGCCAGTCTCGGACGACAATGGGAAGAGACGCCGCTACCATTTGGCTCTATTATGTTCGTGTCAGCTAACGCCGTCCTAACTCCTCAAGCTCCAGCAACAGACAGACCGGTCTCGAAAGGCAGGAGACCAAACGTGGTGATCTCTAAGGCACCCCAACCCAAACGCAAGTCGGTGTCTGAACGACTTTCCTTAGCCTCAGCTGGGGGCAAGGCCATCGACACCAACAAAGCTACAACGCGTCTTGAGCAAGCTCCGGCGGTGCCCCTAACAACTGCTCGATCGGGTGTCTTCTCTAAGCTCCCCGCTAATCGACTCACAATAGCTTCCCGGATAACGGATGCCCGCCAAGCCCTCAAAATCAAGAAGCTAAGGCAGAAAAGGCTCGGATACAGAGCCAAAAAAAGGGCTAAGGCTCTGGCCATGTTAAAATTTATGAACTTCCAAAGCCTGGACCGCTCCGCGAAATCAGCTGCCAAACATAAAGAGATGGCTGGGCATGTGGTCCACACTGTCTACATGGTGGGCACGCGCAGCAAGAGCAAGGATGGGGCCACCACATCTCAAATCCAATCTGGCTTGAATGTGGTTGCCGCTTCACAAGAACAGCCGCCTCCGCTGGGTGATGAAAACCTTCTCGATAAGGATGATAGGCAGAAAGACCCTTCGGTCCATGAGGAGTCGGGCTCGGAAAGCGAAGATGAGCTAATCTTCCGTCCCAAGAACGCAGAGCAGCAACTTCTCCAAGAGCTCCGAAAACAGCTCAGAAGTAAAGACAAGGAGATGGCCATGCTCTACTCAAAGATCGACGAATTGACAAGCGTCGTCTTACAGCTCACAGCCCAACTTGCCTCTCAGCCGTCCAATCAGGCCCAGGGCTCTCTTGAACCGGGAAACGGTGTCCCGAAACAGACGACGCCCATTCCCTCAAATCCAAAAGTGGGCGGACCGCATGAAAATCAGTCGCATCCTATCTTAGGAAATGTCTTGGATACCGATGACAGTAGCCCGCTAACTCAAGATTAGATCATGGATTTGGTTGCCAACAAAGTCAAAACATTGGTAGCCGAAGCCGAAGTGCAAAAGGATATCAGCAGCAGTAGGAGACCATATCCTGCTCAGTATGATCTGGTAGAATTTCCTAGCGGCTATGTCATCCCTAAATTCGGAAGATTTGATGGGACGGGAAATTCGAATCAGCACATCGCCCACTTCAAAGCCTCATGCGGGAATACTGGGAGCAATGATGCGCTTCTCCTCCGCCAGTTCGTTAATAGCTTGACCAATGTTGCTTTCGACTGGTACGCGAGCATACCGGATGGCTCCGTTACTACTTTCATCCAAATGGAATCTTTGTTTCGGCAAAGGTTCATGAGCGTCAGCAATAAGATCACCATTGCCGAGCTCGTAAGGACCAAGCCCAAGAACAATGAAAGCAGCACGAATTTTATAACCCGATGGCGCAATCTTTCCGTCAAATGTGAACCGCCGTTGGAGCAAGACCAATCTGTCAGTCTTCTTATAGAAAATCTGAAGGACTGGATGAAACCTTTCCTGTGCACCGCAGGCCTTAAAACATTCCAAGAGCTGACAAAAAAGGTCCAAACGTTGGAACGCTTAAAGCTCGAGTCCGTTCAGGATCTTCAGTTCACAAACAGACTGAAACCTTGGAGGGACGACAACCGAAAAGGCGGAAGTTCTAACAGCACCGATTCTCTAAATAAGCAGAGAACGGGGGGAGCAAAAACTAACAAATCTCGAGAACCAACTTTGGAGGAAAGGAGAAATAAGGTCTACTCATTCCGAAGGGACAAGGCCCACAAAATTTTTAAAGATGCTCTGAAGAATGGCCTGCGGCTACCAGAACCAAAAAGGCTAAGTGAAGCGAACAAGATCGATCATCCCAACTTTTGCCCATACCACCGAGTGCTGGGACACACTATTGAAGACTGTTGCATCTTCAAGGATTGGGTCGAGAAACAATACAAGGCAGGAGAGATAGAACTAAAGGCGTGTTAACAAACAGTCCAGCTGCGACCGCCAATTTCATACAAACGTAGACCGAAGTCCTTCGTCAAACTGATTCTCTCAGACATCTTCCTTTCTCTGAAAACAATCGACCTCTAAGTCGTTAAACTGGGAATGTAAAAAAAAAGTGTGTATATAAACAAAAAATGTGTAAATAAAAGAAAAATAAAGAAAAGTCGAAATGATAAGGCAACTCGCAATAAAAATCAGCGAGTAAAATAAAGATGAAAATAAAGCCGAAATGATGGGGCAACTCACAATAAAAATCAGCGAGTAAAATAAAGATGAAAATAAAGCCGAAATAATTGGGCAACCGCGAATAAAAGCCGAAATGATAGGGCAATCGCGATCTTCGCGATAAGAAAAACTGAAATGATAGAGCAATCGCGGTAAAAAAAAACAACAAAAACAAAAACAAAAAAAAACGGCGAATGATGAGTCGCTCCTGGTACCATATTCCAGTGCAGCGATGCAGACGCCAACCAAAATCCAATTTTCCAAAAATTCTTCCAGCCCTACGGCCAGTCCCCAAATTGACTACCGTATACAATCCACGGGCTCAAATAATTCTCATCATACCCATATCCCACCGTAATCACCAGTTACGCGGCTGGTCTCCGCTTTTGGAATTATGCTCCATTGAGAAGACCCACTCATGTGTCCTCACGATACATGAGGCGAACAAACCTTTGTGGGATCCTTACGACTCACGAAGGAAAAACACACTTAGCAGTCCCCACGACTCCTAAGGAGAAAATACATCTGCAAGATCCTTACGACTCGCAGGGAGAAAATGCTTTTATGGGACCCTCACGGCCCATAAAATTGAAAAGTCTTAGGTGGTAGGGATCTAAACCTGTCTCCTAAGCTATCGCTCCCCAATCCCCAAATGGCGGATGATGAGTCGCTCCTGGTACCATATTCCAGTGCAGCGATGCAGACGCCAACCAAATTCCAAATCCCATACCCCAACGGCGAATGATGAGTCGCTCCTGGTACCATATTCAAGTACAGCGATGCAGACGCCAACAAAGTCCCAAAATTTTTATGGCCTTACGGTCTAGATCATACATCCTGCAAAACCGTATACAATCCACGGGCGTAAAACGATCCCAATCTCTCCCAAGTCCTACCAACGAGACCACATTCAAAGTCCCACCGGCAGGGAAGATTAAAAAAAAAAAGAAAAAGAAAAAGAGAAGAAGAAAAAAAAAAGAAAAAAAAGAAGGTATGTCCACAAGTAAACTGGGCACGGATGAAAACCCGAAAGGGCTCCGTGAGTAAAAACAGCAAGACTGCCGGCGAGTTTGTGAAAACCCGAAAGGGCGCAAACTCATGAAAAAGAGATGAAATGCACTCGCAAAGTCCTCTCGACTTTGTGAGGAGAAAACTCCCATGTGAGTTCTTTACGACTCACAAAGGAGAAACACACTTAGGAGTCCCCACAACTCCTAAGGAGAAAATACACCTACGGGATCCTTTCGACTCGTAGGGAGAAAATGCTTTTATGGGACCCTTATGGCCCATAAAATCGGAAAGCCTTAGGTGATAGGGATCTAAACCTGTCTCCTAAGCCACCAATTCCCAAATCCTCCCGGGGCAAATGATGAGTTGCTCGTGGCATTATTCCAGTGCAGCAATGCAGATACTGACAGAAAACTAATTCCTAAATCCTCTCATGACAGATGATGATTCGCTCCCGGTACCATATTCCAGTGTAGCGATGCTGATGTCAACTCAAATCAAACAAATCAAACCAAACAATTCCAACATAGACCTCTGCGTCAAACAACGATACTCCGCCTCGGGGAAACGTCAAGCAGACACTCCGTGCCGGGGGCACATCAACAACAGACACTCCGTCTTGGGGGCACGTCAACGAGCCGATACTCCGCCTCGGGGAAACGTCAAGTAGACACTCCGTGCCGGGGGCACATCGAAAACAGACACTCCGTCTCGGGGACACGTCAACCAGCCGATACTCTGCCTCGGGGAAACGTCAAGCAGACACTCCGTGCCGGGGGCACATCGACAACAGACACTCCGTCTCGAGGACACGTCAACCAGCCGATACTCTGCCTCGGGGAAACGTCAAGCAGACACTCCGTGCCGGGGCACATCGACAACAGACACTCCGTCTCGGGGACACGTCAACCAGCCGATACTCCGTCTCGGGGAAACGTCAAGCAGAAACTCCGTGCCGGGGGCACATCGACAACAGACACTCCGTCTCGGGGGCACGTCAACCAGCCGATACTCCGCCTTGGGGAAACGTCAAGCAGACACTCCGTGCCGGGGGCACATCGACAACAGACACTCCGTCTCGGGGACACGTCAACCAGCCGATACTCTGCCTCAGGGAAACGTCAAGCAGACACTCCGTGCCGGGGGCACAATAACAACAGACACTCCGTCTCGGGGACACGTCAACCAGCGGATACTCCGCCTCGGGGAAACGTCAAGCAGACACTCCGTGCCGGGGGCACATCAACAACAGACACTCCGTCTCGGGGACACGTCAACCAGCCGATACTCCGCCTCGGGGAAACGTCAAGCAGACACTCCGTGCCGGGGGCACATCGACAACAGACACTCCGTCTCGGGGACACGTCAACTAGCCGATACTCCGCCTCGGGGAAACGTCAAGCAGACACTCCGTGCCGGGGGCACATCGACAACAGACACTCCGTCTCGGGGACACGTCAACCAGCGACACTCCGTGCCGGGTACACGTCTACCAAATCGCTCCGGATCAGAGCGTCGACCGTCCATGTCGCAAAATGGGCACTGCAGGCTTCCAACAAATCGGGAACCCAAATCGCTCCGGATCAGAGCGTCAACCGTCTATGTCGCAAAAAGGCCAGTGCAGGCATCCCATAAATTGGGAACCAAATCGCTCCGGATCAGAGCGTCGACCGTCCATGTCGCAAAAAGGGCAGTGTAGGCTTCCTACAAAGCAGGAACCAGATCACTCCGTGCCAGGAAAACGTCTACCACGGACACTCCGTCTAAGAGACGCGTCAAGCGTCGACCGTCCACGTCGTAAAAAAGGCAGTGCATCCCGAAAAGTGGGAACCAAGGCAAGTCGCCTCCACGTGAAAGAAGATCAATCAATTTCATGCACACGACTCTTATATGTGGTGTGCATTTATTGATGGTGGGCACTTGTTGAAGTCAAAATTTGCACCCCGGTTGACCAAGTCAAAGTCAAGGTCAACCCCAAGCCAGGTAGGCCCAAGCCCAAGCAAGTGGGCCAATGCCCAGGTCGAGTCCGAACACGAAGCGTCCGGCCTTCCGCCATACCAAAATATAAAAAATCATGTAACAAATAATTTTGATGTAATTTTTGTGCATGAATGTACGCAAAATGGGCATAAAGCCAATTTCTTGTAAGCCCATGGCTTATGTGCAAAAAGAAATGGCACATAAGCCATGGGATGGGCAAAATGCCATTTTGCAAAGCCCAAGGGGCTATGTGTAAATATGTAAGCCTATATAAGGCAACATGATGATGAATAAAAAAAACACTTTTCATTCCCCCAAAAACTAGGGTTCTTTTGTGCCTCCTGCTCCTTCTCCAAGGTTCTAAACCTTCTCATTTCTTTTGAATTAAATCAAGAGTTTTACTCTTTCTTTTCAAAAACTAAGTAGTTTTCCACCACAAAACCCATAAAAGAGAACTCAGATCTGCCATCAGATCTCAGAAAGGAGAGATTTTTAAAATCTCACATCTCTTGATCTTCAAGATCCGGCCAACAAAGGAAGAAGAAGGAGACCTATCTCCAGAAACCCCATTTTGGGGAAGAACTATGGCTCAAGGGGAGAAGCCCTTTATCAGCTTCAAACCATCCTAGGAGTTTAACTCCATATATATATATATATATATATATATATATATATATATATATATATATATATATATATATATATATAATATCCATTCTGAAGCATAGCTTCTGGTTCTGGGACTAAAAGCCTATTTTTCTCGCCGGCGCCAAGCGCCCACGTGCCGACACGTGGCGCGCTTGCGCTCCAGCGCCCAGCACTCAAGCGCAAAGCGCCCATGGGCCGACACGTGGCGCGCTTGCGCTCAAGCGCCCAGCGCAAGCGCAAAGCGCCCACATGCCGATACGTGGCGCGCTTGCGCTCCAGCGCCCTGCGCTCAAGCGCAAAACGCCCACGTGGCGCGCTTGCGCTCCAGCGCCCTGTGCTCAAGCGCAAAGCGCCCACGTGCCGACATGTGGCGCGCTTGCGCTCGAGCGCCCTGAGCTCAAGCGCAAAGTGCCCACATGCCGACACGTGGCGCGCTAGCGCCTAAGCGCACAGCACCTAAGCGCACAGCGCTCAAGGCGTTGACCCCACGTGTCCTTTGGGCGCTTTTTCCCTTTTTTATATATATACATGTATACACACACACACACACACACACACATACTCTACACCACTGTCCCTCCTAAAAAAATTTGGGCCGGGGCGCTGTCCCGCACCCCGCAAGGGGGCTGCTAGCCCCCTTGACCCCCAGCCCGCTATCCGGGTAGCGGGACCCCCATAAAAACTCTGCGTGGCTCCCGATATATCCAAACCCCCTCCAAAACAGAACACACGTATAGTGCACATTGAGTTCGCATGACCAGTTTAACCCGTCAATCTGAGGTTCTCTCGCTCCAAAGGCGAGGGGTAATTAACGGCAGTTTATTCCGCGGCTGCCGGAGATTCGGATCCCCACAATCATTAAACCCCGGCCTACCCTAGGCAGAGGGAATCTGTAATGCGTCCGACAAGCGCGCGCGTATTCCCATCTCAATGGGGTGATGAAAAACACCCTACACGTTGTTTGACCATGGGGTCTTTTGTTGACGTCGCATCTGCATCCTACTGGACTGCGAAGGAACGCCGTTGTTGACATTGCGTCTGCTGTAACGAAACGAATGCTGAGGTGGAGCTGGGATTTTGCAGTCACTCCGCTTTGTTTCGATTATGAGGTCTTTCGTTGACGTTGCATCTGCATCCTGCTGGACTGCGAAAGAACGCCTCTATTGGCATTGCGTCTGGTGTAACGAGACGAATGCTGAGGTGGAGCTGGGATTTTGCCGTCACTCTGCTTTGTTTTGACCATGGGGTCTTTTGTTGACGTTGCATCTGTATCCTGCTGGACTGCGAAGGAACGCCGTTGTCGACATTGCGTCTGCTGTAACAAGACGAATGCTGAAGTGGAGCTGGGGTTTTGCCGTCACTCCGCTTTGTTCTCGACCGTGAAGTCTTTTATTGACGTTGCCTCTGCATCCTACTGGACTGCGAAGGAATGCCGTTGTTGACATTGCGTTTTCAAGCTGTAGATGTAGATGTTAAAATTTGGAACTAGGGACTATGTCGTGGCTCCGTTTCGTTGTGTCACTTCCGTGCCTTGCTGGCATAAGGAGGAACGCTGTTGTTGGTCTTCTGGGATGCAGATGTGACCGTTGAGACTTGGCTCTCTTTCTAATGGAGCCTGGTGGGATGATATGGTTCCCTCTTTGTTTGCGCCCCTGGATTATATACAGGGATCGATGTGATCTCACCTGTAGGGCAAAAAGTTTCATTTTATATGTATATATTTTTTTGTTTTCTTTCCGCGATGCTCTATCATTTCAGCTTTTATATCGCGAAAGTCGCGATTGCCCAATCATTTCGGCTATTTTTCGCGGTGCCCAATCATTTCGGCTATTTATTTTATTTACTCGCTGCTTTTTATTGCGAGTTGCCCAACCATTTCGTCTATTTTTGTATGCATACATTTTTACTTGCTGATTTTGTTGCAAGTTGCCCCATCATTTCGGCTATTTCATATGCATTTTTGGCTCGTTGATTTTCTATCGTGAGTGTGGAACTTGGAATCTGGTGCCAATCTTAGCATCAGCATCGCTGCGACTGGAATATTGCCAGGAGCGAATCATCATTTACCTCTGTCGATGTCGAACAAAGGTGGCTTAACAAACAGGGTTAGGATCCTGTCGACTATGGCTTTTGACTTCATGAGCCGTAAGGGTCTCATAAAGGTATTTCTCCCTACGATTCGTGAGGATCTCATAGGTGGGTTTTCTCCTTAGGAATCATGAGGATTCCTGAGTGTATAGTCTCTTATAAGTCGTAAGGATCTTACAAGTGTGCTTTCTCCTTATAAGTCGAGAGGACTTACAGGGGCTGTCCACTGTGTAAACATATCCTACGTCGTGGATGGGACTTTGTTAGGGAAATGTTTATTCGCACCCGTGGATTGTATACAAGGGTCGATATTGAACCGCTTGTAGGGCAACATTGGAGACTGAGATGGCTTAAGAATAGGTTCAGATCCTTGTAGCTTAAGGCTTTCGAACCCTATGAGCCGTGAGGGTCTCAAAAGGGAATTCTCCTTACGAGTCGTGAGGATCTCGTAAGTGTAAGTTCTCCTTAGGAATCGTGAGGATTCCTAAGTGTGTTGCTCCCTTGTGATTCGTAAGGATCTTACGCGGGTGGTTTCTCCTTGCAGGGTCGAGAGGACCTTGCAAGTGTCTTTTAACGAGATTGCGCCATTTTGGGTTTTCACAAAACTCGCCGGTAGTCCTGCTGTTTTTACTCACGGAGTCCTTTCGGGTTTTCATCCGTGCCCATCTTGCTTATGGACGTACCCTTTTTTTTACCACGTCAGCCTGGCGATGCCGCGGGTTTGTAGTAGTTTAAAGACGTTTCGGTTATTAGCCAGTTTTAGGACATAGTGGTTCATTGTTAGTTTAACGACGTTTCGGTCCACCGTTGCTATATTTGAGGCGAGTTTCTAGTTTACGGACTTTTCGGTCCAAGGGGCTTTCTCTATGAATGAGCACGATGCCCCCGGCATGTCCATCATTTTCGGATCATGTGGTTGTGGCCGGTTCATCTTCCATTTTTCGAACAGCTCGAATTTGCCCTGTTGGTATTGGTCTTCAACCCAGCCTTTGAAGACGAAGCAATTTTCGATCGGATGGCTTACTGCTTGGTGTTAAGGCCGGTAATTAGGATTGTTGACATCGCCTGGCTGCAACGGACGTTTTGGGTTCGGCAGATTGATGAGTCTGTTGCGCACTGCCAGCTCGAACAGTCTCCTCGTTTTATCCTGGGGAAACGAGTAAGGACGTCCCAGTCTCTCCTCGAGGGATGGGCGTGGACGCACGTTGTTTTGGCGAACAACCGGCTTTAAGTTGCTCGGCCGTTGTTGAGTATTGGCGATGAAGGATGCTTTCCCTTTCCCTTTTTCATTTCGGGATTCCAGCTTCAGAGGAGATGATCTATGACCCATCTGACCCATTTGGGCTAGCTTGTTAATCAAGGCTTGGAAGGTGGTGGGCTTGAAAAACATCATGAACTGGGAGATGGTCGCCTGAGGGTCGAGAGTACCCACGAACATGCCTACCGCGGGCGCTTATTTGATGCGCTGCTCTCATTTTGACCATAGATTCTGCCACCGTATCGCGTACTGAACCCATGTCTCTCCAGGCTTTACCCTGGCATTGATCAGTACTGTGATTGGGGTGCGCTCGCTAGCGCTCACAAAATGTTGGGTGAACAGTAATTCCATCCCTGTAAAAGTTTTGACGGAGTCGTTGGGCAGCTCCGAATACCATTCAAAGGCCGTTTCCGCCAAGCTGCCGACGAACTGACGAAGTAACAATTTGTCGTCACCTCCGGTATTGCCGCAAAGAGCCCTGAACTGAATGACATGCTGATGAGGATTTCCCGTTCCCTTGTATACGTGGAATTTGGGGATCGTGTATCCCGGCGGGTACCTTATTTGGTCATACCAGCCTGGATATAGTCACCCGGTTTTAACAATTTGGCCGGCCGCTTCATTCGCCTGGTGAGCTCGTATTTGCTGAGCGATGTAATCATCCAGGGCAGCCTTGAAGATGGTCTCCTCTTTGGTTGCTGAAAGAGCCGGAGGGGGGTTCGATGTCTCCCCTCTGTCGTCTTCAATGATGATCGGGGGTCTTCAGCTGGAGGTTCCGGCTGTAACATCATCCCGGCCATGTCTTGGAACAAAAGAGCTATTCGTTTTATGTTGGCTGCCTGTTCCGCGGCCTCTTTTTCCTTCCTCTCGAGCATTCTTCGGAGGAATTCAGCATCAGTTTCTTGTTCCTGACGCTACTCTGAGGTCCCTGGATTTTCTTTCGGCCCAGTGAGTGCGGCCATCTGTGTTAGCTTCTCCTGAAACTTCTGTTGTTGTTCCTGAGCCTTTGTTACCAATCGGGTGAGTAGTCGATGACCCGTAGAGATACGGCTATCCTCTTTTCCGAATGCCATATAAATAGTGTGCACCACCATACCCCCAGACTTAGGGCGTTTGGGTTCAGCGTCCTTGCGGTTCACCGCGGTCACAGGGGCTTTCTCCGGCTTCCTGCTCTTATGAGCGGCTGAAGTTGAGGGAGCCGTTGCAGCGGGCACCCAGATAGCTGTCGCCTTTTGTGGCTTGACAGGATGGTCATCTTCTCGCTGAACTTTCACCTTTTTCTCTTGGTGAGAGTAGTCCTGGTCAATCACCGATTCCTGGACCTGTCGCCAGACTTTGTAAATTTTGGAGGACAGGCGTTAAGAGGGATGCTCCGGCTTCTTTTCTGTAACATTCTCCACGGGTGGAGGAGATCTTTTCAGCATGGCAGTTGGAGAGTTCTTGTGAACCCTCCTACGCGGTTTAAAGCTGTTCCCAGTTGGAACAGCAGCATCGATTTCCACCGTTGGAGCCGGCGGAGTCAGTCCGGAAGGGGAATTGCCCCCAGCTTTCATTACTCGGCGCCAGTGGCGACGTCGAGCGTGTCGAGCCGTTGGGATTATCTCAGCTGTAGGAGTGACTTCCTCATACCCCCTGTGTTGGTCAGAAGTTTTCGTTGTCAGCCTATTGAAGACTGATGTCCGCTGAGTGGGGATAGCCAACCTATCGAAGGCAAACTTCCGAGCAGGGGAAGCAGCCTTGACGACTTCATGAGCAGGAATGGCTATCCGCTTAGGGATAACTCTTTCTGGCATCGCGAGCTTATTCATGGGCCCAAATGAGCTTTGGCCCAGTCTATTAAAGACTGAGGTGTTGGAGCTGGAAGACCCGTTGAGGGGGGTCGCAGTAGTGGTAAGTCGATCAAAGACCGACTTCTTTGGGGCTTCTTACGACAGCAGCGGGGCATTGAAGCTCATCGGTGGGATCATGGTCCTAAAGATCAGCCCAGTGGTGGCTTGAGTTACTTGTTCCACTGGCATTGTGAAAAGGGAGGCCGCTTGGGGCCCATAAGTCACTCCTCCGGACGGGACGGAGCGAGAGTTGCTGTTGCAGTTGGTGCAGTGGGAAGCCATTTTCTCTGCACGGGAGCAAGACACCAAATCTTAGTAGCTCGAATCCAGGAGCAACCATAGCAAACAGCGATTCGTTCGCGAAACACGACACACGAAGTGTGGAGTGGAAAGAGGAAAAGGTCCCACCGGGCGTGCCAGAATCTGTTCCCCACCGAAACACGGAGATGCGACCGCGCAGGTCCGTCTTGCCTGAATTTCGGGGCAGATGCTAATTGGTGCTATCCGTCCACCTCTCCGAAGATGCCAAGTTGATTTATGATACCATGTATCGAAGGTTTAAACGGATGCGGCCGATGTAGCAGACTTCGTCAAATTCCCCCTCATTTGAGGGGTTTTTGAATGTGCAGACGCTCTTCCCTGCAGGCACAAGCCCCTGCAGTTAATTACGCTACCGCGTCGCGGTAACAACTTTCTCCTTCTCTAGATGGTCACTTCGTGTCGTGGGTGTTTGTTTTGTTTTTGGTTTCCCGTGGATTGTATACGGAGACTAATTTACGTTGTCGCCCGTAGGGCATGGATTAGTCCAAATCCGTATTTTCTTAGATTTGGGTTTAGGGGTTGGGTTTAAGGATACGTTAGTCTCATTTAAGACTAAGATCAACTTAAATGTTTGTTGAGGATACGTTAGTCTAATTTTAGACTAAGATCAACTCAACGGGATCATTTAGATCCAACAAGAGAGTATTTGGCCTCTGTTGTTTAGTTTAGGGACATTGCGGTCGATTACCAGTTTAAGGACATGGCGGTCCAATGTTAGTTTAAGGACATCTCGGTCCAATGTTAGTTTAAGGACATCTCGGTCCAAGGTTAAGGACATCATAGTCCGTGAGTTTAAAGACCTCATAGTCAAGGTTAAGGACATCATAGTCCGTGAGTTTAAAGACCTCACAGTCAAGGTTAAGGATATCATAGTCCATGAAATGTATGGTTGTTGGGACCCGTCACCTCTCTGAAGACGTTGAAAGATTACAACGATAAATATCAGAGGAGTTCAGAGATGTACCCTTAAACCGATGTGGGTTGAGAGACCTATAGTCCAATTGGGACTAAGATCTGTGATTTATGAGCATATGAACTCAATTAATCTGAATTGAGGACTTATAGCCAATTTGGGCTAAGTCCATTCAATTACAATATTCAACATTTGTTTTTGAGTTGTTAGGTATTTGTTTGAGCCCAATCCCCTTAAAAATGCTAAGCATTGGTTTGGTCTCTGACAACGTTTTGTCTTTAGTTGAATGTTGTGCATTTATCATAGCTCCAGGCTTATTCAAAGAACAGTTTATGTTCTGTCCAAGCGCACATGAAAGCATGTGGCGCACTTGGCACCAGCGCCAGTCGATGAGTGCAGTGTGCTATGGTTAAAGCGCTACTGCGCTTTGCGCCAGATATGAAGCGCTAATGTGCTTAGCGCTGAATGAAGAGCGCCGATACGCTTAGCGCTAGATGTAGAGCGCTGATGCGCTTTTAGTAATGCAGCGCACACGTGAGGAGCACGTGGCGCGCTTAGCGCTGAGCGCTAGCTAATGAGTGCAGTACGCTGTGTTTGAAGCGCTATAGCACTCCAGCGCTTTGTGCTAAATGAAGAGCACTAAGACACTTTTAAATTAGGAGCGCTAAGGCTCTTCTTAGATTAGGAGCGCTAAAGCTCTTCTTAGGTTAACTTTGCGCTCTGAAGATTATCTTTTCTTTGATAAGAGACTTTGTCTCAAGATTCTAAGAACAAAGTTCTTAGTTTATAGGAGATATTTCAATCTCTTTTTTATGAAAGGCTTTGCCTTTATGGATCTGTGATCCTAAGAGAATTGAATAATTCTCCCCCTCCTTTATAATGAGATGTTCATAATCTCTTTTGTGAAAGACAATTTGTCTTATAGATCTATGATCTGTGAAAGAAGTAAATACTTCTTTTTATATTGAGATGATTTCGTCTTTTTATTCTTTTTTTACCTTGAAAAAAATTGTCTTCTTTTGCCGAGAGCTTCTTCTTCTTCCTGAGATTTTCTCAAAGTTTATGGGGGGGTTCCTCTCTCTGAGACTTGAAGTCTCGGTGCCTTTATATAGGGCAAGCTGATTTGTTCAATCGGTTAAAGAGATTTATTCTCCAATTGATTTAGGAATTTCCCCATCGTCAGATCTTTGATCCATGGGCTTCTGGTTTACAGAAGATAATCTTCTTGTTTTTTTAACAAGATTGGGAAATCTTCCCCCTACAGAATCTGTTCTGTATTTTTGTGATTTTTAATCACCATTGGATCATTGATCCAACGATGTTCCAAACTCAGGGCATAATCTTTTCTGTTTGGAAAGATTCAACAGAATTTCATTCTTGTTAATTGATAATTTAATCATATCCGTTGGATATTTGATCCAACGGTGAGGAACATTTAGTTCCAGCGCTAGCGTTTATGCGTTCTGCCCATGGTGCGCTACTTGGAGCGCAGCGCTCTTAGCGCTAGCGCACACGTGCTTTGCACGTGGTGCGCTACTTGGAGCGCAGTGCATCTAGCACTAGCGCCTATGCGCTTTGCATGGGGTGCGCTAGTTGTAGCGCAGCGCTTTTATAAAAGCGCAGCTTTAATTCAAATTATGAATTCTAAACAGAGCTTTGCTCTAATTGGGGAAACAGGCCCCATAAAATCATCCCCCAAACATCGAAAATCTCCACAACCAAGATTGGTTGGAGCGGCATCTCGTTCCTCCTGGATATCCGACCCAAGTGTTGGCACCGGGAGCAAGTCTTACAGTAATCATGTGCGTCTTTGAAAAGTTGTGGCCAGTAGAAGCCATACTGCAAGATCTTCTCGGCTGTCTTTCTGGGGCCAAAATTCCCGCCACACGCTTGATCGTGGCAAAATGACAGCACACTCTTGAATTCATTATTAGGCACACACCGACGAATAATCTGGTCAAGACAGTATTTAAACATATAGGGTTCTTCCCAGTAAAAGTGCTTCACTTAGGATAAGAATCGAAGTATGTCCTGAGTTGACGACTCGTTTGGTCGTAATACTTTTGCTAAATAATTCACAATATCTGCGAACCAGGGTTCGCATGATACTGTCAAGAGCTGTTGTAATGACCCCAAAATCTTTATACATTTGTATTATCTCTCTTCAATAATATACCGTATTTATTTGTACTTGGTATTTTCCTTTTTCTATTAAATTTATTATTATTTTATTCCTCAATCTATTATGTATTTTTTTTCTAGATACAATTTCTTTTTCTTATATTTAAGTTTTTAACTTCTCATTCTTATTTTTTCCTTTCATAAATATTTAACCCAAATCCATTATTCTTATTCTCTACAGCCCATCTAAAAAGCCCATTTTCTTTTTAAGCAACATCATATATTTAATTCTAATTAAATATGTGCATGAACAACCTTATAGCTTATTGGTTAAGTCCTTGCATTGTTATTCCATAAGTCACATGTTCAAATCCCCATTCCTGCAATTATTTTTTATCATTTTTTATTTTTCTCATAACCTACAAATGAGACCTTTCATTTCCAAAATGAATGGTGATATTTCATTTCTCTTTTAATTCTCATGTTGAATGCATATATTATTATACATAATTCACCATTACACCATCTTTATTGTCCTCCTCTATCTTTTCCTTCCTCACATTTTTCTATCTCTCACTTCTTCTTCTTCACCTAGAGTCCAAGAAGAAGAACATGAAGAAATCTTCAAGAATGTCTCGCTACTAACGCGAGACTATCGGCGGATAGACCAGCCCGGTGACAATACCGGCTTGTGCATATAAGTCCCTTCTCTCTTTCCCTCCCTCCATCTCTTTCTTTTTCTCTTTATATTTCTCTTGTTTTATATTGCCATGAAAAACTTCTCTTGACATATCATAGTTCCTAAATAATTAATTTAATAGATACATATATAAATAATGAACACATAAGTATACACACATATATAGTTTGTAAAGTCTTTTTCATTACTCTCAATTCACATGTTAACATTTCATAGTGACCAATTAGGAGTGCATGTTTGTTGTTTTATTTTAAATCACTTTATTTAAAGTTTGAAAAAAAAAATGAAGTTACGAATAAATACCATGGTTTTCTCATTTCTCGCATATGACATATCAATACTTTTAGTTTTAAAATAATTTTTATAAATTAATTTTTAATTCTGAAAATTTCATGAAATTTACATATGATAGAATATATTATTTTGTACACGCTGTAAAAATTTTAGACCAAACCGCATAACGGTTTATGAATTATATCGTTTTTATTCACTGATCGTAAAACAGAAAACTGCAGTTATCGGTCAACTTCTAGGACATATAACTTGGTATACCGATATCCAAATTGAGCAAACTCAGGTGTTTTTGATATCTACATCGAATGATCTAGATTTTCTTAGTTTTATAGTTTTACTGAAAACCCATCTAAGATAAAGAAAACTGCGTTACAATATTAAATGACGGATCTGGACAGAATCTGTTCCGATTCGTACACTGTTTTTAAATTGGACATAACTCGAACACTCGATGTCCGTTTGTGACAAAATTTAGATGTGTAGATGCACCATTGATAGAACTATAATTTTCTGTATATTATATTACTTAGGAATGCATGAAACAACCTGATATAGGCTTTGCAATAGAATATAAAGTTAATGTTCTTTTTATCTCTTATCTCTTGTGATTTACTTTTATATTGCTTAGATACGCTTAGCGTATGTACGTCTAAGTATATACGCAGCGGACCTCGTCGCGTCCCCTTCACCGTACACTGGGAAGCGGGGCATGACAGGTTTTGTTGGCGGCCCATGCAGGTCAGAGCTGTATGAAACCCTATCATACAGTTCTGTTCTGCGTGAACAACCTAAGCAATATAAAACACAAGAAACAGCAACTGAAAACATTCTTTACATTACATATTCCTTGAATCCATCTTGAACTCCACCTTCGGTTTTCTTGAAGTCCATCTCTCCACTTTTGAATCCTTAATTCTTATTCATCCTTTCTATTTGTATCTTGTAGATTTATTAGCTCAATTGGTTAGAGTATCAATCGACGGAGCTCGAGGAAGTCATCATCCTAATCCTGTTTCCTTACTCTGTTACATCATCCTTCTTAAGTAATTTCGAGAACGAAATTATTTTTAAGGAGGGTAGAATGTAATGACCTCAAAATCTTTATACATTTGTATTATCTCTCTTCAATAATATACCGTATTTATTTGTACTTGGTATTTTCCTTTTTCTATTAAATTTATTATTATTTTATTTCTCAATCTATTATGTATTTTTTTCTAGATATAATTTCTTTTTCTTATATTTAAGTTTTTAACTTCTCATTCATTTAACCCAAATCCATTATTCTTATTCTCTACAGCCCATTTAAAAAGCCTATTTTCTTTTTAAGAAACATCATATATTTGATTCTAATTAAATATGTGCATGAACAACCTTATAGCTCATTGGTTAAGTCCTTGCATTGTTATTCCATAAGTCACATGTTCAAATCCTCATTCCTGCAATTATTTTTTATTATTTTTTATTCTTCTCATAACCTACAAATGAGACCTTTCATTTCCAAAATGAATGGTGACCTTTCATTTCTCTTTTAATTCTCATGTTGAATGCATATATTATTATACATAATTCACCATTACACCATCTTTATTGTCCTCCTCTATCTTTTCCTTCCTCACATTTTTCTATCTCTCACTTCTTCCTCTTCACCTAGAGTCCAAGAAGAAGAACATGAAGAAGTCTTCAAGAATGTCTCGCTACTAACGCGAGGCTATCGGCGGACAGACAAGCCCGGTGACAATACCGGCTTGTGCATGTAAGTCCCTTCTCTTTTTCCCTCCCTCCATCTCTTTCTTTTTCTCTTTATATTTCTCTTGTTTTATATTGCCATGAAAAACTTCCTTTGACATATCATAGTTCCTAAATAATTAATTGAATGGATACATATATAAATAATGAACACACAAATATACACACATATATAGTTTGTAAAGTCTTTTTCATTACTCTCAATTCACATGTTAACATTTCATAGTGACCAATTAGGAGTGCATGTTTGTTGTTTTATTTTAAATCACTTTATTTAAAGTTTGAAAAAAAAATGAAGTTACGAATAAATACCATGGTTTTCTCATTTCTCACATATGACATATCAATACATTTAGTTTTAAAATAATTTTTAGAAATTAATTTTTAATTCTGAAAATTTCAGGAAATTTACAGATGATAGAATATATAGTTGCTGTCCAGAAATCTGAATTTCTGTTTTAAACGCTGATATTAAAATGATCAAAACTAGATCTTCAGAAATCCAAATCATGTGAATCTTAGTGTTTTAGATAAGTTCATCGAAATACCTACAATTTTCTAATAATTTTCGTAACCTGAAACCCGATAGAAATTAACTCAAACTGCGTTTTAAAAATATGTGACAGTGCCGAATAGATTCTGATCTGTTTTGCGCGACGATACGAAAACATATATATCTCTCAAACCGGTAGTCGTATTTAGGTGAAACTGGAACTCATGCATGCAAAACATTTAGAGCCATATCTCTGTTTATATTCCGCATTCGTTCAACTTGATTAATTAGTTGTACATAATAGTTCTTTACAGCATTGTTTATGGTAGTTACTCGAATAATATACTTGACTCATTTCATGTTATTCGAACATGTATACATATTTATCTTGATCATTAAATTGTTGTATGTACATAAAGACGATAATTAAATACTTGAGTTGTATTTTGAAAACTATACAAAAGTATTTTTACATAAAACCCTCTCAAGTTTTATAAATTACCCTAAGGACCCTAGCAATTATAGGACTTCGATTTACATTTCTACGGTCTGACTCGGGTTTGAGTCTGATCATAATCCAACTTGAATATGATTCAAGTACCATATAAATCTTCAATATTCCAATTCAATATGAACACATGAATCCATGAATACAATCATCAATTTACACAACTTGACTGAACCGAACCATGGATATATATTCCTTTTACATGATTCACAGTATTCCATTTACATGACTCTACGGTTATAACCATTTCCTGATATCATGGTTTCGGTCAGTCAGTCAGTCAATCATACAACCAACACAATTTACAAGATAACAATACAAATAAGACATCGTGGGGTTTAAGGGGTAGATTGGTACGGAAGGTGTTAAAGGTGGCACGAGACGGTAAGATTAAGACACCTAACATGAATCCAATTGCCGTTGTTCCGGGTTGTATAACGGAGCCTTGTACTTCCATTTGCCCTGGTCTCTAGCATACTGAGACCCCTCTCATATACACTGGCATCCTTCTGTACCAAGCTACAACAACAGCGTTAACACCATACTACAATAATATAACAATATAATACAACTGTAAAAGCCACCCTCTCCCTCTCTCTCTTACTCTCTGTCTATTCTATTTCTCCTCTTACCTTTGGGACTTACCGAGCGACCTGTTCGCTGACGACATTCTATTTCTTTCTTCTTTGAATGTCGTCAGGTGATTCGGACCCGGCAGAGATCGAGCCATCTGCAGAAGACTTGGAGCAGTTTGCAGAAAATCCAGCACTTTAGTTTCATTGTACACTTTTCCTTTCTGTACTTTTCATTTCCTGTTATGCCACAGTTTATGCATCTTTTTATTTCAGTTGTATTTCCTTTCATGTATTGTACAAAGAATGTTAATAAATAAAAGTTGATGTTCTTTTTACCTCTTGTCTCTTGTGATTTACTTTTATATTGCTTAGATACGCTTAGCGTATGTACGTCTAAGTATATACGTAGCGGACCTCGTCGCGTCCTCTTCGCCGTACACCGGGAAGCGGGGCGTGACAGGTTTTGTTGGTGGCCCATGCAGGTCAGAGCTGTATGAAACCCTATCATGCAGTTCTGTTCTGCGTGAACAACCTAAGCAATATAAAACACAAGAAACAGCAACTGAAAACATTCTTTACATTACATATTCCTTGAATCCATCTTGAACTCCACCTTCGGTTTTCTTGAAGTCCATCTCTCCACTTTTGAATCCTTAATTCTTATTCATCCTTTCTATTTGTATCTTGTAGATTTATTAGCTCAATTGGTTAGAGTATCAATCGACGGAGCTCGAGGAAGTCATCATCCTAATCCTGTTTCCTTACTCTGTTACATCATCCTTCTTAAGTAATTTCGTGGACGAAATTACTTTTAAGGAGGGTAGAATGTAATGACCCCAAAATCTTTATACATTTATATTATCTCTCTTCAATAATATACCGTATTTATTTGTACTTGGTATTTTCCTTTTTCTATTAAATTTATTATTATTTTATTCCTCAATCTATTATGTATTTTTTTCTAGATACAATTTCTTTTTCTTATATTTAAGTTTTTTACTTCTCATTCTTATTTTTTCCTTTCATAAATATTTAACCCAAATCCATTATTCTTATTCTCTACAGCCCATCTAAAAAGCCCATTTTCTTTTTAAGCAACATCATATATTTAATTCTAATTAAATATGTTCATGAACAACCTTATAACTCATTGGTTAAGTCCTTGCATTGTTATTCCATAAGTCACATGTTCAAATCCCCATTCCTGCAATTATTTTTTATCATTTTTTATTCTTCTCATAACCTACAAATGAGACCTTTCATTTCCAAAATGAATGGTGACCTTTCATTTCTCTTTTAATTCTCATGTTGAATGCATATATTATTATACATAATTCACCATTACACCATCTTTATTGTCCTCCTCTATCTTTTCCTTCCTCACATTTTTCTATCTCTCGCTTCTTCCTCTTCACCTAGAGTCCAAGAAGAAGAACATGAAGAAATCTTCAAGAATGTCTCGCTACTAACGCGAGGCTATCGGCGGATAGACAAGCCCGGTGACAATACCGGCTTGTGCATGTATGTCCCTTCTCTCTTTCCCTCCCTCCATCTCTTTCTTTTTCTCTTTATATTTCTCTTGTTTTATATTGCCATGAAAAACTTCCCTTGACATATCATAGTTCCTAAATAATTAATTGAATAGATACATATATAAATAATGAACACACAAATATACACACATATATAGTTTGTAAAGTCTTTTTCATTACTCTCAATTCACATGTTAACATTTCATAGTGACCAATTAGGAGTGCATGTTTGTTGTTTTATTTTAAATCACTTTATTTAAAGTTTGAAAAAAAAATGAAGTTACGAATAAATACTATGGTTTTCTCATTTCTCACATATGACATATCAATATTTTTAGTTTTAAATTAATTTTTATAAATTAATTTTTAATTCTGAAAATTTCATGAAATTTACATATGATAGAATATATTATTTTGTACACGCTGTAAAAATTTTAGATCGAACCGCATAACGGTTTAGGAATTATATCGTTTTTACTCACTGATCGTAAAACAGAAAACTGCAGTTATCGGTCAACTTCTAGGACATATAACTTGGTATACCGATATCCAAATTGAGCAAACTCAGGTGTTTTTGATATCTACATCGAATGATCTAGATTTTATTAGTTTTATAGTTTTACTAAAAACCCATCTAAGATAAAGAAAACTGCGTTACAATATTAAGTGACGGATCTGGACAAAATCTGTTCCAATTCGCACACTGTTTTTAAATTGGACATAACTCGAACACCCGATGTCCGTTTATGACAAAATTTAGATGTGTAGATGCACCATTGATAGAACTATAATTTTCTGTATATTATATTACTTAGGAATGCATGAAACAACCTGATATAGGCTTTGCAATAGAATATAAAGTTGCTGTTCTTTTTATACTCTTGTCTCTTGTGTATTTATTTTATATTGCTTAGCTACGCTTAGCGTATGTACTTCTGAGTACATACGTAGCGGACCTCGTCGCGTCCCCTTCGCCGTACACTGGGAAGCGGGGCGTGACAGCTGTTCATCCGGAAAAACGTCATTTATTGGAAGTGAAAGCGTCGGCGAAGAAGGAAGTCGTGAAAGATGGTTGGCGACTACATTTTCACATCCTCTTTTATCTTTGATGACAAGGTCAAACACTTGGAGTAAGAGGATCCAACGTATCAGCCGAGATTTTGCATCCTTCTTTGCAAGAAGATGGCGTAGAGCAGAATGGTCTGTGTAAAAAATGACTGGAGAGCCGATCAAGTAAGGCCTGAATTTTTCTAATGCGAATACAATAGCTAAGAATTCCTTCTCAGTTGTTGTGTAATTTAGCTGGGCATCGTTCAGGGTTCGGCTAGCATAATAGATTACGTGCGGCCTTTTATCAATGTGCTGCTCTAGGACAACACCGATGGCAAAGTCGGTTGCATCGCACATAATCTCAAATGGATACGTCCAGTCAGGAGAAGAAAGTACGGGAGCAGAAGTGAGTGAGCTTTTAAGTGATTCAAATGCAGTCACACAGCTCGAGTTGAAATCGAATGTGGTGTCCTTGGCCAACAGAAGAGTCAAGGGTCTAGTAATTTTGCTAAAATCCTTGATAAACCGTCTATAAAAACCGGTGTGACCAAGGAAAGCTCGGATGTCTCTAACGCACTTGGGAGGAGGAAGATTGGAAATGACCTCAATCTTAGCTCTATCCACCTCAATGTCATTTTGCGAGATGATGTGTCCTAAGACAATACCTTCGCGCACCATGAAGTGGCATTTCTCCCAATTCAAAGTTAGGTTTTTATCCTTACACCGGGTAAGGACAGCGTCGAGATGCTGTAAACACTCATCAAAGTAATCTCCGAAAATGGAGAAATCATCCATAAAGATCTCCAAGAATTTTTCCACCATGTCTGAGAAAATTCCCATCATACACCGCTGGAAGGTAGCGGGTGCATTGCATAACCCGAAGGGCATGCGACGATATGCAAACATGCCGAAAGGACAAGTGAATGTGGTCTTGTCTTAGTCTTTTTCGGCGATGGGAATTTGATTATAGCCAGAGTAGCCATCCAAAAAGCAGTAGTACTCGTGTCCAGCCAATCGTTGAAGCATTTGGTCAATAAAAGGTAGCGGAAAGTAGTCTTTCCGCGTTACAGCGTTAAGTTTTCTGTAATCTATGCACACTCGTCACCCAGTTTAGGTGCGAGTAGGGATCAACTCGTTCGCCTGATTGGTGATGACATTTATGCCCGACTTTTTAGGGACAACATGTATCGGGCTGATCCACTGGCTATCAGAGATAGGGTAAATGATACCATTATCAAGACATTTTACGATCTCCTTTTTAACAGCCTCCTTCATGACTGGGTTGAGTCGCCTTTGTGGATCCCTGGCTGGTTTGGCATCATCCATCATATGAATGTGATGTTCAAAGATCAAGGGACTAATCCCCTTGATGTCCGCCATAGTTCAGCCAAAAGCTTGCCGATTGCTCTGCAAGACCGTCAGAAGGGCTTTCTCTTGCTCTTGAGCTAAAGAAGCCGAGATGATGATAGGGAGGGTCTCGTTCTCACCTAAGTAAGCATACTTGTGGTGGGACGGCAACGGCTTGAGTTCGAGTGCCAGAGGTGAAACGATTGAAGGCAAAATTGGCGAAAATGTCTCGAACTCGAAGGATTCTAACAAACGCTCAAAACGAGTGTACACGACCGAGTCGGATGTTTCAGCTAATGCATCCAAAAATTCAAAGGATTCAAGCTCTGGTGGCGATAAGTCAAGATCGATCAAAAAAGTGAAACACTCATAATCACTGTCGGGAGCAGTATCAGAATTAAGGAGGAACGCACTAGTGGCGTCAAGATTGCTGTGATCGAACAGAAATTTCTCGAACTCACAATCCTCAGGAACGATCTCCTGGATCGAAAAAACGTCTAGTATATGAGCATTAGGTTCGGAGGGCTGATTCCCCAACCTAAAAATGTTGAGTTCAATTGTCATGTTTCCAAAAGATAGGTTCATCGAACCATTTCGACAATTGATCACAGCATTCGAGGTAGCAAGGAATGGACGATCGAGTATCACCGGAATTTGATTCTGAGGGTTAGCTACAGGTTGTGTGTCTAAAAAAATGAAATCAACGGGGAATATTGTCACGCCCCGCTTCCCAGAGTACGCTAAGATGGGCACGTGACATAGCCAACCATGCTACATGTGGATAAGAAATATCCTTCTACAGTCACATTACGGCTGTAGAGATATCAAGAACAAAAAATAAACTATCTAACAAATGTCCATAAGCCAGAATAAAACGAGTCAAGAATAAAATAATGCGGAAGCAAAAGATCCAATACAAGAATAACTGGAATGTATGTCCCATAATGCGGGCTCATATCAGAAATGAAAATACCGAAAATAAAAGAACTAGCTACTAACGAGTCCTCACTGCTCAGCCTGCTGACTAAAGTACTCCTGCTCGGACTACAGCAAAGGTAAGGAATCCGGGCCATGCAAAACCCAGACGTCAGCGCGTCATAACATCAAGCAATAATATATAAACAGGATAGCAAGACATGCAAGTATGATCATAAATGGTAAAGCAGGTGTAATAGCAATGTAAATCAGGGCAGTGAAAGGTAGTGTGCAGTGAGTAATCTAAACTGGTCTATTGGGTTAACTACTCTCAAGTTTTTGAAATCAATTTGATGAATCATCGATGTAACTCAATAGTATCCCGTGCGTGCCCAGGATCACGGTCTATGACTCTCGAGCTGAATCCGAGACGTGCCGCAAAGCAGTAAAAGGGTAGTAGGTAATGACAAGTGATGTCATCAGCATCACCCCGGGGCTGGCCTAGCCCGTAAGACTGATCAGAAAAGGTATAGAACTGTCGAGTTACAAGTCAGGTTTCATCATTGATTTCCCCATACCCCCAAGTTATATGTGCTCAAGTCAGGTATTAAATAATCTAGAGCTAATGCCAATACAGGATCAAGCAGGTACAGGTTTGTCTGGATAGACAACAGGAAATGTCCGTAGGGACAACAGGTCAAGTTTGTTGGTATTAGTAACAAGATCAGGTAACAGGTAAAGCCATGGTACATCAGGTCAAGTTAGGTAGTATATAGGTATCATGTCATGTCAAGAAGTGCACGGTACCATGTCGTGTCAAGTAATAGGGTATAAGGTCATGTCAGGGGTGCACAAAATGTCACATGGGTGCTCATAATCAACTAACATAAGCATGGGTATACAAAACAAGCATGGGGTACTAATAGACCAATAAAATGGGACATTGTAATGTGATATGCAATCAGGTACAGATTAAGGCATATAGATGCACAGTTATGATTAGGGTTAAAGTTAAAGTTCTAATACTAATTAAACTACAATTTATCAAATGTGGAATGTTAATATTTCAATGTTATACATTCAAGTGATATATGGATGCAATAATATGTATACTAGACGAGATGAATGCAAACGGGTGCTTGAACGGTTATAAACTATTTAAAAAGGTATTAAGGGCTATGTAAATAATTATTATGTGATTTAAATACGGGTGTAGGTACTAGGTATAGTAAAACAAAATGCAGCAGGGATATGTCTCAATTTCTGAATCTAAAATGATATAATGGAACATCGAATGTTAAAATGTAACATGAGACATTAGATTAAATCTATAGGTTTCATATGTAATCAAATAAGTATAAATAATTATGAATAGCATGTAGCAAGTTTCACTTGCCTCGACGGATCAAGAAACGGGTATATGGAACGTCCCACGTCGGCGGAAAAAGTCGCGACGCGCGCACGGTACACGGAACAGATCCAAACAATATACAAGGGGATCACACGGGTCAGAGATGCCTGCTGGGTCGTCGTGATCGTCGACGGCACGACCGGATTCCGGCGAACAAAAGAACAGTGAACAATAAAAGAAATGAAATGAATAAAAGAATGAAGAAGAGAAGAAGGGAAGGAGGAAAGAGGAGAAGGAAGCTCGCTGTGGTTGGCGAAGATGGTCGTGAGGGGATCGACGGCGTCGACGGAGCTCCGGCGTGTGATCTGCAGAGGACGGCTGCAACTTTAAAATAAAACCGAAGAAAGAAAAGAAAAGAAAAGAAGAAGAAAGAAGGAGAGGAGAGGGAGTAAGGCTCACTGGGGGTGCACGGGGGTCAGGGATACGAGGACAAGGTCACCGGCGGCGATCAGCTCCGGCTGTGCAGGGTGCTCGGCTGTGCGCGTGCAGGGTGCTCGGGAAAGGAGAAAGGGAATGCGGAGACGATGAGGTTGAGTAGTCGACGAAGTCGGGGAGACGTCGTGGTGTTTTGGGGCGACGGCGAAGAGGAGACGGCGGCTAGGCTTAGAGGTTATGGGTTTCGTTTAAAAAAAAGAAAGGGTGAAGAAGGAATATATAGAGGGGAGAGAGAATGATTATATGTGAGATGAGAGAGAGAGAGAGATTCAGACAGAGAGAGAGAAGGGAGATCGAGAGGTGAGAGAGAGAGAGAGAGATGAATAGTGACGAGAGAGAAATTTGTTTGGATGCGGAGGAGAGAGAAAGGAAGAGGGGGAGGAGAGAGAGAGATAAGATTCTGAGGGAAAGAGAGAGATAGAGCCACGCAATGAGAGAGAAAAGGAGAAAAAGATTATGAGAGGTGAGAGAGAAGCGTGTGGGGCCCGGCAAATTAAAAGAGAAGGGTTTTGATTGGTTCGTGGGATAAAAGAAAGGAAGAGAGTTAGGATTTTTGAGAAAAGATATTTAAAGGAAGTTTTCAAAAAAAATTCAGTTTGTTTAAAAAAAAACTTAAGGGCAGTAAAATGTTCGAATTAATTTTTTAAAATTTTAAATGAATGAATTTTGGCGGATACAAAGTATTTCAAGAAAATGCCCAGGTCAGGTCCAAAAATTTAGATTTAAAATACGAAAATTATTTGTAAGCTCCAAAATTTGAAATGAAAGATTATGTAACGAAAAAGCATACTCCCAAGAACTGACACACGCACGTGTACGTAGCTATCCAAACACGTCCGTTTCACTGAACGGGACGAAAACACGATGCGCGGACGCTACCACGGGGTTAGGGGTATCATGCAGGCTATGAAATGCAATTTTAATTTATTTTACGCAATCCAAAATGTTATATGTAAAAATACACAATTCCAGGTGAAATGTCAATATGCAGTATATACTAGATGCACGTTTCTATGCAACAAGCTAGGGTAAACTATAACTATGAATCAACAGGTTTAAACAAGCGGGTCGGGTCGAATGTAAAGTAAAGTTGTAAACTACCATTCACACTCAAATAAGATATAACAGTAAAATACCATATATAATAAATACGGAACAAAAATTGGTATAACTGAACTCGGTTGTTACATTATACCCAACTACAAAGAGAATTTCGTCCTCGAAATTCCAAGAACAATAAAGGATAAACAATCAATCACGCTACAAGAATGGGTAGGGAAACTTCTGTCGGATTTCATCTTCCCGTTCCCAAGTTGATTCTCCATGTGAGCGATTACCCCAAGAAATAAGTACAAGAGGGATAACTTTGTTCTTAAGAACCTTTTCTCTTCGATCCACAATCGACATCGGTCGCTCCTCAAAAGTCAAGTCTTCTCGTATAGTGAGCTCCGAATGATCCAATACATGTGTTTCATCTCGAACATATTTACGGAGTTGAGATACGTGAAACACGTCATGAACATTCGCCAAGGACTGCGGCAACGCCAATCGATACGCTACCTCACCAACACGCTCCAAAATCTCAAAAGGTCCGACGAATCGAGGACTAAGCTTTCCTCGACTTCCGAAATGAATCACCCCTCTAGTGATGATATCTTCAAGAATACCAAATCACCCACGGCGAACTCTAGAGGTCATCTCGACGTATCTGCCCAACTCTTCTGTCAGTCTTGTGCTGCTTTCATATGATTCCGGATAGTTTTAACCTTCTCAACTGTCTGCACAACCAAATCTGGTCCCAACAATCTTCGTTCACCGATATCGTCCCAACAAATAGGTGAACGACACTTGCAACCATATAAAGCTTCGAATGGAGCCATCTGAATAGTCGCCTGGAAACTGTTGTTGTAAGAAAACTCCACCAAATGTAGATGATCCTCCCATGAACCCTTGAAGTCTAACATGCAAGCTCTCAACATGTCTTCAAGAGTTTGGATCGTTCTCTCCGACTGGCCATCTGTTTGAGGATGATAAGCTGTGCTAAACTTCAATCGAGTCCCCAAACTTTCCTGTAAGCTCCTCCAAAAGTGTGATAAGAAACGAGTGTCACGGTCGGACACGATGCTCACCGGTACTCCATGCAATCTTACAATCTCCTGCATGTACCGTTCTGCCAAAGTTTCTGTTGATTGACCAACCCGAAAAGGAATGAAATGAGCTGCCTTAGTCAAACGATCAACAATCACCCAAACTGCATTGTTGCCTTTTGGACTCCGCGGTAGGGCCGTCACGAAATCCATGGTTATATGTTCCCACTTCCATTGAGGAATCGGGAGTGGTTGCAATAAACCAGCAACCCTTTGATGTTCAGCCTTGACTTGCTGACACACCAAACACTTTGCCACAAAGCGGGCAATCTCCCGTTTCATGCCTTCCCACCAGAAATGCTGTCGTATATCTCGGTACATCTTCGTGCCTCCTAGGTGTACGGAATATGCTGAACTGTGCGCCTCCTTCATAAGTTCTTCATGAATATCTCCCTTTGGCACACACAAACGGCTACCATATCGCAACGAACCATCTTCATGGATCAGTAAGTCAGTTCGAAGTCCAGCTTCAACCTGTTCTCGAAACTTTTGCAATTTAGGATCCTGCTACTGTGCTGCTTTAATATTCTCGATCAACGACAACTGTACTTGCAGCTGCATCAACTGTCCTGAAGAATGCGGTAGCACAATCTCCAAATCAAATCTTCGAAAGTCTTCAATAAGTTCCTTCTGTGCAGTTAACATCTGAATTGCTGGCAACCGACTAAGCGCATCCGGCACAACATTAACTTTCCCCGGATGATACTTAAGATCAAGATCGTAGACAGCTATCAGCTCCAACCATCTACGCTGCCTCATATTAAGCTCCTTCTGCGTAAACACATACTTCAAGTTTTTATGATCGGTGAAAACCTAGACCCTTTCGCCCAAAAGGTATTGTCTCCAAATCTTCAAAGCGAAAATCACAGTTGCAAGCTCTAAGTCATGAGTTGGGTAATTCTTCTCATAGGTCTTCAACTGTCTCGATGTGTACGCTATAACCTTCCCATGTTGCATCAAAACACATCCCAATCCTTTCCCAGATGCGTCGCTGTGAATCACCAATCCTCTGGAACTGTCTGGCACGGTCAGAATAGGAGCGGTTATCAATCTCTGCTTCAACGCCTCAAAAGCTGACGCATACCTATCTGTCCCCACAAATGGTACCTCCTTACACGTAAGCTTGGCCAACGGCTCCGCCAGATGAGCAAAGTTCTCTACGAACCGTCTGTAATACCCGGTGAGTCCAAGAAAGCTTCTTATCTCCGCAACATTCTTCGGAATTGGCCTATCTCGAACTGCTGCAATCTTTTCGGGATCAACAGTGATTCCATCGCCAGACACGACATGCCCCAAAAACTTCACCTCTTCAAGCCAAAACTCGCACTTGCTCATCTTCGCATATAATTTTTCTTGCCTCAACATCTGTAGTGCGATCTTCAAATGTTCCGCATGCTCTTCGATGCTCTTCGAGTAGACCAGAATATCATCAATGGACACCACTATAAACTGGTCCAAGAATGGTGAAAAGATTCGGTTCATCAAGTCCATAAATATCGCCGGTGCATTCGTTACTCCGAAGGGCATCACTAAATATTCGTAATGTCAATACCGAGTTCAGAACGCCGTCTTGCAAATATCTTCTGTCTTAACTCGGACCTGATGATATCCGGACCGCAAATCCAGCTTCGAGAATACCCTCGCGCCACTAAGCTGCTCAAATAATTCGCCAATGCGAGGGATCGGGTACTTGTTCTTAATAGTCACCCGGTTTAATTCTCGATAATCGATGCACATTCTCCTTGTGCCATCCTTCTTCTTGACTAGAAGAACTGGAGCTCCCCAAGGCGAGTTACTGCTTCGAATCCAACCCTTCTCAAGTAATTCAGTAACCTACTTCTTAACTTCTTCCAACTCCACTGGTGCCATTGGATAATACGCTTTAGAAAATGGCGCTGCACCAGGAACAAGATCAATCCGAACTCTACGTCTCGCTTCGGCGGTAAACCTGATATGTCTTCGAACACGTCCATGTAATCTCGAACAACAGCTGGCGCTTCATCTTTATCAACCTCCAACGACGAAAGAACACTAGTTGTCGGCCTAGCCCTAAACTCGACTGGCCCGACAGAACTGCTTCCTCCAGTAAAGATAAACTCTGGATGTCCGGGAATCTGGAAAATTACTTTCTTTGCCCTACAATCAATGTGAGCATGGAAAGTGCCGAGAAAATCCATTCCCAAGACGACTTCATAGCTGCCCGTATCAATCACTAAGAAATCTGCAAAAAGCTCCCGTCCGCAAACAACAACTTCACAATCCTTACATTCTCTACTAGATATAATCTTCACATTCCCAGTGTGTATGTCCTAGAAACTAGACAGGGTCGTGCAAGTGATCGAGTGTGTAGCAATAAACTTGGACGACATAAAACAATGGGATGCACCAGAATCAAATAACGCTAATGCGGGAAAACCATGAACAAGTAGAATACCTGAAACAACTTCTCCTGAAGCTTTAGCTTCCTCAGCCGTCAGGGTAAATGCTCGAGCTTGATTAGGTCCCTGAGTCAGCTGCTTTTGTCCCTGAAACGGTTTCTGCGATGGCTTCTGAACATCATCTTTCGTGCGAAGCTTCGACGGACAAGTGCTGATAGTATGATCCGCCGAACCACAAACCAAACAGAGTCTCTGTTTCCTTCGACATTCCCTTTGCACGTGCCCAGGTAAATGGAAGTAGTCACAAATCACGGTCCTCCTCTGATCAACAACAGCAGGCTTCTTCATCGGTGTTACACCACGACGGTCCACTGGAATACCTCTGCGTCCATGTGCTCGGTTCGGTGCAAATGCCGTCTTCCTTACTGTAACTGTTGGCTGCTGTGTACTCCCAGTCTTCATAGATAGGCTCTGCTGCTCTCGGGCCGCTGTAAGCACTTGGGAAAAAGTGGTCAAACCCAGGGAGACAATCTGCCTCTGGATGTCCACATCCAAACTGCGCATGAACCTCCTTGCCCTATCAGCATCATTGGCAACCAAAGGTCCAGCGAATCTACTGAGCCGTGTCCACTCAACTGCATGTACATCTATAGGTGCGCCGTTCTGCTTCAAACTAACGAACTTTTCTTCCATTTCCTCCCGTGCAGTCCGTGGGAAGAACTTCTCCAAGAAACTCTTCGAAAAATCCGCCCACTTGATCGGCTTGGGCAAGTGGGTCTCTTCCACAAGCCACCATTCACGAGCATAATCCACCAACTGGATGCGCACCACATCCACTCTCTTATCTTCTGGGATCTGCGCCACAATTAATGAGTAAATTCTCCGTGTCAACCAGCCACTGCTCCGCTGGCAACGGCTCTTCCAGGCCAGTAAATACAGACGGCCCCAGTCTCCTGAAATTCGCCACGGTACCCACACGATCAACTGGTCTGGCCACCACATTGTTCACGAACTGCTGAACGGTCCGCAAACCTTCCAGAAAAGATTCAGCTTGCTGCTGGATCAGCTCGGTCTGTCGCTTTTGGTTCTCCAACATCCCACGTATTACTCCAAGTATAGCGGCTTCGTCAACACGCCTTTGGTACGTTTTCAGATTCTTGTCTGCCATGTTCCTGAAATCAAAGCATCAAAAGGATTAGCATGATAACAGATTCAAACTGTAGATTAAGGATATGAATCAAGGCTAGAACTCCGAGTTACTTAAATAGAGTACTGCATTATAACCATGCCGCGGTATCATAGCTACAATCACATAACTCCACTCAAGTCGCCTAAGCTCTAGAGATAAACAAAGGAAACCAGGTTTTCGAATCGATATGCAAAGGAGGTTTGCACATCGTAAAAGTAGAATTAGGAGGAGGTTAAGATTCAAAAATGGCAAGACGGTAAGGTGGCAGGACATGTTTCCTAATCACGAGTATTCTGATTCATGTATTGGGTCCAATACCCAACTACAAAAGATTCAAACCCGATTAACCTATATCCTATGGCTCTGATACCAAAAGAACCATGTCACGCCCCGCTTCCCAGAGTACGCTAAGATGGGCACGTGACATAGCCAACCATGCTACCTGTGGATAGGAAATATCCTTCTACGGTCACATTACGGCTGTAGAGATATCAAGAACAAAAAATAAACTATCTAACACATGTCCATAAGCCAGAATAAAACGAGTCAAGAATAAAATAATGCGGAAGCGAAAGATCCAATACAAGAATAACTGGAATGTATGTCCCATAATGCGGGCTCACATCAGAAATGAAAATACTGAAAATAAAAGAACTAGCTACTAACGAGTTCTCACTGCTCAGCCTGCTGACTGAAGTACTCCTGCTCGGACTGCAGCAAAGGTAAGTATAACAACCCTATTTTTTTCTATACCAAAATTTTCAAATATTTTTTTCAAAAATCCACAAAGGGGTATTTTAGCATGAGCACAAGATATAGGTAATTATTTTGTTTTTAATTACAAGCTACAAGAATGTAATAACTCCATTTTTAGTGTACAAGAAATTACTTTAAATTTAATGTATACTAGAAGTATTTATTCTTGCTGCTATCAGTTTAAGTAATTAAATACCACAATAATTACAAGAAGGAGTTTGTAGCTCATTGGTAATACCTTGCACTGCTGAACCAAGCCACCAGAGTTCAAATCCCATGCCCCACATTATTTTTATAATTATTTTGTTTTAAATTTTTGGAAAGTCAACAGTCAAACAGCCATAACTCTCAAAATTTATACTGAATCCAAAAAGTTAAATATACCAAATTTTCCCCCAGGAGATGACCCACCCGATGGTACCCCGACTCGGCCCGACTCGGCCGAGTCGTCAACACGGAATTTCTCCGTGTTGACCTGGTCTTACCCCCTGTATACACTAATTTCCTAGATCGGTTACCGAATGCTCATTAAACCTCTTTCACTTCCAATTTTAATGAATTTTTATATTTTTTTAATATTTTTTTTATTAAAACCCTAACCCTAGCCTAGCCCTATATAAACACCCTACCCTCTACCCTTTCACCCTACATTCCTAAGTCCACTCTCTAAAAATCTCAAGAGAACTCGGTACATTAGAAAACGAGCTAAAGGCGAAGCGCTGCCGAAATCGACGACGAATTCCGGCGATCGTACTAGGACCCTTCACGACGTTTCGACGCACCGACAACCCACTACCTTCCTAGCACTCTCTAGCTTATCCAAACCCGTAAGTCCCCCTCTTTCTATCTTCCTTTTCTTTTAAGAAAAATACGACTTTTTAAAACCCGACGGAAATCGGAACAAACCGATTTCCGATTCGGTTTTCTATCAAAACTCACTTGTCACAAATTACATAATGCTTAAACATATTCATGTTGACTATTAATCACTTAAAAACCAATTTGGATAAAGTTTCTCACATGAAATGATAACGTTTCTATTTATCGTATTTCTTTTACTTAAATACTACAATGTTTAGTTATCACATTTAACCCTTAACAATTGCTATACCTTAACGTAGATCACGAGGTAATGACCTACCTCCACACACACGCAAATACAACCCTAATTGATATCATCAAAACTTAGAATACGAAAATACAAGACTTTACATTAAAATACCCTTTTCTTTATAAACCTTTTCTGAAAGTTCTAAGTTGTATACAATTTTAAAACAAAACCTTTTAATAGGAAAATACGATATGTCATGGACATCGATCGTTTATCTAAACTGACTTTGTGGTGTCTAGGCTAGGCAAATGAGCTTGGGTAACTTTAAAAGGCCCGTCTCACGATTCGTGAGCGGATCCCTCCCTCCTCACTTGTACTTACCTGGCCGCAATTGACGGTGAAGAGGCGATTTGAGGCTTCTAATGACTTGTCGTTTAGACCAATTAGAAATAAGCTAGTTGGCTTAGGAAACCCTAGAATCTAAAATACGGAAATTTACATCCTTTTACATATAAATACCTTATTTTTATAAAACAGTTTTCTAAATGATTAGTATTTATTAAATCTTTGCAAAGCGCCACTACAACCCACCTTTGGGGAACTCGTTAGGGATAGTACGGTTTATCGTGCACCCTCGAGCTTAGTAGTGCGAGATTCAGACCTCCGCAAGGAGCATTCGGTCTCAAAAGGTTTAAAATACGACATTTAAGAAAAATGAGATTTTTGGGAAATAAAATATTTATTAAAAATTATTCTTGTATTAACATATATATAATTATCATTTAAACGCCTATTTTGTTATAAGATAAAGTTTCCATCTTTTCCTAAAAAATTACAAGATTAAGAGTTGCATTAAAATACCATGAATTTTCAAATAAATCAATGTTATAATTTAATACTTTTATTAGGATATATTCACTAGAATAACACAAATAAAATTTACACTCATTATAACAATAAAGACGAATAATAAATATTTGGGGTGTATCTTGAAAACTATACAAAAGTATTTTTATATAAAACCCCCTCAAGTTTTATAAATTACAATAAGGACCCTAACAATTATAGAACTTCAAATTACATTTCTTTTAGTCTGACTTGGGTTTGAGTCTGACTATTTCTGACTTGAATATAATTCAAATTAATCTATATTCTTTAATATTCCAACTTATTATGAATACATGAATCCCAGAATCCTGTTAACAATCATTACAACTTGACTGAATCAAACAATGGATATACATCCATTATTCCGTTATTCCATTTACCTGATTATGCAGTTACAATCTGTTTACTGATATCATGATTTTGATCAGTCATCCAACTTATACAATACAATACAACAATACAATCATGACACTACGGGGTTTAAGGGGTAGACTGGTACGTGTAACAACCCTATTTTTTTCTCGGACTGCAGCAAAGGTAAATGTAACAACCCTATTTTTTTCTATACCAAAATTTTTCAAATATTTTTTTCAAAAATCCACAATGGGGTATTTAAGCATGAGCACACGATATAGGTAATTATTTTGTTTTTAATTACAAGCTACAAGAATGTAATAACTCCATTTTTAGTGTATAAGAAATTACTTTAAATTTAATGTATACTAGGAGTATTTATTCTTGCTGCTATCAGTTTAAGTAATTAAATACCACAATAATTACAAGAAGGAGCTTGTAGCTCATTGGTAATACCTTGCACTGCTGAACCAAGCCACCAGAGTTCAAATCCCATGGCCCACATTATTTTTATAATTATTTTGTTTTAAATTTTTGGAAAGTCAACAGTCAAACAGCCATAACTCTCAAAATTTATACTGAACCCAAAAAGTTAAATATACCAAATTTCCCCCCAGGAGATGACCCACCCGATGGTACCCCGACTCGGCCCGACTCGGCCGAGTCGGCCGGACGGCCGAGTCGTCAACACGGAATTTCTCCGTGTTGACCTGGTCTTACCCCCTGTATACACTAATTTCCTAGATCGGTTACCGAATGCTCATTAAACCTCTTTTACTCCCAATTTTTAATGAATTTTTAATGAATTTTTATATTTCTCCATGTACGCGCGCACGGTACATGGAACAGATCCAAACAACGTACAAGGGGATCACACAGGTCAGAGATGCCTGCTGGGTCGTTGTGATCGTCGACGGCACGACCGGATTCCGGCGAACAAAAGAACAGTGAACAATAAAAGAAATGAAATGCATAAAAGAATGAAGAAGGGAAGTAGGGAAGGAGGAAGGAGGAGAAGGAAGCTCACTGTGGTTGGCGAAGATGGTCGTGGGGGGATCGACGGCGTCGACGGAGCTCCGGCGTGTGACCTGCAGAGGACGGCTGCAACTTTAAAATAAAACCGAAGAAAGAAAAGAAAAGAAAAGAAGAAGAAAAAAGGAGAGGAGAGGGAGTAAGGCTCACTAGGGGTGCACGGGGGTCAGGGATACGAGGACAAGGTCACCGGCGGCGATCAGCTCCGGCGGTGCAAGGTGCTCGGCTGTGCGCGTGCAGGGTGCTCGGAAAAGGAGAAAGGGAATGCGGAGGCGATAAGGTTGAGTAGTCGACGAAGTCGGGGAGACGTCGTGGCGTTTTGGGGCGACGGCGAAGAGGAGACAGCGGCTAGGGTTAGAGGTTATGGGTTTCGTTTAAAAAAAAGAAAGGTTGAAGAAGGAATATATAGAGGGGAGAGAGAATGATTATATGCGAGATGAGAGAGAGAGATTCAGAGAGAGAGAGAGAAGAGAGAGAAGGGAGATCGAGAGGTGAGAGAGAGAGATGAATAGTGACGAGAGAGAAATTTGGTTGGATGCGGAGGAGAGAGAAAGGAAGAGGGGGAGGAGAGAGAGAGAGATAAGATTCTGAGGGAAAGAGAGAGATAGAGCCACACAATGAGAGAGAGAAGGAGAAAAAGATTATAAGAGGAGAGAGAGAGGCGTGTGGGACCCGGCAAATTAAAAGAGAAGGGTTTTGATTGGTTCTTGGGATAAAAGAAAGGAAGAGAGTTAGGATTTTTGAGAAAAGATTTTTAAATGAAGTTTTAAAAAGATTTTCAGTTTGTTTAAAAAAAAACTTAAGGGCAGTAAAATGTTCGAATTAATATTTTAAAATTTTAAATGAATGAATTTTGGTGAGATACAAAGTATTTCAAGAAAACACCCGGGTCAGGTCCAAAAATTTAGATTTAAAATACGAAAATTATTTGTAAGTTCCAAAATTTGAAATGAAAGATTATGTAACGAAAAAGCATACCCCGAAGAACGGACGCACGCACGTGCGCGTAGCTATCCAAACACGCCCGTTTCACTGAACGGGACGAGAACACGATGCGCGGACGCTACCACGGGGTTAGGGGTATCATGCAGGCTATGAAATACAATTTTAATTTATTTTACGCGATCCAAAATGTTATATGTAAAAATACACAATGCCAGGTGAAATATCAATATGCAGTATATACTAGATGCACGTTTCTATGCAACAAGCTAGGGTAAACTATAACTATAAATCAACAGGTTCAAACAAGCGGGTCGCGTCGAATGTAAAGTAAAGGTGTAAACTACCATTCACACTCAAAAAAGATATAACAGTAAAATACCACATATAATAAATACGGAACAAAAATTGGTATAACTGAACTCGGTTGTTACAAATATGAAGTCCCCTACTTTTATTAACACATTCTCTAGCTCACCCCTAGGATGGGTGATAGATCGGTCGGCCATTTGGAGAGTACAGTGTATGAGTTTTAGCTCTCCTACACCTAATTGTTCATATACTGAATACGGAAGCAGGTTAACACTGGCACCAAGATCTAAAAGTGTGCGGTTGATGTTCTTATCCTCAATAGTTATTGAAATCGTAGGACAGCCAGGGTCCTTTTGTTTTTGCGGTAAAGCTTAGGTAAGAGCATCACTCACAGCACTAACTAAGAAAACCTTCTTGGGTATCTAAGATTTCATTTTCTTAGTGCACAAGTACTTCAAGATTTTGGCATAGGAAGGGACTTGTTGGATTGGATCCAAGAGGTGAATGTTAATGTTAACCTGTTTAAATAACTCCACAATCTTCTCCATTTATGGATTTTGTTTATTGGATCTCAACCGGTTTGGAAATGGAACATTTTGAAAATTGGTTGAATCCAATGCTTGTGAAGGAGATTGTGGAGCAGGAACGGATCCTAGTGCTAGTGTTTTCGTGGAGTGAGATGTGGGTCTGTTCGGAGCAGAAGAAGAAGAAGAGCCTTTTGAAGAATGGAGAACAGGCGCAGAATATGAAGAAGAAGAAGAAGAAGAAGCGGCCGGGGTGTCATCATTTGTGCCAACGTTGTTGTGCAGTATCCTTCTAGAACTCAACATATTCATGGCACTCACATTATGGTTTTATTGTTCAAGAGCAACATGTGCATTATGTGGGTGACCAGGATTTGGGAGTGGTTGAGATGGAAGCTTCCCCTTCTCTCGCTCTCTTAACGCTGCATTCAGTTATGCAATCTAGGCTTCAATGGTTTTGATGCTTTGCCCTTGCATAGCAGTATGTTACACTAAAGACTGAATGGAAGACTGGATGTTGGCGTTTGATTGTGTCGATTTCTTTACAAATGCCTCCAGACTTCGTTCTAGCGAGGAAACCTTATCATTGTTTGACGGAACAAAATTGTTTTGAGGAAAAGAATGGTTGGGTGCAAAATTGTTCGTTGGATGTTGAAAAGGTAGGAGTTGGAAAGGTTGTTGATATTGATTTTGAGCTTGTTGTTGAGGAGAAGGAGGCCTTTGGAAGTTGTTATGGCCTTGGAATTGTTGCTGATTTTGATTCCATGCGAAATTGGGGTAGTTCCTCCAACCAGGATTGTAAGTGGAAGAGTATGGATCATTTCTTTGTCTTTACTGAAATGCAGCATTGACCTGATACTGTCCTTGAGTAGGTGGGTTGTAAGGACACTCTTCGGTCAGATGGAATGGATCAGAACAACAAGCGCAGATGGTACGAGGGGGAAGAGCAGGGGCAGGAAAAGGCGATGAGAATTTGCTCTCAATTGCTTCTAGTTTTCGTGTGATCGCAGCCATTTTGGCCTTCATTGCAATCGAGAGATCAAGTTGATGAATGCCTGCCCTAGAGGGACCGGAAGAAGTAGTAGATGAAGTGTTCGGTCTGGTGCTTTCCCACTGAAGCGTTCGCTCCGTGAGATCGTCGAAAAATTTCCAAGCTTCCTCATCAGACTTGGATAGGAAGTGGCCTTGACAAATAGTTTCCAGCAACTGCTTAGTTGCTGGGTTCAGTCCTTCGTATAAGGCCTGGCAAAGTTGTCATCTCTCAATACCGTGATGAAGGTACTGAATAAGAAGGTCTTTGTATCGGTCAAAGCACTTCCAAAAAGGTTCAGCAGGAAGTTGGGAAAATTGATTGATTTCGTTTTGTATTCTCGCGGTTTTGTGATTTTGGTAGAATTTTTTAAGAAACGCGTTTACAAACTCATCCCAATTGGTTATGGAATGCGACGCGGTGCTATACAGCCACTTTTCAGCTAGGTCACATAAAGTGAAAGGAATGACTCGTAGCCGTATAGTATCGTCGGACAGTTGGGTAGTCTTCATCATTGCACAGACATTCTGGAACTTGTTGATGAAGATATAGGTATCTTCGGATTCCAGCCCGTGAAATTTAGGCAACATGTTGATGAAGTGGGGCTTAATTTCGAAATTATCCCCATTGGCCGGTGGAAGTGAAAGACAGGTAGGAAGTACGGAGCGGGTAGGATAGAAACGATCCTGGAGCGCGATTCGCTGAGGCGCTTCAACAGGAGGTGGTTGCGGGTTATTCGCACCCAGATGAGGTGGAATCAGTCCCGAGGGAGGTAAAGGGTTGTTAGAATTGAATCCTAACATCTTAGAAGAATTTGGTGATGATGAAAGTGAAGATGGAGATGTATGAACAGAATTCCGGCCAACGTCGGAGTTGGCCGGCAAAGGTAAAGGTGAAATAGGTGTGGAGGAAGTATCAATGTCAGAGTCGAGCGCATAGTCGGTAGCGACTAACGAAACACGAATAGATGGGCACTAGTGTCCCGAGTCCAACCGGACATACACGAAACGAGTTTAGTATAGTCAAAGCGTAGAATGTGAGGGTAAGAAAACGTCAATGAAGAATTGCGGATGAAGGGTGGGTGAAATGGGATTCTGGCGTCAAAGGGTAAGTTTTTATAAAAAAAAATTGTCTTGTGCTTTTTTTTTAAGAAAGAGTTTTGCAAGAATGTGTACGGATTTACTTCAAACAATCACAGTTAAATCATACACAATCAAACCTAGAGCTACGGTCTTCTAAGTCCACTAGACTGCTCCTAACTGTTCCAAAGTGACAAGTTGTGAGATAACTCTCAAATCGTCTTTTCACTACCAATTGTGGCTAGGTAAGAACAAATGAAGAAAGGAGGGTTCTGCTCACGAATCACCGTGAGACGGGCCTTTTAAAGTTACCTTTCTTACTTGTCTAGCCTAGGAACCACAAAGTCAAGTTTAGATAAACGATTGAATGCCCACAACCTTCCTCTGTCCTAATAAGCACGACGGTCCTTAGTTGGCTGAGTCTAGATATTTTTTAATTAAGCTTAAGGGTGATGCATATGATTTTAGTTATTTTTGGGGTCTTAGGAAGGGTGATGAAATCCCCACCCAATCTTAATGGGTGTTATAGCCCCTTAGATTTCGTATTAATTATGCAAAGCAGTAACACACCAAAAATCTAAAATACTTGCAATTTTTTTTTATTTGGCAGCGCAAAGAATCCTGCACAAAAACAATTTATTGGATAGGAGAAAGAGAATCTGTGCAAAGAAACCTGCAGGAAAAATATTTCAGTGGAGTTCAGAGGAGAGGAAAGGAGAAAAGAGATACTTACAGAGAAAATTGGGTGATGACGTCACCAGTTGACCGCGGTTCCGCAGTCAAAACTTTGATTCTACCGCGGTTCCGCGGTTGAATAGTTGGTTTGGATCTTCTGACTTTTTCCCTGTGCTGAATTGGTTCTCCTCTTTCTGTTTAGATCCCCTGATTCAAGATTTGTTCACTGAGTTTGCTCCAGATCTGAATCGGGCCTTCTTCCAATCCTGCACACTTGCACAAAGATTTTTCAAAAATAACAAGATGATTTTTATAATTTTTTTTTGTTTTTCAATTTTTTTAATATTTATATTTTTAATTAACCCAAAATTTCACAAAGAAAGAAACTACCGTCTCCACGGCAACGGCATCATTTGATTGTTCGCGTTTTTGCGTATTTTTAATTTTAATAACCGCAATCAAGACGGTTTTGCTTGGTAGCTAACCGGTTGAGTACGGGTCGATCCACAGGGAGATGGAATTTTTTTCTTTATGTTTTAACGAGTTAAATCCGATTAAGTTGAGTTTTATTTTAAGATCTACTAACGAGATCAAAAGATGATAAAGGACTTGCTAGGGTTAGAATTAGATTAGTTCAAGTTAGGAATATCTCAGCTCTTTCAATGCCTTTTTTTAATATCGGTGTTAAGGTAATCGGCAACAACGGGGATTAGCACGACTAGGAAGGAACTTACAAGTATAAGCTAGGCTTTCCATTCTTAGTTTCTTCATTTTGGTCCTTGTCCGTCCGTTCTTGTCTCTTAACCCTAACCTCCAATTAATTCAACCACAACCGGTCTAACTAGGGAATCACCGCTATCATGTAGGATAGGGTGCCGTAGTGAGCGGATTGTGATTCAATTAAAGGGAGTCCGAATTAAGGTTGTGGGCAAAAAAAGGAGTGAGAGAGATTTCCTTCTCTCAAACATTCCTTCTCCTGCCCTAACAAGTAAGAAATTACTCACCCATTAAAAAGATAAAAATAAAACAAAAGGGAAGGTGGAAAGAATTTTAGGTTAAGAGGAATTACAACTAGCTATTTAAAACCTCACCTAGGTAAGGATTTTACTCAAGCATCATCGTTGTTAATGATAAACAAAATAGAAGAAAGAAAAAACAAAAGAAAAACAATAAATAAATTCTACGACTAAGTTAACAAATAAAAATTGCAGATAATAAAAATGCGATAAACAAATGCGAGAAAAATAAAAAGAACATACTTTTATTGATAACCTCTCAAAAACTCACTACAATAGAGAATTTTAAATTCTAGAACTAAAAATAAAAAGAGGAATACTAATTTGGCTTTGAGCTTTCCTATTTATAAATAGAAAAACCCTAGGTTTACATTCTGATCCATACACGAAATTACAAAACTACCCCAAGAGAGCCGAGTCAAAGCACCGACACTGCCACCGACATGCGCAGAACAAGGCCGCGGTTCCACGGCAGAAGTGCCTGATTGGCCACGGTTTTACGGCCAATTGGTGGAATCGTAGGGCCATCTTTTCAGGGCTTCTCCATGTTGCTTATATCTTCTGTTATATTCCCTTGGTTTCTCAGAATCTCTTCAATTTCCTTCCAGATTTCCAACAGTGCAGAATGATGTGGACTTTTGCCTTGAGCTCCGCATTGAAGTCTTAGATCTTGTGCTGCCCTTGTGCTTTGTGCATTGAAGTGCCTAATGATTTTCCATTTGTCCCTTGAACTGGTAGGCGGCATCATATGGACGATTAGCGGAGATCGGTATTCATCTGTTGTTAGTCGTAGTCCCGCATTTGTTGTGACTTTTCATGAATTTCACTGTAAAGAGCTGAGAACCTGTAATCTGCAACTATTTAGCAGACATGGATCAAAAGTACCTACTTATATGCAATGTGATTAAGAATGGGCGATATAAAAATGCAAAAATCTGATATGAACACATGGAGTGCCAATAAGCATTGTGTCTGACCGAGATACGTGTTTCAGATCTCAGTTTTGGTAAAGTCTACAAGAGAGTCTGGGCATGAATCTGAGTTTCAGTACCGCCTACCGCCCTCAGACTGATGGCCAATCAGAAAGGGTTATTCAGATTCTCGAAGACATGCTCTGGGCCTGTATGTTGGATTTTAAAGGACCTTGGGAAGATCACTTATACTTGGTAGAGTTTGCTTACAACAATATCTACCAATCTAGTATCGGCATGGCGTCCTTCGCCGCTTTGTATGGGCTGAAATGTAGGTCACCGTTAAGTTGGGACATATTGGGGATCGAGAACTTTTGGGCTCCGAGATGATTGTCGAAACATTGGAGGTGATAAGAACAATCGAGGAACAATTACGCATGGCACAAGATCGGCAGAAATATTGGGATGATAAGAAGAGAAGGCCTCTAAAATTCCAACCAGGAGAACACGTGTTTTTGATGATTTCTCCTAACCGAAGAGTGATACATTTTGGGAAACACGGAAAACTCAGCCCGCGGTTCATAGGTCCTTTCAACATCCTCGAACGGGTTGGGGAGGTTGCGTATCGCCTAGCCTTACCACCTTATCTGGAAGGCGTACACAACGTTTTCCATATCTTACAATTAAGGAGGTATGTCGGTGATCCTGGTCATGTTTTGGATCATTCTGAAATCACCGTAGGGGCTGATCTAATCTACGAATAACAACCGGTCGAGATTCTAGACCGGAAGGAGAAGACCTTAAGGGACAAGACGATCAAATTGGTTAGGGTCATGTGGGGGAAGGATTCTCCGGACGAGTCCACATGGAAAAGAGAAGAGGAGATAAGAGAACTTTATCCTTACCTATTTGAATTTTTCCCGATGTAAAATTTCTCTTTCATTTACCTTCATAATTTCGAGAACGAAATTATTTTAAGGAGCGTAGATTGTAACGACCGTGTTTTCTAATACCCAATAAAAGGACTTTTATTCAGTACCAAGTATTTATTTGCATATTTAGTTGATGGAAAAATATTTTATTTTTAATGATTTTATTTTTAAAAGTAGTGTTAGTAATTTTTAAAGCATTGAAATATAATTAAAGGAATTTTGTAAAATCTATTTATATTTTTCTGGGTTTAAAATGTTTTAATGAAATTTTATAATGCCTTAAAATAATTTACATATTTTTATTATCAATTAAAATAATTATTTCGAAATTAAAATGTTTTAAAGATAAACTAGACTATTAAATAATTATAGTAACTAACAAATAATTTAAATATGGGAATATTATTTAGTTTTAGCCCGAAATCATTCTTAAACTGAAGATAAAAACAATTTTTTCTGATTTTTCTCATATTTTTCCATATTTAAAAAAATATTTTAAACAATTTTCTAAAACAAATTCGGTTTTATAAAAACAGTTTTAGATTTTAAAAATATATATTTATATAAAAAAAATTAATCCTTCCTTAACTAGGACCGTTGGATCTTGAATCCAACGGTCCAAGATCGTGCGCGGCTGCCCACGACGGTGGGGACCACGCGTTTGCACCAGCAAGCACGTGAACCCTCTCCTCGCAGCCACTTAGCCAGCGGCGGTGGCTCGTGGACTGTTGGATTTAAATCCAATTGTAACACCCTAGTTTATTTATACCATTCTTTATGAGTATTTCTGGTATTTTCCTGATTTGTTGTGCTTTAGATGTGAATAGTGTATTTGACATCTGTATTTGCATCCGACCCGACCCGCTTGCCAGAAACCGTCTTGATTCATATTTATCTTTTATCCTGGTTTGTTATATGGATCCGTGCACTTTCATTTTATTTTATACATTGCATACTGGTATTATATCTGGCATCCGTATTTTTTTAATATAACATTTAAAGTCAAGAAAAATATTTTAAAAATATATTGCATGGCCTGCTTGATACCCTTAACCCTGTCGTAGCATCCGCGCATCTTTTTCTCGTCCCGTTCAGTGTAACGGACCTGTTTGGATGGTTACGCGCATGTGCGTGCATCCATTTTTGGGGGTATGCATTTTCGTTACCCGGATATCCAATTTTGGTTTTTGTTGACACGTATATTATCCGTATTTTGAAACTAGATTTTTAGACCCGACCTGGACGTGTTTTGGACTATTTTTGGATTAGCCAAAAACTCAAATTTAACTAGTATTATATTCTATATATATATATATATAAACGTTTATATAAAATTTTTATAAGAGACTAATATATTTCGTTTATATTTTTAAGTTTTAAATATTTTTTTAAAATTTTATCACAGATTCTCACAACTCTCTCTCTCCTTCTTCATATATTTTTATATATTAATTTCCTAACAACTAACCAATCTCTCTCTGTCTCTCTCTTCATATCTATATTTAAATATTTTTCTTTTAATTTAACCCTATGTTTTTAAACATACAACACTCTCTCTCTCTTCCTTTCTCTCTCCTCTCGAATGCTTTCTCACTCCTCTTGCGGTTACTATTCACGCGAGATCCAATCACCTTCCTTCATCCACTATAAACACCTCCCTTCTTCTTTCCTTCTTTAAATTCTGCCACCATGAGAACCCATCAACCCTAACCCTAACTTTGTCTGTTCTCGTCGCCATCGACCTCCCCGTTGCCTCCATCACCTCGCCCTCTTCCTCCTCTCCTCCATCTCCATCTTCTCCTTCCTCTCTCCTCTCCTTTCCTCAACGAGAACCCTGCACACAAGAAACCCTAGCAGCCACTTGTCTCATCGTAACCCTCGCCGGAAACTCTTCGTCAACATCATCCGACCCTAACCTCAATCACCTACACCTCCTCTCCTCTGTCCCCAGAAACCCAGAGCAACAACAACCCCAATCCCTCCATCTCTTTCTTCTCTTTTCTTTCTTTCCTTTCTTGGTTTCTTGATTCTTGGCTGTCGCCGGAGCCGTGCTCGACGCCGACGATCCAAATAATCCAGTGAACGTCTCTTGGTTGGGTGCTTATCCTCTTGCCTTGCCTGGACCCGTCCCGCGTGCCGTGTGTGCGTTGCGACGATTACTCGACGTCGGACGTGCCGTACGCACCCGTCGTGTGTTCCGTTCAGGCAAGTTTATCTTGCTACATGCTATAATACTTATCTTGCATCCATATGAATACAAACATTACATGTTGATTGCATTATACATCCATATTAAAGTTTTACTGTTTTCGGATACCCGTATGCATCCATATCATCTATTATATATGTAGCTGCATCTACAGATCATATTAATTCATGTTATCGTTATAGTAACACCCCATACTTAATAAAGTGCATCTCACTTAGTCTCGGAGCTGTAAATGTAACCCCTGATCGATATTTGTGCATCCATACCATTAATTATATATCTAGTTGCATGACATGTCACGTTATTCATATTACTGCTACATTAACACCCCATGCTAGATAATGTACATCCTACATAGTAATGGAACTATAGTTGCAACCCCTGATAGTTATTTATGCATCCATGTTTATTGTGTATCCATACCATTAATTCTGCATACCTAGTTGCATGCCATATTACATTAACTCATATTATTATTACATTAGTTCCCCATACTTGATAATGTGTATACTACATAGTCATGATGTAACCCCAGATAAATATTTGTGCATCCATGCTTTATCGTGCGTCCGTACTTGCTAAAGTTTGTTATAAGCACCCTTTTTGATACACTGTACACCCCCTGACATGACCTGTTACACCACTACTTGATTTGATACCTGATCCTGTTCCTAATGCCGACAATCCTGACATGTTGTCCCGATGGACATATCCTGTTGTCTGTATAGACAAACCTGTAACTGCTTGACTTTGTATTGGCATTAGCTCCAGATTTATCAATACCTGACTTGAACACATAACTTGGGGGTATGGGGAAATCAATGATGAAACTTGACTTATAACTCGACAGCTCAATGCTTATACTGATCAGTTTTATAGGCTAGGCCAGCTCTGGGATGATGATGCTTACATCATTCATCTGTACATGTTTCCTGTTTAGTGACTAGCGGCATGTCTCGGATTTCAGCCCGAGAATCTGGACCGTGGTCCCGGGTATGCATGGGATACTATTGAGTAATATCGACGATTCATTAAATTGATTTCACAAACTTGAGAGTAGTTAACCCAGTAGCACAGTTTAGTTTTATCGCTGCACTTCACATATACTGTTACACTTCACGGTTTGATATCGATGCTCACTTATTACATTCATGTTACCAGTTTATAGTTCATGCCTGCATATCCTGTTACCCCCCTGATTATATTATTGTTGATATTGTGACGCGCTGATGTCTGGGTTTTGCATGGTCCAGATCCGCTACCCTTGTCGCAAGCCGAGCAGGAGTACTTCAGCCGACATGCCGAGCAGTGAGGACCCTGTTAGCATTCTAGTTTAGTTTCCTTTCAGCACTTTTTTATTCCTAATGTAAGCCCGTATTGGGACGTACCTTCCAGATGTTATTGTTTATTGGATTTATTGCTTCCGCATATATTATTTCTTGACTCGTTTATTCTGGCATATGGACATGTACTAGATAGTTTATTTTATTTTACTGTTCTTGATATCTCATAGACAGACGTAATGTGACTGTGGAGAGATATTTTCTAGCCACAGGTAGCATGGTTGGCTCTGTCACGTGCCGATCTTAGCGCACTCTGGGAAGCGGGGCGTGACACCAATGGCGACGGTTCATCTGCAATGATCACCTGATGATGAGGGCACGGATTTCGAGGATTTTTTATGAGATTTGAACCGGATTTTTGGATTTTATTGTTGGGAGAAAGACCCTATAAATAGAGACCTTCAAACTCTATTTTCTCATACCACATAACTCTGAAAATTCTGAAAAAAAATACCCAGACCTTCGTATCGATGACGTCGACGTTGTAGTTCCACCCAATCGTCGAGGAAAAATCAGAACGTGGAGATAATCGCGTTTTAGTGCAACGAGACTTTCGGCTTTCTAAATCTTCATCTCGAAACTAAGGTAGGATCCGTCTCCCACCACTTGATCTATTACCTTCTTCAATTAGGATTTCTTAAACACGATAAAAATCTTGTAACCCGTTTTAATACGTTGTTAAACCCTTCATGCATATTATGTTACAGTATTATTTAATGAAAAATCATAGACTTGATGTTGGCCTCACGAGATAACGACATATCCTTCATGCTCACACACATACCTATAATAAAAAATTCATGATGTTGTTTATCAGTTAAGTTGGCATATCACACATACCTTCTAATATCATATTGGTTATTATTTTTCTAAGATAACATATCACACATACTGTACGATCTTAAAATAGGTCATTCCACAACATGCCCTCATATTTTGAAAAGTTTATGTTTGAAAACATATATTGTTTAGGTAAGTATTTTAAAAGGGGTAAAAAATAATATAATATATTGATATTATAAGTTAAATCTTAGTTTCGATAAAATACCCCAATCTTTGAAAAGCCGTATTAGTAGATATACCCTAAAATTATCAAAACAAGCTACATTCGCATAAATGCCATAATTTTTCCATGTTACATAAGTTAATTATAATATAGTGTTTTTATCTATACCCTTTCATTTAAGGGAATATTTTCATATTAATACCTTTAGTTTATAACCACTAAGATTTAATAAGATATTCTAATAGGGTAATATTTTACATGAAACACCCCGGGCTACTAGACAATCGTCCCTGAAAAGGACATAAATCATGTCGTCCATATGCGGTGGTTGTCAACGCGGAGTTGTTCTTGTAGAATATCACTTTTAATAAAATACCCTAATTTAAATAGGATAATGTTTTACATAAATACCTCGTGGTTGATAGGCAATCGTCCCTAAAAATGACACAAATCCTGCCGCCTATGTGCAGCGGTTGCCAACGCGGACGTATTTCTAAAATGTTATCTCCAAATAAACTCCATAAGTTTATAAATTATTATTTACAATAACATACCTTAATCCATCCTAAAAGGATATAATTTCATTTAAATACCTTGACCTATACTAAAAGACTATTTTTTTCAACAAAACTTATAATCTTTTATAAAAGATATTTTCCAAAAGAATATGTAGATTTTTATTGAAAGATAATTTCAAATAAATACCATAGTCTTTCATTAAAAACTATTTTCATTAAAATACCATGGGTTTCCCAAAATTATAATTACTCTAAATGATCATGGTTTTCTTATAAACAATGACTACCATTAAATGCCATAATCTTTATTAACTAAGTGTTTTATAAAATATTATGATACACCTTACAGACTTTAATAGATAGAAAGATAAAATGAGTGGTTGTGCAAGGTCATATTAAATGAGATTAACTATTTGAATACAAGTTTATGACATACCTGACACATGATACGGTTAGGGTTAGAATGCGTGAACCTAGATATGGAATACTTTATAAATGAAGATCCCTGCAAGCAGAATGAACAGTCCAATATGTGGACGACTACTAACGCGATATTCGGGAGAATACTAACTCGGTATTCAGGCGAATACTAACCCGGTGTCACGCCTCGATTCCCGGTGTACGGGTAGAGAGCGCGACGGGCCCGCTACGTATTTACTCAAAAGTAAACACGCTAAGCGTATCTAAGCAATATAAAATAAAATATACACAAGAGACAAGATGTAAATGAACATCAACTTTATTTATTAACATTCTTTTTACAATACAACCGAAATGAAAATATATGTACTGAAAGCAATTCCTAAACAATGGCATAACATGAATGAAAATGAAATGTATAAATAAACTAGAGCTCTGGGTCAAAGGCTAGCTGATCTAAATCCTCGCTGATGGGCTCTGTCTCCAGAAGGTCCGATCCACCTGACATCATTCCAAAGAAAGAAGAAAAAGAATGTCGTCAGCGAATAATCGCTCGGTAAGTCCCAAAAGTAAGAAGAGACAGAATAGACAGAAGGAGAATATAACTTTTAAAATTGTATTATATTGTTAACGCTGTTATTTGTAGCTTGGTACAGAAAATACCAGTGTATACGAGAGGAGTCGCACTATCCCGGAGACTAAGGTATACGGAGTACAAGAAACCGTTCAGCCACGGTACAACAGCAATGGAGATTCAGGTTAGATGTCTTATGCTTACAGTCCCGTGCCATTTTAACACCTTCCGTACCAATCTACCCCTTGTAAATCCCACGATATCTTGATTGTATTGATTGGATTGTATTGCATTGTCTTGTATTGTAAATTGTATATGGATGACTTGCCGACACCATGATATCAGTAATGAAATGGATATAATGGATGAACATGTAAATGGAATATATCCATGGTTCGGTTCAGTCAAGTTGTATAGATTGAATAGATTGAATATAGAGATTCATATTGAATTGGATTTTATACTTGAATCATATTCAAGTCAGATTGATTATATTGAGACTCAGTCCGAGTCAGACATTTTTAAGAAGAACTTGAAATCCTGATTGTTTTGATGTTATCGGTAACTGTTGCACATGGACAGCAGGATTTGTGTCTTTTTCCAAGACAATTACCAGTGTTGATAACACCGTTTGTTAGATTATCTACCTTAAATAGGCAAGAACCCATATCTTCGGCTCCCTGAGGCTCAAGAGACTGGTCCCGCTTAAACTTATGTTTACTAGGGTCCTTATTGTAATTTAATATAACTTGAGGGGGGTTTAAGTAAAAATAGTTTTGGCATAATTTCAAAATACACCTCAAGTATTTAATTATTCTCTTTAGGGTTTTCATAGATGTATATTTTATAAATGTGAAATTTCTAGTGAATAAAACCTAATTTGATAGTATGTGGTATTTTCTTAAAAAATTGTACTTGTGTTGTATTTGGATGGTATTTTCATGTAATAGTGATTCTTTTGATTTGGAAAACTTGGGATATTTATATAATCAAAATAGATATTTTGATAATATATATATATATATATATATATATATATATTTAATGAAAATAATTTATTTATTTTCTTGTAAAAATATCATTTTCTAAAGAAAAATGTATAAAAATTCTATCGAGATCGAATGCTCCTTGCGGAGGTCTGCATCTCGCTCTACTCGGCCTGAAGATGTGCGATAATCCGCACCATCCCGAACGGGGTCCCCAAAATGGGTTGTAGAGGCGTAATTGCATGGAAATATTTAATACACCTTTTATAGAAAACGGTTTTGTAACTTTAGGGTATTTATTTGTAAAGTCGTATTTCCCGTATTCTATTGTCCCAAAATCAATCGTGCTATGATAGAGATGTGTGTTGTGATAAGGTAGGTCATTACCTCATGAACTATCTATAGGTATAGCAAGGAATAAAGGTTATAATGTCGAAATGTATATTATGTGGTATTTTTATGTAAAAATGCGATAAATGTCACAAAAATGACTATTTTGATGTGAAACTTGTTTTATTGAGTTGTTAATGTTTATTAATCAACATATGAGAATATGGTTTATCTTGTTAAAGAAAAGTATAGTTTTTAAAGGAAACCGAATCGGAAGTCGGACTAACTCCGCTACCGTCGGGTTTTAGAAATGGAACTTTTTAAAGAAAAAGATGAGAGGGAAGATGGGACTTACTGGCTTCTTGGACTATAGGAGAGAGAGGGGGTCCTATAGAAGGCTTTGGGGCATCGATTCTTCACCGGAATTTCCTCGGATGTTTGTCGGAGATTCGCCCTTCACTAACTCCACTTGTATACTAAAAGACTTGGGATTTTGGTATAGTTTTTGTAAGAGAATTCTGAGTGAGAGGGGTGTAAAATGAAGTGGGTATTTATAGGACAATTTAAGGTTTAGGGGGTGATGAATAATGCATTAAAATTTTGCATTAAAATGGAATTTGAAGGGTTTTATTATTCTCTGTAAATGTGTAGAGTAAATAAGCAATACTGAAGTTAAGGGGGGAGTCCAAGGATTTTGGGTAAAAGAAAAATTTTGGGTTTGGACCATATTGGACCGGCGGTGCCGGCCTATGAGTGAGTTTCGCCGGTCGGATCTGAAGGGCTAGGTTCTGGATTGGGGGCCACGTGTCCATGACGCTTCAACTAGCCTATTGCACATGTTTGATTATTTTGTAACTTACTATATTACGTGTAGTGCACGTGCAATTTTTGGGCTTCTAAAAGGTTAAAAGAAAATTAAATAAAAAGATAATGTGGCTGATAGGATTTGAACTCGGGTGCTATGTCACAGCAGTGCAAGGTCTTACCAATATGGTACAAGTACTTTCTTGATATTCTAAATCAAAACAAATACTTATAGCATTCACAGGAATTGTAAATACCCCAAGTGTACATTAACTTTTAATGAATTTTCTGTACATTGAAATTAGAGTTGTTACACCCGGTCTTCGGGCGAATACTAACCCGGTTTTCAGGCAAATACCAACCTTACTTTGAGGGCGAATAATCCAATATGTGTACGACATACAATGTGGAAATTACATGCCTAGATAATATACACACTAACTCTAATTCGTCAAAACATTTACACTGAATAATGAGAATGGGTAGTTTGATTAGACAAGGAGATGCGGAACTCTGATTCTCCTACTACTCGATCATGATCCCGGGAGGTGAAACTGTACATTTCACTTCCCTAGTTGTTATTCCGTGGCCACAACGAAATAATCGCGAGTATCCGGACCCTTATTTAACAAACTAGTGCGAACTTTTACTTAACAGATACCTTATACAACATACCCATATTCACATATACCTCATTCAACATGCCTTATTTACATACAACTCATACCCTTATACCCATATACATCATATCTGTACACACACATCATACATATATACACCTGCTTCTTTTGTACCTTTACTTCCTTATGAAGCAATCCTACTCAAGTGTAACTCGCTGACGGACCTTTTCTCTTTTCTCTACCTCTGGAATGTCTGTTATATGAGAATGAGTATTATGATGAGGATCAAGGTATGGAGCCTACTAATGAAGATTATGCGGACTTGACGACGGAAGATTAGCTAGTTTTATTTTTGTTTGTTGCCCACATGTTTATGGCTTTTGCTTCTTCTTTGATATAATTAAACTATTTAGTTTATTTTACTTATTCTTTTAGGATGTAATAAAGTTTGGTTAATGAAAATAAATGCCTTCCGCTTTTATTATTTTGTTTTGGTACATATTCTGCATGTTATAGATATTCATACGCTTAACGTAACTATATTGAATAAACCATCTTCAATACAGTTAGGTTGCGGACCATACCATGTCACCCCTTCACCTTTTTTTAGGAAGCGGGGCGTGACAGTGTCGCGAGAAAAAACAATTTAAGAAGGAATAAGTCGTTGCCCCATGTTATAGTGTGCAAGGATTTAGTTAGGGTTATGAATCAAAAGCAAGTAACTAAGTATTAAGAATTTTATCATGTTTTTCTGAACATACTAGATTAATAAGAACGCGTGGGGTGACTGTTTTAAGCAATTGAAAAGGCAAGAGTAATGGAACAGTGATCAAGTTTAGGCGACAAGAAGGGAGAGAACGAGGGATCCTACCTTTGAATCGGGATATCGAAAAACGTTGAAGCTCCACCTTTCCAAGATTTTCTCTCTCCTTCAATTTTTCCCAAAGAATTAGGTAGCACCGTTGTGTATCTTTTCGAGTCCCAGTCGCATAGTATTTTTCCGTATATTATTCTGGGGTCAGGATCGGGAGAAAATCGCATTTGAGTGAGGGGTGTATAAATAAGGTAAATTTGAACAGAGCAGGAAAAGGAGGCGACCAATGCTGGAGATTGCGCGCCGCTGCCGTTTCTGCATCGTCAGCCGTTGGATGAAGGCCACGAGCGGCCAGGAATGCGCGTGCCGCCTATGTGGCCGTTGTGCCCTCGCAAGCGCTTGCACACTGCCTTATGGGCGTTGTGCGCCCACATGCACATAGCCCGATGGGCCTTGGTCCGGGGCTCCCAAATCTTTTTTTCCTTTTTTTTTTCTTTTCTTTTAAATTAAAACTTTTTTTTTAAAAACACCTTTTTTATTCCTAAAAATTAATTTAAAATACTTTTAATTATCGGAAAATTATGGAAAATTTCTTGGAAAATTCTAAATAAATATTTTATCGTATCCAACCATTTATCCTCAAAACTCATTCCTTTTCTCCGAAAACCATTCTTAAATTAAATCCTAAAAATCTCGAAAAATTATATTTAATTTCTTAAAATTACTAAAATTAGTTTTAAATATAAAACCATTTTCTAAAAGTATTTTCCATCAAAATAAAGCATTAAAATAAATACTTGATACCAGAAAAAATTGAGAAAGACCCCAATTAGGTATGTAGAAAACACAGTCGTTACATTACGGATCTTACAAAGTCGTGATGGGACTCGATCTTATTGATATGGATCCGTACACATTAAGAAGTTGGCTATTATGTATGTCGCGGGACGACGGGACTTGGAATCTGTATGGTACTAATATGACGTAGTGCTCTCGTGAGAGAGGAGTTATACTATTGCGTGTTTTCCATACGACGCATGCTAGCAACTTGAGGAGTCTCAGGGATCGATCACATCTCCCTAAATGTGTGAGCCCTCACTGATCGGCATTCTATGAAATAACCTGATCAACTGTACTCTTTGTGACTTTGACTGTCAAGAAGGAAAAGCCGTGAGCGTCCGCTAATTTGGTTGTGTTCAGTCGAAAATATTGCAATTTTTAACATAACAATTTTCTCACTTTTCTAATCATTTAATAATGGTTGTTATAAATATAACACGTATTATAAGTTCGTCTGGAAAATATCAAATACCACGTGTTATACATTATAATCAATATTTTAGAAGGAAATTATGTGTTTATTACTTCACGCATGATATTGTATATCTCAACAATCTTCATTGAGATTCTGTGCAGAAAATTATTTCAGGACAGATATCGGAATCGCAAATTCGCCGACAAAAATGCAGCAAATCAAAGAGTTAAAATATGGCAGAGATTCAGAAGAGATAAGAAGATTCCAGATATCACCTGAATACATATAGACCAACACCAAACTACACAAGAAAAATGAAGCAACGATCTCACAAATCGACCGCGGATCCGCGGCCGAGTCAGGCCGATCCGCCGCGGATCCGCGGCCGAATTGGGGGCTCCGGTGATGACACTTTTCCAGAAGCTTCCCTACAACCTCTTAGCTTGTTGAAGACGTTCCAATGTAACAAACTTGTTCTGGAAACTTCCCTACAACAGCCTAACTTCTTGAGGATGCTTGATAACTACCTTATCCTAGAAGTTTTCCTACAACTACCTAGCTTCTTGGAGAAGATTGACCTATCTTCTAGTGGAAGATTGGTGAAGGGCTATATAAAGGACCTAAGCCTTCATTTTGGGGGTTGAACAATTAGTTAGGCAAGTTGAGTGACACAATTTGTAACTCCAATCCAAATCCAATTCAATTCAAATCAAGATCCAAATCAAGAATCATTGAGAACAATATCGAGCGACGACATTCAAGATTCTTTATGCGAAGCCGATCGTCATCAAGAGCATGAGATCCTCGACAGGTCCAAGTCTCACGGAGATTGAGCGAAGCAAAATTCGACGAAATAGTTACCTCTTCAAGGGAGCGATCGAGAGCAACTCTTGTAATCTCGGATTGAAAGAATGTGTAATTAAAAGTTGATTAATAAAGGTGATCAATTGTTAATTCTCGTTTTCTTTACGTTCTTGCATTATGAAATTTATAATTCTTGATTCTTTTATTTTCATGATGCGTGAGTAAATCTCCGCTTGCTAAGGATTCAAAGAAAATCGGTAGATCAAATGGTGATGAAATCCTATACGCATCTTAAGTCTTATGAGAATTATGAACTTTAGGAAAAAGAATCGTCAATGACCAAATTTGGAACGAGATCACTGTTCTTGATAATTTCGTTGCAATTTGGGATTAAATGATTGACGATTCTCTTTGCTAAAGGCTGGATTTGAATGATGATCAATGAAAAGACAAGGGATAGTGAAGGAGAAACCCTAGTTTCTTCAATAAATCCCTAATCTTCATTCTTCGCCTTCGTTCTAGCTATAATTCATCAATAGATAAGATGAGTCATTATTAGTATTCATCATTGCTACTAATTCCATTCAAATCCTACATGCTATTCTTCAATTTTCTTGATAACTAAAATTGAAATTGGACACTTTCTTGATTACTAAATCTTAAACTCTTCCTTGATTTTCTTGAAAATATTTCATATAATAAATCTTGATTCATTTTCTTAAATTTTCTTTACTATTTTCTTTCGACTCAACTAAAGCGAGAACGAATAAATACACGAATCTCAGTGGATGACCCATTCTCATTAACGAACTACAACAACACCATTATTGATTGCGGCTATAAATTTTTTGATTGTGATAACAATTTCGAAACCAAATCAAATAAAGATCAATTAAATAGCACCGTTGCCGGGGATGTGTGCGTAATTTGTTCATTCTTACTATTTGAGTTGAAATATTATTATTCCATCAAAAATTTGAATCAAAATCGCATCGTGTGCTTAACGATTAGTTTGTGAATTTTGCAAGGAAATCTGAAATCACAGCAGCAGGGAGTAAATTATTCAGATCATTTCATGTAGGACAGAGGAGCAAAGGGAGCAGCAGTACAAAATTTCGTTCAAAGAACGGTTCATACGACCGCGGAACCACGGCTGATTTGACGATTTAGGGCTCCATATTTCTCTGGTATATTCTCTACTTTCTTATCTCTTCTCTGATCTGTCCAATAACAACTTTTATGCAGGATTCTTTGCAAAAATTCGCCGCTCAAAAAAAATCTTGTTGCGTGTTTTGATATTGGTTGTTTTTCATATTTTAATACGGAAATTAAGGGGCAAAGATCAAATTCAGATTAGGTGGGGATTTCACTATCCTTCCTAAGCCCCAAAATCACAAAACTAGCATCCGTATCACCCTTCATTAACTAAAAAATATCTAGACAAGACTCTAAGGACCATCGCGCTCAATTAGGACAGAAGAAGGTCGTGGGTAATCTATTTCTTATCCGCATTTCTTTTGTGGTGTCTAAGGCAAGTGTGTCTAAGGCAAGTGGTTACTTAATTAGGCCCGTTACTTACGTAGCGGATACCTCCCACTTACCTGGCACTTACCTGGCCACAGGAGGGATAAAGAGGTAGTAGAGGATTTATCCTGTGATTTGTCCTCTGGAAGTCTAAGAGCGGTCTAGTGACTTGATCTAGGTGACCGTAGATCTAGGGTTGATTGTGCATTTTTTGCGTGATTTTTCAAAATCCGTATTTTTCAAAAACAAACCAAAAACTAAAACAAACCACTTTCTCTAATTATCACAAACGCTGCCACTTGCGCTAAACCGTTTAGTGCATGCTCGGCTGGACACGGGATTCTAGTGCCCGTCTTGTCCGCGTTCCTCCTATAGACTCCGAAGTCGGTAATTCTACATCTTCTTTTTCCTCACCCACCATATTGACCGCGATGGACGGATTTCCATCAAACTTTAATACCACCACTCTGCCACCGCCCGCAGGTGCGTAGAATCCACCACACATCTCTCTAAAAGAGATGTTATCCTATTCGAGGTCCCCTCCCTACCTGTCTTTCCATTACACCGGCCAATGGGAATAATTTCGAAATCAAACCACACTATATCAATCTTTTACCTAAATTTCACGGTCTCAAGTCTAAAGATGCATACGTTTTTATCACCAAATTTGAAAACGTATGTGCTATGATGGGCACTTCACAACTTTCTGTGGATGCTATGCGTTTACGTCTTCTCCCGTTCACTTTGTGCGATTTAGCCGAAAAATGGCTTTATAACACAGCTGCACATTCTATTTCCAACTGGGATGAATTCGTCATAGCATTCCTTAAGAAATTTTATCCCAATCATAAGACCGTCCGTATCCGTAGCGAAATCAATCAATTTACCCAGCTTCCTAATGAACAATTTTGGAAGTATTTTGAACGATTCAAGGATCTGCTAGTCCAATGTCCTCATCACGGAATCCATAGATGGGATCTGTGCCGAATCGTATATGAGGGCATAAATCTAACAACAAAGCAGATGCTTGAATCCATGTGTCAAGACAATTTCATGTCTAAAGACGATAGTGAAGCTTGGAAATTTTTAGAAGATTTTGCTGAAAAACTTTTCAATGGGAGAGTGTTAGTCAACCATCATCTAGAGATGGTATCTATCTACTTGATGTTTCCATAGCAGTCAAAGCCGAAATGGCAGCAATGCAAAAGAAAATTGAAGCTATGAAACACAAATTTTTATTAGCCTCCCTAAACCCGGTCACACTCCCTACAACCATGTGTGGATGCTGTTCCGATCCATCATATTTGACGGATGAATGTCCTTTGAATTCTCTGTTTCAAGGTCAAGAACACACTAATACTGCTTTTCAGCAATGACCTAGAAACGATTCTTATTCTTCCACATATAATTAAGGTTGGAGGAATCACCTTATTTTGCATGGAACCAACACCAAACTCAAAATACAATTCCAAACCAAAATAACTTTCAAAGGGTCCCTCCACAACAACAGCAACCACTACAACTGAGTCAGCACCCCTTTCAATCACAAAATTTTTAAAATCCGGCCAACACTTCTGCACCATATAATAATTCTTTGCAATTGACCGGTACCGAAAACTCCTCTTCACTCGAACAAACCATGAATTTGCTTCTGAAAAATTTCATGCAAGTTTCAGCTGAGATAAAGTCTTCTGTCGATAATATAAAGAAAGACTCCGCCTCCCACGGTGAGAGTATTAAATCGATGGAAGCACAAATTGCACGATTAAATGCCGAAATAAGTGCTAGAGAGAAAGAGAAACTTCTATCTCAACCCCTACCGAATCCTGGGCACTCACAACACTACAATGTGAATGACATTACAACGTTGAGATCTAGAAGAGTGCTGAATAATCAATTCGCTGAAGAGATTGATAATGATGAAATAATCAATGATACCCCGGCTTCTTCTTCTTCTTATCCTACTCCGTCTAATCCACCTTCTTCTTCCGAGCCTGTTCTCCGTTTTCCCCTAGGCTCGAACCCTCCACCCACTTCATCCTTTCCACCCCCCACAAACTTCTCCACATATGTTGGACCCAACCCTTATTGATAAAGCTCCATTTCCAAACAGATTGAGGGCCAACAAACCTAACGCACAAATGGAGAAGATTGTGGAAATGTTTAAGCAAGTTAACATAAATATCCCTTTCCTAGATGCTATCCAACAAGTTCCGGATTATGCGAAAATCCTTAAGGATTTGTGCACTAAGAAGAGGAAGACTCAAGTGCCCAAAAAGGTATTCATGACGAATAATGTTAGCACAGCTTTTACCCCATAATTACCAAAGAAACGTAAGGACCCTGGCTGTCCTACAATCTCTATTTCTATTGGGGGTAAAAATATTAACCGTGTTTTACTCGACCTTAGCGCTAGTGTTAACCTGCTTCCATACTCTGTCTACGAGCAGTTAGGAATTGGAGAGTTGAAACCAGCTCATTGTACTCTCCAGATGGCAGATCGATCTATCATCAAACCTAGAGGTGAGCTTAAGGATGTGTTAATAAAAGCTGGGGAATTTATATTCCCTGTGGACTTTATTGTTTTAGATACACAGCCTGTAACAAACCCACGGAACCAAATTCCGGTGATTCTCGGTTGACCCTTCTTAGCCACTTCCAATGCTGTAATTAATTGTTGTAACGGCTCTATAAACCTATCCTTAGGGAATATGACAATTGAGCTTAACATTTACAACATAGGAAGTCAGTCATATAAACCTTCTGCTCATATTCTTGATGTCTGTTCTGTCCACGAGATAGCTCCCAAAAGCTGCAAGGCTGATGAACTTTGCTTTGATGATCTCGACGACATTAGCACATCATTATTTGATCTTGCACATTATAGTGAGGACACCTTTGACGAGTCCACCCCTGACTTTGAACCTTCTGACTCATCACAAAAGTCAGTCACACTTTCCGAGTCTATATCCTTTGCAGGCTATGAACTTCTTCGAGAATTTGAATGTCATTCACTTAGCCCACCTTCTATTGTCTCTCCGCCGACATTAGATCTCAAATTGTTACCTTCTCACCTTAAATATGCATATTTCAGTGAGAATGAGTCTTTGCCTGTGATCATATCCGCTTCTCTAGCTTTAGAGTAAGAGAATGCTCTTTTGATAGTCTTAAGATCTAATAGGCAAGAATTTGGTTGGACAATGGCTGACATCAAAAGGATTAGTCCATTGATTGTTGAACATCATATACATTTGATGGATGAAGCCAAGCTAACTCGAGAACCACAAAGACGGTTAAATCCCGTCATGAAGCAGGTGTAAAGAAAGAAATTGTCAAATGCCTTGATAGTGGTATCATTTACCCAATCTCTGATAGCCAATGGGTGAGTCCTATTCATGTAGTCCCTAAGAAGTCTGGCATCACGGTCATAACTAATGAGGCTAATGAGTTGATCCAGACACGCACTCAAACTGGATGGCGTGTATGTATTGATTATGGAAAACTCAATGCCGCAACGAGAAAATATCACTTCCCTCTACCTTTCATTGACCAGATGTTGGAACGATTAGCTAGACATGAATATTATTGTTTCATGGACGGATACTCTGGTTATAACCAGGTCCCTATTGCCGAAAAGGATCAAGATAAAATCACATTTACTTGTCTTTTCGGTACATTTGCTTATAGACGCATGCTCTTTAGGTTATGCAATGCTCCAGCTACATTTCAGCGGTGTATGATGGGGATATTCTCAGACATGGTCGAGAATTTTCTGGAGATTTTCATGGACGATTTCTCGATATTCGGGGACTCTTTTGATGATTGCCTTTCTCATCTTGACATAGTTCTTACTCGTTGTAAAGATAAGAACTTAACTTTGAATTAGGAAAAATACCATTGCATGGTCTAAGAGGGTATTGTGCTTGGAAAAGTCATTTCACAGAAAGGCAATAAGGTCGACAGAGCTAAAATAGATGTCACTCATGACCTTCCTCATCCCAAATGCGTCAAAGATATACGATCTTTTCTTGGTCATGCAGGATTTTATTGGAGATTCATTAAGAATTTTAGCAAAATTGCTAGACCCTTAACTCTTCTTTTGGCCAAGAATACCACATTTTACTTTGATTCGGATTGTGAGGCTGCTTTTGAATCACTTAAAAATTCTCTCACTACAGCCCATGTTTTATCATCTCCTGATTGGAACCACCCGTTTGAGCTAATGTGTGATACATCAGATTTTGCTGTTGGTGCAGTCTTAGGACAGCACATTGATAAGATGCCATATGTGATTTATTATGCAAGTAAGACCTTGAATGATGCCCAAATTAATTATACAACTCCCGAGAAAGAACTCTTGGCAGTTGTATTTGCATTAGAAAAATTCAGGCCTTACTTGATTGGCTCACCAATTGTGATTTACACTGATCACTCCGCCCTAAAACATCTTTTATCGAAGAAGGATGCTAAAGGCAGGTTAATACGTTGGATCCTATTATTACAAGAATTTGATCTTGTCATTCGAGATAAAAAAAGATGTGAAAACGTAGTAGCCGACCATCTTTCGCGCATCTCTTCTTCACCAACTGTGACCTTTCCAATTAATGACTTTTTTCCTGGCGAACAGCTCTTGACCGTATCCGGCGAACCTTGGTTCGTGAATATTGTGAATTATCTTGCAACGGGACTTATTCCAAGCGAGTGGTCTAAACAAGACAATTATCGATTTCTATCCCAAGTAAAGAATTTTTACTGGGATGAACCTTATTTATTTAAGTATTGTCCTGACCAAATCATTCGCAAATGTGTCCCCAATGATGAATTCAAGAGTGTTTTGTCTTTCTGTCATGATCAGACATGTGGAGGTCACTTTGGTGCACGAAAAACGGCGGAGAAGGTTTTGTAATGTGGTTTTTATTGGCCTATTTTATTTAAAGATGCATTTGATCATTGTAAAACATGTCCACAATGTCAAAACACGGTTCGGATTTCTAAAAGAAATGAGATGCCACTTCAGCCGATCTTGGTTGTTGAAATTTTCGACGTTTGGGGTATCGATTTTATGGGTCCTTTTCCCAACTCTTTTGGGAATTTGTACATCTTATTAGCGGTTGATTACGTCTCGAAATGGGTGGAAGCAATTCCATGTCGCACTAATGACAACAAGGTTGTCATTAAGTTCCTTAAAGAAATTATCTTTTCACGATTTGGACACCCTCGTGCTATCATTAGCGACAACGGGACGTATTTCTGTAATCGGACTTTCGAGACTTTGATGCGGAAATATGCAATCAACCACAAACTTTCGACACCCTATCATTCCCAAATGAGCGGGTAAGCTGAGATTTCCAATAGGCAGATCAAACTAATTCTGGAGAAGACAGTTTCTAAAAACCAGAAGGATTGGTCAACCAAATTGACAGATGCACTTTGGGCATTTCGTACCGCTTATAAGACCGATCTTGGTATATCTCTTTACCACCTAGTGTTTGGAAAGGCTTGCCACCTTCCTGTCGAGATTGAACATAAAGCAATGTGGGCCATTAAAGAACTTAACTTCGATTTGAATCAAGCCTGCAACTTTCGGAAGTTACAATTAAATGAGCTAAGAGAACTTCGCGATGAAGCTTACGATAATGCGGTGATTGTAAAGAATCGGACTAAGGTATTTCACGATAAAAATATTTTTAGAAAATTTTTTACCCCAGGACAACATGTCCTTCTTTACGATTCCTGTCTCCATCTTCATGCGGGTAAGATACGATCTCGTTGGAAATGACCGTTTGTTGTGCGGTATGTCTACCCGCATGGGGCAGTTGAAGTTGAAAATAGAAAAAAAACGGTACAATTTTCAAAGTGAATGAGTATAGATTAAAACCGTATTTTTCCACTGACCCTACGGAGGAGCTCATGTTTTTACAGGAGCCACTTTATAATGACTAATTTTCTTCCACCTCACCTCCATATCTCGGTAATATTATCTCATCTTTCGAATGGAGGTGAGTTTGTTAAAAAAAATATAAAATAAAAAAATAATAAAGAAAAAAATATATAAAAAATGCAAAATTGTACATAAAAATAAATAAATAAATAAAAATAAGTTTAGGGGAGGACTTTCACGTCCATTTATTCTTGTCCCTGTTAATAACTTTTCCTCCCAAGCCTACAGGTTATGAGATTTAAAAGAGACAACAGTGAGGACACTGCTGTAAACAGGTTTGGGGGAGGTTTGTACTTATTTACGCATCACCTTGCATTACACTTTGCATAAGCACAAAATTTTCAAATTTTTTTCTTTTATAATAAAAGATTAGAAAGTGAAAAAATTACATTTAAAAGATTGAAAAAGTTTAAGAAAACCAAGAAAGTTAGATGTTTTCTTAAACGAAACTAGTAATAAATAGTTATGAGCCGTTGTCCCAAGAGTTGGTAAGATGAAGGAAGCCACTGATCTGAGAATAAAAATAAGTCTGTAAAATAATTCCTATTCTGGAAACCAAATATTTGAACATTGATACCCTACTATACGCACTTACACATGTCTTGAAACTCGGGATAGTAGAGGATACCTTGAAATGCTCTTGTCTAAAAGCCAAAGTACAAAGAAAACAATAAATGAAGTATAAAAGTATAAAATGGTGAAGAAAAATGAACACTGGTTTTGTGATCACTAAGGCAGCATAAAAAAAATATAGCAAGGGTGCTTCATCACTTAATACCTTAGACCAACTGGTTTGGGAGTCACTGCTAAGTCTTAGGTGTTGCAAGACGAGAGAATTGCTAATTACACCTAATCTGTGAGCACATTTAGTAATCAGTCGGTTAGTACTTCAAGAAATATTAACGGTCGTATGAAAAATGTGTGAGCAATTCCATCTAAAATATTTACCGACTAAAAAGTACTGAGGTAGTTGGACAAGAGTATGATACCTTGAATTGAATTCTCCGAGTGTAGAGATGTCTTTTACACACACGTAGGGGTATATGATCGGTGTTTGGAAGAAAGATAGGGATGAAGAATAAAGGCGATGTTTTATTGAGGGATGATGTGATTTCTAATATCTTTTCATGACTATTAAGATAGGGCTCATGACAACCAAAAAGCTAGTGTAGTTGAAAACTCTGATTTTCAAGTTCTTTCTTTTATAATTCCTATCTTTATATGTAATTTTCACAGTCTTCTTTTTATTATAGGATTTTGTGGGTGCAATCCGCTGAAAACCCTCAGGAGACAACACTCCTCTTACTAGGGACACCTAGAGATTTAAAGGCTTGTTGCACGTGCGCAGTGCAATCGTGTTGCCTACGAAAGTGTGCTAGTTTATATTTTCTCCTTCTCTTCAATAAAAGAAATTTGTTCGAGACGATCAAAGTCAAGTTTGGGAGAATTTGTGCAGTCGAAAATATTGCAATCTTTAACATAACAATTTCCTCACTTTTCTAATCATCTAATAATGGTTGTTATAAATATAACACGTATTACAAGTTCGTATGGAAAATATCAAATACCACGTGTTATACATTATAATTAACATTTTGGAAGGAAATTTTGTGTTTATTACTTCACGCATGATATTGTATATCTCAACAATCTTCATTGAGATTCTGTGCAGAAAATTATTTCAGGACAGAAATCGGAATCGCAAATTCGCCGACAAAAATGCAGCAAATCAAAGAGTTAAAATCTGGCAGAGATTCAGAATAGATAAGAAGATTCCAGATATCACCTGAATACATATAGACCAACACCAAACTACACAAGAAAAATGAAGCAACGATCTCACAAATCGGCCGCGGATCCGCGTCCGAGTCAGGCCGTTCCGCCGCGGATCCGCGGTCGAGTTGGGGGCTCCGGTGACGACACTTTTCCAGAAGCTTCCCTACAACCTTAGCTTGTTGAAGACGCTCCATTGTAACAAACTTGTTCTGGAAACTTTCCTACAACAGCCTAGCTTCTTGAGGAAGCTTGATAACTACCTTATTCTAGAAGTTTCCCTATAACTACCTAGTTTCTTGGGGAAGATTGATCTAGCTTCTAGTGGAAGATTGGTGAAGGGCTATATAAAGGACTTAAGCCTTCATTTCGGGGGTTGAACAATTAGTTAGGCAAGTTGAGTGACACAACTTGTAACTCCAATCCAAATCCAATTCAATTCAAATCAAGATCCAAATCAAGAATCGTTGAGAACAACATCAAGCGACGACATTCAAGATCCTTTACGCGAAACCGATAGTCATCAAGAGCACGAGATTCTCGACAGGTCCATGTCTCGCGGAGATCGAGCGAAGCGAAATTCGACGGAATAGTTACTTCCTCAAGGGAGCGATCGAGAGCAACTCTTGTAATCTCGGATTGAAGGAATGTGTAATTAGAAGTTGATTAATAAAGGTGATCAATTGTTAATTCTCGCTTTCTTTACATTCTTGCATTATGAAATTTCTAATTCTTGATTCTTTTATTTTCATGATGCGTGAGTAAATCTCCGCTTGCTAAGGATTCAAAGGAATTCGGTAGATCAAATGGTGATGAAATCCTATACGCATCTTAAGTCTTATGAGAATTATGAAATTTAGGAAAAAGAATCGTCAATGACCAAATTTAGAACGAGATCACTGTTCTTGATAATTTCGTTGCAATTTGGGATTAAATGATTAATGATTCTCTTTGCTAAAGACTAGATTTGAATGATGATCAATGAAAAGACAAGGTATAGTGAAGGAGAAACCCTAGTTTCTTCAATAGATCTCTAATCTTCATTCTTCGCCATCGTTCTAACTATAATTCATCAATAGATAAGATGAGTCATTATTAGTATCCATCATTGCTACTAATTCCATTCAAATCCTACAAGCTATTCTTCAATTTTCTTGATAACTAAAATTGAAATTGGACACTTTCTTGATTACTAAATCTTAAACTCTTCCTTAATTTTCTTGAAAATATTTTATCTAATAAATCTTGATTCATTTTCTTGAATTTTCTTTACTATTTTCTTTCGACTCAACTAAAGCGAGAACGAATAAATACACAAATCTCAGTGGACGACCCGTTCTCATTAACGAACTACAATAACACCGTTATTGATTGCGGCTATAAATTCTTTGATTGTGATAACACTTTCGAAACCAATCAAATAAAGATCAATCAGGCTGCTATCACAATAGTGCGATGATTACCATACCGTACAGAGTGGGTAGTGTCAGGAAAGCGGGTGGATGGTGGACCCAACTTGACGAGTCGAGAGGATGATCAATCGGGCATATCTTCTTGATTGCACTACATGCACAACTCTTATATAAGCCTATGAGGCGGCATTAGAGTGTGGTGAATCAAAGGTTGCCTAGGTGTTTGAATTCTCTTCTCGATGGATTGAAGGTATTTGAGCAGACATGACTTGCTTATTGGATCTAGGGTGGATGATATCCGAAATTTGGATGATATTGTTTGTTCATAGGGAGATTCTTGTGTCGGTCTTAACGGATCTGGCTGCAACGATACCCGTTTGCAGGTATCGATGGTCGCACGGCGGAGCTAGTATTGTACGGAGAGGATTGGCGCAGAAAGAACTTATGGAGCTAAACAGACATGACGGCGCACGCTCGATTGTACGAGCCGGGGTATGTTAGCATTAGGCCGAGTCGGGCCGGTCCAATGGCACGCCCAATCGAGTGGGCGGGTCTAGTGGGTTGGCCGATCCGACCCATTATGAGAAGCCGGGTCCAAGTCGGACTCGGGCTCCATGATGGGGTCAGCCTAGGAGGTGGTCAAACCCTATTGAGAGTCTAGACCCGATACAATTTCAACCGTCTGTTTATATATATAGAATAATGGAGGAAAGAGGCCATAGGAGAGAATTTTCTCCTATGGCGTTGAAAAAACACACTCTACATCGTGTTTTTCGACGATCGGAATGCATCATCTTTATCGTTATCATCTAAGATGTGGGTACACCAAATTTCATGTGAATCTACAACTTTTTCACTGTTGATTTAGCAATGTAAAAAGTTGTATTGTCGGTAAACCGTTAATTTTGAACCCACTAATTTAACGGTGAAAAAGTTGTAGAATCACATGAAATTTGGTATACCCACATCTTAGATGATAACGATAAAGATGATGCATTCCGATCGTCGGAAAACACGATGTAGAGTGGGTTTTTTCAACGCCATAGGAGGAAATTCCCTCCTATGGCATCTTTCCTCCATTATTCTTATATATATATATATATATATATATATATATATATATAGAGAGAGAGAGAGAGAGAGCTGAGAGTTTGCACTACTAATCACTAATGATCTTATGGTTAACCGTTGTTGGGTGATCATAATATTTGTCCAATGACAATATTGATGGAAATATGGTTCCAAGGTTATTGATCGTCTTTCCCAAATTCTCCAACAGCCGCGGTGAATTAGGAGACTTTTCGAGTAACACTGTGATTGATCTTCGCACAGCCATTTGAAGAAGAGACAACCATGAAGAACAAATCAGCGGTCTAACGGTATTTCAAGTGATCTACTATTCTATAAAGGTATGCAGATCTTAGTACTTGTAGGATACTTATTGAATCTTTGCTTCCGCCGTTTATATGAGATCCTTTTGCGGATCGGATCTGCATGAGTTGACCTGCTTAACTATAGGTAGGGGTCGATCAGCGATTTAGGGGTCGATCGCTCCACCATGATCCTACGGTTACCAGATGTGCTTGTAGCAAGACTGGACAGATATTAACTGCTGAGTCTACAATCATGCAGCAGCAGCAAAATGTTTAGTTACTTGATAAATTCTGTGTAACGTCTAATTGAAATTTTAAGATTTTTGCGTTATATTTGATAATATTATAAGCAAATTCTTGATGATATACCATACCAGATGTTTCCAGAAAACTGGATTCATTACTTGATACATATATCATGTAACTTTTTATGTAAATGGCAACTATTTTGGAAGGAAAAACCAATCAAATCCATTGATTATATATGATGTAATCATCAATCTTGTTAGCTATAGATGAACACTTGCTACATTGATGGAGAAAAAATTTACACAACACAAGCAATTTTTCATTTATTGTGTTTCACAAATACAGACACTAAAACAACACAACAAAGTTTGCTACCTCTCAAACAACTGAAATCACACTAAGCCTTCAACATATATCACCAACTGTAACATCCTTCCACCAAAGGAGTTAGTTACAAATGAAGAACATAAAAGAATACAATTCAATCACACAACATTTCAACACACACACCATGGAATCTAAGAAGATATGTTCAAGCTTCAGCAGCTCCTTTGCTCTAAGAAGATATGTTCAAGCTTTCTCAAATGGAGTAGAATGCCAGATCACTCTCTTATCCTGCAACAATCCCAAACAATAAAAATGAAATTTTGACAAGAAAATTACCATTATGGTGTTTAAATTATTACCTCTTTATACTCGCTTGTAGTGTTTGGAATCCCTTTGGTATCAGAATTCTGCTGAGCTTTATTGCTCCAATAACTCCCAACGGTACCCACAATGGGAATTTCATCAGGGTTTCTATTTGGAGATCTCCTTGGTGATGAAGTCACCGATGAATGCTTGAGATCATCGATAGTCAAAGCACCCAAAATAGGCTGCTCCTCTCTGCTCACCAACGAGTTCGACCATTGAGAATTTCTCTCTTGAGGGCCTCCACTCTTTGGAGAATTCTCTGAAGAAACCAGCCAAGTCGATAGGCTAGCATCCACTGAAATCTCTTGTTCGGTGCCGCTATTCGGAGTCTTGTTGTTTTCTTTTCCGTGATTCTTCATCTTCGATTCAAGCTCGCAGTTCATGTTCCCCTTGTCGGTATTCTTCACCGGCAGCGCACGTGCTTTAACTTCCTTCCACTGCGACAAGTTCTCCACAGGGTTAAGCACAGAATGCACGTATTGACTTCGGTCTCGTGCACTTGCTTTAGCCAAAACAGTACTGGTAGTAGCAGTGGGAATAGGACTATCTACTTCTTCGCAAGATTGCTTCGGTTTCTCATTATCCATTGGAAGAGAGAAAAAAGAGTCATAGGACTCTTCCTCCGTCGCAACAATGGCCACTTCATCTTCAAAGTCACTATCCTCATCATAACCTTCATCGTCATCATCGTCATCGAGACCTTCATCGTCACTGCTCTCGCAATTTTGGTATCTGTAGCTCGAATTAGGGCTACCCTCGCAGTTTTGGTATCTGTAGCTCGAATTCAGGCTACCCTTCCCTTCGATCTCTTCCTTTTCTTCTTCTTTCGTCTCCTCGTCCTCTACCGGGTCATTAACGTCTTCATAAGTTCTGACATTGAGATCGAAAGTAACCTTTTTCCGACCAGGACTCGGCTGCTCCTGGTTCTCCCTATAACCAAAACTGCAAAAAACCAACAAGGGATACTCACACACATTTCATCAAACACACAGCAGGCAGTAAAAGGATCACCTCAGATCAGGGGCCAGGACATCAGCTGCTTCATGGACGACGACGGCTTTTTGAGGAGACGGGTTTGTTTGCAAAGGCGCGTAGTTTCGATTCACCTGAAAAGATGGTTAATTTATACATAAAAAATTGAAACTTTGAACAAAAAATTGAAAAATTGGAGCTGCGATTAGGGCTTACTCTATTGGTGGGCAGTGATTTCTTGGGGCGCCTTCTTTGTCTTCGATCCTTGGCTCCCCCAAAACAGGCAAGAAAGCAGCCCATTTGAGAGAGAGAGAGCTAGCGAGAGAGAGAGAGAGTGATGAGTTTCTCTCTCCTAGGGTTTAATGGAGTTAGATTCTAGAGAGAGATAGAGAAAGAATCAAACGGTCATGAAGTGGGGGCTTGAGAGGGGAGGAATATGACCGTTGAAGGAATGAGCAATGATGAGGGGGGAGCCTCTGTTTTCAATTTATTGGCACATTAATATTTTGGGGACATCTAAACTGTACAGCTGGCATTGCCTTTTCTTCGTAGGACCAGGTGATGACGTGTCTTGTTTTAATTGGCTGTTTTTCTAAAATGTCTCACATGATATAAACTCAGCATGGAAAATATACTATTCAAATCCAACCTTTTTCCTTGAATAATGTTTTTATTCGACGGAGGAAGGTACATTGTATTTTATCTTCTTCTTTATATTTTAAGAAATCAACCAATTTCGAGATCTCTTAAATTGGAGAGTAAATTGATGTACACTGTATCATATCGGTGCATAAAATTTGATTCTTATATAGATAACCTGTTCATTTGATGTGATGAGGGGACATGTGTCCCCATTTGGAAGAAAAAAAATATGCTAGTGTATGGTGTATAGGTTATTAGTGACAACTCCTCAAAACATAAGCAGATGTCTGCTAAATTAACAGAGCACAAGCAGACGTCTGGTTGCGAATATTTGGCAATAACAGAAAGAACGCAGACGTCTGGCAGAATGTTCTTCAGACGTTTGCTCAAGGCGATTATGGCTGTTACGAATTTCCATCAAGCAAATCAAATCTTTCCTATTACCAATCTTTATGATTTTTATTTAGATTAGGAAAGATCTTATTTTATTTTATTTTTCTATCATGTAAATGTTGTAAGTCAATGTCGCGCACCCCGCGCATTCGCGGGGAGACGGAATTTACAAAAAGAGGATTTTTACAAGCTTCGCAACACCGACTAAACTCCAGGATCAATACGGAAACATTAACTAACTAAACTACTTAGAGGTTTAGCTACTCGGTAAGAGTTTTATACCTCCTAATTTCAAGTCTTTCGGTTCTTCTTCTCCTTTCTCCTCTTCTTGAGCTCCTCGAAAATCGGATCGAGCTTGCAACGTCGACCTCCTCGCGTCAAAGACGATCCACCCGAGAGTGTGTATTTCAAGCTCCAATCTCTAAACCGAGATAATTAGGGTATCTAGTTTGCTAAGCTAAGTAGCCTAGAAGATATAGAGAATGATTATGGATTAATTTGTCTCAAGAACCATAGGTTTCTCAACATATGAGAGATTTTAGGGTTTGAGGAAGAAGAAGAGAGCCTTAGAGGAGAGAGAGTGTTGAAGAGATAATGATATGAAGAATGGCTAATGTTGATGACTATGAAGCAAATCATTTTCCACAAATAATATCATAATGCTATCATGCCTCAATAGTCATCCAAATACAATGAGTCACCAAGTAGCCATTCTTCAATCATGTAATTAATAACACTTCATACCTCCACCTCATTATCCATTTAACTAAATGGATTAAACCACAAATGAGGTGTCTTCTTCTAGAAGCACTCTTATGAAATTACAAGAATACCCCTCACCGTATATACATACCTGTATTCGTATTCCAAAAAATACGAATAAAATAAGATGATAACAATCCAATAATATAATACTAGGATCCGGTTTAAACCAAAGCCCACTAGTATTATCCGTCCGAACAGCATCCGTATAGCCAGTGCACGTATGTGATCGGAACCCTGCCGTAAAACCATACGGCCTCTACATCGTTTCGCCCGAAGCAGGGAAACTCTCTGTGTGGAACTCTAAAGACTCGACAGTATGCTTGCAGTGGGTTTAACCACAAGTCCGTCAGCAGTACTAGCTGCACGTAATGGCTACCCAGGTATCTGTCGATAAGAAGGCCGATGAGGAAACTCATCCGAACTCCTGCTGAGCCTATCTGTGAAAATCTTTGTACATTCCGGTCTGTTCGTCTAAGATACTCGCATATCGAGCCTAGGGGGATAGTAAACGTCAGACTTCTAACAGCGCAATAAGTCGTGCCGGAGTGGAGCCCAATACACTCTGAGAAACTACTGAAGTACCTACCAGTATATCTCAACTTCCCTGGCCAGGAACATTGTGTAATGGCTTTCCAAACACAGCGCGATATCAACCCCCAATACCGGGAGAGATGAATCCTATCTAACTGCTACTGCTTCCAAGTGTTTCGGGACTGCATCCAACGACTACTTGTTTGCATGACTCCTTTGAACCGGGTAGGATAGTAATCTAAGTGCAGTGGGAACACACTCGAGACGAATAGTGATGTCAAGTCAACGGACTAACCTGTACTCATGCCATCCGGGAAATGCTACCTGACGATAGGTATAATACCAACCAGCAGTTCCCAATGAGTCCATTCAGTGTAACTCATAACCTAATGAGCACTTGTATACTATCTCCAGTACGACATACTAATGACTGTGGGACAGACCATCTCTCCTGCTGGGATAAGAAGCATATACACTAGTCTATTCTGGAGTATCGATGCCCTGTCTCGATAATCCTACGACTAGGGACCTGTATAAGGATGCACTTATAGACTACCTAACCCCCACTAGTGTGGTTGTCATCACAATGTTGGTAGTCAAACAAAGATCCTAAGGGCTCTACCAATATGTATAAACGATATTCTAAAAGAAACACATGCACATATTGAGGTAGAATCAAACCAGGTAGCATACTACCATTTTGAGCAAGACTGTTATTAAAACTGTGAATATCCCAAGCTTCCAATATGTAATATACAATCCAGTATGATACAATAATGGCCTCTAGGGCATATATCACAAACAATCTCCCACTTGCACTGATACCATGTGTTGACATATCGCAGACCTATCATCTCGATTAGCTTCTTGAACTGTGTCTGAGGGATGGCCTTTGTGAGTGGATCTCCAATGATGTTATCTGACTCTACTTTCCGCACTTCGATCTCCTGGCGATCAATGATCTTTTTGATCAGGTGGTACCGCCTCAAAATATGTCTGGACTTCTGATGGGACCTTGGTTTCTTCGCTAAATCTATAGCGCCGTTGTTGTCACAATACAGCGGTATTGGATCAACAATGGATGGAATCATCTGAATTTCTGTTACGATCTTCCTGATCCAGACTGCTTTTTTCGCGGCGTCACATGCAGCGATATACTCCGCTTCCATCGTTGAGTCAGCAACGGTGTCATGCTTGGAGCTCTTCCAACAGACCGCCCCTTCATTGAGGATAAAGACATAACTCGACATGGACTTGGAGTCATTCTTATCACTCTGGAAGCTGGAGTCGGCGAAGGCCTCGACCTGGAGGTCTTCTCTGTCGTATACCAAGAACACCTCCTTAGTCCTTCTCATGTACTTGAGAATGTTCTTCACCGCTGTCCAGTGCTTCTCCCCTGGGTTTGACTGATATCTGCTTACAACGCTCAGTGCATAAGCTACATCTGGTCTGGTATACAACATCGCATACATTATAGAGCCTACCGCAGAAGCGTAGCATATAATAGACATGCGATCCCTTTCCAAATCAGTCTTGGGAGATATCTCTTTGGAGAGGGTGATTCCATGAAAAGCCGGCAGATTACCGCGCTTTGAATCTTCCATAATAAATCTTTTCAATATGGTGTCGATGTAGCTTGACTGTGAAAATCCCAACATCCTTTTAGATCTATCACGATAGATCTGGATCCTCAGAATGTAGGAGGCATCACCCGGGTTCTTCATGGAGAACCTTTGTGACAATAATCCTTTGACTGATTGTAGCATATGAATGTCATTTCCTATTAGGAGAATTTCATCCACGTATAAGACGAGGAATACCATAGTTCTCGCTACAATCTTACTATAAATGCATGGTTCATCTGAATTTTTGATAAAGTCGAATTATTTGACTGTCTCATCAAAACAGATGTTTCAACTCCGCGATTCCTACTTTAATCCATAAATGGACTTAAGCAACTTGCACACTCTTCTGCTGTTCCCACTCTCTATGAAACCCTCCAGCTGATCCATATAAACACACTCTTCCAAATATCTAATCAGAAAAGCGGTGTTTACGTCCATCTGCCAAATTTCATAATCGTGGAAGGTAACAATGGTAAGAAGGATTCGAATGGATATGAGCATAGCCACTGGAGAATAGGTTTCATCATAGTGCAAACTAGGTATTTGACAAAAACCTTTGCAACAAATATAGCCTTATAGGTTTCAACCTGTCTATCTACACCAATCTTTTTTCTGAAGATCCATTTGCAGCTTACGGATTTTACCCCTTCTGGAGCAATGTCCAAATTCCATACTTTGTTGGTGTACATGGACTCCATTTCGGTCCGCATTATATCCAGCCATTTTACCAAGTCTCTGCTCTGAATGGCTTGCTATAAACTAGTTGGCTCATCATCATCGATGATGCAATCCTTTTTATCCCCGTCTATAAGAAAACCGTAGTATCTCTCGGGCAGATGAGACTGCCTACTAGTCCTGCAGAGTGGCGTGGGGATATCCGGTTCTTTCGAAACTTCTGGTTCCACCATGCTTTCAGTAATAGCTTGTGGTTCTGGAATTCTTTTAGTTCTATTGCGCTCCCACTTATCTCTTTTTCGAGAAATTGATTTTCCAAAAAGAGGGCATGCCGAGAAACAAAGACCTTTTGTTCCTCTACGTAATAAAAAAGATACCAGTATTGAGTGTGCCTCGAGCTTGTCTGCATGCTGCTTTTTTACAAAAGCTGGACATCCCCATGTCTTAAGATACTTAAGATATGGTTTCTTCCCACTCCACATCTGATATGGTGTGGTAAGCACTGACTTAGTAGGAACCTTATTCAAAAGATATGCGGCTGATTCTAGTGCATAACCCCAGAAGGATTGCGGCAACTCAGTGTTATTCATCATGGAACGCACCATATCCAATAAGGTTCGGTTCTGCCTTTCCAATATACAGTTGTGTTGAGGTATGTATGAAGGAGTAACCTGAGAGAGAATTCCATTCTCTTTTACGTAATCCAGGAACTTAGCACTTAAGTATTCACCACCTCGATCATATCTAAGTGTCTTGATAGTTTTGCTGGTTTGTTTTTTCACTTCATTCTTATATTCCTGGAATTTCTCAAAGGCTTCGGATTTATGTTTTGTAACATCTCCAATTCTTATGTACATAAATTTGATTAAAAGTTAACGTATAATTAAGGTATTTACAATTCCTGTAAGTACTATAAGAATTTGATTTACTTTTGAACAGCAAGAAAGAGCTTGTAGCTCACTGGTAAGACCTTGCACTGCTGAACCAAAACACCAGAGTTCAAATCCCATCAGCAACACATTCTTTTTATTTAAAATTCTTTTAATATTTTAGAAGCCCAAGAGTCTACACGTGCACAAACCGTAAAACCAAGAGTCACAGCCTAAACAAATATATGCACGAGGCTAGACCAAGCGTCAGGGACACGTGGCAAACATCCAAGACCCCACCCCAAAGATTGGACCGGCGAGATTGAAGCTCGGGCCGGCGCCGCCGGTCTGATTAGGGTCAAATGCAATTTTTTTAAACCCTAATACCCCTTGGACTCCCCCAGTTAACCCCTGACTGTTTGTTTTCCTGCATTTTCCAGAGAATTAAAACTTTGCATTACTCCATGTTTTAATGCATTTTAATTCTAAAAAATTTATCACTCCCTAACCCTAATTTTCCCTATAAATAACCAATCTATTTTTACACCCATTCACACTGAAATTTCCTACAAAAACTCTTAAGAAAATTCCAAGATCTTTTTGTGTGCAAGTGGAGTTAACAAAGGGCAAAGCTCCGACGAACTTCCGGCGATAACTCAAAAAGTTTCCGACGACGAAACGACGCACCGGCAACTCTCACCTCTTCCTCTTTCTTTCCTCTAGCCAATCATCCAGTAAGTCTCTACTTCTTCTTCTTTTCTCTATTCTAAAAACATTCAAAACTAAAACCAGACGGAAGCGGAGTTAATCCGACTTCCGATTCGGTTTTTCCTTAACCGTGTATCGAAGGTTTAAACGGATGCGTCCGATATAGCAGACTTCGTCAGATTCCCCCTCGCTCGAGAGGTTTTTGATTGTGGGGACGCTCTTCTCTGCAGGCGCAAGCCCCTGCAGTTAATTACGCTACCGCATCGCGGTAACAACTTTCTCCTTTTCCAGATGGTCACTTTGTGTCGTGTGTATTTGTTTTGTTTTTGGTTGCCCGTGGATTGTATACGGAGACTAAGTTATGTTGTCGCCCGTAGGGCGTGGACTAGTCCAAATCCGTAACTTTCTTAGATTTGGGTTTGGGGGGTTGAGTTTAAGGATACGTTAGCCTCATTTGAGACTAAGATCGGCTTAAACGTTAATTAAGGATACGTTAGTCTAGTTTTAGACTAAGATCAACTTAACAGGATCGTTTAGATCCAACAAGAGAGAAATTGGAGGGCATTGTTGTTTAGTTTAATGACATTGCGGTCGATAAGTAGTTTAAGGACATTGCGGTCCAATGTTAGTTTTAAGACGTTGCGGTCAAGGTTAAGGACATCATAGTCCGTGGATTTAAGGACTCCACAGTCCGGCGTTTGTTTTAAGACATCACGGTCAAGGTTAAGGACATCATAGTCCATGAGTTTAAGGACCCTACAGTTCGTTGTTAGTTTTAAGACATCCCGGTCAAGGTTAAGGACGTCATAGTCTGTTGTTAGTTTTAAGACATCCCGGTCAAGGTTAAGGACATCATAGTCCATGAATTTAAGGACCCCACAGTCCGTGAAATATATGGTTGTTGGTGTTAGTTATATGTATGCCCTAGAGGCCATTACTATACATAGGATGTATATTGTAGTGGATGCTTGGACATATATAGGGAGGACTTTCTTGCTCGACATGATAGTATGCTATCTGGTTACTCTTTACCTTAACGTGTATACTGTTTGTCTCTCTGTTACATGTTGGTAAAGCCCTTAGGATGTGTACTTGACTACCTGGACTATGATGCGGATCATACTAGTGGGGACATGGTAGTCCATAAGTACATCCTTCAAAGTCCCTAGTCGTGGGTATATCGAGACGGGGCATCGATATACCAGAGTAGACTAGCATATACCTTCTCGACCCATACAGATGGGCGATGGATGATCCCATATCCATTGGTGTTTGACATCGGAGATGATATACGGGTGCTCAGTGGAGACTGGGTACACTGGACGGACTCGCCGAGAACTCCCAGATGGTATTATACCTTACGTCAGATGGCAGTTCTCTGGTGACACTGGTACAGAGTAGTCTGTTGACCCGAGATCGTCATAGAGTCTTGTGTGGTTCCTACTGTGCTTTGATTTCCATCTTACCACGTCCAAGAGGGCGTGCAAAACGGTGGTTTTTGGGTACAGTCCCGAATCACATGGAGGCAATGAGCGATAGGAGAGGATTCGTCTCTCCCAGTATAGGGAGTTGATGTTGTGCTGTGTCCGATTGGCTATAACCGGAAATCCCTGGCCAGGGTTGCTGAGATTTACTGGTAAATGTTACCAGTAGTTTCTCGAATTGTTATAGACCTCATATCGACACGACTTATCGAGCTATTGGGGTCTGACGTTTACCACCCCTATGCGAGATATGCGACATATCAGACGATCAGACCGGACTGTACGGTAAGTGTTACTGGTTGGATTCACAGGAGTGTGAGCGGGCTTGCTCGTCGATCTTCTGATCGCTCAATACCCGGGTGGCCGTTACGTTTAGCAGACCGCTTGCGGCTTGTGGGTGTTTGATATGATCATCACCTGCTGCCGGCGTATTGACGAGTCTTTAGAGTCCTACACAGAGGTTTCCTGGCTCAAGCGAAACGAAATAGGAGCGCATATGAGATATGTGCGGGACCGAGAATAATGCGTGTATGTGATACCGTATTCAATTCTCGCGATGAATGTGTCGAATGGTTGTATGCGATATAACCTAGTTATCGAATCGAGGATTGATTCGATAGATCGATACATTGGATATTAGTCGGTCATATGCGATATGACCGGATCGTTAAATCAAGTGTTGATTTAATGATTTAATGTATAATTATATATTTGATATATTACTTTGCATTAACTAGTATCGGTTCACTTTTAAATGGATTTTCTCACTTGTTAGTGCACATTGTATATATGATATATTTTTTGTGCACAAGATTGTATCATGTTTGATGATACATGCTAGTTTGGGTTTGTGTAAAGAATTAAACCATGGTTACTTAAGTGGTTAGGGTTTCATTTCCTTTTCTCATTTATTTATCTATTTATTCTTTTTGGAAAAATATTTAGCATAATGCAAAATGGTGGCTTTCTTTGGATGCATGTTGAAGCTTCATGAAGCTTTGACCAAGTGACCATTTTGTTTCCATGCTTAACCCTAACCATTCCCACTAACCATGATTTATTCTCTACACTTGACCATGGTTATGATTATGATAAGTATTCATTTACTTTTTATTTTTTGAATTAACTTATCATAATATTCATCTTCTTCTTCTTCTTCTTCACTTGAAGAAAAAGCTTTCTTCATCAATGGTGATTGATGAAAAAGAGTGAGAAATCCAATTCTAAAGTCCACCCACTTCCTATTTCTTTATCATCTACCTCTTGCCAAGTAGTAGAGTGTGTTTTCTTCACAAGTTTCATGACTTGGTGAAGTTGGAGCTTGATCTAGTGATGCCTCAACGTAGATCATCTTCGGCATCGTCGTCGATGACCTAGCCCGCTTTTTCTCCGATGAAGCCGACGCTAGAGCCCAAGATCCGATTTGTACAGCGAGGAGACATCATCGCGGAGCCATGGAGGTGGAGAACCGGATCTACAAAGGTTGTATTTCCGTTTACTCTTAGTAAAGTAGTTTACTAGTTCATGTTATCGCCTAAATTTCTATTTAACGATCTAGTCTAGGGTTTCTCGGCACCGTAAAAATTTGAAATTGGCATGGTTGATGCCTTGTGAGACCTCTTGAGAGTGCCTAGGAACCCTACAGTGGTATCAGAGCCTTGCTAGAGCCTTAGGCGATGCGTAGACGGAGTTTGAAGTCCGATCGAACCAAAACCCTAACCCGAAACATGCTCTCTGGATTTTTTCTAAAAACTGGGATTTTTCCACATTAAAAATGCTTAAAAAATTCAGCAGGGAATTATAAGAATTACGGTGCAAAATTTGACTCATGAACAGTACAAAGAGCGGCGGAACCGCGGCAGAAGCATGCCTTCTGCGGCGGTTCCGCGGCTAAAGGATGACATCATCATCCCCTGTTTGCACAGTAACTCCTATTTTATTATGCTGGATTTTCTGGGAATTTTTAATTTTTATTCAAGAGTTGAATTTTCTGGGGTTGTTTTGGGGATTCGGTGTTTCGATCGGAGTATCAGATTTTGTCTATGTGGCTTTCCGGATAAATTTTAGAATATGTTAAAAAGTTCGACCGGATATAAATACCCAATTTTTCCCCTGTCGGGAAATTTCCAAGTGTTGGATTTTTCCGTAGTTTAACGACGTTCTAAGTAGTGCAAGTAACGCGATGGACCCTCTAGAAGACAACAAACCTTAACTCGATTATGTGACCGTCTTGAACTGCCCTTTGAACCTTCGGGTTTGGGGCAGTACGGCGTGCCACATATGAGGCGTTGGCTTGACCCTTCTACGGCTGGACCGTTGGTACTGAGGCACGAACTGAATGTTTTTAGACTTATTTCATGTGTTGATCTGTTTCGGAAAAACTTGGGTGTTTGAATGTTCGATCGGAAAGTTTATCATTTTCTATTTATCCGGAATGTGATACAATACTTGGAATCCACAAGTAGTTATGAGATAACTGAATGAATGTTATAAATCTAGCGGTTTAGTCTTACTTGATCGGTTGCCACGGAATTTTGATGTGATCAAAAGTCCGTCGCAATCACGTAGCATACGCGGATACTCGCCGGGTAAACTTAATAGACAGCCTCACTCCATAGCCCCGACCAAGTGACTGTAGGAGAACTCCGTCACCGAAAGCATCCGTTTGGGTGCTCCCGGTAGCGGTGTTCCGCCTTGGTGCACTTCGTCGACGGTATCGGGGGTGCTGCCGTCTACTGAAGTTTGCGACGAGCATTCGATCAGGATGTCGGGAATCTTGTTGAATTGCCCGACTTGATATTGAAAAGTGTTTTCGATTTTGAGACTAAAATGCGGGGTTTATAATTGTTAGGCATGTGATGTCTAAGGTATTCATTTGATTAGGCATGCGATGTCTGTGCGGATTGCGGATTCCAACTGTTGTAGTTTTACACTTTCTTTTCTGTGACCATAAGTGTAATATGTGATATCGCCGGTTTCGTTGCTATATGTCAACGACAATTGGGATGCGCATATTTACTTACGTTGATGACATGTGATGTTATGTGTTGCTGGATATGATATATTGGATCGTCGTGTTTGAATAGCTGGGGTTTTTTTATGTGAGATGAGTGTTTTTCATTTTCATTCATGTAAAAACTTGTATGTAATATTCTTTTATTGGGGCACTTCCAGGTTGCGGAAGATGTCACCCTTTGTATATTATTTGCTTTTCCGCACTAGGATAGACCCAAGGAGGGGAGCACAAGTAACCGGGTTTTAGGGTCCAGTGGGAGACCATCTCGAGGAGTCGAGTCCGGGTCTCCTAACCCTAGAATTGGTAGGGTTGCTTGCCGCTCTCGTAGGGGTCTAGGGGTGTGGGTTTGGCTATTCATCGCGACCGTGGAATCCGTGTTTTATACTGGCTCGTATTGAAAACATGGACGTCCTAGTATATCCAATATTTCATATGATTCTTCTGCTGCGATATCTGTGATGTGATCATTTGATGTTCTGTGATAGATACAGTATATAGTATATATGATATATTATATAGGCGTTACTTATGTTTTACACCCGTGCTAGCCCTGCCCCGCTCTGTCGTTAGTTACCTAACCTAACGGTGCACGAGGGGACATCGAGGCGACTGCGGATGGCATTAGTGTACGTCGTATTTATCTGTGATGTTTAGGTACTTAAATGATGGGACTTCATTAATGTGATTAATGAAATAAAAGAAACCTAAGATGTTGCAGATTCGAATTTCAAAAATAAAACAGGTAGCTACAGTTCTTGCTTTGCACAGCGGTATATATGATATATCCTGCACCTTATTCGATGAGGAAAGGACCGAGATCCCTTCACCGGGAGTGACTCCTTTAGCAATAACTGGCAGATGCTACACACTCGGTTTGTCTTTTGATTGCTTTTAAGAGTTTTTGCTTTGCACAGTGATATATATGATATATCACGCACCTCATTCGACGAGGAAAGGACCGACGATCCCTTCACCGGGAGTGACTCCTTTAGCAAAACTAGAAAAGCCTCAAAGACACTCCATTTTAAAATTCATTCGATCCTACAAAGATATCAAGTTCATTACGCAATAGGTTTTTAGAAAAACCTGTCGTAGCCCTCCGTCATTTCAGATAAGTCCTATTTAGTATTCGTGTTACATTTGTTGACCTCCGTCAAGGCGTAGTGTGCGGTAGCTAACTAGTATTTATCTGCTTATGCATATGATGCAGATTGGATTAGGGTAGTCGTGCGGCCTTGTTGACCTCCGTCAAGGGTCGTGCGGGTGGGTTTAATTCGATCAAGAAATGACGGGTTGAACTTGACTAGTAGCCTATGGTTTGTTGACCTCCGTCAAGGTCATAGGGTGCTAGGGGCAAAATATTATCGGGAATTTCAAGTGTTGAAATTCCCGATGAGATTGCATACCTTCTATGAGATAGTTGGATCCCGATACCCGCTGCGAGTAAGAGTTACTCCTGGGAGAGTTTTACACATTACAATTAGCCGATCAAGTAGGTGTCTAGAAAGGTGTTAACGAGGTTACGCCTCTGGGAAAACGAGGTTTACATTAATTAGGTTCGTGCGAAAGCACGGGGGACCTCCCTCAAAGTACCGACACTGGCCTGGCTGAAAGATTGGCGAACTTGTAGTGTGTAATTAATCCTGGCTAGTCTTTCCTTTTAGGGTTTGAAGGAAGATTTGACAAAAACAGTGGGAGCCATCCTGATTAGATAAAATAAAAACCAATCTGATCTTGCAAGAGCGCACGCTGAGTGTTTTCTTCTCTCTCTCTCCAGGTAGCGACCATATCACGCCTTAATCAAGATAATAATACGGAATATTGACCGAACCCGCTTGTTATACTGAGCTGGGGAACGTTGGTCCCGCTCCAACTTATAATTGTTATAAGACAGAGCAGGAAATTGGGGATTACCAGAATTCCCGTGCCACCCAAACGAAGAGAGTGCATGCTGATGCATCATCTTCGGGTGTGTTCGTTACAAAGAACTGTTTCTCTGTATCCTCTGCGTCCTGGGTATGTGATACCAGATCAGGATCCCAGATATGTAACCTGTTACATAGGGCTACAGAAAGGTAGAAAAACTGAGAACGGGTGATAAGTTTCATGAGGCAGAAAACGGGGCAAGTGTTGCAGCCAAGTCTGTTGGTCACTGTCACCCTGTATTCCAAATACATTGATTCTGAACGAATGTTATTAGATACCGAACCTGATATACAAAATCATATCGGTCTCTTTATCTATAAAGAAATGATAAAATTTTGTATAGTTGGATAATATTTTGAACATTTCCTATATCAAAAGTTGATCGGTTCAGGAACGTTATCTAAAAGCATTGATGTTCTAAATCAAACTACAGTTCTTAGTATATGGAACACACACAAGAGGAAGAGTTCAGAAATGAACGAATCCTTCTTGAGGCATTGTAGACTAGGTCATATCAATGCGATCCGACTGGCTGAAGTTACATTTTAGATGCATATTTAAATAAGTTTGAATTTACATCTTATGAAACTTGTCAGTTATGTCACAGAGATAAGATGACCACAGCTCTGTTTATTGGAAACAGAGAAAGAGTTAGTAAACTCTTGGGATGGTACATGTTGATGTATGTAAGGTCCCCTGTCTACACATGCCAGGACTGGTTTTTTATACTTCATTACGTTCTCTGATAATCTCTCAAGATTCAGTCATATGTTCCTGTTGAAACATGAGTCCGAACCTTTTGAGATATTCACAGAATATAAGCTAGAAGTAGGGAACCAATAAGGGTATAAGTATTATGTCCTTTGATGTGATCAGGAAGGAGAATACTTGAGCACGGAATTCCTGGACTATTCTAAAGAAGAATGAGATTCTCTCTCAGCATTACTCCTCCGTATACACCATAGCACGATGGTATATCGGGGCGGAGCAATCTCACTCTATATGATAAGGTGTGCTCTATGATGAGTACTACTGAGTTACCTGTTTCCTTTTTGGGAGTTATGCGCTTGAGAAGCAGCATACCTATTGAATAGGGTTCAAATCAAATCAGTTGCTTACCACTTCATATGTGATATGGAATGGGAAGAGCCCATGTCTTAAGCTAGTTAAGATTTGGGGTTGTCCGGCCTATGTCTAAAAGCATAATCCGGACAAGCTCGAGGCAAGGTCTGTTATGTACAACTGGAAAGGTTCCAGCTATACAACTTACAGCAGATGATTTGGTAGAACCAAAGGATTCAGTAGATTCCAACGAACCTCAGCCTCTCCGCCGATCTAGTAGGGTTCCTCACCCACCTGAGAGATACTTCGGTTTCTCTATGACAGTGGGAGCGAGGATTGCATCATGAGATGATAACCCAACTAGTTTCGAGCTGGCCATCAGGAGTGAGACTCTATAAGAATGGCTGGATGCTTAGTGATCTGAGATGGAATCCATGTACACCAACAAAGTATGGACTTTGGGTGCTATATCTGAAGGGTTAAATCCCCATCAGGGGCAAGTATATCTTGAGAAGATTACTTGGTGTAGATGAAAAAGTTGAGACTTTCAAAGCTAGACTTGTTAAAAGTTTTCGTCATCGACCAGGCGTGGACAATGATGAAACCTTTTCAAGTGGCTATGCTTAAGTCCATCCAGATCCTACTTGCCACGGCTACATACCATGACTACGATATCTGGTGGTTAGGTGTCATGACAGCTTTTCTAAATGATGTTTTAGAAGAGAACGTCTGTAAGTACACAGCCAGAGGGCCTCGTAGACAGTGGGAGCAGCGGAAACGTATACAAGATGCTTTATAAGATATAGCAGGCATCGCGGAGTTGGAACGTCTGTTTTGATGTAGTAGTCAAATAGTTTGACATCATCAAAATGGTAGATGAACCTTGTATATACAAGAAGGTAGTAGGGAGTATGGTTGTGATCCTCGTAGAGTACGTGGATGACATACTCTTGATAGGGAAGGAGTTTCCTAGGCTACGCTCCATCAATCTCCGCTTATCACAATGATTCTCCACATAGGATCAAAGTGATACCTCCTAAATCCTGGATTTTGGATCTATGAGATAGATCTAAATGGATGTTAGGATACTCACTAGCTGTAGTGAGATGGTATCAATCGATCCTGGGGAGAATCACTGGAAGGGTTCCAGGGTGATAAAGACGACTGAATGTCAGTCACATGCATTGTCTTTACCCTCAGTAAAGGGACGGTATGTCGGAAGAGTTCTAAGCTACATACCGTGGCATACTAGACGATAAAGGCTGGATACATCGCTACTTAAGATACTACCAAAGAGGCAGTCTGGATGTACATTTGTTCATGAGATGAACTTAGTTCCTCCCATTGTGTGACAATGGAGTTGTGGCTTATGCTAAGGAACGTCCATTCCATCAGTGATCCAGACATATTCTAAGGCAGTATCACCTGATCATGGAGATAGTTGATCTCCAGGGTGATTGAGGTTAGGAGAGTAGACTCAGAGGACAGCACGGCGGATCCACTCACAAAGGCCTTTTCCCAGAGAGAGACTTTTATGGGATGGTTGAGTATGAGATACTGCAACCACTGCTATCAGATGGCCCTAGTGCAAATGGAAGATTGTTAGTTATATGTATGCCCTAGAGGCCATTACTATACATAGGATGTATATTGTAGTGGATGCTTGGACATATATAGGGAGGACTTTCTTGCTCGATATGATAGTATGCTATCTGGTTACTCTTTACCCTAACGTGTATACTGTTTGTCTCTCTGTTACATGTTGGTAAAGCCCTTAGGATGTGTACTTGACTACCTGGACTATGATGCGGATCATACTAGTGGGGACATGGTAGTCCATAAGTACATCCTTCAAAGTCCCTAGTCGTGGGTATATCGAGACGGGGCATCGATATACCAGAGTAGACTAGCATATACCTTCTCAACCCATACAGATGGGCGATGGATGATCCCATATCCATTGGTGTTTGACATCGGAGATGATATACGGGTGCTCAGTGGAGACTGGGTACACTGGACGGACTCGCCGAGAACTCCCAGATGGTATTATACCTTACGTCAGATGGCAGTTCTCTGGTGACACTGGTACAGAGTAGTCTGTTGACCCGAGATCGTCATAGAGTCTTGTGTGGTTCCCACTGTGCTTTGATTTCCATCTTACCACGTCCAAGAGGGAATGCAAAACGGTGGTTTTTGGGTACAGTCCCGAATCACATGGAGGCAATGAGCGATAGGAGGGTATTCGTCTCTCCCGGTATAGGGAGTTGATGTTGCGCTGTGTCCGATTGGCTATAACCGGAAATCCCTGGCCAGGGTTGCTGAGATTTACTGGTAAGTGTTACCAGTAGTTTCTCGAATTGTTATAGACCTCATATCGACACGACTTATCGAGCTATTGGGGTCTGACGTTTACCACCCCTAGGCGAGATATGCGACATATCAGACGATCAGACCGGACTGTACGGTAAGTGTTACTGGTTGGATTCACAGGAGTGTGAGCGGGCTTGCTCGTCGATCTTCTGATCGCTCAATACCCGGGTGGCCGTTACGTTTAGCAGACCGCTTGCGGCTTGTGGGTGTTTGATATGATCATCACCTGCTGCCGGCGTATTGACGAGTCTTTAGAGTCCTACACAGAGGTTTCCTGGCTCAAGCGAAACGAAATAGGAGCGCATATGAGATATGTGCGGGACCGAGAATAATGCGTGTATGTGATACCGTATTCAATTCTCACGATGAATGTGTCGAATGGTTGTATGCGATATAACCTAGTTATCGAATCGAGGATTGATTCGATAGATCGATACATTGGATATTAGTCGGTCATATGCGATATGACCGGATCGTTAAATCAAGTGTTGATTTAATGATTTAATGTATAATTATATATTTGATATATTACTTTGCATTAACTAGTATCGGTTCACTTTTAAATGGATTTTCTCACTTGTTAGTGCACATTGTATATATGATATATTTTTTGTGCACAAGATTGTATCATGTTTGATGATACATGCTAGTTTGGGTTTGTGTAAAGATTAAACCATGGTTACTTAAGTGGTTAGGGTTTCATTTCTTTTTCTCATTTATTTATCTATTTATTCTTTTTGGAAAAATATTTAGCATAATGCAAAATGGTGGCTTTCTTTGGATGCATGTTGAAGCTTCATGAAGCTTTGACCAAGTGACCATTTTGTTTCCATGCTTAACCCTAACCATTCCCACTAACCATGATTTATTCTCTACACTTGACCATGGTTATGATTATGATAAGTATTCATTTACTTTTTATTTTTTGAATTAACTTATCATAATATTCATCTTCTTCTTCTTCTTCTTCACTTGAAGAAAAAGCTTTCTTCATCAATGGTGATTGATGAAAAAGAGTGAGAAATCCAATTCTAAAGTCCACCCACTTCCTATTTCTTCATCCTCTATCTCTTGCCAAGTAGTAGAGTGTGTTTTCTTCACAAGTTTCATGACTTGGTGAAGTTGGAGCTTGATCTAGTGATGCCTCGACGTAGATCATCTTCGGCATCATCGTCGATGACCTAGCCCGCTTTTTCTCCGATGAAGCCGACGCTAGAGCCCAAGATCCGATTTGTACAGCGAGGAGACATCATCGGGGAGCCATGGAGGTGGAGAACCGGATCTACAAAGGTTGTATTTCCGTTTACTCTTAGTAAAGTAGTTTACTAGTTCATGTTATCGCCTAAATTTCTAGTTAACGATCTAGTCTAGGGTTTCTCGGCACCGTAAAAATTTGAAATTGGCATGGTTGATGCCTTGTGAGACCTCTTGAGAGTGCCTAGGAACCCTACAGTTGGGACCCGTCACCTCTTTGAAGACGTTGAGGAATTACAACGAAAAATATCAAAGGAGTGAAGAGATGTACCCTTGAACCAAGGTAGATTAAGTGATCTGTAGCCCAATTTGGAACCAAGACCAATTAATTATATTATGAGCACATTGGCTCAGTTAAGTCTGAATTGAGGACTTATGGCCTTCTTGGGCTAAGTCCAATCAAGTTTGGAATATTGGCCCTCTGTTGGTCCATTGAAGGAGAGGCTTTGCCTCTGAAAAATCAGCCATCATGGCTAAGAGTAATGTTAAACACTAAAGATCAAAAGTGTTAAACACTAAAGATGGAATTCTCAAACTAGTGTTAAACACTAAGAGTAAAATCAGTGTTAAACACTGGAAATATAGTTCTCGATTTAGTGTCAAACATTAGAAAATAACAGTGTTAAACACTGCAAATAGGGTTTTCAAATTAGTGTTAAACACTAAGAAAATCAGTGTTAAACACTGGGAACAAAGATCTCGAATTAGTGTCAAACACTAAAAAAAAGAGGGGTCACGTGTGGACGCGTGAGAGCGCCCAGATTCCCCTTATTTTGCTCTGCAAAAAGGTATTGAATACCTTTTATATTTTATTTTGGAGTATTACGTGCTGACACGTGACGGGGATTTGTGTGCTGATTTGCCAAGGGGTCACGTGGTAACACATGAGAGCGCCCAGAGCTTCTGTTCCTTTAGTTTTTTCTTTCTGTGCTTTAGGGATCACGTGGAGCACGTGAGGCGTTGCCTCTGAGTTCTTTTCTGTGGATCTTTACAGGGGTCACGTGGGGACACGTGACCCTGTTTTTTTTTGTTTAAAGATCCGTTTGTATTTTTAAGAATTAAATTCTTGATAGGATTAAACCCTATCTAGAGGAATTAAATTCTTATTTTCTTTGGAAGAATTATATTCTTAGATAGGGTTAAACCCTAATTTTCCTTCTGTGGGAATTAAATTCAAGTTCTGGCATAGGGTGAAACCCTAATTTCATTTTAAGAGGAATTAAATTCCTGTGAGCTTGAGAGAATTGAATTCTCAATTAGGGTTAACCCTAGTTCTGTCCATCTTGAAGGAATTAAATTCCTATAATTTTTGGAGAATTGAATTCTCACATAGGGTTAAACCCTAATTTTATCTTGGAGGAATTAAATTCCTATACTCTGTGAGAATTAAATTCTCAAAACTCAATTTCTCCTCTATATTTTAGATCTGCATGGCAGGATCTCGACCCGATGAGAATTAAATTCTCAACCTATGGGGAGATGTGCACTTTGCAAGTCTTCCACCAGAGAAAGAACTAAGTTCTTTTTTTTTTATATATAAGAGTTAAACTTTTAGATTGAGAACTAAATTCTCTTTTTGAAGCTTTTATCCCCTTTCTTTTCTTACCTAGGGTTTTTCTTTGTAGAGAATGAAATTCTCCTTTCTTTTCTCTCTGAATTTTCAAGATTCCAAAGCTCTATATCTCCAAAACTCTCTCTTTTGGCTCCTATTTATAGGAGAAGGAAAAGAATCAATCTGTTTGGTAAATTTTTCGTTGAAAGATTTGATTTGTTTTCATCATTAATCCGGGCCTTTAGATTATTAGGTGAATTTTATTCACCGTTGGATTTTAAATCCAAAGATATTCCTTTTGTTATTTCGGTGAGATTTAGGAGAAATCTTTCCTTATCCAAGATTTTTCCATAAATTGGTGATATTTAATCACCCTGGGATTCTTAATCCAGCGGTTCTCCATAATTCTTCCCCATTTTGGAAAGATTTAAATGATCTTTTTCAGAATTTAATTCTGTTGAACAGTAAGGCTTTTAAAGCCAGTCACGTGTGGCCATATGACCTTTGGTCACGTGTAAGCACGTGACCCCCGGTCACGTGTCAGCATGTGACCCCCTGAATGGACTCCTCTTCTGCGCTCTGTTCTTTGCCGCTGCTTTAACCATTACGTGCCAACACGTGACCACTGGTCACGTGTGACCACGTGATGCCTCTTCTGAAGCTTTTTCCTGATTTTTAATCAGGGAAAAAATGCCCCCACAGCGTTGCTCTCATGTGTCTGCACGTGAGTGCAACGCTGTCACTTTTGTAACCGTTGGATCTGCCTTGGGGGTAGGCTAGATGAAACGTTTTCCATCCCATCCTATAAATGGAAGGGTCACTTCAGAAGCGCCTCCACTCTTCATCTTCTTCCTTTGATTACTTTTCTCTTGAGAATTTAATTCTCGTTCCTCAGAGCTTAGTTCTCTACCTTGAAAAATTTTCAGAGTTTAACTATGTTCAAGAAAGACTCTTTCTTTTAGGTAATGATGTTGAACGATCGAAGAACCTCCATTTTTTTTAAATAACTCTCTGGATTTTAAATCCATATCAAGGGTTTCACCCTTTTAACACGAACCCACTTTTCTTCAAGCAGAAAGCTATTAAACCTTCAAACAGTAGATCTCTTAGGGTTTCTCTGATCTTTAGGGAGATGATGGTGGCGGTTGTCTCCTCCATGGAATTTAATTCCATCCCCCCCAAAAAAAAACTTTGAGTCTGGAAAGTGTTACTGGGAATTTAATTCCCCTCTCTTAACAAGGAATTTAATTCCTATGAAGAACTCAGTTCTTCTTAGGGGACTTCTTGGGTTTTCCTTGCCCTGAGTTCTCTTTCTAAACCGAGAGGAAGAAGTTTGTAATGAATTTCCATGATCGTTATTTCAGGTATCATGGATGCCCATTTGTATGATCTTGATGAGATCATTTCTTACGGAAATATCCGTGCACTGGGCCGCAGCCAGAACCAGGAGTTCACCAATGCTCAATGTGCTGAGATCATGAGCTGCTTCGAAGAGTACAATGGTCGGCTACTCCCTCGCCGCTCTTCTCTTCTGAGACTCATCGTGCTGGCGATCTGGGAGGCGCTCCCTCTCTTTTGCACCGGCGTGCCGCTCAGGGCATTGGACGCCACCGAGGATAAGGTACATTCGGTGTACCTGATGAGCCTAATCTCGAAGAGGAGGCGAGACAACCTCATTGACCTCTTGCACTAGGCTTTTCAGCAGTCAGCCATACTTGCTGCCTATCGGAGGGTGGAGGACATTCGTGAGGACCCTGACGCTTGTGATCGCGAGAGAAAACACACTAGGATGGTTTGAAATGACTGGAAGATCTTGGACAAAGTTACATTCGAGTTTCTCAATCCATGCCCCGCGTCTGAGGTCTTGCCGTTGTAATCGTTTCTTTTTATTTTGTATGAACTTTTAAAGTTTGAGTGATAAGTTTTATCGTATCCTTCTGTGTTTGCATGCCCTTTTGTGGGATTTTGTCATTTTTGCTATTGTTGCTGCTGATGTGTTTAGCGTGCAGGGCACTATTTCTCTTTCCACTACACACCAAACATGGTGCTCAAGTGCTCCACACGTGGGGCCCTTTTATGGGGCTATTTAATTTTTCATGCCACATTTTCTGTGTATGGCATTAGACGCAGAAAAGGAGCCTTGGAAATAGTTCCCTTTCTTTGATTTCCAATGCCTTCCCCTTTTTGGGCCTTGGAAATAGTTCCATCACGCAATGTTCTCCGCGCGTAGCATTTAATGCTCCTCTTTATAGTCTTGAGGCCATTGCCTATTTTTTCTTCACAGAGAAATCTATTCTCACTTTTGGTGTGATTTGTCTTGAGAAACAACTGAGTGCCATGGCCTGCAACCGCCCTCATGCTCGTCGACAGCCATGGGAAGTGCCTATCGAGGAGATGATCTCTCGCTTTGCCGCACGATTGGTGGATCCCCTCCTCACCGACGACGAATGCGACTCAGCGGCATATGAACTCTCGACCCGTAGGGGGTTCCCCCTCCTAATGGGCTCCCTCTGGCTCCGGATGATCCTTGCTGCCGTGCTTGCCGACGTCCCTCCTCACCCGGCGGAGATGACCCTGGCAATGCTTGACGTGACTGAAGAAAAGCTCGAGGGTTTTCACAAGGCGTGCCTGATTACTCAGGCTTTGAAAGATCGCTCAGTCCATCTGTTGAGCCAAATAAGAGCGCGGCGGGCCGTTATGTCTGCTTTTGCGGACGAACATAGGGCCAATCGGTGGGGAGCGACTCCTCGCGAGAACCGTCGCTTTGATGTGTTGGAGAAAGCAGAGAGAGAGATGGAGAATTTTGTTCTTTATTTTGTTAACCCTTGTGCTACCGATCCTTTGTTTGGTGACCTTTTCCCGCTAGCGTAGTATATTCAAATTAGTTTTCGCATGCTTTTATGTTGAATTTTCATGTATGCTGGGTACTCGTATGTATGTTTTTGCTTACATAAATGAGTTTTGTGTTCTTTCCATGAGAACTTTCTTTAATTACGAATACTATCATCATGTTGCATGCACATCAGAGCTTCGGGTATTATTTCTTTTCGGATATTCATATAGTTGCGAATGCATGCTTGATAGGATATACATCGGAAATTTTTCTTGTTGCTTCCCATAACAGATGATGTGCGCGTGTTTGAGATTGACTATTGCTATCGACCGGGGGCTTGTTTATACAGTTTTGAGCGTACATGTCCTGTTTCAAAGGCTGCGGTCAAGAAAGCGGATTTGCGTGGTCTGATAGAGCGATGTGTGGCGAACATAGTGTTGTGCGAGAAGAGGCTCGGCCGCAAATTCTCGGAGAGGGAGCTGGCTTCTAAGGCGCTGCACGAGCTCCAGGCCAACCTTACAGCCAAAGCTACCAAAGCGTATGAACTCTGGCGAGTACTTCAAGAGTCTATCAAAGAGGTGGTGGTCCTTGATAAAGCTGTCGTGTTCACTCGTGAAAGGGTTGAGTCTCACAAGGCTACCGAAAAAGAGCTCGAAGGCCGGCTTGCCTCGTATCAGGCCCAGCAGGCTCAGGCGGAGGCCCGTCTTCTGGCGATACTGAATCACGAAGCCGTGACCCAGCAAAAGAAGGATGAGCTAGTGAAACTGCTAAATCGCCCGTCGGCCTGAAGACTTGTATCTTTTTCTTTCTTTTTGTACATACTCCTGAATGAGAGTATATATATTTTTTTGTTTTTTCATGAATTGTACTTTGTATCCATTTTGGTTCATGAATAAAAGACATTTTTTTTTTCAATGGCGTGTCCCTTTTTATTGAATGTATTCTGCGGCTAGTCTATCTTGATTTCTTTGCCGGGCAGCGATGGCTTAGGATTCAGGGTTAAGATCTGCCTCCTAAGACTTTTGAGCTTTATAAGCCGTGAGGGTCTCATAAAGAGTTTTTCTCCTTACAGGTCGAGAGGATCCCATAGGTGTAAGTTCTCCTTAAGAATCGTAAGGATTCTTAAGCGGATTTTCCCTTGGGAGTCGTAAGGATCTCACAAGAGAGTTTTCTTCCCTGCAGGTCGTGAGGACCCGCAAGTGCTGGGTGCGGTCGCCCTTATCCGTATTTCATGGGGTCAAGGGTTGTTTTGGGATGTTTTCCAGAGTACTGTAGTTTAAAGAAATCGCGGTCGAGGTTAAGGACATTATAGTCCGTGGGTTTAAGGACTCCACAGTCCAGTGTTAGTTTTAAGACATTGCGGTCAAGGTTAAGGATATCATAGTCCGTGGATTTAAGGACTCCACAGTCCAATGTTAGTTTTAAGACATCACGGTCAAGGTTAAGGACATCATAGTCCGTGGATTTAAGGACTCCATAGTCCAATATTAGTTTTAAGACTTCACAGTCAAGGTTAAGGACATCATAGTCCGTGGATTTTAAGGACTCCACAGTCCGATATTAGTTTTAAGACATCACGATCAAGGTTAAGGACATCATAGTCCGTGGATTTCAAGGACTCCACAGTCCGATGTGTGGTTACTGGGACCCGTCACCTCTTTGAAGACGTTGAGGAATTACAACGACAAATATCAAAGGAGTGAAGAGATGTACCCTTGAACCAAGGTAAAATCAGTCTAGAATCATCATGGTCGATCGTTAGTTTTAAGACATTACGGTCGAGGTTAAGGACATCATAGTCCGTGGATTTTAAGGACTCCACAGTCCGACGTTTGCTCTGGATGCTTTACACGGGTTCACTGCCGTGCTCTGCGAGGACCAGGCTCCGCTCTGGATGTTTCCCGCAGGGTCAAAGAGTGACGTTATCCGCGTTCCACGTGACCAGGAATTTTGCACTAGATGCTTCACACGGGTTCACTGCCGTGTTCGATGAGGACTAGGCTCCGCTCTGGATGCTTCATACGGGTTCACTGCTGTGCTCTGCGAGGACCAGGATCCACTTTGGACGTTTTCCATAGGGTCAAAGAGTGACGTTATCCGCGTTCCACGTGACCAGGAATTTTGCTCTGGATGCTTCCCATGGGTTCACTGCCGTGTTCGGTGAGGACCAGGCTCCGTTCTGGATGCTTCATACGGGTTCACTGTCGTGCTCTGCGAGGACCAGGATCCGCTCTGGACGTTTTCCACGGGGTCAAAGAGTGACGTTATCCGCGTTCCACGTGACCAGGAATTTTGCTCTGGATGCTTCTCACGGGTTCACTGCCGTGTTCGGCGAGGACCAGGCTCCGCTTTGGATGCTTCACACGGGTTCACTGCCGTGCTCTGCGAGGACCAGGATCCTCTCTGGACGTTTTCCATGGGGTCAAAGAGTGACGTTAACCGCGTTCCACGTGACCGGGAATTTTGCACTAGATGCTTCACACGGGTTCACTGCCGTGTTCGGCGAGGACTAGGCTCCACTCTGGATGCTTCACACGGTTCACTGCCGTGCTCTGCAAGGACCAGAATCCGCTCTGGACGTTTTCAACGAGGTCAAAGAGTGACGTTATCCGTGTTCCACGTGACCAGGGATTTTGCTCTGGATGCTTCCCACGGGTTCACTGTCGTGTTCGGCGAGTACCAGGCTCCGCTCTGGACGTTTTCCACGGGGTCAAAGAGTGACATTATCCGCATTCCACGTGACCAGGAATTTTGACTTTGTCTGTATTTCACGAAGTCGGAATTTGGCTCTCGGTCAGCTGTACGCCGCCGAGTCATGGAACTGGGAGTTGACGCTGTTCCTCTTTGCTTGATGTTGTGTCTGCTGTAATGAGACGAATGTTGAGACGATCTCTAGATTATTTGTGGCCCGTCGAGACTTGGCCTCTTCTTCTGATGAAACCTGGGGGGAAGAGTATGATCCCTTTTTCGTTTGCGCCCCTGGATTGTATACAGGGGTTGATGTAACATCACCTGTAGAGCATAAATTTCATTTTTATTTTATTTCTTTTTCCGCGATGCTCTATCATTTCAGCTTTTATATCGCGAAAGTCGCGATTGCCCTATCATTTCGGCGATTTTTCGCGGTGCCCAATCATTTCGGCTATTTATTTTATTTTTATTCGCTGCTTTTTATGGAGAGTTGCCCAATCATTTCGGCTATTTTTCATGCATACATTTTTACTTGCTGCTTTTTATTGCAAGTTGCCCCATCATTTCGGCTATTTCATATGCATTTTAGTTCGCTGATTTTTATCATGCGTGTAGAACTTGGAATCTGGTGCCAACTCAGCATCAGCATCGCTACAACTGGGATATTGCCAGGAGCGAATCATCATTTGTCATGAAAGGACTTAGAATTTGATACCGTTTTAGGCATCAGCATCGCTACCACTGGGATATTGCCAGGAGCGAATCATCATTTGCCTCTGTCGATGTCGAACAAAGGTGGCTTAGTAAACAGGGTTAGGGTCCTGTCGACTAAGGCTATTGACTTCATGAGCCGTAAGGGTCTCACAAAGGTATTTCTCCCTACAAGTCGTGAGGATCTCGTAGGTGTGTTTTCTCCTTGGGAATCGTGAGGATTCCTAAGTGCGTGTTCTCCTGTAAGTCGTAAGGATCTTACAAAAGGATTTTCTCCTTATAAGTCGAGAGGACTCACAAGGGTTGTTCACCGTGCGAACATATCTCCAGTCACGGATGGGACTCGGTTAGGGAAATGTTTATTCACGCCCGTGGATTGTATACAAGGGTCAGTATGAGCCGCTTGTAGGGCAATATTGAAGTTTGTGGGGGTTGCTTAAGAACGGGTTCAGGTCTCTGTAACTTAAGACTTTCAAATCTTATGAGCCGTGAGGGTCTCATAAGAGAGTCCTCCTTACGAGTCGTGAGGATCTCGCAAGTGTAATTTCTTCTTAGGAATCGATAGGATTCCTAAGTGTGTTGCTCCTTTGTGAGTCGTAAGGATCTCACGCAGGTGGTTTCTCCTTACAAGGTCGAAAGGACCTTGTAAGCGTCTTTTAACGAGATTGCGCCCTTTCGGGTTTTCACAAACACTCGCCGGTAGTCCTGCTGTTTTTACTCACGGAGCCCTTTCGGGTTTTCATCCGTGCCCATTTTGCTTATGGACATACCGTCTTTTTTTTTTATTCTTTTTATTTTTCTAACGAGGTTGCGCCCTTTCAGGTTTTCACAAACACTCGCCGGTAGCCTTGCTGTTTTTACTCACGGAGCCCTTTCGGGTTTTCATCCATGCCCATTTTGCTTATGGACATACCGTTTTTATTTTCTTTTACTTTTTTTTTGTATCGGTTTTGGGATGCCGCAATCCACCATATCTTCTCGACATCTCGGTCAACAGCTAGTTTTAGGACATAGTGGTCCGTCATTAGTTTAAGGACGTTTCGGTCCGTTGTTAGTTTAAGGACGTTTCGGTCCGCCGTTAGTTTAAGGACGTTTCGATTCGTTGATAGTTTAAGGACGTTTCGGTCCGTTGTTAGTTTAAGGACGTTTCGGCCCGTTGTAATGTAATCCGGTTACTACTTACAGAGTTTGGGCTGAGGAAGATAGCGAGCGGACATGGTCGTCGTCATCTATCATTAGCCTAAGCCGTGACTCATCAAGCGTAGTACTTCTTCAGGAAGCGACCGTTTATTGGTCGGAAAGGTCTTTCGCCATGCATGTCCATGAGTAGATAGGCTCCACCCTGGTAGACCTTGTCTATAATATACAGGCCTTCATAGTTCGGCTCGAATTTTCCCCGCTTAGCGCGATTGGGGATCATAGGTCTTTTGACCACTAGCACGAGTTCGCCTTGGCGGAATGTCCTCGGCCTGGTCAATCTTTCATATGAGCACGTCATCTTTACTTTATAAGCCTCCAGATTTTGTTGCGCTATGAGCCGGGTTTCATCAAGGGCATCAAGCTCCTCAAGCCGAAGGTGAGCACTTTCTTCGTCCGTCAGCTCGTAATGGACTGCCACTCGTAGAGAGGGTAACTCTATCTCGAGGGGGAGTACTGCTTCTTTACCGAATACCAACGCGTATGGATTTGTGTTTGTGGCTGTTTTGAACGTAGTTCAATACGTCCAGAGAGCTTCTTGCAGTCTCTCGTACCAGTCCTTCTTGTTTCGGGACACCGTCTTTTTCACGATCTTCATCAAAGTCTTGTTGAAAGCCTCAGCTAGACCGTTAGCTCGGGGATGATAAACTGAGGAATATCTCCAGTCTATGTTGTGTTGTTGCGCGAAGCGGCTGATCTTGTGGCTTCTGTAGGCTGGCCCGTTATCGAAGATGATCCGTCGTGGAGTTCCAAACCGATAAATGACGTGCGTCTTGAAGAAATGGAGGATATTCTCCGTCATCACTTCCCTCAGCGGTACTGCTTCTGCCCATTTGGAGAAGTAATCAGTCGTCGCCAAAATGAAACGATGTCCTCTGGACGATGCCGGTTCGATGGGGCTGATTACGTCAGTCCCCCACATTTCGAACGGCCAGCTGGCCACTATTGGATGTAGAGGATTTGGGTGCTGATGGATAAAGTCCCCATGAATCTGGCATGAATGGCATTGCTTCGCATATTCGAGGCAGTCCTGAATCATCGTGGGCCAATAGTAGCCCATCCATTTAATCTTCAACTTCATTTTCGGTCCTGCTTGGTGAGAACCGCAGAGTCCATCGTGAACTTCCTGAACGACTCTTTTCGCCACTTCAGGTCCCAGACATCTCAACCACAGAGAATCAAATGACCTCTTGTATAGAGTATCGTTGACGAAGGCAAAAGATAGGGCTCGCTTCGTGAGCTGATGTTTTGAGGACGCATCTTCAGGCGTTCGACGAGATTTGAAGTAGTCTATGAAGACTTCTCTCCAATCTTCAACCTTCTCCGGGTCTTTTATTTGCACAGCCATTTGCTCAATCACTCCTTTTCCTTCGGATGATTCCGAAGATATCTCTGCTGGGGCAAGTACCTGACGGCTTTGTACCACGATTTTCACGTCATCGAGGTTCTCATCGGCCAGTTCTTTAGCGAGCTTAGCTAGTGCATCTGCTTTGCTATTTTCCGCACGCGATATGCTTTCCAGCATATAGGAGGGAATTTGAGTCAACAGTTGCTGTACTCTCTCGCCATATTTCACCAGTTCTGGCTTGCACGTCTGGTAGTCGCCGTTTACTTGACTGACGACCAATTGAGAATCTCCGTATATAATGAGGTTTTCAATTCCCATATCGATGGCGATCTCGAGGCTTGCTATCAAAGCTTCGTACTCAGCTTCATTGTTCGTCCTCGGCTCTGTTAAGGAGAAGGCGAAGCGCATTATCCCTCCTTGTGGGGTCATGAAGATGAGGCCTACCCCTGATTTGATTACAGGGGTGCTCTGTTTGCGCTTCTTCATGGAGGACGCTCCATCAAAGTAAAGCTCCCATCGGGTATCATTACCGTCGATCGCATCAAACGCATGTTTGTCTGGCAGTTCGCAATTCAAAGGGGAATCGGCGGGTATCGGATGCTCGGCGAGGAAGTCGGCGATGGCCTGGCCTTTCACTGCCTTAAGAGGCTGATAGGTTATCGAAAACTCCATTAAGAGCAAGGTCCATTTAGGGAGTCTCCCTGTCAATATTGTTAGTTATATGTATGCCCTAGAGGCCATTACTATACATAGGATGTATATTGTAGTGGATGCTGGGGCATATATAGGGAGGACTTTCTTGCTCGACATGATAGTATGCTATCTGGTTGCTCTTTACCTTAACGTGTACACTGATTGTCTCTCTGTTACATGTTGGTAAAGCCCTTAGGATGTGTACTTGACTACCTGGACTATGATGTGGATCATACTAGTGGGGACATGGTAGTCCATAAGTACATCCTTCAAAGTCTCTAGTCGTGGGTGTATCGAGACGGGGCATCGATATACCAGAGTAGACTAGCGTATACCTTCTCGACCCATACAGATGGGCGATGGATGATCCCATATCCATTGGTGTTTGACATCAGAGATGATATACGGGTGCTCAGTGGAGACTGGGTACACTGGACGGACTCGCCGAGAACTCCCAGATGGTATTATACCTTACGTCAGATGGCAGTTCTCTGGTGACACTGGTACAGAGTAGTCTGTTGACCCGAGATCGTCATAGAGTCTTGTGTGGTTCCCACTGTGCTTTGATTTTCATCTTACCACGTCCAAGAGGGCATGCAAAACGGTGGTTTTTGGGTACAGTCCCGAGTCACATGGAGGCAATGAGCGATAGGAGGGGATTCGTCTCTCCCGGTATAGGGAGTTGATGTTGCGCTATGTTCGATTGGCTATAACCGGAAATCCCTGGCCAGGGTTGCTGAGATTTACTGGTAAGTGTTACCAGTAGTTTCTCGAATTGTTATAGACCTCATATCGACACGACTTATCGAGCTATTGGGGTCTGACGTTTACCACCCCTAGACGAGATATGCGACATATCAGACGATCAGACCGGACTGTACGGTAGTGTTACTGGTTGGATTCACTGGAGTTTGAGCGGGCTTGCTCGTCGATCTTCAGATCGCTCAATACCCGGGTGGCCGTTACGTTTAGCAGACCGCTTGCGGCTTGTGGGTGTTTGATATGATCATCACCTGCTGCCGGCGTATTGACGAGTCTTTAGAGTCCTACACAGAGGTTTCCTGGCTCAAGCGAAACGAAATAGGAGCGCATATGAGATATGTGCGGGACCGAGAGTAATGCGTGTATGTGATACCGTATTACATTCTCGCGATAAATGTATCGATTAGGTTATATGCGATATACCCTAATTATCGAATCAAGGATTGATTCGATAAATCGATACATTGGATATTAGTCCGTTATATGCGATATGACCGGATCGTTAAATCAAGTGTTGATTTAATGATTTAATGCATAATTATATATTTGATATATTACTTTGCATTAACTAGTATCGGTTCACTTTAAATGGATTTTCTCGCTCGGATGTGCGCATTGCATATGCGATATGATTTTGTGCACTTGCTTGTATCATGTTTGATGATGCATGCAAACTTGGGTTTGTGTAAAGATTGAACCATGGTTTTATGAGTGGTTAGGGTTTATTATTTTCTTATTCATTTATTTTATTTAGTTATTCATTTGGAAAAAGAAAAAGGGTGAGAAAATGGTGGCTTTTCTTTGTTTGTATATGAAGCTTCATGAAGCTTTCATTAAGTCACCATTTTGTCTCATGTTAAAACCTAACCACTCCACTTAACTATAGTTCTCTCTCTACACTTAACCATGGTAAGAGTTATGATAAGAATGGATTTTCTTTTCTATTTTAATTAATTCTCATCATAACATTCTTCTTCTTCTTCTTTATTTCTTCATGGAAGAAAGCTTGCTCCATTAATGGCAAGTGATGATAAAGAGTGAGAAATCCAATTCTAAAGTGAACCCACTTCCTATTTCTTCATCCTCTACCTCTTGCCAAGTAGTAGAGTGTGTTTCCTTCACAAGTTTTCTTGACTTGGTGAAGTTGGAGCTTGATCTAGCGATGCCTCGATGTAGATCATCTTCGGCATGGACATCGACGACCTAGCTCACCATTTCTCCGACGAAGCCGATGTTAGAGCCCGGGAATTCATTTGGACAGCGAGGGGACTTCGTTGCGGAGCTATGGAGGTGGAGCACCAGATCTACAAAGTTTGTATTTCCGTTTACTTGTAGTTAAGTGTTAACTAGTTTAATGTTTCGCCTAGAAATCTAGCCAACGATCCGTTCTAGGGTTTCTCGGCACCGTTTAAATCTAAAATTGGCATGGTTGATGCCTTGTGAGACCTCATTAGGGTGCCTAGGAACCCTACAAATATGGCCTTCGACATTAGATATTTAAGGGGGTCCACCTTCGAAGTGAGACGGACTTCATGCGCCAACGCATAGTGCCTGAGCTTTGTTATTGCGAAGATCAACGTCAAGCAGTGTTTTTCGATGGGGGAGTAGTTGCTTTCTGCCCCCAGGAGAACTCGACTTAAGTAATAGAGAGATTTTTCTTTCCCTTGGCCATTCTCTTATGCCCATAATGCGCCTAAGGAACCTTCGAGGGCGGTTGTATAAAGAATGAGAGGCTTTCCCTTGACCGGAGCAACCAACACTGGCGGGTTCTGTAGATACTGCTTGATCTCGTCCAGCACGCCTTGGCATTTGTGATCCCAGACGAACAGGGTTCCCTTCTTCATCAGATGACTATAAGGACGACACTTGCCAGAGAGATTGGCTATAAATCGCTGGATATACGCGAGCTTTCCTTGGAGAGACCGCAGCTGTTTGAGAGTCCTTGGCGGAGGCATTTTCATGATTGCCTTGATCTTTGATGGATCTATCTCGATACCTCGGTGTCGGACGTTGAATCCTAGGAATTTACCTGAGGACACCCCAAATGCGCACTTGAGAGGGTTCATCTTCAGGTTGTATTGCCGAAGACGTTGAAATACGGTCTTCAGATGCTCTAAATGCTCCTCGTATGATTTGCTCTTAACCACGAGGTCGTCGATATAGCATTCGACGATTTCGTGTTTAAGGTCATCGAAGATCTTTGTCATGGCCCTTTGATAGGTGGCACCGGTGTTCTTTAGACCGAAGGGCATCACCTTGTAGCAGAATATACCCAAAGGGGTCCGGAAAGATGTGTGCTTTTGGTTTTCGGGATGCATCTTTATCTGATTATATCCTGATGAGCCGTCCATGAAGGAGAAAACTTCGTGAGTGGACGTGTTGTCTATCATCAGTTCGGTGACCGGCACTGGGAAATCGTCCTTCGGGCAGGTTTTATTGAGATCTCGAATGTCCACGCATATACGCACTGTCCCGTTCTTCTTCATCACTGGGACGATGTTGGCGATCCAATCAGGTTACTGAATCTCTTGGATGAAGCCAGAGTCGATTAGTTTCTTGACCTCGGCATTGATACTCATCTCAAGCTCAAACCGCATTCTTCTCAGCGCCTGTTTAACTGGCTTGACGTCTGGGGATATGGCCAGTTTGTGGACAGCAATCTCTGGGTCTAATCTTGGCATTTCAGAATAATTCTATGCGAAGCAGTCTCTATGCTGCATAAGCACGTCTTTTAGTGCAGCCACCTTTTCTTCAGACAGCAGCTCGCTGACGAATGTCGGCCGCGGGTCGCTTGTAGTCTCCAGCTCAATCTTCTTGAGCTCATCTGCAGTGGTATGTATTCCATCTTCCAGCTCTTTCAGCGCCGATGGAAACTCTGCAATCATCTCGTCATTATTGTTTTCGAAGCACCAGGGAAGGCCATCCATATCCTCGGGCTCTTCTTTTGATATCGTTATCATATGACAAGTACGAGTACGCTTCCAGGACCGATGTAGGTCTGGGTCTATCCTCGCTGTATGCGCGGCTTTTGGTTCGTTCTTTTGTGGTGGACTTATCCTCCAGCTGCTGGATAGAGCAAACCTGCCTTGCTGATACTGGTCTTCGACCCAGTTCTTGAAGGTGAAGCAGTCTTCGAGAGGGTGTCCTATTGCTCGGTGATAAGAGCAATAGCCCGGATGAGAGACCTCGTTAGCTTGCTCAGGGTGTTTGGACTCCGAAAGTGTAATCATTTGATGTTTTAAAGCGAGATCAAGTATCTTCTTTGTCTTGTCTTGTCTTGAGGGAAAGAATATGCTCGACTCATCTTCTTCATGAGGGACAAATCCAGACCGCCCAATTCCCGATCACGTGACTTTTTGGTCCCGCTTTGTCGTTGTCGAATGCCTTTTCCGCTCTTTTCCTTATTTCTGCCTTTGCGTCGGGCCTTTTGCATAATAAGTTGATAGGGAGGAGCATTTTTATCTTTCGCAGCCTGTTGAAGAAGGCGTTGCGTCCTGGCTTTCTCGTAGATGGCCATTTCGCGATTATGGTCGTCCCGAGCTTTTTGACCCGCTTTTCTTATAAGCTTTTCCATTCTTTCTTCAAATGACGGACTCGGCATTTTGATGGCAGGATCTAGTTTTGGTATGGGGTCAGCGTTTTCTGACAGGGCGTCCTCTTCTTCATCGAAGTTATATATGGCGTAGCTACCATGGACTCGTTCCCATTTCCCGGATTTCACATACCCAAGCCTAAGCGTTTCCATTCTCCCGTTGGGCAGCTTGCGCTGAGTCCCAGGGATATCCCAAATCCTGTTGTAGAACCGAGCTTGCCGAATAGTCTGTTTGAAAGGTACCCCTTGGCGCTTCAATAGCCTTTTTAGTCCGTTCGTGTAATATCTAGGCAAACGGATGGGTTGGATCCTGTCAAGTATAGAATCCGTGCCGTGCCAGATTTCTTTCTCCATTCTTGTTTCCGTGGACCGATAGAATAGGATCGCCCTTTCACCTTTTCGCCTGGGAGGGACATAAAATGTTTGCAGGTCTTGCACATTGTAAGCTTCAAGTGCGTCAAGATCTTTGTAGTGCATCCATGGAATTATGGTAATTTGCAAACTCTGATCATCACCAGGGAATGCTTGTACTGACGGCCGACTAGAGAACACAGCATTGACCTCATCTTCCAAGTCGCTTCCGAAGATCAATATGGGGGCGGACGGTCCCAGGTTGCTGCGTCGAGACGGCCCAGCGTAAACTATCTCTTCTTCTTCTTCGATATCACTCCCGAGAACAGGAATGGTGGCGATAGCTTTGTTTTACGGCTTGTGACACCTTTCTGTGTCCTCGCAATCCGGCAAGAAGTATTTTGCATCTTCATATTTGCGGACTTCGTTCACGGAGAACGGGTTCAGCTCTCCTGTTACGGTATACTCGAGACCATCCTTAAAATATTTCATACACTGGTGCTGTGTAGAAGGGATGATGTTGTACTCGTGTAACCAGGGTCGGCCGAGCAAGGCATTATAGCATGTCTTGGCGTCTATGACGTGGAATTTAATGTCCGTAACAAGCAGCCCGAAGCGCAGCGTTAGTATCACAGACCCAAGAGTCCGTGATGATTGAGAGTCGAACCCGGAGATGGTGATCTTATCCCGAGCGACGTGCTGGATGCTCATGCAGATTTCCTTCAATACCCGTACATTGAGGAGATTGACGGAAGACCCATTGTCAACCAAGATCTTGCCTATCTTTATATCGTGGCAGTTCCCTGAGACATAGAGGGGAAGATTGTGTTCGCACGTCCCAAGGAGGAGGTCTTCATCACCGAAAGTGACATCGGCTGTTTGCACTTCTTCCAGCTCGTCCTTCATCTTTGCTTCGGCGAGAAAAGGTTGGAATTGCTCCGGCTCCTGTAATGCTTTGATCAATGAATCTCTCGTCTCTTTTGATAGTAAGATGGCACCGAGAATACTGAGTTGCGAGGGTAACTTCCTCAAGTGTTCCAGAACGTTGTAGTCCACCTTATTTTTCTTCGGCAGGTCCTTGGCGGTCAGCTCTTTCATGACTTGGTCATCTAAGGCGATATACTCAGCGACCTTTTCCTTTCCCTTATCTTTTCTAGTTGCAGGTCCGAGATTCTTTTCTGGAAGCGTGCGATTGTGCAGCTGAATATTTTCGCAGGCCTTTGGTTCTTCCTCTTTCCCTAAGATGGATTCTTTAAAGAGAGGGCCCAGAGCCATTTCCTCGTCAGAGTCGCTCCCAAAGGTGAGAACCTGTGATCCTCCGGCATTGACCGTGCGACAGTTACTGGTAGTTCTTTTGTTCTCCTCGGTCGTACTTCTCTGCTCCCTACGAGTTTTGCGTTTCATCCATTTAAAATGTTGCCGGTGAGCAACATATCCCTTCCACCATCTTTTAAAAGCGTCACACTCCTCAGTGGGGTGCGAAATCTTTCGATGATATGAGCAGTAATTAGGATGCATTTCTGCTCCACCGAGAGTGTTTTCCTCCGAGGGTGGCAGCTTCATCCCCATTGATATGGCTTTAGCAAACCTTTTTCTCGTCTTGAATCTGTTTTTATCCGCATCGAATGTCTTTTGATTTGGCGGGAGTGCCTCGACTCTTTCATCTAGTCACCGGCATTTGGCTCCTTCTAATATGGCCATCTCATGCTCCCGATCGGCTTTACTTTTCAGACGAATCTCGTTCAGAAAGGCGTCGATCATCTCGTCTGACGGCCACACAAGTTCCGGCTCAGGCTCTGCCTCCAGTCTTTCTGTGCAGGGCGCTTCTTCATTGTCTAGCGACGAATGAGAGATCACATGGCAACTTGCTACGTAATCCTCAGATCTATCTGACGAGTCTTCCCCATCATTTTCGTCCTCAAGGACATGGCTGAGGAACTCTTGAAGCGTGATGGGGGTCCGCGCTTTCTGATTATATTCTTCCAGCGCGTCGATCTGTTTCTGCGAGTCCGTGCGCTTGTCACCATGCTCCACGGGCTTTTGGATCTCTTCTTCTTTTTCGCAGATTTTGACGGCTGGGTGTGAGCGCTTGGGCCTTCACCACCGATCTTTGAATGGGGGCGTGGCTTCAGCATCCCTTCGATGATCTAGGGTTCCAGCGGGTTCTCCCACCTGATTGCCGGGCATGTCTGAGCTCATTCAGCATCCTTTTGGTTTTGGATGAAAGCGCGACCTCCCATGGGGCTTCTTCAACGAAAGAACAATTTGCCCCCAGTGTGTCCGTCTTCTATGGAATGTGCGGTTGTGGTGGGTTTATCTTCCACTTCTCGGACAACGCAAACTTGCCCTTTAGGTATTGATCCTCGATCCATCCCTTAAAAACGAAGAAATCCTCGATCGGGTGACTTACCGTCTGATGGTAAGGGCAGTAATTGGGGTTATTCACCTCGCTGGGTTGTGGCGGTCGCCTTGGATTCGGCAAGTTAATAAGCCTGTTACGCACAACCAGCTCGAATAGCCTCTTCGTCTTATCCCGCAGGAATGAGTAAGGGCGCTTCATTTTCTCATTATAATACCGTCGTCTCTCTTCCAATTGATCCGCTAGCTTTGGGGCACTGGGTTGCTGTTGAGCGTTCGCAACGAAGGTCGCCTTCCCTTTACCCTTGTCATTTCGCGGTTCTAGCTTCGGGGGAGACGGTCTGTGACCCATTTGATCCATCTGGGCTAGCTTATCAATTAACGCCTGGAACGTGGTTGGTTTAAAGAACATCATGAACTGTGAAATAGTTGCATGAGGGTCTAGAGTGCCCACGAACATGCCCACCGCTGGTGCTTCTTCGATGCGCTGCTCGCACTTCGACCACAGGTTCCGCCATCGGATTGCATATTGGACCCAAGTTTCACCCGGCTTCACTCTTGCATTAATCAAAGCTGTTATCGGGGTGCGTTCGCTGGCGCTTGCGAAACGCTGGGTAAACAACAACTCCATTTCAGCGAAAGTTTTGACGGAGTCATTCGGAAGTTCGGAATACCACTCAAATGCCGTTTCCGATAAACTGCCGACGAATTAGCGAAGCAAGAGCTTGTCGTCACCGCCGGTGTTGCTGCAGAGAGCCCTGAACTGGGCCACGTGTTGATGGGGATTGCCTGTCCCCTTGTAGACATGAAATTTCGGGATCGTGTAGCCCGACGGATATTTGATCTGATCGTACCTGCTCGGATATGGTCGCCCTGTTTTGACAACTTGGCCGGCTGCCTCAGTTGCCTGATGGACTCGTATTTGCTGAGCAATGTAGTCATCTAGGGCAGCTTTGGAAATTGTCTCCTCTTTGGCTGCTGAAAGAGCCGGAGGTGGATTTGACGTTTCTCCTCTGTCATCTTCAAGGACAATCGGAGGATCTTCCGCTGGGGGATCCTGCTGGATCATCATACCCATCATATCCTGGAACAGAAGGGCCATTCGTTTTATATTGGCTGCTTGTTCCGCAGCCTCTTTGTCCTTCTTTTCCAGTATTCTCCGAAGGAATTCGGCGTCGGTTTCTTGCTCCTGGCGTTGATCCGAGGACGCTTCGGGGCTTTCTTTTAGCCTAGTGAGTGCGGCCATCGCAGTCATCATTTCTTGGAGCTTCTGCTGCTGCTCCTGAGCTTTAGTCACCGATCGCGTAAGCGGTCTATGACCTATGGATATACGGCTGTCCTCTTTTCCGGACGCCATGTAGACGGTGTGCACCACAATGCCCCCGGACTTAGGGCGTTTGAGCTCACCGCCTTCGACATTTGCCGCAGGCATAGGGACTCTCTCCGGCCTTCTTCTCTTGTGGGCAGTTGACGTTGAGGGGGCTGTTGCTGCGGGCACCCAGGTGGTTGTCGTCCTTTGCGGTTTGACTGGACGGTTCTTTTCTTCTTGGACTTTCACACTCTTCTGCCGGTGAGAGTGATATCGAATGATTACTGAATCCTGAACTCGTCGCCAGACCTTGTAGATTTTAGAGGACAGCCGTTGAGAGGGCTGCTCTGACTTTGTTTCTGTAACATTCTCCACGGGTGGAGGAGATCTTTTCAGCGCGGCAGTCGGAGAGTTCTTGCGTACCCTCCTTAGCGGTTCAAAGCTGTTTCCAGTCGGAACAGCAGCATTGATTTCCACCGTCGGAGCTAGTGGGGTTAGCCCAGAGGGAGAGTTGCCCCCGGCCTTCCTTACTCGGCGCCAGTGGCGACGTCGAGCGTGTCGAGCTGTTGGGGATGGTTCGGCGATGGGGATGGTTTTGTCTTGCCCCCTGTCTAGATGAGGCGCCGCTGGTGCCAGCCTCTTGAAGACTGATGTCTTTTGAGTAGCGGTATCCAATTTGTCAAAGACAGACCTTCGAGCAGGAACGGGAGCCGGAATAGTCAGTCTTGAAAAAACCGACTCTTTGGTAGGAGAAGCCGCCTTGACGACTTCAGGAGCAGAGATGGCTATCTTCCTCGGGATGGCCACTTCAGCGGTCAGGGGCTTCTTAGCAGGCCCATCGGAGTTTAGGCTCAGTCTGGTGAAAACCGAGGAGTTAGATTTGGACGACCCGTTGAGAGGGGCCGTAGTAGTAGTGAGCCGATCGAAGACCGACTTCTTTTGCGCTTCCTCTGGCGGCGGGATATTAACGTTCACTGGCGGGAGCATGGTCCCAAAGAACAGACCGGTGGTAGCCTGAGTTACTTATTTCACAGGCATAGTGAACAGGGAAGCAGCTTGCGGCCCATAGGCTACACCTCCAGGTGAGGCGGAGAGTCGGTTGCACTTGCAGTTGGAGTAGTTCGAGCAGTTGAACGCCATTACTTTTTGATTTCTTCACCCAGCAAGAGACCAAATCTTAGTAACTTGAAACCCGAGGGCAACCATTAACAAACCGCGATTCGTTCGCGAAGACGACACACGAAGTGTGGAGTGGAAAGAGGAAAAGGTCCCACCGGGCGTGCCAGAATCTGTTCCCCTCCGAAGTACGGCGCGACAGGGATGTTTTGCCTGTGATTCGGGGCAGATGCTAATTGGTGCTATCCGTTCACCTCTCCGAAGATGCCAAGTTGATTTATGTCACCGTGTATCGAAGGATTAAACGGATGCGTCCGATGTAGTAGACTTCGTCAGATTCCCCCTCGCTCGAGGGGTTTTTGATTGTGGGGACGCTCTTCTCTGCAGGCGCAAGCCCCTGCAGTTAATTACGCTACCGCATCGCGGTAACAACTTTCTCCTTCTCCAGATGGTCACTTCGTGTTGTGTGTGTTTGTTTTGTGTTTGGTTGGCCGTGGATTATATACGGAGACTAAGTTATGTTGTCGCACGTAGGGCGTGGACTAGTCCAAATCCGTATCTTTCTTAGATTTGGGTTTGGGGGGTTGAGTTTAAGGATACGTTAGCCTCATTTGAGACTAAGATCGACTTAAACGTTAATTAAGGAAACGTTAGTCTAGTTTTAGACTAAGATCAACTTAACGGGATCGTTTAGATCCAACAAGAGAGCAATTGGGGGGCCTGTTGTTTAGTTTAATGACATTGCGGTCGATAAGTAGTTTAAGGACATTGCGGTCCTATGTTAGTTTTAAGATGTTGCGGTCAAGGTTAAGGACATCATAGTCCGTGGATTTAAGGACTCCACAGTCCGGCGTTAGTTTTAAAACATCACGGTCAAGGTTAAGGACATCATAGTCCATGAGTTTAAGGACCCCACAGTCCGTTGTTAGTTTTAAGACATCCCGGTCAAGGTTAAGGACGTCATAGTCCGTTGTTAGTTTTAAGACATCCCGGTCAAGGTTAAGGACATCATAGTCCATGAGTTTAAGGACCACACAGTCCGTGAAATGTATAGTTGTTGGGACCCGTCACCTCTTTGAAGACGTTGAGGAATTACAACGACAAATATCAAAGGAGTGAAAAGATGTACCCTTGAACCAAGGTAGATTAAGTGATCTGTAGCCCAATTTGGAAGCAAGACCAATTAATTATATTATGAGCCCATTGGCTCAGTTAAGTCTGAATTGAGGACTTATGGCCTTCTTGGGCTAAGTCCAATCAAGTTTGGAATATTGGCCCTCTGTTGGTCCATTGAAAGGGAGGCTTTGCCTCTAAAAAATCAGCCAACTTGGCTAAGGGTAATGTTAAACACTAAAGATCAAAAGTGTTAAACACTAAAGATGGAATTCTCAAACTAGTGTTAAACACTGAGAGTACAATCAGTGTTAAACACTGGAAATATAGTTCTCGATTTAGTGTCAAACATTAGAAAATAACAGTGTTAAACACTGCAAATAGGGTTTTCAAATTAGTGTTAAACACTAAGAAAACCAGTGTTAAACACTGGGAACAAAGATCTCGAATTAGTGTCAAACACTAAAAAAAGAGGGGTCACGTATGGACACGTGAGAGCGCCCAGATTCCCCTTATTTTGCTCTGCAAAAAGGTATTGAATACCTTTTATATTTTATTTTGGAGCATCACGTACTGACACGTGATGGGGATTTGTGTGCTGATTTGCCAAGGGGTCACGTGGTAACACGTGAGAGTGCCCAGAGCTTCTGTTCCTTTAGTTTTTTCTTTCTATGCTTTAGGGATCACGTGGAGCACGTGAGGCGTTGCCTCTGAGTTCTTTTCTGTGGATCTTTACAGGGGTCACGTGGGGACACGTGACCCTGTTTTTTTTTTGTTTAAAGATCCGTTTGTCTTTTTAGGATTAAATTCTTAATAGGGTTAAACCCTAGCTAGAGGAATTAAATTTTTATTTTCTTTGGAAGAATTATATTCTTAGATAGGGTTAAACCCTAATTTTCCTTCTGTGGGAATTAAATTCAAGTTCTAGCATAGGGTGAAATCCTAATTTCATTTTAAGAGGAATTAAATTCCTGTGAGCTTGAAAGAATTGAATTCTCAATTAGGGTTAACCCTAGTTCCGTCCATCTTGAAGAAATTAAATTCCTATAATTTTTGGAGAATTGAATTCTCACATAGGGTTAAACCCTAATTTTATCTTGGAGGAATTAAATTCCTATACTCTGTGAGAATTAAATTCTCAAAACTCAATTCCTCCTCTATGTTTTATATCTGCATGGCAGGATCTCGATCCGATGAGAATTAAATTCTCAACCTATGGGGAGATGTGCACTTTGCAGGTCTTCCACCAGAGAAAGAACTAAGTTCTTATATATATATATATATATATATATATATATATAAGAACTTAGTTCTTTCTCTGGTGGAAGACCTGCATATATAAGAGTTAAACTCTTAGATTGAGAATTAAATTCTCTTTTTGAAGTTTTTATCCCCTTTCTTTTCTTACCTAGGGTTTTTCTTTGTAGAGAATCAAATTCTCCTTTCTTTTCTCTCTGAATTTTCAAGATTCCAAAGCTCTATATCTCCAAAACTCTCTCTTTTGGCTCCTATTTATAGGAGAAGGAAAAGAATCAATCTGTTTGGTAAATCTTTCATTGAAAGATTTGATTTGTTTTCATCATTAATCCGGTCCTTTAGATTATTAGGTGAATTTTATTCACCGTTGGATTTTAAATCCAAAGATATTCCTTTTGTTATTTTGGTGAGATTTAGGGGAAATCTTTCCTTGTCCAAGATTTTTCCATAAATTGTTGATATTTAATCACCCTGGGATTCTTAATCTAGCGGTTCTCCATAATTCTTCTCCATTTTGGAAAGATTTAAATGATATTTTTCAGAATTTAATTCTATTGAACAGTAAGGCTTTTAAAGACAGTCACATGTGGCCACGTGACCTTTGGTCACGTGTCAGCACGTGACCCCCGGTCACGTGTCAGCACGTGACCCCCGGAATGGACTCCTCTTCTGCGCTCTGTTCTTTGCCGCTGCTTTAACCATCACGTGCCAACACGTGACCACTGGTCACGTGTGAGCACGTGATGCCTCTTCTGAATCTTTTTCCTGATTTTTAATCAGGGAACAAGGTGCATACGATCTCGAAATATTTTTAAAACATTTTTCTTTAGAAAATGTGATTTCTATTATAAATAAAACTTATATTTTTAATAAATAAATATATATGTAATTAATATCAAAATATCTATTATTAATATTTATAATATTCCACATTTCCAAAATTTAAGAAAAACATTCCATTTACAAGAAAATACCATACAATTCCAATAACTCAAATAAATACCTTATACTTTAAAACTAGGTCATATTCACTAGAAATTTCACATTGAATAAAAGAAATATCTATGAAAACTCTAAAGACGATAATTAAATACTTGAGGTATATTTTGAAAGTATAACATAACTATTTTACATAAAAAACCCTCAAGTTATACTAGATCACAATAAGGACCCTCGTAAACATAGGTTTAAGCGGGACCAGTCTCTTGAGCCTCAGAGAGTCGGAGATATGAGTGCTTGCCTATTTAAGGTAGAAAACTTAACAAACGGTGTTATCGACAAGTTAATTATCTTTGAAAAAGATACAAATCCTGCCGTCCATGTGCAGCAGTTACCGATAGCACCGAAACATAATTCAGGACTTCAATTTCTTTTCTAATTGTCTGACTCAGACTGAGTCTCAATATAATCAATCTGACTTGAATATGATTCAAGTATCAAACTACAATACAACATAGATCTATGAATCCGGCTATTCAATCTAATCAATCTTTATTGACTGAACCGAATCATGGATATATTCCATTTATATGATCATCCATTATATCCGTTTCATTACTGATATCATGGTTTCGGTAAGTCATCCATCTATATATAATATACAATTCAAACAATACAAACAATACAATCAAAATATCGCGGGTTTATAAGGGGTAGATTGGTACGGAAGGTGTTAGAAGTGGCACGAGACTGCAACCATAAGACACCTAATCTGAATCTCCATTGTTGTTATACTATGGCTGAACGGTTCCTTATACTCCGTATACCGCAGTCTCTAGTATAGTGAAACTCCTCTCGTATACACTGGCCTCTTCTGTACCAAGTTACAAACAACAGCTTTAACAATATATTACAACTTTAAAAGTTGCACCCTCTCTCTGTTTATTCTATTTCTCCCTCATCTTTGGGACTTACCGAGCGATTGTTCGCTGATGACGTTCCTTTTCTTTCTTCTTTGGAATATTGTCAGGTGGATTGGACCTTCAGAAGATCGAGCCCACCAGCGAGGACTTGGACCGACTAGCTTTCGACCCAGAGCTCTAGATTTCTTGTACACATTTACATTTCTGTATTTTTCATTTCTGTTATGCCACTGTTTAGGTATTGCTTTTCATTCCATGTATTTACCTTTCAGATGTATTGTAAAAAGAATTTTAATAAATAAAGTTGATGATCAATTATATCTATTGTCACTGTCTCTTGTGCATTTTACTTATATTGCTTAGATATGCTTAGCGTGTTTACTTCAGAGTAAATACGTAGCGGTCTTGTCGCGTCTTCTGCCCGTATACTGGGAAGCGGGACATGAAAGGTTTTGTTAGTGGCCCATGCAGGTCAGTTCAGCGTGGAAAACCTAAGCAATATAAATCAAGAACCAACAGCTAAAAACATTCTTTACAATTCAAATTCCTTGAATCTTACAATTTCATATACTTTGAATCCGTCCTAACCCAAATTTTTCTTTCAAGGTTATGGATTCCCCAAACAACATCAGCACGAATGTCAACAACACTCCCCCACCACTACCATTCACACCTACCGTAGCTGCTCCGATCAACGAGCAGACGGTTTTGCTTGAGGCGATCCGCAGCTTTCTGAAAGGACAGCGGCAGCAGACTGCTATTCTAATGAACCGTCCCGAGGCAGAAGCACCTGGAGTGAAGCAATTCAGGGCCTTACACCCCAAGCAATTCTCAGGAAAAGAGAGCCCTTTAGAAGCTGAGAAACAGGCTCAAAGCATTGAAGATGATCTGGCAGCAGCACAAGTGCCAGAGATAACTTGGGTCCGAGTTGCGAAGCTGCAGCTCACAGACAATGCACGGGTTTGGTGGAAGACGGAAGAAAGCCGTCTTGATCAACTCATCGAATGGAAGACTTTCTGCGACATGTTCGACGCAAAGTATTTCCCAGAGACTACCAGGTTCGACTTGGAACAGCAGTTCATCCACTTACAACAGGGTTCGATGTGGACCAAATCAGTGGATGAATACGATACTGAGTTCACCATACTCAGTCGGTAAGATATGTCTCAATAATTTGATTTTTTAATAAATCACATACTACACAGCTAACACAATACTTTAACAGATTTGCGGCACACTTAATATCGAAAGATGAGATCAGAGCCCGTCGATTTCAACAAGGGTTAGATTCGGAGATCCAGGCTGCATTAGCCACAGGAGATTTTTCGACTCATGAATCTGCTCTGAAAGCTGCACGCCGTTATGAGGCAGTGGTAAAGATGAGGGGCAGATCTCAATCTGCTGGAGTTAAGCGCCCTGCCATCCAGATGGAAAGAGGAGCCTCTTCAAGGCCACCATTTGTGCCAAGGAGACCGGGAGTACCGATCAACCGGCACAGCCCAACATTTTGCACATACTGCATGAGAGATGGGGATCTGACGAAAGACTGTCGGCATGCAAATCGCCTTTGCTTAGTCTGCGGCTCATTTACTCACGATATTTTGTCTTGTCCTCATAGAAAAAAACCATATGCTTCACACAGGCCAGCAATCACATACCCGCAGAGACCAGCCCTTCAGGCACCTGCTCCAAGACTCGCCCTCCCTGCTCCACCACCTAGAAGACCATCGACTACACCTCCTCCCCGTCAGTTCCATCAAGCTCAAAAGAACCCACCTCAAGGACCAAGGAACAGACAGAGGAATGCTCCTCCGGCCAGGAGGAATATACCATGGCGGCAGGCTTTCACGACGACCGTGGAAGAAGCTGAGGCCACTGGTCAAGTCATCACTGGTAACCCTTTCTTCTCAAGCTTTTCTTTCAGTCTTAACACCTACCTAAATATTTTTCCCTATATCTAAAACATATCCCACATACCTTAGGTACAATCTTCGTAGCCTCACTCCCTGCACTCGCACTCTTTGATACTGGAGCATCTCATTGCTTTATGTCGCAACAGTTTGTCCGAACTCATGCGATACCAGTCACACCGCTTGTATCCAGCAGGAATGTCAGTTCAGGGAACGACGTTCTAAAGGCAACAATGGGATACAGCCTATGTCCAGTGGTCGTCTGCAGCAGAGAATTCTATGCTGGCTTCAAAGTACTGGACATACCGAACTTCGATGTGGTTATAGGTATGGATTGGCTCGGAACCTTCTATGCTACAATTGACTGCCGTTAAAAGAGAATAGTATTCGAGATTCCTGACCATCCGGTCTCCTATTTAAAAAGTGGAGACCATACCCTAGATCCAAGTACTTACAAGGAGAAGCCGAGGGAAGCAGTGATTGCAGCAATTCAAGCGGAGGAAAGATCAAAGCCAGAAATAGTTCGAGAGTTCAACGATGTGTTTCCTGACGATATATCAGGTTTGCCTCCCGAACGAGCTCTTGAATTCAGCATTGATTTAGTTACAGGAGCACAACCAGTAATCAAAGCACCGTATCAACTAAGTCCGGAAGGTTTAAAGGAGGTCCGAACTCAGTTGGACGAATTATTGGCGAAATGATGGATTCGTCCCAGCACTTCAAGTTGGAGATATCCAGTTCTGCTCGTGAAGAAGAAGGAAGGTTTATACAGAATGTGCATTGATCATAGAGCCTTGAACGAAGTAACGATAAAGAACAATTATCCACTCCCGCCCATCGATGATTTATTCGATCAGCTAAGTGGATCTTTTATTTTCTCCAAGTTAGATCTTCGTTCGGGTTATCATTAGGTGAAGGTCAAGGAATCTGATATCCACAAAACGGCTTTCAGAACTCGTTATGGACATTACGAATTTCTTGTGATGCCATTTGGAGTGACCAACGCACCAGCAATATTTATGAACCTGATGAATCAAGTTTTTCAGGAGTACTCAGACAGGTTTGTTGTCATCTTCATCGACGACATTCTGGTGTATTCTAAGAGTCGGAAAGAGCACGCCGAACACTTGAGAATTGTCCTGGAAACTCTACGACAACATCAGCTCTATGCCAAATACAGCAAGTGTGAGTTTTGGTTAGATCAAGTCGGTTTTCTCAGACATATTGTATCAGGCGAAGGAATCTTTGTGGATCCAGCGAAAGTTTCAGCAGTAAGTGAATGGCCGACACCAAAATCAATGAAGGACATTCGAAACTTCTTGGGTCTAGCTGGATATTACAGAAGGTTCATTGAAGGATTTTCGAATATAGCAACACCCCTGACGAAGCTCACACGTAAAGATGAAGAATTCGAGTGGTCAGAAGCATGCGAACAAGTTTTCGTAGAACTCAAGTCAAGGTTGACATCAGAGCCTATTCTCGTGATACCGGATCAAACTGGATGTTTCGAAGTATACTGCGATGCATCTTGTAAGGGATTAGGATGTGTTCTACATCAGCACGGAAGAGTTGTAGCTTATGATTCAAGACAGCTGAAGATTCATGAGCGCAATTATCTGACGAATGATTTGGAGTTGGCAGCCGTAATCTTTGCTCTTAAGATTTGGCGCCATTATCTTCTTGGTCAATGAGTGGACATATACACAGATTACAAGAATCTGAAATATGTGTTTACTCAGAAGGAGCTTAATATGCGGAAGAGACGATGGTTAGAACTCATGGAGGACTTCGATATCAACCTACAATATCACCCAGGAAAGGTGAATGTAGTACCTGATGCCCTTAGTCGCCAACCTTTAGCAATGAATCTCACCGCTCATAGAAGTTTCAACAAGACTTGTATCAGATGGAGATTGAAGTGGTCATGCCAGGTAACATGTTCATATCAGATTTTTGCATTTTTATACCGCCCAATTTTTTTCATATTGCTTATCGGTAGGTACTCTTGAGCCGTGTTTGCTAGTCAATTGCAGAATACAGGTTCTCGGCTCTAAACGGTGAAATTCATGGAAAAGCACGACAAAATCCGGGTTCCTGCCAACCACAGATAAAACACGGGTCTCCGCTCTCTATCCGTATGTTGCCACACACCAGTTTAAGAGACAAAATGGCAAATCAATGTCATTTTCATGCACAAGGCTCAATGGCAACACAAGATCCAAGAAATCTACGCGGAGCTCGAGGAAATCATGACAAAAAGATCCACATCAAATCACCTTTTGATTTGCTAAAATTATGGAAAACTCGTGAAGAAATTCTGAGAAAACACATATACCAGACTAAAGGGCACTACAAGACAGAAGAAACCACCAAATATGAAGGCCTAACTCTCCTAAAGAGCCGCGGTTCCGCGGCATAAGCATGCTTAAGCCGCGGAACCGCGGCCGTACGGTCTCTTCATGGTGTCGTATTTCAGGGGTATATGGGTCTTTTCATGAAGGGTCAGATTGTTGCCCTAGATTTCCAGTTCCCTGCCTATAAATAGTCCAGAACTTGCCGAAGCCAAGGGTCCATAATCTTGTATTTAGAATTTTAGAATACATGTATTGTTCTTCTTCCTCCTCTTATCTCTTCTCCATTAAAAACTTGTAGTGAGCTTTTGTGAGTGAAGAATGAATAAAGAAGTTCTTGTTCTTACCATGCTTGTCTTTTTATTTTGTTAACTATTATTGCTTGTAATTTTTCATTTGCTAAATTAGTTGTTGTTATTTGTGTTTGTTTCTTTCTTGTTCTCTTTTCCTTTATTCTTAAACAACCATGATGCTTACGCTTGATCCTTGCCGAGGTGAGGTCGCAAATAGCTAGTTGTAATCTTCTAACCTCTTTCTTTCTACCTTCCTCTTTTGTTTTATTTTCTTTTTGTTATGATGTGTGAGTAGTTTTCATAACTTGTTAGGGTAGGATAAGGGAAGTTTGAGAGAAGGAAATCTCTCTCACTCTTTCCTTGCCCAACATCTTAAATCGGACTCCCGTTAATTGAACCACAATCCGCTCCCTACGGCACCCTATCCTACATGATAGCGGTGATTCCGTAGTGAGACCGGTTGTGGTTAAATTAACCGGAGGTTAAGGATAAGAGCCAAGAACGGACGGACAAGCACCAAAAGGAAGAACTTATGTGTTGGAAAGCCTAGCTTATACTCGCAAGTTCCTTCCTAGTCGTGCTAATCCCCGTTGTTGCCGATTACCGTAACACCGATATTAAGAGTGGCAACGAAAGAAGTGAGCGACTCCTAACTCAAACTAACCTAATTCTAACCCTAACAAGCTCTCTTTACATATCATTTAGCACATAGTTAATCACAAACAAATCTGGACATTTGGACTTAACTCGTTAAAGCACATAGAAAAAGATTCCCATCTCCCTGCGGACGACCCGTACTCAACCGGCTAGCTACAAGCGAAACCGTCTTGATTGCGGTAATTAACTAAACTTTAACACGCAGAAACTCTAACAATCATAACACTTCAAGTTTGATGAACTTACAAATTCAATCTACCATTGTCAATCAGACCAAAGCAGCTCAAGCAAGTGATGCCAAGTTGCAAAAGATCAGGGAACAAGTAAAGAATGGGCTCAGAACAGGCTTCATCATCCATGAAGACGGATCTTTGAGGTACGGCAGCAGATTATGTGTACCAAAAGGTTCTGTTCGGGAAGAGTTAATGAAAGAAGCTCACAGCTCTCCCTACTCAGTACACCCTGAAGGTACAAAGATGTACAAAGATCAACGTCAAAATTACTGGTGGCATAGAATGAAGATGAAATATCCAGAAGCGTCGCTAAATGCTTGGTGTGTCAGCAAGTAAAGGATGAACATCACAGGAGTGCTGGATTACTTCAACCGTTACCTATCCTAGAATGGAAGTGGCAACACATCACGATAGATTTTGTGACTGCTCTTCCTCGCACCACAAAGGGTAACGATACGGTATGGGTTATTGTGGATCGACTCACAAAGTCAGCTCACTTCATCCCATTTCGAGTTGGCTAATCAACTGAGACATTAGCAAAGAAGTACATGGAGGTAAGAATCTAAGTAAGATTTTAAACTCTTCAAATATGTAGTATCTCTGATACCCATGAACTCATACAGAAAATCGTGAGACTTCATGTAGTACCGATCTGCATTGTCTCCGATCGTGACACCAGGTTCCGATCACAATTTTGGCAAAGTCTGCAAGCAAGCTTGGGAACAAGTCTGAACTTCAGCACGGCTTATCATCCACAAACATATGGTCAGTCTGAGCGAACTGTTCAGATTTTGGAAGATATGCTCAGAGCGTGTATGTTAGACTTCGGAGGATTGTGGGAGGATCACCTACACCTTGTGGAGTTTTCATACAACAACAGCTACCAAGAAAGCATAGGAACGACACCTTTTGCAGCACTTTATGGAAGAAAGTGTCGATCGCCATTAAGTTGGGACGACATCAGAGATAAAGAACTTCTTGGACCAGAAATGATAGTGACAACTATAGATGTGGTCAACACTATCAGGGAAAGAATGCGCATAGCCCAAGATCGACAGAAGCACTGGGCTGATGCAAAGCGACTTCATTTGGAGTTCCAGCTGGGAGAACATGTATTCTTGAAGATATATCCCAACCGTGGAGTAATTCGATTTGGAAGACGGGGTAAACTAAGTCCAAGGTACATTTGACAGTTCGACATACTCGAACGAGTCGGTGAAGTGGCTTATCGCTTGGCATTTCCACATTCATTGGAACGAGTGCACAATGTGTTCCACATATCCCAACTCAGAAGGTATTTGAGTGACCCCAGCCATATTCTCAATCATTCCGAGCTCACTGTACAGTCCAACTTATCTTGTGAGCAGCAACCTGTTGAGATCCTGGACAGGAAAGTGAAGTCACTTCGGAACAAGGAAGTCAACTTGGTTCGAGTGATGTGGAGAAGAGACACTCTGGAAGAATCGACATGGGAAAGGGAAGATGATATGCGTGCAAAATATCCTCACTTATTTGTAAACTAGTCCTTAAATAAAATTGTAAATTTCGAGGACGAAATTTTTGCAAGGAGGGTAGACTGTAACAACTCCAATTCTTTTGTAGATAAATTTGATTAAAAGTTAACGTATACTTAAGGTATTTACAATCCTGTGAGTGCTATAAGAATTTGATTTACTTTTAAACAGCAAGAAGGAGCTTGTAGCTCACTAGTAAGACCTTGTACTACTGAACCAAAACACCAGAGTTCAAATCCCATCAGCCACACATTCTTTTTATTTAAAATTCTTTTAATCTTTTAGAATCCCAAGAGTCTACATGTGCACAAACCGTAAAACCAAGAGTCACAGCCTAAATAAACATGTGCACGAGGCTAGACCAAGCGTCAGGGATACGTGTCAAACATCCGAGACCCCACCCCAAAGATTGGACCGGCGAGATTGAAGCTCGGGCCAGCGTCGCCGGTCTGATTAGGGCAAAATGCAACCCTAATACCCCTTGGACTCCCCCTGTTAATCCCTGACTTTTTATTTTCCTGCATTCTCCAGAGAATTAAAACTTTGCATTACTCCATATTTTAATGCATATTAATTCTCAAAAATTTATCACTCCCTAACCATAATTTTCCCTATAAATAACCACTCAATTTTTACACCCCTTCACACTGAAATTTTCTACAAAAACTCTCAAGAAAATTCCAAGATCCTTTTGTGTGCAAGTGAAGTTAACAAAGGGCGAAGCTCCGACGAACTTCCGGCGACAACTCAAGGAGTTTCCGGCAATGAAACGACGCACCGGCAACCCCCACCTCTTCCTTTTTCTCTCCTCTAGCCAATCATCCAGTAAGTCCCTACTTCTTCTTCTTTTCTCTATTCTAAAAACATTCAAAACTAAAACCCGACGGAAGCGGAGTTAATCCGACTTCCGATTCGGTTTTTCCTTAAAAAGTTCTATTTTTATCAAACACAATAATACCAAACTCTTATCTCATCACCATTAAATATTAAAAAAGGCAATAGAATAAGTTTGATATTAAAATAATAACCGTAGAAAGTTTTATTTCACTTTTACCTTAAAATACCTTCATGTTTCATTTCGACATGCTTAAATTTTTAAAACCGTATTACCTTAGAAAACTCACGAGGTAATAAACTACCTCCTCACAACACACATATCTAACATAGCATGATGGAATTTGGGAATATAGATTTGGGAAAATACGACTTTATATATAACTACCTTCAACTTATAAAACTTTTTTCTATAAGAAGTGTATTTAACAAATCTTTGCAATTGCGTCTCTACAACCCATTTTGGGAAACTCGTTCGGTATGGTGCGGATTATTGCACATTCTCGGGCCTAATAGAGTGAGATGCGAACCTCTGCAAGGAGCATACGATCTCGAAAGATTTTTAAAACATTTTTCTTTAGAAAATGTGATTTCTATTATAAATAAAACTTATATTTTTAATAAATAAATATATATGTAATTAATATCAAAATATCAATTTTTAATATTTATAATATTCCAAATTTCCAAAATTCAAGAAAAACATTCCATTTACAAGAAAATACCACACAATTCCAATAATTCAAATAAATACCTTATACTTTAAAACCAGGTCATATTCACTAGAAATTTCATATTGAATAAAATAAACATCTATGAAAACTCTAAAGATGATAATTAAATACTTGAGGTATATTTTGAAAGTATAAAAAACTATTTTACATAAAACCCCCTCAAGTTATACTAAATTACAATAAGGACCCTAGTAAACATAGGTTTAAGCGGGACCAGTCTCTTGAGTTTCAGGGAGCCGGAGATATGGGTGCTTGCCTATTTAAGCTAGATAACTTAACAAACGTTGTTATCAACACGGTAATTGTTTTTGAAAAAGACACAAATCCTGCCGTCCATGTGCAGCAGTTACTGATAGCACCAAAACATAATTCAGGACTTCAATTTCTTTTCTAATTGTCTGACTCAGACTGAATCTCAATATAATCAATCTGACTTGAATATGATTCAAGTATCAAACTACAATACAACATGGATCTATGAATCCGGTTATTCAATCTAATCAATCTATATTGATTGAACCGAACCATGGATATATTCCATTTACATGATCATCCATTATATCCGTTTCATTACTGGTATCATGGTTTCGGTAAGTCATCCATTTATATACAATATACAATTCAAATAATACAAAAAAAACATCGCGGGGTTTATAAGGGGTAGATTGGTACGGAAGGTGTTAGAAGTGGAACGAGACTGCAACTATAAGACACCTAACCTGAATCCCCATTACCGTTGTATCGTGGCTGAACGGTTCGTTGTACTCCGTATACCGTAGTCTCTGGTATAGTGAGACTCCTCTCATATACACTGACCTTTTCTGTACCAAGCTAAAAATAACAGCGTTAGCAATATATTACTACTTTAAAAGTTGCACCCTCTCTCTGTTTATTCTATTTCTCTCTCATCTTTGGGACTTACCGAGCGATTGTTCGCTGACAACATTCCTTTTCTTTTTTCTTTGGAATGTTTTCAGGTGGATCGGACCTTCAGGAGATCGAGCCCACCAGCGAGGACTTGGACCAGCTAGCTTACGACCCAGAGCTTTAGATTCCTTGTACACATTTATATTTCTGTATTTTTCATTTCTGTTATGCCACTGTTTAGGCATTGCTTTTCATTCCAAGTATTTACCTTTCAGATGTATTGTAAAAAGAATGTTAATAAATAAAGTTGATGTTCAATTATATCTATTGTCACTATCTCTTATGCATTTTACTTATATTACTTAGATACGCTTAGCGTGTTTACTTCATGGTAAATACGTAGCGGCTTCGTCGCGTCCTCTGCCCGTATACTGGGAAGTGGGGCGTGACATGTTTCATCAAGAATGTATGTCCATACCTTGAGAAATCATCCGTAAAAGTAATGAAATAGGAATAACCACTTCTTGCATGCGTAAACATTAGACCACACACGTCGCTGTGTATGAGTCCTAAGAGCTCGCTCGCTCTTACCCCGTGTTCAGTGAACGGAGTTTTTGTCATCTTTCCTTTAAGACATGGTTGACAAGTTGCATAAGACTGATATTCGAACGGATCCAAATATCCCTCTTTATGTAACTTCGTCAACCGTGTTTCATTGATGTGACCCAGTCTACAATACCATAAGAAAGTCTGATTTAATTCTGGATACTTTATTTTATGTGTGTTCTGGACGTTGAAAACCTGAGCATGATTTAATACGTATATACCGTTATCTAGTGTACCTGACCTAATCAAATTTTAATTAAGGTAGATGTGGACCACATCACTTACAAATGTAAAATCATAACTTTCTTTAGATAGTAAAGATACATCGATGATATTACATTGCAGACTAAGTACACAAAAACAATTACGCAAAATCAATATCTGCCCACTTGTCAATCCTAAGTGATATTCCCCTACGGATACAGCATCCACGCTCATTCCGTTAGCAACCCTGAGAGTCATATCACTTACCTTGATAACTCTATAGTTTCTCAAAGCCTGTAATGAATTACAAATATGAGATCCTGATCCGGTATTTAGTACCCAGGAAGTAGAGTTAATTGACAGACAGTTCTCAATCATAAACACACCCGAAGCCGAAACCACAACGTGCTTCGAATCCTAGTTTCTGGCTTTCCAAGCTCTGCAGTCCTTCCGCCAATACCCTTTCCCGTAACAATAGAAACATTCCTCCTGTTAGTTATATGTATGCCCTAGAGGCCATTACTGTACATACGATGTATATTGTAGTGGATGCTTGGACATATATAGGGAGGACTTTCTTGCTCGACATAATAGTATGCTATCTGGTTGCTCTTTATCTTAACATATACTCTGATTGTCTCTATGTTACATGTTGATAAAGCCCTTAGGATGAGTACTTGAGTACCAGGACTATGATGCAGATCATACTAGTGGGGACAGTGTAGTCGCTAAGTACATCCTTCAAATGTTCCTAGTCGTGGATGTATCGAGACAGGGCATCGATATTCCAGAGTAGACTAGCGTATGCGTTTCTTGACCCATATGATGGGCGATGGATGATCCCATATCCATTGGTGTTTGACATCAGAGAAGATATACGGGTGCTCGGTGGAGACTGGGTACACTGGACGGACTCGCCGAGAACTCCCAGATAGTATTATACCTCACGTCAGATGGCAGTTCTCTGGTGACACTGGTATAGGTTAGTCTGTAGACCCGAGATCGTCATAGAGTCTTGTGTGATTCCCACTGTGCTTTGATTTCCATCATACCACATCCAAGAGGGCGTGCAAAACGGTGGCTTTTGGGTACAATCCCGAATCACATGGAGGCAATGAGCGATAGGAGGGGTTTCGTCTCTCCCGGTATAGGGAGTTGAAGTTGCGCTGTGTTCGATTGGCTATAACTGGAAATCCCTGCCCAGGGTTGCTGAGATTTACTGGTAAGTGTTATCAGTAGTTTCTCGAATTGTTATGGACCTCATATCGACACGACTTATCGGTTATTGGGGTCTGACGTTTACCACCCCTAGACTCGATATGAGACATATCAGACGAAGAGACCGGACTGTACGGGAGTGTTACTGGTTGGATTCACATGAGAATGTACAGGCTTGCTTGTTGATCTTCTGATTTCTCAATACCTGGGTGGCTGTTACGTTTAGCTGACCGCTTGCAGCTTGTGGGTGTTTGATATGATCATCACCTACTACTGGCGTATTAATGATTCTTTAGAGTCCTGCAGAGAGGTTTCCTGTCTCAGGCAAAACGGAGTAGGAGAACATATGTGATATGTGCGGGACCGGGAATAATACGTGTATGCGATACCGTATTAGATTCTCACGATATGAGATATCGGCCGGGTATATGTGATATAGCCAGGTCATCGGATCAAGTGTTGATTTGATGAACTGATGCAGATTATATTAGTCGGTTATATGCGATATAGCCGGATTATCGGATCAAGTGTTGATTCGATAATTATATATGTGATATATTAAGTTACATTGACTAATATAAGCTCACTTAAAGATTCTTTTTCTCACTTGGATAATACATTGATATATATGTGATATATGTTAATTGTATTATTTTATTTTGTTACAAAATATATTATATATATGATATATAATATTGTAACAAGTTAAGGTTACAAATGCAACATATTTTGTAGAGTTTAAACATGGATAGGGTTTGGATTAGGGTTAAGCTTGGATGAAGCTTTCATGAAGCTTCATAAAGTTTTGACTTTGACCATTGATATTTTATGTTGATATTTATTAACCCAACCCAAACCCTTTACCCTACTTTACTCTCTACAAGGGTTAAGCCTTCATGATTGACCCATGGTTGATTTGTAACAATAACAATTAATTCATTATTCATCACAAAAAGATTTCTTCTTCTTCTTTCTTTTGAAAAGCTTTCTGGCTTTTGGATTTGTGATGATTTTGAGTGAGATAAAGAAAACAAAAGAGAGCTAAATTCCTACTTCATCATCCTCATCTATTCTAGCCACTTAGATTAGGGTGTTTGCTTTACTAATACTTGATTAGTGAAGCATGAGCTTGGGTTTGAGATTCTTCAAGGTAGATCATCTTAGTTGTTGAAGATTGGAAGCAAGCTTGCATCTTTCTCTTCATGGAACCTCTCTAGAGTCCGGGTACTTGATGATCGCAGCGAAGGGACCTCAACACGGAGCTTATGAAGTGAAAGAACGGACTACAAAGGTTGTATTCCCTAACGCTTAGATGTAAAGTTGTTTACATGCATGTTAACCCTAAGTCTCCAGTTAAGATCTTGGTTAGGGTTTGTTTAGCACCCCAAAAATTTTAAAGTAGCATGATTGATACTTGCCAAAACCTTCACAAGGTGCTATGCTAACCCTATAGTGGTATCAGAGCCGAGCTAGAGCATTAGGCGATGTCTAGACGAAGTTTGAAGTCCGATCGAACTCCGAAACCCCGATAAATCCTAGTTTCTGGAAATTTTTTCAAAAGTTGAAATTTTTCATATTAAAAATACTCAGAAAATCATGCAGGGAATTCTAAGAATTACTGTGAAGTACGAACCCATAACTCCATTAAGTCACCGTGGAACCGCGGCCAAACGATGCATTTGGCGGCGGCTCCGCGGCCAATCTTAGGAGTTGGGGGCTAATACTTCAGGGGTTTATTCTTGGGTACTTTTTCATGCTTCTGGAAATTTTTAGTTCTACTCAAGTGTTGATCTTTCTGGGATATATTGGGAACTCGTTGATTCGATTGGATAGTTTAACTTCATTTAAGTTTTTCCGGGTAATTTAGAACGTGTTAAAAGGTTCGAACGGATATCAATAACTCATTTTTCCCCTGTCGGAAAACTTTCAAGTGTTGGATTTTTCCTGAGTTTAAAACTTTCAGAAAATCATGCAAGTGAATCTGTGGACCCTGTAGAAGAACGTAACCTTAACTCGATTATGTGACCGTCAAAACCGCCACTGAACCATATGGTTTTTGGTAGTTTAGCGTTGCCACATGTGAGGCATTGGTTTGACCCTTCTACGGCTGGTTCATAGCGGCTGTGACATGTTCTGGGATTTTTTTGAACTCCGCTCAAGTGTTGAGCTATTTGGAAAATCTTGGGTGTTTGTTTATTCGATTGGAAAGTTTAACATTGTCTATTTATCTGGAATGTGATACAATATTTGGAATCCACAAGTAGTTATGAGATAACTAATTTGAATGTTATAAATCTAGCAGTTTTAGTCTCATTTGATCGGTTTCCATGGGATTTTGATGTGATCAAAAATCCGTCGCAATCACATAGTGTACGCGGATACTCGCCGAGTAAACTTAATAGATAGCCACGCCCCATAGCCCCGACCAAGTGACTGTAGGAGAACCCCGTCGCCAAAAGCATCTGTTCGGGTGCTCGCGGCAGCGGTGTTCCGCCTTAGTACATTTCATCGACGGCATCGGGGGGTGCGGCCGTCTACTAAAGTTTCCGACGAGCATTCAATCAGGATGTCGGGAATCTTATTGAATTGCCCGACTAGATATTGAAAAGAGTTTTCGATATTGAGACTAAAATGCGGGGTTTATAATTGTTAGGCATGCGATATCTAAGGAGTTCATTTGGTTAGGCATGAGATGTCTAAGGAGGTTGCGGATTCCAACTGTTGTAGTTTTACACTTTCTTTTCTGTGACCGTAAGTGTAATATATGGTGTATCACCGGTTTCATTGCTATACATCAACGACAATTGGGATACGCATATTTACTTACGTTGATGACATGTGATGTTATGTGTTGCCGTGATATGTTATATTGGATCGTCGTGTTTTGAATAGCCGGGGTTTTTATGTGAGATGAGAGTTTTTATTTTCATTCATGTAAAATTCATTGTATGTAATATTCTTTTATTGGGGCACTTCCGGGTTGAGGATGATTTCACCATTATATATTATTTATTTTTCCGCATTTGGATAGACCCAAGATGGGGGCACTAGTAACCGGGTTCTAGGGTCCAATAGGAGACCATCTCGAGAAGTCGAGACCGGGTCTCCTAACTCTAGAATCGGTAGGGTTGCTCTCCACTCTCGTAGGGGTCTTGGGGTGTGGGATTGGCTATTCATCGCGACTGTGGAATTCGCGTTTTATACAGGCTCGCATTAAAACACGGACCTCTTAGTATATCCAATATTTCACACATGTTCTTCTACTGCAATGTTCTGTAATGAGATCATATTACTACCTGAGACGAATGTTTATATTATATATATGAGATATATATTGTATATTGTTGATTTCGTTTCAAACGTGATGCTTGTGAAGCATAATTAAAATGGGACTTCATTAATGAGATTAATGAAATAAAAGAAACCTAAAGATGTTGTGGAATCGAATTTTCAAAAACAGGTAGCTCTAGTTCTTGCTTTGCATAGCGGTGTTCCTTGTAGAACATCCAGTACCTTATTCAATAAGGAAAGAGCCGAGATCCCTTCACCGGGAGTGACCTCTTTAGCAATAACTGGCAGATGCTATAACCCTCGGTTTTGTCTTTTGATTGCTTTTCTAGTTTTTTCTTTGCATAGTGGTATTTGTGAAATATCCTGCACCTTATTCGATAAGGAAAGAGCCGAGATCCCTTCACCGGGAGTGACCTCTTTAGCAAAACTAGCAAAGGCCTAAAAAACACTCCATTTAAATCATTTGATTCTATGACGATATCAAGTTCATTACGCAAAGGGTTTTCTTAAAAACCTGTCGTAGCCCTCCGTCATTTCAGATAAGTACTTCATAGTATTCGTGTTGCGTTTGTTGACCTTGTCAAGGCGTAGTGTGCGGTAGCTATTTATGATTATCTGCATAAGCATATGATGCGATTGAGTTAGGGTAGTCGTGTGACCTTGTTGACCTTGTCAAGGGTCATGCTGGTGGGTTTAATTCAATCAGGAAATGACGAGTTGAACTTGACTTGCGGTCTATGGTTTGTTGACCTTGCCAAGGTCATAGATCGCTCGGGGCAAAATATTATTGGGAATTTCAAGAGTTGAAATTTGCAATGAGATTGCATACCTTCTATGAGATAGTTGGATCCCGATACCCGCTGCGAGTAAGAGTTACTCCTGGGAGAGTTTTACACATTACAATTAGCCGATCAAGTAGGTGTCTAGAAAAGTGTCAACGGGGTTATGCCTCTGGGAAAATGAGGTTTATTTTAATTAGGTCCGTGCGAAAGCACGGGGAACCTCTCTCAAAGTACCGGCACTGGCCTGGCTGAAAGATTGGCGAACTTGTAGGGTGTAATTAATTCCGGCTTGTTTTCCTGTTAGGGTTTGAAGGAAGATTTGACTAAAACAGTGGGAGACATCCTGATTAGGTATATTAATAACCAATCTAATCTTGCAAGAGCATACGCTGAGTGTTTTCTTCTCTCTCTCTCCAGGTAGCGCCCATGTCACGCCTTAATCAAGATAATAGTACGGATGTATTGACCGATCCGCTTATTATACTGAGCTGGGGAACGTTGGTCCCGCTCAACTTATAAATGTTATAAGACAAAGCAGGAAATAGGAGATTACCAGAATTCCCGTGTCGCCCAAACGAAGAAAGTACATGTTGATGTATCTTCTTCGGGTGTGTTCATTACCGAGAACTGTTTCTCAGTATCCTTTACGTCCAGGGTATGAGATACCGGATCCGGATCCCGCAAATGTAATCTGTTACATGGGCTACAGATAGGTAGAGAACTGAGAACGGGTGATAAGTTTCAAAAGTTGGAAACGATGCAATTGTTGCAAGCCAAGCAGTTGACAGTCATCACCCTGTATTACCAAATATATTGATTCTGAATGAATGTTATTAGATACCGAACCTGATATACAACATCGTATCAGTCTCTTTATTTAGTAAAGAAGGATATAATTTTGTATTGTTGGATAATGTTTTGAACATTTCCTATATCAAGAGTTGATCTGTTCAGGCACGTTATCTAAAAGCATATACATTCTAAATCAATACACAGTTCTTAATGTACAGAACACACACAAGAGGAAGAGTTCATAAATGAACGAATCTTTCTTGAGGCATTGTAGACTAGGTCATATCGATGCGACCTGACTAGCTAAAGTTACATAAAGATGCATATTTAAATCAGTTTGAATTTACATCTTGTGAAACTTGCCGGTTATGTCACAAAGATAAGATGAACATAGCTCCGTTTATTGGAAAAGAGAAAGAGTTACTGAACTCTTGGGATTGATACATGCTGATGTATGAAAGTCCCCTGTCTATATATACCAGGACCGGTTCTTTGTACTTCATTACATTCACCGATGATCTCTCAAAATTCAGACATATGTTCCTGTTGAAACACAAGTCCGAAGCTTTTGAGATATTCACAGAATATAAGTTAGAAGTAGAGAACCAAAAACGGGTAAAAGTATTATGTCCTTTGATGAGATCAAAGAGGAGAATACTTGAGCACGGAATTCCTGGACTATTCTAAAGGAGAATGAGATTTTCTCTCAGCATTACTCCTCCGTATACACCACAGCACGTCGGTATATCGGGACGGAGCAATCGCACCCTATGTGATATGGGGTGCTCTATGATGAGTACTACTGAGTTGCTTATTTTCTTTTAGGGTTATGCACTTGAGAAGTTGCATACCTATTGAATAGGGTTCCAACCAAATCAGATGCCTACCACTCCATATATGATATGGTATAGGAAGAGCCCATCTTTTAAGGAAGTTAAGATTTGGGGTTGTCTGGCCTATGTCAAAAGAAAAATCTGGACAAGCTCGAGGCAAGGTCTGTTATGTGGAAGTTTGTTGGATATCCCAAGCATTCGCAAGGGAATATCTTCTACCAAACTGAGGAACAAAAGATGTTTTCTCAGCATGCCACCTTTGGGAAGGGGAATTTCTTGTGAAGAAATTAGTGGTCATAAGGTAGAACTGGAAGTAGTTCCAACTAAAACAAACTGCAGCTGATGATTTGGTAGAACCGGAGGATTCAATAGATTCCAACGAACCTCAGCCTCTCCGCCGATCTGGTAGGGTTTCTCATCCACCTGAGAGATACTTCGGTTTCTCTATGACAGTGGGAGCGAGGATTGCATCATGAGATGATGACCCAACTAGTTTCGAGCAGGCCATATGGAGTGGGGACTCTGTAAGAATGGCTGGATGCTTAGCGATCTGAAATGCAATCCATATACAACAACAAAGTATGGAATTTGGTTGTTTTATCTGAAGGGTTAAATCCCTATCAGAAGCAAGTATATCTTGAGAAAATTACTTGGTGTACATGGAAAAGTTGAGACTTTCAAAACTATGCTTAAGTCCATCCATATCCTACTTGCCACTGCTACATACCATGACTACGATATCTAGAGGTTGGGTGTCATTACTGCTTTTCTAAATGATGATTTAGAAGAGAGCGTCTATAAGTACACAGCCAGAGGGCTTCGTAGACAGTGGGAGCAGCGGAAACGTGTGCAAGTTGTTTTATGCGATAAATCAGGCATCGCGGAGTTGGAACATCTGTTTTGATGTGGTAGTCAAAGAGTTTGACTTCATCAAAATGGTAGATGAACCGAGTATATACCAAAAGGTAATACGGAGTATAGTGGTGATCCTCGTATAGTACGTGGATGACATATTCTTGATAGGGAAGGAGTTTCTTATGCTACGCTCGGTCAATCTCCTCTTATCACAAAGATTCTCCATATAGGATCAAGGTGATACCTCCTAAATCCTGGGTTATGGATCTATGAGATAGATCTAATTGGATGTTAGGATTCTCACTGGTTGTAGTAAGATGGTATCAATCGATCCTGGGGAGAATCACTGAAAAGATTCCAGGGTGATAAGGACGACTGAATGTCAGTCACAGGCATTGTCTTTACCCTAAGTGGAGGGACGGTATGTTGGAAGAATTCCAAGCTAGATACCGTGACTTACTAGACGATTAAAGGCAAGATACATTGTTACCAAGGATGCTACCAAAGAGACAGTCTGGACATATATAAGTTCATGAGATGAACTTCGTTCTTACCATTGTGTAACAATGGAGTTGTGGCTAATACCTAGGAACTCCCCGTCCCATTTGTAGTCCAGACATATTCTTAGGCAGTATCACCTGATCATGGAGATGGTTGATCTCCAGAGAGATCAAGGTTAGGAGAGTAGACACAGAGGACAACAGCGCGGATCCACTCACAAAGGCCTATTTCCCAGTAGAGACTTTTATGGGATGGTTGAGTATGCGATACTTCAACCACAGCTGATTATTGGGTATGCGATACCATAACAGATGGCCCTAATGCAAGTAGGAGATTGTTAGTTATATGTATGCCCTAGAGGCCATTAATGTACATACAATGTATATTGTAGTGGATGCTTGGACATATATAAGGAGGAATTTCTTGCTCGACATAATAGTATGCTATCTGGTTGCTCTTTATCTAAACATGTACTCTGATTGTCTCTATATTACATGTTGATAAAGCCCCCAGGATGAGTACTTGACTACCATGACTATGATGCAGATCATACTAGTGGGGACAGTGTAGTCGCTAAGTACATCCTTCAAAAGTTCCTAGTCGTGGGTGTATCGAGACAGAGCATCGATATTCTAGAGTAGACTAGCGTATGCGCTTCTTAACCCATATGATGGGCGATGGATGATCCCATATCCATTGGTGTTTGACATCAGAGAAGGTATACAGGTGCTCAGTGGAGACTGGGTACACTGGACGGACTCGCCGAGAACTATCAGATGGTATTATACCTCACGTCAGATGGCAGTTCTCTGGTGACACTGGTACAGGTTAGTCTGTAGACCCGAGATCGTCATAGAGTCTTGTGTGATTCCCACTGTACTTTGATTTCCATTATACCACGTCCAAGAGGGCGTGCAAAACGGTGGCTTTTGGGTACAGTCCGGAATCACATGGAGGCAATGAGCGATAGGAGGGGTTTCGTCTCTCCCGGTATAGGGAGTTGATGTTGCGCTGTGTTCGATTGGCTATAACTGGAAATCCCTGCCCAGAGTTGCTGAGATTTACTGGTAAGTGTTATCAGTAGTTTCTCGAACTGTTATAGACCTCATATCTTCGACATGACTTATCGGTTATTGGGGTCTGACGTTTACCACCCCTAGACTGGATATGCGACATATCAGACGAAGAGACCGGACTATACGGGAGTGTTACTGGTTGGATTCACAGGAGAATGTATAGGCTTGCTTGTTGATCTTCTGATTTCTCAATACCTGGGTGGCTGTTATGTTTAGCTGACCGCTTGCAGCTTGTGGGTGTTTGATATGATCATCACCTACTGCCGGCGTATTGACGATTCTTTAGAGTCCTACAAAGAGATTTCCTGGCTCAGGCAAAACGGAGTAGGAGAACATATGTGATATGTGCGGGACCAGGAATAATACGTGTATACGATACCCTATTAGATTCTCACGATATGAGATATCGGCCGCGTATATGTGATATAGCCGGGTCATCGGATCAAGTGTTGATTCGATGAACTGATACAGATTATATTAGTCGGTTATATGCGATATAGCCGGATTATCGGATCGAGTGTTGATTCGATAATTATATATATGATATATTAAGTTACTTTAACTAATATAAGCTCACTTAAAGATTCTTTTTCTCACTTGGATAATACATTGATATATATGTGATATATGTTAATTGTATTATTTTATTTTGTTACAAAATATATTATATATGTGATATATAATATTGTAACAAGTTAAGGTTACAAATGCAACATGTTTTGTGGAGTTTAAACATGGATAGGGTTTGGATTAGGGTTAAGCTTGGATGAAGCTTTCATGAAGCTTTGACTTTGACCATTGATATTTTGTGTTGATATTTATTAACCCAACCCAAACCCTTTACCCTAGTTTACTCTCTATAAGGGTTAAGCCTTCATGATTGACCCATGGTTGATTTGTAACAATAACAATTAATTCATTATTCATCACAAAAAGATTTCTTCTTTTTCTTCCTCTTGAAAAGCTTTCTAGCTTTTGGGTTTGTGATGATTTTGAGTGAGATAAAGAAAAAAAGAGAGAGATAAATTCATACTTCATCATCCTCATCTATTCTAGCCACTTAGATTAGGATGTTTGCTTTGCTAATACTTGATTGGTGAAGCATGAGCTTGGGTTTGAGATTCTTCAAGGTAGATCATCTTAGTTGTTGAAGATTGGAAGCAAGCTTGCATCTTTCTCTTCATAGAGCCTCTCTAGAGTCCAGATACTTGATGATCGCAGTGAAGGGATCTCAACACGGAGCTTATGAAGTGAAGGAACGGACTACAAAGGTTGTTACCCTTAACTCTTAGATGTAAAGTTGTTTACATGCATGTTAATCCTAAGTCTCCAGTTAAGATCTTGGTTAGGGTTTGTTTAGCACCCCAAGAATTTTAAAGTAGCATGATTGATGCTTGCCAAAACCTTCACAAGGTGTTATGCTAACCCTACACCTCCTTCCCTACCGTCATCCCCGAAACTCTTGTCCTCCCCTTTCCCTCTACCTTATTAACACCGCCTTTCGTCTTGGGCGGGGCCTTCTTCTTCTTCCCCTTGGTTTTCACCTTAGATCTAAAAGAGGAAGATCCCTTAATAAACAGAGCGGATGTCCCCCTAGATTTCTGCGGGTGCCCTCAGCGCTCCTCAACATGTTGAGAAGTTCTGAAAGTGAAACTTCCTTATCTTGAATGTTAAAATTCAAGATAAACTGGGCATAGGTAGAAGGTAGGGACTGTAGAATCAAGTCAGTATATAACTCGTTCTCCAACGTGGTCCTAAGGTCCGTGAGCTCTTCAATCCAGCTGATCATCTTAAGGATGTGGTCCCCTACAGATGACTAGACAGCCAACCTCGTTAGAAACAATTCCTTCGAGGTCTCGTATCTTGCGATACGAGATTGCTCTCCATATAAATCCTTGGTATATAGGAAAATGGAAGCTAAGTCCACTCCTCGTGCTGTCTCTTGTGTTCATAGTCCATTGAGTCTAACATGAGGCACTTGACTCTCGCACTGTCTTCTTCCCATGTCTTACGGATATCAACATCCGTGACGGTAGAATCTGGACCTGGGACGGCGGGGGCTTTGGTAATAAGGAGGTATCCCAACTTTTCATAGGTAATGGCCATCTGGACATTCCTTAGCCAATCATTATAGTTTGGCTCGGTCAATCTATTATTATCTAGCAGTAACTTAAGCCCGGTCATTTTGGTCCCTGCAATTAGGAGAGAGAGAAGAAACACCCAGCATGATACTTTTGCAAGTTTAGATTGGTTATTAGTTTATCTAAACAGGATGGCTCCCACTGTTTCTCGAATCCTCCTTCAAACCATAAAAGAAAAATTAGTCGGGATTAATCGCGCCCTACAATTCTTGCTTTAACCTTTCGGTCAGGCTAGTGTCGGTACTTCGAAGGAGGTTTTACAACGCTTTAGCGAAGTTCCTTAATTAAATAATCTCTTTTCTCTGGAGGAGTAGCCCTGCTAACACCATTCTAGACACCTACTTGGTTTATAGTATTGATTGCAAAGTGAAAAATTCTCCCGAGGAGTAGCGGATGCCCACAGTAGGATCGGGATCCAAATATCATCGTGTGATAATCTTGAAGGAATCCTACCAAAATCATCACACTCCAAATGGTATGCAACACTAGCAAATTTCAATTTCCTTAGAAACTCCCGATGTGGATTTTTTCCCCAAGCTCTTATGACCTTGACGATGGCCAAAATATCATAAGTTGCAAGTCAAGTTCTACCCGCCATTGTCCAGGTTAATTTGAACCCACCCGTACATACCCTTGATGAAGGACAAAATAGTAGTACGACTGTCCCAAAGCAACGCATCTATCTATACTACAGATGAATACCCAGCAGCTACCAATTACTATGCCTTGGCGAAGGTCAAAATATATAGCTTGAATACTACTAAATACCCATCTGAAATGACGGAGGGCTATGGATGGTTTTGGCGAAACTGTGAACATAATGAACTTGATATAGTCGAAGGAACCATGATAGCTTTTAAAAGAAGTGGTTTAGGCTCCGTATTTAAAAGTTTCTTTTTGAAGAAAACCGAGTGGTTTTGAAACCGTTCCAACGATTTAGCTTTAGTTTGTTTTCCTTACATTAATCAATATTAATGTGGTCCCATCATTTAACCCTATCATTATAGAAAAGAAACGAAAATAAAACGTACGCTTATACCATCCACATTCGCCACGGGGCCGCGTCATGCACCGTTAGGTTACTTAACTAACGGTAGAGCGAGGGCTGGACTAGCGCGGGTGCAAAACATAAGCAACATTAATTATATATCATATATCATATATATATATATTCATTTGTCTCACGCAATAATAGGCATTCCAGATTAAAGATGAATGTATTGGATATACTAGGAATTCCGTGTTTCGTTTAAGCCCAGAACGAAAGCCGGATTCCACGGTTGTGATGAATAGCCAAACCCCACCCTAGACCCCTACGGGTGTGGCAAACTACCCGCCAAATTTCCGAAGTGAAGCAACCTCTCTTAATAAAATGAGTAGGCCATTTAGCACTTCAAGAACCCGGTAGTTTGTGCACCTCACCTTGGGTCTATCCAAGGTGCAAGAAACAGTAAATGAAATAATACAACGGCGACTACAACCTCAACCCGGATGTGCCTCGCAAAATAATATTACATCACATTACAAATTTACATGAATGAAAGAAAAGAAAACACTCTTCTCACATCCTTCGGCTATTCATCCACGGCGATCCAATACTCCATATACACAAACCATCACAGCATCACAGATATATGCAACCCCCACTAATTGATATATTGCGATTATCAGAAGTTTAGAATCATATATACAAACACAGAACTTGTAAACGATGTTAAAACTGCGACTTAGAAATACTCCATACAACACAAAGATAATAGTATATGAAATCTGGGCAAAATCAAACATCACCTGAAACCCTAAATCCATGATTCCAGAACACCATAAAAATTACAAGACCCAATTCCATACCAAAACCGGCCAGGTCGGAAAAATTGATGATTTGGCCGGCCAAAAAGAGGAATTCGGGGTTTGTTTTTCTATGGTGTTCAACATATAACAAGAAGAGCACTCTGCAATTGTTTAAATAATTTTTAGAGCCTCTGTAAAAATCAATAGAAACTTGGATTCTAGTTTCGGAGTTATTTCGGTTTCATAACTTTATACATCGTCTAAACTGCTAGTTAAGATTTAATGGGCTTTGATACCACTTTAATTCGATGTCGCGCACCCCACGGGTTCACGGGAAGGCTGAATTTACAAAAAAAGATTTTTACAAGCTTCGCAACACCGACTAAACTTCAGGATCAATACGGAAACCTTAACTAACTAAACTACTTAGAGATTTAGTTACACGGTAAGAGTTTTATACATCCTAGTTTCAAGTCCTTCGGTTCTTCTTCTCTTTTCTCCTCTTCTTGAGCTCCTCGAAGATTGGATCGAACTTGCAACGTCGGCCTCCTCGCATCAAAGACAATCCACCCGAGAGTGTGTACTTCAAGCTCCAACCTTTAAACCGAGTTAACTAGGGTACCTGGTTTGCTAAGCTAAGTAGCCTAGAAGATGTAGAGAATGATTATGGATTAATTTGTCTCAAGAACCCTAGGTTTCTCAATACATGAGAGGTTTTAGGGTTTGAGGAAGAAGAAGAGAGCCTTGGAGGAGAGAGAGTGTTGAAGAGATAATGATATGAAGAATGACTAATGTTGATGACTATGAAGCAAATCATTTTCCATAAATAAGATCATAATGCTACCATGCCTCAATAGTCATCCAAATACAATGAGTCACTAATTAGCCATGCTTCAATCATGTACTTAATAACACCTTATACCACCACCTCATTATCCATTTAACTAAATGGATTAAACCATAAATGAGGTGTCTTCTTCTAGAAGCACTCTTGTGAAATTACAAGAATACCCCTCACCGTATATACATATCTGTATTCGTATTCCAAAAAATATGAATACAATAAGATGATAACAATCCAATAATATAATACTAGGATCCAGCTTAATCCAAAGCCCACTAGTATTATCCGTACGAACATCATCCGTATAGCCAGTACACGTATTTGATCGGAACCCTGCCGTAAAACCATATGGCATCTACATCGTTTCGCCCAAAGTAGGGAAACCCTCTGTGTGGGACTCTAAAGACTCGACGGTATACTGGCAGTGGGTTTAACCACAAGTCCGACAACAGTACTAGCTGAACGTAACGGCTACCCAGGTATCTGTTGATAATAAGGCCGATGAAAAAACTCATCCGAACTCCTACTGAGCCTATCTGTGACAATCTCCGTACAGTCTTGTCTGTTTGTCTAAGATACACTCATATTGGGAGTAGAGGGATGGTAAACGTCAGACCCCTAATAGCGCAATATATCGTGCCGGAGTGGAGCCCAATTCATCCTGAGAAACTACTGGAGTACCTACCAGTATATCTCGACTGCCCTGGCCAGGGACTTTGTGTAATGGCTTTCCGAACACAGCGCGATATCAACCCCTAATACCGGAAGAGAAGAATCCTATCTAACTGCTACTGCCTCCAAGTGCTTCGGGACTGCACCCAACTACTACCTATTTGCACGACTCTTTTAAGTCGTGGTAGGGTAGTAATCTAAGTGCAGTGGGAACACACTCGAAATGAATAGCGATGTCAATTCAACGGAATAACCTGTACTCATGCTACCCGGGAACTGCTACATGACGATATGTATAATACCAACCAGCAGTTCCCAATGAGTCCGTCCAGTGTAACTCATAACCTAATGAGCACTTATATACCATCTCCAGTATCACGTACTAATGGCTGTGGGATAGACCATCGCTCCTGCTGGAATGAGAAGCGTATATACTAGTCTACTCAGGAGTATCGATACCCCGTCTCGATAATCCTACGACTAGGGACCTGTATAAGGATGTGATTATAGACTATCCAGCCTCTACTAGTGTGACTGCCATCACAACGCTGGTAGTCAAGCAAAGATCCTAAGGGTTCTACCAATATGTATAAGCGATATGCTAAAAGAAACACATGCACATATTGAGCTAGAATCAAACCAGGTAGTATACTACCATTTTGAGCAAGATTGTTATTATAACTGTGAATATCCAAAACTTCCAATAAGTAATATACAATCCAGTATGATACAATAATGGCCTCTAGGGCATATATCACTAACAGATGTAATATATAAGCATATGTGATACTCAATACAATCATCAAGTTACAAACCCTAAAATTTATCTTCTCTAAATTTCTATATTGTATGAGAGCCAAAATCGATCGGGACCTCAAAAATATCTCTTAGAGAACCAGTCTACAAGCACATAAAATAAGCGTCTCTGAGAGACCTGGCTCAACAAGTGTTGTGCAATCTACATGACAACCACACCAAAAAAATGATGGTTGCACGTGAGAGAGAGTGTTGAGATGAGTGGATTAAAATAGACCCATATTAGAAAAACTATGAGAGGTATATGTGTATAATATATATGTAAGGTGTTTTTCGTCACCCCGTTGAGATGGGAATACGCGCACGCTTGTCAGGCATACTACAGATTCCCCCTGCCTAGGGTAAGCGGGGGTTTATTAATTGTGGGAATCCGAATCTTCGGCAGCCGCGGACTAAGCTACCGTTAATTACCCCTCGCCTTTGGAGTGAGGGAACCTGTGATTGATAGGTCAAATAGTCATGTGAAATCAGTATGCAGTGTGCGTGTGTTGTGTTTTGAAAGGGTTTTGGATATATCGGGGACCTCGCATAGTTTAGGGGGGTCCCGCTATCCGGATAGCGGGCTAGGGGTCAAGGGGGCTAGCATCCCCCTTACGGGATATGGGGCAGCGCCCCATTAGAAAAATTTATCCTAACGGGGGACGTGTTTCTGGTGTGGAGTGCATAGAAAATGAAGGGTAAGGAGCGTCTTAAAGACGCGTGCATGGCACGTAGGCGCTGAGCGCCCACGGGTTACGTGCCTGGCGCATGGGCGCCCGCAGATCACATGCCTAGCATATAGGCGCTTCGCTCCCGCGGGTCATGTACCTAGCGCGTGGGCGCTGGGCGCCAGCTGGTCGCGTGCGCAGCATGTGACCGCTGAGCGCCAGCGGGTCGCGTGAGCTGCACGCGACCGCTGGTTGCGGAGTGCCCGCGGGTCGTGTGAGGAGCACGTGGGCGCTTAGCGCCCGCAAGTCACGTGAAGCGCACACGACCGCTGGGCGCCCGTGGGTCACATGCACTGCACGCGACCGCTGGAAATACCACCGGAAAAGGGGCTTAGCTCCTGGGTTTGGAGTTGAACTCCCAAAAGGTTTATGTATAGATTTGGAGTTAAACTCCTAAAAAAGGGTTTGACTTATGGAGTTAAAACTCCAACAGATCTTGAATGGAGTTAAACTCCAAGAAATCTTTGGATCTTCTTTTAAACCTCGGATCCTCCCGGAATGGGATTTTTGGAGATGGGTATCCTTCTTCTTCCTCTCTTTTGGCAGGATCTTAGGGGGAAAAGGGGAGGTGGGACTTAAAATCTCCCATTTTAGGGATTTGATGACAGATCCGAGCTCCCCTTCAAGGTGAAAAACTATTTATTTTTGGAAAAGAAACAGTTAAACTCTTGATCTAATTCAAAAAGGAGAAGAAGGTTTTAGAACCTTGAGGAAGGAGAAAGAGTCACAGACCCTAATTTTTAGGGAGAATGAATTATCCTTTTTTTTTAATTTCATTATCATGTTGCCTTTTATAGGCTTACAAACTTTCATATAGCCCCTTGGACTTTACAAAATGGCATTTTGCCCATCCCATGCCTCTTGTGCTCATTTATTTTGCACATGGGCCGTGGACATTACAAAAATTTGGCTTTATGCCCATTCATGCATAAAAAATTATATCAAAATTATTTATTACATGATTTCATTTTGGCATGGGGGAGGCCGACCGCGGGGCTCGACTTGGGCATAGGCCTACTTGATCTGAGTTGGGCCCGCTTACTTGGGGTTGACTTTGACATTGACTTGGTCAACCGGGGTGTAATTTTCAACCCCAACAAAGTGCCCCCATCAATAAATGCACACCACACATGTGGGTCGTGTGCATGAAATTGATGGATCTCTTACGTGGATGTGACGTGATTTGGTTCCTGCTTTTGGGAAGCCAGCAATGCCTTTTTCACGACATGGACGGTCGATGCTTGAAATGTCTCCGAGAAGGAGTGTCGGTGTATGATGTATCCCCAAGAAGGAGTGCCTGTGTTAAACGTTTTCCCGAGACGAAGGGTCGCTGGTCGACGTTTCCCCAGCACGGATTATCTATAGTCGACGTGCTCCCGGCACGGAGTGGCGCCGATTGGCGTTTCCCTGAGGCGGAGTGTCTTTAGTTAACGTGCCCCCGGAATGGAGTGTCGCTGGTCGACTTTTCCCCGGCACGGAGTGTCGCTGGTTGACCTAATTCCGAGGCGGAGCATAAGTCCGACAGGTAGGACACTGGTTGACTTGTCCCCGGCACGGAGTGTCGCTGGTCGACTTGTCCCCGGCACGGAGTGTCACTGGTTGACTTGATTCCTACGCGGTGCATAATTCCGACAGGAAGGTCGCTGGTTGACTTTTCCCCGGCATGGAGTGTCGCTGGTCAACATTTCCTCGGAATGGAGTGTCTGTTTGACGTTTCCCCGGCACGGAGTGTCGCTGGCTGACTTTCCTCGGCACGGAGTGTCGCTGGTTGACCCGATTCCTAGGCGGAATATAATTCCGACAGAGAGATCGCTGGTTAATTTTTCCCCGGCACAGAGTGTCGCTGGTTGACTTGATTCCAAGACGGAGTATAATTCCGGTAGAGGTGAAGCATGATTTCGACATGGGATACATTTTGGGATGAAGCATGATTCCGCCGCAGAGGTTGTTGGTTTGATTTGATTTGGGTTGACATCAGCATCGCTACACTGGAATATGGTACCAAGAGCGAATCATCATTTTCCATGAGTGGATTTGGGGATTTTGGTTTTGGTTTGGCATTAGCATCGCTTCACTGGAATACGGTACCAGGAGCGAATCATCATTTGCCATGAGGACTTCCCTCGTTCCCAGTTTAACGACTTAGGGGTCATCTTTCCCAGTTTAACGACTTAAAGGTCATCTGTTCCCAGTTTAAAGACTTAGGGGTCTACTATTTCCAGTTTATTGACTTAGAGGTCATCTGTTCCCAGTTTAAAGACTTAGGGGTCTATGGAATCAAAAGTTTGGAATTTTGGGGATAGGGTCGGCATCAGCGTTGCTAACACTAAAGCACATGTGCCATGAGCAATTCATCATTTGCCTTTCCCTACTGTTGGGGAGCGATGGTTTATGAGACAGTTTAGGTCCCTATCACCTAAGACTTCTCAATTTTATGAGCTGTAAGGGTCCTATAAAAACATTTTCTGCATACGAGTCGAAGGGATCTCATAGGTGTACTTTCTCCTTGGGAGTCGTGGGGACTCCTAAGAGTGTTTTTCCTTCGTGAGTTGTAAGGATCCCACGAAGGTGTTTTCTTCTCACAAAGTCGAGAGGACTTTGCGAGTGTATTTCATCTCCTTTTCATGAGTTTGCGCCCTTTCGGGTTTTCACAAACTCACCGGCAGTCCAGCAGTTTTTACTCACAGAGCCCTTTCGGGTTTTCATCCGTGCTCGTTTTTCTTGTGGACATACCTTTTTTTGCAGATCTTCATCACTAGTGGGACCTTAAATGTAGTCTCGCTGGTAGGACTTGGGAGAGATTGGGATCGTTTTACGCCCGTGGATTGTATACGGTTTTGCAGGATGTATGATCCAGACCATATGGTCGGGAGAATTTTGGGATTTTTTTGGCGTCTGTATCGCTGCACTGGAATATGATACCAAGAGCGACCCATCATTAGCCGTTGGGAAATTTAGAGATTTGAAGTTTTTGTTGGTGTCTACATCGCTGCACTGGAATATGGTACCAGAAGCAACTCATCATTCGTTTTTTTACCGTGATTGCTCTATCATTTCAGTTTTTCTTATCGTGAAGTTCGCGATTGCCCTATTATTTCGGCTATTTATTCACGCTTGCCCCATCATTTCGGCTATTTATTTTCATTTTTATTTTACTCGCTGATTTTTATTGCGAGTTGCCCTATCATTTCAGCTTTTTTTTAATTATTTTAATTAATTTTTTTATTTACACATTTTTACATCCCTAGTCTAATGACTTAGAGGTCGATTGTTCCCAGTTTAACGACGTGGTGGTCAGCTGTTTTCAGAGAAAGGTTGATGTCTGAGAGAATCAGTTTCACAAAGGATTTCGGTCTCCGTTTGTATGAAATTGGCGGTCGTAGCTTGACTGTTTTTTAACACGCCTTTAGACAGTTCTATCTTTCCTGCCTTGTATTGCTTTTCGACCCAATCTTTGAAGACGAAACAGTCTTCAATGGCATGACCCATCACTCTGTGATAGGGGCAATATTTGGGGTCGTCGGTCATATTCGCTTCTTGCGGTCTCTTTGATTCTGGCAATTGTAGACCGTTTCTTAGGGCGTCTTTGAATATTTTATAGACTTTATCCCTTCTGAAGGAATAGACCTTATCCAGCTTCTCTTTCAGTGGAGATTCTCTTCCCTCTCCGAATACTGGCTTCTGAGGCTGGATGGAATTAGACCCGCTCATCCTCGCTTATTTCGATTAGCCGAAGTGTTAAAAGATTCAGCATCGTTGGAATTTCCGCCTTTGCGATTATCATCCTTTCGGTTTCTTCAGGACCTATTGTTATTTTGGGAATCAGAGGAGGACTCCTACTTTGAGTGCTCCAACATCTGAACTTTCCTGGTCAGCTCTTGGAATGTTTTGAGACCCGCAGTGCATAGAAATGGGGCCATCCAATTGTTGAGATTTTCAACGAGGAGGCTGACAGATTGGTCCTGCTCTATCGGCGGTTCACATTTGACGGAGAGATTGCACTATTGGGTTATAAAATCGGTGCTGCTTTCGTTGTTCTTTGGCTTGGTCCTTACGAGGTCGGAAATGATAATCTTATCGCTGACACTCATGAACCTTTGTCGGAATGAAGATTCCATTTGGATGAAAATAGTGACGGAGCCATCCGGTATGCTCGCGTACCAGTCGAAAGCGACATCGGTTAAGCTATTAACGAACCGGCGGAGAAGTGCATCATTGCCCCCAGTATTCCCGCACGAGGCTATAAAGTGGGCGATGTGTTGATCCGCATTTCCCGTCCCATCAAATCTTCCGAATTTGGGGATGACATAGCCGCTAGGAAATTCTACCAGATCATACTGAGCAGGATATGGTCTCCCACCACTGCTGATATCTTTTTGCGCTTCGGCTTCGGCTTCGGTTACCAATGTTTTGACTTTGTTGGTAACCAAATCCATGATTTGATCTTGAGTTAGAGGGCTACTGTTATCGGTAGCCAAGACATTTCCCGAGATACGATGCGACTGACTTTCATGCAGTCCACCCACCTTTGGATTTGAGGGAACATGCATTGGCTGCCTCGGGACACCGTTTCTCGGTTCATGAGCAGAGCCCTGTGCTTGATTGGGCGGATGAGAGGCAACTTAGGCCGTGAGCTGTAAGACGACATTTGTCAAGTCGTCAATCTTTGAGTAGAGCTTGGCCATCTCCTTGTCTTTACTTCTGAGCTGTTTTCAGAGCTCTTGGAGAAGTTGCTAATCTACGTTCTTGGGATGGAAGATTGGCTCCTCTTCGCTTTCTGAGCCCGACTCCTAATGAACCGAGAGATCTTTCCACTTATCAGTTTCACTGGGAGGATTTTCATTACCTTCCGGAGGATTCTGGTCTTGGGAAGTGACAGCCACATTCACACCAGATTGGATTTGAGATGTAATGGCCCCATCTTTACTCTTGCTATGCGTGCCCACCATTTAGACAGTGTGGACCACATATCCAGCCATCTCTTTATCTTTGGCGGTTGATTTTTCGGACCATCGTCGTGGCCCTTCGTCTTCTGGAAAGGACAGGCGAATGAAGACGGTTGGCCCGGATGGGTCTTTGGGCGGCGCTGTCTGGATTGCAACTTTCTTGAACCTCGCAGTCATGGCATTCTTCTGAACCAATTTCAGCGGTTCAAGAGAGTTAGCGAGATTTACAGCCGTTTCAGCTGTCGTTGCTGGGTAACCTCTTCCTTGGAACCCTACGATGTTCAAATCAGCAGAAGCCCTAGCCCTTTTGTTGGCTCTGTATCTGAGCCTTTTCTGTCTTAGCTTCTTGATTTTAAGGGCTTGACCGGAATCCGTCATTTAGGAAGCTATCGTGAGTCGATTGGCGGAGAGCTTAGAGAAGACACCCGATCGAGTAATTGTTAGGGGCACTTATATTTTTTGGGAACTTATAGGAATGTGTTCAGTCGACGTCCTCCTCGAGACGCCTTGTTGCTTTGTTGGTGTTTATGGCCTTACCCCCAGCTGGGGCTAAAGAAAGCCATTCAAACTTGGACTTGCGTTTGGATAGTGCTGCTCTCGAGATCACCACATTTGGCCTCCTGCCTTTCGAGGCCGGTCTATCTGTTACTAGAGCTTGAGGAGATGGGATGGCGCTAGCTGGCACGAACAGAATAGAGCCAAATGGTAGCAATGGCTCCTCCCACTGTCGTTCGAGACTGGCCGGGAGGACCGTCCTGGCGTCCATCTTCATCGTGTAGGAGATGAGAGCTGTGTCGAGAGCCGAGCTTGTCTTTGGAGATATTTTTACTGCGTCTGAAGATTGCAATTGGAACTATTAACCTATACAAAGAAGCATGATTTCAGTACAGGCAATCGATATGTATATTGATTAAATTTGCATGAACGTTTAGCCCGAAATATAGAAGGAAAGATAGGTCCCATCGGGCGTGCCAGAATCTGTAAGGTGTTTTTCGTCACCCCATTGAGATGGGAATACGCGTGCGCTTGTCAGGCGCACTAAAGATTCCCCCTGCCTAGGGTAGGCGGGGGTTTATTGATTGTGGGAATCCGAATCTCCGGCAGCCGCGGACTAAGCTGCCGTTAATTACCCCTCGCCTTCGGAGCGAGAGAACCTCCAATTGACGGGTCAACTAGTCATGCAAACTCAGTATACAGTATGCGTATGTTGTGTTTTGAAAGGGTATTGGATATATCGGGGGCCTCACAGAGTTTAGAGAGGTCCCGCTATCCGGATAGCAGGCTGGGGGTCAAGAAGGCTAGCAGCCCCCTTGCGGGGTGCGGAGCAGCGCCCCGTTAGAAAAATTTCCTAATGAGGGACGTGTTTTTGGTGTGGAGTGCATGGAAAATGAAGAGTGAGGAGCGTCTTAAAGATGCGTACATGGCACGTGGGCGCTGGGCGCCCGCGGGTCACGTGCCTGGCACGTGGGCGCTGGGCGCCCGCGGGTCACGTGCCTGGCGTGTGGGCGCTGGGCGCCCGCGGGTCATGTGCCTGGCGTGTGGGCGTTTGGCGCCCGGGGGTCACGTGCGCAGCACGCGACCGCTGAGCGCCAGCGGGTCACGTGTGCAAGAGGCAACCGCTGGGCGCCCGCGGGTCACGTGCGCTGCATGCGACCGCTGGAAACACCTGTGGAAAATAGGCTTAGCCCCTGGATTAGGAGTTGAACTCCCAAGGAGTTTATGTATAGATTTGGAGTTAAAATCCTACAAAAGGGTTTGATTTATGGAGTTAAACTCCAACAGATCTTGAATGGAGTTAAACTCCTAGAAATCTTTGGAAATTCTTTTGAGCCTCGGATCCTCCCGAAATGGGATTTTTGGAGATGGGTATTCTTCTTCTTCCTCTCTATTGGCTGGATCTTAGGGGGAAAATGGGGGGTAAGACTTAAAATCTCCCATTTTAGGGATATGATGGAAGATCCGAGCTCCCCTTCAAGGGTTTTATGGTGAAAAACTATTTATTTTTGGAAAAGAAAGAATTAAACTCTTGATTTAATTCAAAAAGGAGAAGGAGGTTTTAGAACCATGAGAAAGGAGAAGGAGGCACAGACCCTAATTTTTGGGTAGAATGAATTATTCTTTTTTTATTTCATTATCATGTTGCCTTTTATAGGCTTACAAACTTACATATAACCCATTGGGCTTTACAAAATGGCATTTTGCCCATCCCATGCCTCATGTGCTCATTTATTTTGCACATGGGTCATGGACTGTACAAAAATTTGGCTTTATACCCATTCATGTATAAAAAATTACATCAAAATTATTTATTACATGATTTCATTTTAGCATGGGGGAGGCCGGCCGCGGGGCTCGACTTGGGCATAGGCCTACTTGATTTGGGCTTGGGCCCGCTTACTTAGGGTTGACTTTGACATTAACTTGGTCAACCGGGGTATAATTTTCGACCGCAACAATATAAAATAAGACAAATCTCAACAAGACTTGAGTCTTATTGTTGGAACCTACTTATATCAAAATCTTGTATACACTCATACATAAAATATAATCCCCCCTCATTCTTTAATAAATATGTATATATATATATATATATGGAAACAAGGCAACACTTTTCTCTGGAGGATCTTAGCAACCTTGTACCGCAACTTCTGCAAGTGTCCCGTCACAACGCCAAAGATTGTCGTCAACTTGGTCGCTTTTTTCATGAAAACGCAATGCAAACCAATTCACCGCAACACCCGACGCAGATACTCCCTCGACCTGCGGCAAACAACACAAATACCAACTGTCCCACTTGCTCCTCCTGAATATTGGACACCGGTGCTTCTCATCACGTTACATTCGATATTGAGACTCTTCACTGCTATACCGAATATGTAACGACCGTGTTTAGTTCTATCTTAATAAAAAGTCGTTTGATAATTTTCCTAGCATCGTGTGTTTATTTAATGTAAAACACCTTTGGAAAAATGTTTCTATTTCTAAAAGCTTATTTCAAAAAAATTTCGAGCTTTTAAAAACATAGGCATGGAAATTTTTATAAGGTTATTATATTTACTCAAGCTTAAAAATATTTTCATATAATTTATAATGTCTTAAAAACAGTTTACATATTTTTATTACCAATTAAAATAATTATTTCATAATTAAAATGTTTTTCTAGGATAAACTGGATTTTTAAATAATCATAATAACTAACAAATATTTTAGATATGGGAATATTATTTAGTTTTATCCCAAAATCATTTTTAAACTGAAGGTAAAATAAAATATATTTTCCCAAATTTTCTCATATTTTTCTCATATTTATAATATTTTTAACAAATTTTTCAAAAGAAATTAGGTTTTATAAAAAAATGTTTTAAAAATTAGATTTGAAAAGAAAAATATATATATTGAAAAGGGGTGTTAACCGGACCCGTTAGATCTGGGATCCAACGGTCCAGAAACAAGCTCAACCACGTTAAGGGGGACCAAGAGAAAACACGTGGCTCCACCATTCGCCACGTGGTCGATCCTTGGGAGGTCATGTGCCGTTGGATTTAAATCCAATGACCACGAATCCGTAGAGACTGCGCAATCATCAAGGAATGATTACCAATCATTGGCGCTGCGGACTCTTTTGTTTTACTGATGGATTTTTTTTTGGATTTGAGCCGGATATTGGGGATTAATTTGTTGGGAAATAAACCTTATAAATAGAACCCTTCCCTTGAGCTTTTCTACATCAATTCTACTCCGAAAAATTCACAGAAAATTGCTATGCGTCCAAAATTCGAAGAGCTACACAACAGTGTAGACCACACGTTCTGGAAAAATCAGATGAAGGCGAAGAAGCATGAAATGGAAGACATCATCGACTTTTCGATAATCAACTGTAAGATCCGTCTCTCACCACTTGTTTGTCTCCTTCCTTCCTTAAGGGTTCTTAGTTTCAAATTCTAATCCCCATCCTTACATTAAAATGATGTTAAAAATAATTTTTTTATGCATTTTGTGATACCTCATGATTATAGACTTGACACATTCTTAAAATTGGTCGATTAAATTATTCTTATATGCGTAAATATTGTACCATCATCCTACATGGAAAATGATATACTTGATATTATAACCCATGGGGTATCAATCCACTCCTTATGTACACACACTTAGCTATGATACCAATTAGATCTCAAAATAGATTGCTTCTACAAAATACTCTCATTTTAATAATATGTTGTATCAAATTAAAGTACCCATATGATATAGGACAATTTGAATAAATTATCTTAGACATATTAAAATAATATTTTATTTTTACTCTTATCCAACAATTATTTTAGTTTTATGAAAATCCATTTACCTTTTGAAAATGTGTAATACTAATCTAAATAATTATATTATGGGTTTTCACCTCAACACCCTTTCAGTTAAAGGGAATATTTTTATATTAATATTTTTAGCTTATAACTACTAAGATTTAATGAAATACCCTAATAAGGTAATATTTTATATGAAACACCCCGTGGTTACTAGGCACTCGTCCTTGAAAAGGATAAAATTTCTGTTGTATATGTGCAGCGGTTGTCAACGCTGAATTGTTTTTGTAGAATATCACCTTTAATAAAATACCATAATTTAAATAGGATAACGTTTTACGTAAATACCTCATGATTGATAGGCAATCGTCCCTGAAAATGACACAAATCATGCCACTCATTGAAGCGGTTGCCAACACGAACGTATTTTTAAAATGTTACCTCATAATAAACAACATAAATTTATAAATTTATTATTTACAATAAATTACTTTAATCCTTCTTAAAAGGATATAATTTCATTTAAATATCTTGACCTTTACTAAAAGACTATTTCCAACAAAACCCATAACCTTTTATAATATATATATATATATATATATATATATATATATATATATATATATATATCCTAAAAGAAATACCTAAATCATTAATAAAAGATAGATTCAAATAAATACCATAATATTTCATTAAAATATATTTTCATTAAAATACCATGGGTTTCCCAAATTATATTTACTCTAAAATACCATGGTTTTCTTATAAACAATAAATACAATTAAATACCATGATCTTTATTAACTAAGATTTCTATAAAATACTATGATCCACATTACAAACTTTAAAAGGTAACAAGATAAAATGAGTGGTTGTGGAAGGCTATATTAAATGAGATCAACTATTTGAAAACAAATTTACGACATGCACGACACATGATACGGTAAGGATTAGCATACACGAACCTTGGTATGAATACTTTATAAATGAAGATCCCTGTAGACAGGGTGAACAGTCCAATATGTGGACGACTACTAACCCTATTTTCGGGCGAATATTAATCCTACATTAAGGGTGAATAATCTAATATGTGACATACAATGTGGAAATTCCATACCTAGATGATATGCACACTAAATCTAATACGTCAAAACCTTTACACTGAACAACGGATATGGGTAGTTTGATTAGGTAAGGATATGCGGAACTCGGATTCCCCAATTATTCGATCATGATCCCTGGAAGTGAAACTGTATATTTCACTTCCCCAGTTGTTGTTCCATGGTCACAACGGAATAATGGCGAGTATCAGGACCCTTGTTTAACAAACTAATGTGAACATTTACCTAGTAGATATCTTATACAACATACCCTCATTTACATATACAACACCCCCATTCACACATACAACACCCCCATTCACACATACCACATACACTCATACATATATACATCATGCCTTTATACACATACCATACCTACATACAGTTGCTTTTTGTATTTTTCTGTACCCTTACTTCCTTATGAGGCAATCCTACCCGAGTGTAACTCGCTGACGGACTTTTCTTTTCTCTATCTCTGGAATGTCCATTAGATGAGGACGAGTTTTATGATAAGGATCAATGTGTGGAACCTACTAATGAAGATTATGCGGACTTGACGATAGAATATTAGCTAGTTATATTTTTGTTGTTTGCCCACATGTTTAGGGCTTAGCTTTTTCCTTCGATATAATTAAACTATTTAGTTTATTTTACTCATTTCTTTGGAATGTAATAAAGTTTTTGTTAATGGAAATAAATTCCTTCCACTTTTATTATTTCGTTTTAGTACATATCCTGCATGTTATAAATATTCATACACTTAATATAACTGTATTGAGATATACCACTTTCAATACAGTTAGGTTGTAGACCATGTCACGCTAGCTCTTCACTTCTTTTGGGAGGCGGAGCATGACAGGTTTTAGTGGTGGCCCATACATGTCCTCAATGTACTAAAATGAAACCATTAACTAACTGTATTGTGTTTTTGAATCTTATCCACTAATATCGATTCCATAATTTCCCAATGTTCCTTATTATTACCTTGGCATTCCGTGTCCTGACCATGGCCTTTCCTTTTCAGGTCATGGCCAATCTTTTGGATGAGAACAACATGTCAGACATCACCTTTGAGCCCATACTTAGGTATTCGGATGACGAAGTTTTAAGCCCCCAGACGGTTATCTCCGACAGCGACTTGGAAGATGAAGGAAAAAAAAACCCGGCGGAGGAGGAACCTATTGATAAGGATCCTGTGGAGGAAGAACCAGAGGAAGAAGTGGCTCTTGTTGAGGCAAAAGAACCTGAGGAAGAAGCCCCTACTGAAGAGGAGGCTCCCGTTAAGCCGGAGGAACCGGAAGAATACGGTTCGCTCATGTGGTTTATTGGGAAGACACTCTATATTCGAGAACATGCTTATCGCTGTGTTCACCGTACTCCTCCACGACTCTATCATCGGAATGTATTAGGCTCGCCCTTCTTTTATAGTTTTGTAAGGAAGGTTAACAAATGCCAAGCTAGCGACGTGCGGTTTCCTCCATATGATTGATGAACAATGATCGAGATGCTTATGATTAGTTTTTTTATATTTTTGTTTAGTTTCTTAGTTCCTCAGTTGGCCAAATAAGCTATGTATAACAGTAGGGCCATATTTATCCTTAGTTTTATCTTCTTTTAACTTTTATTAATAAAATCTTAGTTTTGAACAAAATCTCTCTTCAATCTCTTTCTTTTCATTTATTTAGTTTTCCTCTTGCTCTTCATGCAAGTTACCATCTTGTCTCATCCTTCATTCTGTTTGTAACAAACCCTCTTCTTTCATATCATAATAGCCGGACAACACTCTAACTGCAACAAAAGAGAAAATAGGGTCAATGAAGCCGCTGCCCAATAAGTAGCTATATTGTAAATGATGTAAGGGCTACCAGAACAACAGCAGCAGCAGACGACTGCCCTTCACCAGGAGCTACGAGAAAGTAGGCGACAACTATTAGGAAGGGTGCTAGGGTCGCTACGATAGCGGAACACCGCGGAATAATAAAAAAATAATCAAGAACATAGCACCATTTCCCAAGTCCAATTCTAGTAGTAAAAAAACCAAAGAGAGCAAGCGCGTTAGCCATCTCTCCTTGAACTCCTGCCAGTCTCCACGAAACCTAGAATAAGCTTGTTCGATGATCTCCTCGCCGAAAATGATCCACCTTGAGATAACTCCAACACAAGATTTAGTTTCAAATTGATCTCATCAAAATGAAGTAACCCACTAATTAAACTTGCTAATGATGATCAGTAGGAGATGTAGAATAATTAGCTCACTTAATTTTTCTTTTTTCTTTTTTCATTCCTTACTTTAAGAAAATCAAAAAGAGGTAGCCATGAAGGAGATGAGAGTATGAAGAAGATAATGTTTTAGATGAAAACAGATTTATGTGTAAAATGAGTCATCAAAAGAAGAAACTAAAGACGTCTATAAGCATCCATCTGTTATGAGTCATTTCCATTTCGAAATAAAAGGAAGAATATAAATGTTCTCATTTAAACCATATAAGTCTTATATACCCATCTCTTATGTATCAAATATATGTCACAATATTTACATCAAATATAAATATTAATAGAGAGAAGAAAATAATAAAGTGAGTATGATATTAGTTAATATATAAATATATCAATATATAAATATATATATTTAATTATTAAATCAACATTTGATTTAATAATCCGGTTATATCATATATACCGGCTAATATCATTAAACACCCGATTAAAATACGTGTATCAAATACACGTGTTTAATCGAACTTCTGCACGTATCCCTATATGTGCCCTACATCGTTTCACATGTGCTGGGAAACCTCTGTGTCGGACTCTAAAGACTCGATAATACACTGGCAGTAGGCTAGGATCATATTCATAGCCCACAAGCATGTCAGTGGTACTAGCTACACGTAACGGCTACCCAGGTATTGATCGAAAGAAGGTCAACGAGTAAGCTCATCTGAACCCTGCAAAGTCTATCAGTAACTTTACCATACAGTCTAGTCTCTTCGTCTATGAGTATCACATATCGGGTCTAGGGTTGGGAATCTGTCATACCCCAATAACTACATAAGTAATGCGACAGATGACTCATAACAAACTGGAGATACGGCTGATAACACTTGTCAGTTTATCTCCACTGTGATGGCCATTAACTTGTGGTTGTATTCATGTCTTGCACAGCACGACATCAAATCCCTACACAGGGAGAAACGAATCCCCTCGACCGCTCACTGCCTCCACGTGCTTCAGGACAATACCCCAAAAACCCGTTTGCACGACTCCTTTGATCCGTGGAAGGGTAGAAGTCTAACTATAGTGGGAACACACAAGAGACACTATGGTGATCTCAGATCCTAGAAACTAATCTGTACCCATGTCACCAGAGAACTACTACCTGATATTGGAATATCACCAACTAAGAGTTCTTGGTGAGTCCGTCCAGTGTAACTTATCCAATGAGCATATGTATACAATCCTCGATTTCAAATACTAATAGCTGCAGGATCAGCTATTGCCCTCCAACCGGATCAGGAAACGTACACACTAGTCTAAACTGGAGTACCGATGTTGGAGATAGTGCCCTCAGAGTCAATTATTGGATCACAGGCACGTGATTGCAATGATTGAGGGAGGACCTATACCGGTAAGACAGTCTTACTCAAGATGATAGTATGCTATCTGGTTTATCTTTATCATCGTGTACTGCTTTAGGTGACCTTGCAGGTCACTATTGCGCGTTGATAGAGCCCCTAGGATTCTTGCTTGACTGCCAGCAGTATGAGGGCGATCATATACGTGGGAGCTGGGATCTATAAGCACATCCTTAAAAGGTCCCTAGTCGAGGGAGTTTCGAGACAGGGCATCGATACTCCAGAGTAGACTAGTGTATACAGTCGAGATCCTGACGAGGGGCGGTGGCCGGTCTCACAAGCCACTGGTGTCAGTTGGTTCACCTAAGATGTATACAGGTGCTCATTAGGTTATGAGTACACCGGACAGGACTCGCCGGGAACATGTTAGTTGGTCTTATACCTGACGTCAGATAGCAGTTCCCTGGTGACATGTGTACAGGTTAGTTCATCGACCTGAGATTGTCATTTGTCTCGTATGAGTTCTCACTGTGCTTTGATTACTACCCTACCACGCTCAAAGGAGACGTGCAAACAGGTTTTAGTTGGGTACAGTCCCGAGCCACATGGAGGCAGTGAGCGGATCTTCAGGGGTTCGTCTCTCCCGGTATTAGGGATGAGGTCGAGCTGTGTCTAGGAGAGCCATTACACGAAGTCCTTGGCCAAGGCAGGAGATTTACTGGTAGGTATTCCAGTAGTATCTCAGGGTGTTTTGGGCTACACTCCGACACGACTTGTACCGCTTTTGGGGGTCTGACTTTACCAACCCCCTAGGCCCGCCATGCGATGCTTATAGACGAACGGACCGGAATGTACGGATATTTTCACTGACAGGCTCAGTAGGGTGTCAGGATGAGTTCGCTCACAGACGTCCCTTTTGGTCAATATCTGGTAGCCCGTTACGTATAGGCTAATACCTCTGACGTGCTAGTGGTTAAATCCACAACCAAAGTATTGACGAGTCTTTAGAGTCCCCCACAGACCGTCTTCTCAAGTTTCAGGCGAAACGCTGTAGAGGCCGTATGGAGATATGGCAGGGTTCGATCTTATACGTGCGGTATTGCACGGATCATGATCGGACGGATAATACTAGCGGGCTTTGGTTTAAGCCGGATCCTAGTATTGTACAGTGTAGATTTTGTCTCTTTGCATTTGTATTCGGTTAGAATACAAATGCGGGTATGTATATACAGTCGCGGGGTTTTCCTGTAATTTATTACGGGATCAGTTTTCTGAAGTTGCCAGTTTGTATTCCGTTTCGGCCAGTTTCTCTTTGTTCCTTCACGGCCGGATTTTTTCGTTGGAGGGGGTTATTTGCAGTTGTGCAAATTATCTTTAGTGGAGGGGTTTATTTGTAAATGAAGGCTTCATGATGGTTCTAGCATCATGAGATTCTTTTTGCATCTTTTCCTTTGCATTTATTGTGATGGAATTATGAAGGGATTGATTTGGAAAATGGTGTGACCATTTTGTTCTCATTATCATTCATTTTCTCCACTTGCTTTTAGGTTTGCAATTTTCCTCCACCATTTGATATATAGGCCGGCCACTTCTAGTGAGAGGAGAGGGAATTCATTTGGAGTGGGGAAAAATTAGCTCATCTTGTATTTTGCTTGCACTAAAATTCCTAAGCTCATTTCCATTGTTCTTTCCTCCACACTATCATGGCACTTCAATCACCCCATTAAGACAAAGTGATTCTACACTAGCCTACAGCATTCTTGGACACGTCGACTCGCCAACTTCGTGCCCGAGTTGCCTCGGTCCAGATGTGGAAGCCCGTAAAAGAACCCGGCGATGTGGTGCCCGTTCCGACGAGGAGATGAAGATCGGAGATTCCGTGAGGAGATCGGAGTGGAGGCCGAAGACCGAAGGACAAGGATCGCTCGGTATAGCATTCTACCCTTTCTCTAGTTTGCTAGGTTTAGGTTAATGGCCCGATCCGGGATTTTAGTGTGCGGTGGTGCCGGTTTCTAGTTTTTGAAAAGTTTCGTTTCCGCATTCCGGCGCCGGATTGACGGCCGGGGCGCCGCCGTGCACTTACACTGGTATCATAGCCACGCCATTAACTTAGTCTAGCTTGCTATAACGTGTTTACAAGTTCGATCGAACGGATTTTCCGAAAACCCGATTTCAAAAGTGCACTTTCTGTCGATTTTGTTTTCTGCTCTAAAATTTTTTCAGTACATTGCAGAAATACGTACAGGGAATTCTAAGCATACTGTGAAAATTTGGTCGCGTGACGTCATCTTTTAACCGCGGAACCGTGGCCAAACCCATGCATTGGCCGCGGTTCCGCCGCCACCTTGACTGTTCACTGTACCAAATTTTTACAGTGGGCTTCTGAGTTGAAAATGGGGTTTTTGGAATATTCTTTTTGGGCCCAGATTTTCTTTGAGTGCTACAGTAGTGCTTGGGGCCCACTTCGGTAAATTTGATCGATCGAAAATTTTTAACATGTTAGTTCACTGTATTTACATTATATCTGCGACCGTGAATGTCATTTGATCGGTAAATCCTGTCTAACTGCTATAGCCCTTTTAGACGGATTTGCGAACGTGACATTCACGTTGATGTTCTGTGTTGTGCTGTGATATTGCGGATTGGTCGTGGGGGATAGCCTGGATGCAATGGTAGTACAGTTTTGGTTATATTATGTACCTTTGATATTGCGGGGCGAGCGTCCGACATGTGGACTGCCGTCATTGCCTGTTTGTATATTATTCTTTTGGGGCACGACCGGGCCGAGGTCGATGTACCTGTTGTATATTTTACTTTCTGTACTAGGATTACCCCAAGATGGGGTGCATGGATAGCCGGGTTCTAGAGGGCAACAAGCCCGCATCTCATGGCTTTGAGACGGAGGGGGCTTTACTCTAGAATTGGCGGGCTATTCGCCGCACTCGTAGGGGGTACAGGTTGACCCAAGATGGGATGCCCAAGTTACCGGATTCCGTGAAGTATTGGGTGGTCCATTCACGTCGTTGAAGGGGGATGCCTCGCTTCAGGTTTTGGCGGGTAACTTGCCGCGCCCATAGGGGTCTAGGATTTCATTTCACAGGCTATCCACACGACCATGGGAACGTCGGGTTTCAGTAGCGGCTCTATGAAACCCGGGGATCCCAGATATCTGTATTGTTCTGTGATACTTATTACATTTCTGTGATGTTGCATTTTATCACGCCTTGAGCGAATATTATATATTGATATATATATATACTAGTAGATGTTGTATATGTTTTGCATCCGCGCTAGTCCAGTCCCCGCTCTGTCGTTAGTTAAGTAACCTAACGGGTGATGACGGGACCCAGTGGCGAATGCGGATGGCATATACATACATCATTATTTTCGTTCTTTATTGGTGTGATCAATTGATGGGACTGCGTTGATTCGGATCAATGCAAGCTAAACAAACCTATTCTGATGTTGTTGGAACAATTTTTTCAAAAAGCTGTTATTGCAAGGACGTTCTCTTTTGTTTTGCACAGTGGTATTCAGTTGGAATATCCTGCACCTCAGTCGACGAGACAAGGGCCGAGATCCCTTCACCGGGAGTGACCCCTTGGACAGAAGTTTGCGTCAGGGCAATAACTTCACTATAGCCGATTACTTTTGCTTTGCATCGTGGTATTCAGTTGGAATATCCTGCACCTCATTCCACGGGGAAAGAGCCGAGATCCCTTCACCGAGAGTGACCTCTTTAGCAAAGGTTTTCGTCACTATATTTTTATAAAGCTATCCGGTTCCTTCAACGATATCAAGTTCATTACGTTAAAGGTTTTCGCCAGAAACCATTCGTAGCCCTCCGTCGTTTCATATGGATAGTCAATAAGTATTCAAGCTGTGTTTGTTGGCCAAAGTCAAGACACAGTGATTGGTAGCTATTGGGTATTCATATGCAGCATAGATAGATGTGTTGGTTTGGGACAGTCGTACTGCCTTGTTGGCCAAAGTCAAGGGTAAGTACGGGTGGGTTCAAATTAACCTGGAGAATGACAGGTAGAACTTGACATGTGACTCATGATTTGTTGGCCAAAGTCAAGGTCATAAGAGCATGGGGTAAAAATCACATCGGGAGTTTCTAAAGAAACTGAAACTTGCCAGATACGGGCATACCTTCTGGAGTGTGATAACGTGAGCGGATTCCGTCACGTTATCATGCGATGATAGTTGGATCCCGATTCCCACTGATGAGTTGGTTTACTCCTCGGGTGATCCCGACTAATTCTTCTTTCAGGTTTGGGGAAGAATTTGACGTTACAGTGGGAGGTTTCCTGATTAGATAAAGTGATAACCATTCTGATCTAGGTTAAAGTGCACGCTGAGTATTTCTTTTCTCTCTCTCTTTGGTAGCGACCATGACCCGACCCTAGACTATGACTCAGTGACCAAGTTCACCGAACCTTTTTAAACACTAGCTTTTGGATTGTCAGAGTTGCATACCTCATTACCACTCCTACTTTTACCCTTTTCTCCAGGACACCCCGTATTACTACGAACGTCCACTTCCATTGGACAAAACCATCGTATGGTTATATACGAACTCGAAGGAATATATTCGAGGATGGTTTCCGGTTCTTGAGAAAACGAATAGGACTATTCAGTTGTCTTTTCCTTTTACCTTCTCTCAGGTTGTGAGTACTCCTTGGTTTAGGAGATAGTACACCTATTACGCAAATTGGATAGTCTTCTTCCAAACCTTAGGCTGGTGCCGAACGGTGGGGAATGAAGAAAACTAATTAGCATAACGATGGTGTGCAGAAGGTATTAAGTTAAGACAAATAAAGGGATTAGTAAGAGGGCAAAGTAAACTACGACTGCTATTCACGGCCAAACTAAATATTTCATTACCACTCCCACTTTACCTTTGTATTTCTCTAGGACACTCCGTATCACTACGAAGATCCACAGTTTTTTGGATACTCCATCGTATGGTTATATACGAACTCGAAAGGAACTTGTTCCAGTTCGGGGATGGATTCTGGTTTAGGAGAAATAGGAATAAGGTTTATTCGGTTGTCTTTTATCTTCACCTTCTCTCGCATTGCGAGTGCTCCTAGGATTAGAACAGTACACCCATTATGCTTATTGGATAGTCTTCTTCCAAACCATAGGCTGGTGCCGAACGGTAGGGAAGGAAGAAAACCATTTGGCCTAAAGGGGTGTGCAGAAGGTAAAGACTAAAGACATATAAAGGGATTTGGAGAGATGGCAAAGAATTATACGGTTAAAGTTATGAATCTGGATAATGGAATAGGCATTACTAGGAATACCCGGATACCCCTACGAAACATTTCAATGTTTCAGTTTCACTGTGTACTGTTAAAAGAAAACTGATTTCCTAATTAGACACTTGCTCCAGGGTATGTATTTACCAGGTATGATTCTCACATCTGTATGGTTTTACAGATGATGAGTGGGAGTAAGTTATTGGGAATTAGGTGACCATCCTCATTATATCGGGATTCATTGTAATTGGTGATATTTGAGGAAATCACCTGGGTTGTTTGCTGGGCGACAAATATTTGGTTTTGAATATCCGTTGTTATGCACCAATTTCAAATTGATATATCTGTACGTCTATTTTTTATAGAGTGGGATATACCTTTTTGAAATTATGTCTATGACATTTACCTATATCAGTGGATGGTTAGGTAAGGAGCATTGAACAGCGGTGTAATTCTTCTTAACCATAAGTACAGTTTTCAACCTACGACACACAGTGAATGAGTTACTAGACTCAGGGGACTTATACAGAGGATTGTATATTGTCCAGTGTCCATTAGGACAGAGGGGTTGGTCCTCGTACTATATTCTATTTACTTACGACTTCTCTAGTTCTTAGACATGTGTTTCGTAGAAATGCAAGGTCCGAGTTTTGAGAAGTTATATGTATATGAATAAAGTAGAGAACCAGGTGTTGCAAGTATCGGGATTCTTCAAGGTGATCGAAGATGTAGATACTTGTGTATGGTATTCAGTTGATAGTAATGATTAAGAGAACTTGCTTCCCTTTCAGGTTACTCATAATTGGAAGTACTCCTAAGTTGAGTAATGTTGATCGGCCTCTTTCTATTTAGTTGACATGCACTGGAGACAGCTGCATGATTTGAATATGGTTCAATTAAATCAGTGCCTCTGGTTCTATATTGGATATAGAACAGTTCATATCTTAACGATGTTAAGGTACGGGGAGTTGTCCGGCTTATGCTTAAAACCAGACTCTGGATAACTCAAGGCACGTTTCTGTAATGGCTGTTTGCAGGTTGACCCAGGCTATGACGAGGGTTGACTTTCTACCATCTGGAAGATCAATAGTGATATTGTTCTTGACTCGCCACGGTTTTAATAAAAATGGATTTTTTCAGAAAACAGTAGTGGGAGTATGGTAGAACTGGAAGTGATTCCAGAACCGCAAACAATTACTGAAGATCTGAAAAGAACCTAAAGATTCAATCTGGTTTGACATTCCATTGGCCACTCCGCAGATATGGTGGGTAACTTCAGGCACTTGAGAGGTACTTCGGTATACCTCAAGGACGGTGACAGGGAGGTTCTTGTTTACCCAGACTTGCCAATGCTGTTGTTCCAGACTGTGAGATCTGGCAGGAGGATGAGTATAGCGTCGTTCTGAACTGGCTTCAGAAGTGTACGTGTATATGACTCTGCCAGAGGATTGTCATAGTCAGTGGGAGCAGCGGAAGAATAGTGGACAAGTGACTTATGTCTATTTATAGACTAAAGCAGATATAGCGGAGATAGATCATCTATTTCTGATGTGACAGTCATAGGTTTGACTTCATCAGAATAGGGGATGGATCTGTTAAGAAGGTAGTAGGGTATGATGTCCTGGTATTTAGATGACATACACAGAGTAGGAAGTGATATTCCTATACTACGATCGGTTATACTTTGGTTGTCACATAGTGGTTTCTCCAGATAGGATATTAATCCAGTCCTGGAAAAACATTCGGAAGCAGTTTTAGAACATAAGTGGATGTTCTAGGGATATGATAACGGCAGCCTCCTTTAGGAGACAGTTATCATTCCAGGATTCCAAGGTGACCTGGATGACAGAGTGACTATCAGAGTTATAGTTCTCCCTCTGAAGAGGAGCAGTATTTTGGACAGGTGGTCCAGGCGGATACTGAGGGAGGCATGGCGCAGGATACTGATTAAGTTCAGTTTACGATACAGTTTAAGAAGTTTGGATTTGGAGTTCACTTATGAACTAGGTCCCATCAGACATCCAAACATATTCTAAGATAGGTATTGCTCATTTCGGGAGATGGTTTTCTCCGCGAACTTGAGATAAAGAAAGACATAGAAAGAAACATCACAGCGGATCCACTCACTGAGGCTATTCCTCGAACGCAATAGTTTCGCAAACGAGCTTTGTGAGACTGACTAGTAAAGGAGTTGGGTGTTCGGTATCACATGGGCTGTGAGTATGTGACATCGCAATAATTAGCCTTGAGTGCAAGTGGGAGATTGTTGGAGATAGTGCCTTCAGAGTCAATTATTGGATCACAGGCACGTGATTGCAATGATTGAGGGAGGACCTATACCGGTAAGACAGTTTTACTCAAGATGATAGTATACTATCTGGTTTATCTTTATCATCGTATACTGCTTTAGGTGACCTTGCAGGTCACTATTGCGCGTTGATAGAGCCCCTAGGATTCTTGCTTGACTGTCAGCAGTATGAGGGCGATCATATACGTGGGAGCTGGGGTCTATAAGCACATCCTTAAAAGGTCCCTAGTCGAGGGAGTTTCGAGACAGGGCATCGATACTCCAGAGTAGACTAGTGTATACAGTTGAGACCCTAACGAGGGGCGGTGGCCGGTCTCACAAGCCACTGGTGTCAGTTGGTTCACCTAAGATGTATACAGGTGCTCGTTGGGTTATGAGTACACCGGACAGGACTCGCCGGGAACATGCTAGTTGGTCTTATACCTGACGTCAGATAGCAGTTCCCTGGTGACATGTGTACAGGTTAGTTCATCGACCTGAGATCGTCATTTGTCTCGTGTGAGTTCCCACTGTGCTTTGATTACTACCTTACCACGCTCAAAGGAGACGTGCAAACAGGTTTTAGTTGGGTACAGTACCGAGCCACATGGAGGCAGTGAGCGGATCTTCAGGGGTTCGTCTCTCCCGGTATTGGGGGTGAGGTCGCGCTGTGTCTAGGAGAGCCATTACACGAAGTCCTTGGCCAAGGCAGGAGATTTACTGGTAGGTATTCCAGTAGTATCTCAGGGTGTTCTGGGCTACACTCCGACACGACTTGTACCGCTTTTGGGGGTCTGACTTTTACCAACCCCCTAGGCCCGCCATGCGATGCTCATAGACGAACGGACCGGAATGTACGGATATTGTCACTGACAGGCTCAGTAGGGTGTCAGGATGAGTTCGCTCACAGACGTCCCTTTTGGTCAATACCTGGTAGCCCGTTACGTATAGGCTAATACCTCTGACGTGCTAGTGGTTAAATCCACAACCAAAGTATTGATGAGTCTTTAGAGTCCCCCACAGACCGTCTTCTCAAGTTTCGGGCAAAACGTTGTAGAGGCCGTATGGAGATATGGCAGGGTTCGATCTTATACGTGCGGTATTGCACGGATCATGATCGGACGGATAATACTAGCGGGCTTTGGTTTAAGCCGGATCCTAGTATTGTACAGTGTAGATTTTGTCTCTTTGCATTTGTATTCGGACGGAATACAAATGCGGGTATGTATATATAGTCGCGGGGTTTTCCTGTAATTTATTACGGGATCAGTTTTCTGAAGTTGCCAGTTTGTATTCCGTTTCGGCCAGTTTTTCTTTGTTCCTTCACGGCCGGATTTTTCCGTTGGAGGGGGTTATTTGCAGTTGTGCAAATTATCTTTAGTGGAGGGGTTTATTTGTAAATGAAGGCTTCATGATGGTTCTAGCATCATGAGATTCTTTTTGCATCTTTTCCTTTGCATTTATTGTGATGGAATTATGAAGGGATTTGATTTGGAAAATGGTGTGACCATTTTGTTCTCATTATCATTCATTTTCTCCACTTGCTTTTAGGTTTGCAATTTTCCTCCACCATTTGATATATAGGCCGGCCACTTCTAGTGAGAGGAGAGGGAATTCATTTGGAGTGGGGAAAAATTAGTTCATCTTGTATTTTGCTTGCACTAAAATTCCTAAGCTCATTTCCATTGTTCTTTCCTCCACACTATCATGTCACTTCAATCACCCCATTAAGACAAAGTGATTCTACACTAGCCTACAGCATTCTTGGACACGTCGACTCGCCAACTTCGTACCCGAGTTGCCTCGGTCCAGAGGTGGGAGCCCGTAAAAGAACCCGGCGATGTGGTGCTCGTTCCGACGAGGAGATGAAGATCGGAGATTCCGCGAGGAGATCGGAGTGGAGGCTGAAGACCGAAGGACACGGATCGCTCGGTATAGCATTCTACCCTTTCTCTAGTTTGCTAGGTTTAGGTTAATGGCCCGATCCGGGATTTTAGTGCGCGGTGGTACCGGTTTCTAGATTTTGAAAAGTTTCGTTTCTGCATTCCGCCGTCGGATTGACGGCCGGGGCGCCGTCGTGCACTTACAACCGATACCCAGTCTCGATACTCCTAAAACTAAAGACATTTAAGGATGTGCTTATCGACTACCCAGGCCCTACTAGTATGATCTCCATCATCATCCTGGTAGTTAAGAAAATCCTAAGGCTTTATCTCACATCTAAACGATACGTGATAGTGAATAAAATGCATCACATGAAAGATAAAAACAAACCAGATAGCATACTATCATCTCGAGTAAGATTGTTCTCTCGTATAGGTCCTACTTCAATTACAATAATTACTTTGAGGGCACCTATATCCAACAATCTCCTACTTGCACTTAAGGCCAATTATTGTGGTATCATATACCCAACTTCTGTACTAACAATCTCGCAAACTGTGTTCGAGAACTATCCTTAATGAGTGGACCTGGCACAGTGCATCTTTCTATTTCTCTCTGAATCTCAACTTCGCGGAGACCTATATCCAACAATCTTCCCGAACCGAGTGATCCTGCCTTAGTATTTTTCTGGACAGATGATGGGATCATGTTCATAAATGAACAATTATATCCAGTGAATTCTAAGGCAGTATCTTTTGCTGATTTACAATCAATATCTAGCGCCACTACTACCTCATTATCCTACTTAGAACTCTTTCCAATATACCGTTCCTCAAAAATGGTAAACTTATAACTCGCGACAGACGCTCTGTCTTCCATGTTACCTGAGAAGCAAGAATCGGTACCCACCTCTTTCAGGAGGCAGCCATTACCATACACCAACAACATCAAATGCTCTTCACAGCTATCCTATGTTTCTTCAGGATTGGGTTAACATCCATATCTTGTATGGAGAAACACATGTGACCGTCATTGTTTTACTGATTTATAGCATAGGAACATCACTTTCTATCATGAGTGTGTCATCCACATACCATATGAGGAATCTGACAACGCCCCTACTACTTTTTTACAAATTTCAGGTCCATCTCTCATTTTGATGAATTCAAACAATTTGACCGTATCATCAAAATAAATGATCCTTCTCCGCTATGCCTGCTTTAGTCTAAAAATAGACTTAAGCAACTTGCATGCTTAACGCTGCTCCAACTGACTAAGATAACCCTCTGGCAGAGTCATATACACGTGCACTTCTAAATCCAATTTAAAAAGACGTTATAGTCATACACATGCAGATATCATAGTCATGAAATACAACATTGGCAAGTTTTATCCGTATGGACTTTAGCAAAGATACTGAAATAATTGTTTCATCACAATCTACATCGGGTATTTGATGAAAACCATTTACTACAAGTCTAGCCTTATTAGGTTAGTACCTTTCCATTTGCATCGATCTCGTAAAATCTACCTACTCCTAATGGGTTTTATCCCTTCAGGAGCACGCAAAAAAGTCTATACTTTGTTCCAGTGTATGGAGTCCGACTTGGATAACAATGGACCATAATGTCCTTAAACTAACAATGGACCGAGATATCCCTAAACTAACAATGGACTGTAATGTCCTTAAACTAAAACTTCACCTTGAAAATGGTGATAATGGACCGAGATGTCCCTAAACTAACAACGAGCCGTAATTTCCTTAAACTAAAACTTCGCTTCCAAAATGGCGATAATAGACCGAGATGTCCCTTAACTAACAATGGACCGAAAGTCCCTAAACTAGCGTGTTGTCTCCAAAAATGGCAACACTGGACCAGAACGTCCCTAAACTAGTGCATCGCCCTAGACATAGAAATACAGTCTCTTGAGATCCATATTGCAATCAGAGTCTTGATGGCAAAGATCGCAACTCATGTTCCACTGGCAGTGCAGCTACTTCAACGAAAAAGCCACCCCTAAACCCCACCGGCAAACAGTTGGGTCACAGGTGGCGAAACTACTCTTGAGGGTCCTAAAAAGGTATGTCCACAAGCAAAATGAGCACGGATGAAAACTCGAAAGGGCGCTGTGAGTAACAACAGCAGGGCTACCAGCGAGTTTTTGAAAACCCAAAAGGGCACAAACTCGTAAAAAAAACTCATGAACACTTGCAAGGTCCTCTTGACCTTATGAGGAGAAAGTACCAGCGTGAGATCCTTACGACTCATAAGGGAGCAACGCGCTTAGAAATCCCTACGATTCCTAAGGAGAAATTACATTTGCGAGATTCTCATGACTCGTAAGGAGAATTTCTCCCTATGAGACCCTCACGGTTAATAGAATTCAAAAGCCTTAACCTAATGGGATCTAAAACTGTTCTTAAGCCATCATATTTCTCGATTCGCCCTACGAGCGGTTGAATATTGACCCTTGTATACAATCCACGGGCATTAATAAATATAGCCCTCACCTAGTTCCACCAATGGCGCGAATTGTCCCCATATGGTGAACGACGCTTGTAGGTTCTCTCGACTTATAAGGAGAAAACACTCTTGTAAGATCCTTACGACTTGCAAGAGAAAACACCACTTAGGAGTCCTCACGAATTCTAAGGAGAATATACACCTACGAGATCCTCACGACTCATAGGGAGAAATAACTTTATGAGACCCTGACGGCCCATAGAGTCAAAAAGCCCTAGTCGACAGGACCCTAACCCTACTTGCTAAGCCACATTTGTTCAAATCGACAAGGGCAAATGATAATTCGCTCCTGGCAATATCCCGGTTACTGCGATGTTGATGCCTGCACAAGTGTCAAACTCTAATTCCTTTCAAGGCCAATGACGATTCACTCCTGGAAATATTCCAGTCGCGGCGATGTTGATGCTAAGATTGGTATCAGATCTCAAGTTCCATACTCGCAACAAAAATCAGCGAGCAAAAAATGCATATAAAATAGCCGAAATGATGGAGCAACTCGCAATAAAATCAGCGAGCAAAATAAATGCATATAAAAACAGCCAAAATGTTTGGGCAACTCGCAATAAAAAGCAGGGAGTAAAAAATATAAAAATAGACGAAATGATTGGGCAATCACGACTTTCGCAATATTTTAAAGCTGAAAAGATAAAGCATCGCGGAAAGAAATAAAAATATGAATGAAAATGAAACTTTTGCCTTGCAGGTGAGTCCATACTGACCCCTGTATACAATCCATGGGCACAAATGAAAAGGGAACCATGTTTTCCCACCAGGCTCCATTAAAGGGGGAGCCAGATCTTGACGGCGACATCTACAGTCTGAAGATCAGCTCGGTGTTCCTTCTCATTCCAGCAGGATGCAGACCCGACGTCAACAAGAGACCTAAGGGTCGAAAAAAAATGAAGCCATGGCAAATTCCTAGCTCCCAGTCTGGACGGTCCATTTACAACCTAGAGACAATCTTGACATTCTTCTTGTTACAGCAAACGCAATGTCAACAATGACATTCCTTCTCATTCCAACAGGATACAGACGCGGCGTCAACAAAGGGCCCCAGGGTCAAAACAAAGCGGAGCCATGGCAAATTCTTAGCTCAAAGTCTCGACGGTTCATATACAACCTAGAGACAACCTTGACATTCGTCTCGTTACAGCAGAAACAACGTTAACAACGGCGTTCCTTCTTATTCCAACAGGATGCAGACGTGGCGTCAATAAAAAACCCAAGGGTCGAAACAAAACAGAGCCATGGAAAATTCCTAACTCCCAGTCTCGACGGGCCAAAGCAGTTGGCGAATATCACCTTATGTTACCAAATGGTAATACATTGATTCTGAATGAATGCTATTACATACCGACTCTAATATGCAATCTTATATCAGTTTTTTTATTAAGTAAAGAAGGATATAATTTTGTAGTAAAGGATAATATTATGAACATCTTCCTGAATCAAAAGTTGATTGGATCTGGCTCGTTAAATAATGGCATATATGTTCTAAATCAAACCACAGTTCTTAACATACAAAACACACACAAGAGGAAGAGTCCAGAAATGAACGAATCCTTCTTGTGGTATTGTAGACTAGGTCATATCAATGCAACACGTCTATCTAAGTTACATAAGGATGGATATTTGAATCCGTTCGAATTTTCATCTTATGAAACTTGCCAGACTTGTCTCAAAGGCAAAATGACCAAAACTCTGTTTAGTGGACACAGAGAAAGAGTTACGGAACTCTTGGGACTAATACATAGTGATGTATGCGGTCACATGTCTACACATGCCAGGAATTGTTCCTCATACTTCATTACATTCACGGACGATCTCTCAAGATACGGACATGTGTTCCTGATGAAACACAAGTCTGAAAATTTTGAGAAATTCAAAGAATATAAGCATAAAGTAGATAACCAAACGGGTAAAAGTATTAAAATCCTTCGATCTGATCGGGAAGGAGAATACTTGAGCACGGAATTCCGTGACTATCTAAAAGAGAATAGGATTCTCTCTCAGCTTACTCCTCCGTATACAACACAGCACAACGGTGTATTAGAACGGAGGAATCGCACCCTATTGAATATGGTGCGCTCTATGATGAGCACCGATGAGTTACCTATTTCTTTTTTCGGTTATGCACTGGAAACGGCCGCATACCTATTGAATAGTGTTCCAACCAAATCAATGCCTACCACTCTATATGAGATATGGAATGGGAAGAGACCATCTCTTAAACGGGTTAAGATATGGGGTTGTCCGGCCTATGTTAAAAAGCAAAATCCGGACCAGCTCGAGGCGAGATCAGTTCTTTGCAAGTTTATGGGATATCCAAGCAATTCATATGGATATCATTTCTACCTCAGTGAGGCACAAAAGATGTTTGTTGCTCAACATGCCACCTTTTTAGAAAAGGAATTTCTTGCGAAAGAGATTAGTGGCAAAGAGGTAGAGGTGTAAGAAGTTCCAACCGCACAAACTACAAACGAAGATTTGATAGAACCGAAGGATTTGATAGTTCCTAACGATTCTCAGCCTCTCTGCCGATTTGGTAGGGTTCCTTATCCACCTGAGAGATACTACGATTTTCTCATTGATGGTGGGAGCGAGGATTGCATCATGGAAGATGATGACCCAACTAGCTTCGACCAGGCCATCACGAGTGGGGACTCAGTGAAGTAGCTTGATGCAATGCGATCTGAGATAGAATCCATGTACACCAACAAAGTATGGACTTTGGATGTTGCTCCTGAAGCGGTAAAACCCATTGGGAGAAAAAGGATCTTTAAGAAGAAACTTGGTGTAGATGGAAAAGTTGGGACTTTCAAAGCTAGACTTGTTGCAAAAGGTTTTCGTCAACAATCAGGTGTGGATTATGATGAAACATTTTCTCCAGTGGCTATACTTAAGTCCATCCGGATCCTACTCGCCATTGCTGCATACCATGACTACGAAATCTGGCAAATGGATGTTAAGACCGCCTTTCTGAATGGTGATTTAGAAAAGAGCGTGTACATGACTCAGCCAGAGGGCTTCGCAGACAGTGGGAGCAGCGGAAAGGTGTGCAAGCTACTTAAATCCATCTACGGGTTAAAGCAGGCATCGCGGAGTTGGAACATCTGTTTTGATGTCGTTGTCAAAGAGTTTGACTTCGTCAAAAACGTAGATGAACCTTGTATATACAAGAAGGTGGCAGAGAGTAAGGTTGTCTTCAGCGTATTGTATGTGAATGCCATACTCTTGATACGAAATGATATTCCTATGCTGCACTCAGTCAAGATCTTCTTATCACAAAGATTCTCAATGAATGATCTAGGTGATGCCTCCTACATCTTGGGGATTATGATCTATAGAGATAGATCTAAACGGATACTGGGACTGTCCCAATCCAGGTACATTGACACCATACTAAAGAGGTTTTGTATGGAAGAATCCAAGCATAGGTTCTTACCCACGATCTCAGGACCCACTCTCTCCAAAAAGATGTCTCCTAAGACTGATTTAGAGAGAGCTCGCTTGCATGGGATACCCTATACTTCGGCAGTAGGCTCTATGATGTACGTGATGCTATGTACCAGACCCGATATAGCATACTCACTAAGTGTAGTGAGTAAGTATCAAGCAGATCCAGGAGAGAGTCACTGGACAGCTGTGAAGAGCATTCTCAAGTACTTGAGAAGGACTAAAGAAATGCTCTGGTGTGGTAACGGAGAACTCCAAGTGGAGTCTTTTACCGATTCGAACTTCCAAAGTGATAAGGACGACTCTAAGTCGGTCTCGGGATTTGTCTTTACCCTCAATGGAGAGGCGGTTTGATGGAAGAGTTTGAAATAGGAAACCGTGGCAGACTTGACGATGGAGAACTGAATACATCGCTTCCAACGATGCTGCCAAAGAGGCTGTCAGGATGAAGAAGTTCATAACTGAACTTGGAGTGGTTCCATCCATTGTGTATCCAATACCTTTGTATTTTGATAACAATGGAGCGGTGGCTTTGGCCAAGGAACCCAGGTCCCATCAATGATCCAGACATATTCTAAGGTGGTATCACCTGATCCGGGAGATAGTTGATCGCCGGGAGATCGAGTTCAGGAGAGTTGACACGAAGAACAACACAGCAGATACACTCACGAAGTCCATTCCCCAGATACAGTTCGAGAGACTCTTCAAGATGTTGGGTATGCGATACTACAACAGCTGGCCCTAGTGCAAGTGGGAGATTGTTAGTTGTATATATACCGTAGAGGCCATTATTGTACATATGATGTATATTATAGTGGATGCATGGACATATATAGAGAGGACTTTCTTGCTCGACATGATAGTATGCTATATGGTTGCTCTTTATCTTAACATGTATACTTGTCTCTTGATACTGTCTCTTAGTTACATGTTGGTAAAGCCATTAGGATGTGTACTTGACTACCAGGATTATGATGCAGATCATACTAGAGGGGCCATGGTAGTCCATAAGTTCATCCTTTAATGTTCCTAGTCGTGGGTGTATCGAGACAGGGCATCGATATACCAGAATAGACTAGCATATACGCTTCTCGACTCATGAGATGGGCGATGGATGATCCCATATCCGTTGGTGTTTGACATCAGAGATGGTATACGAGTGCTCAGTGGAGACTGGGTACACTGGACGGATTCGCCGAGAACTCCTAGATGATATTATACCTGATGTCAGATAGTAGTTTTCTGGTGACACTGGTACAGGTTAGTCTGTAGACCCGAGATCGTCATAGAGTCTTGTGTGATTCTTGCTGTGCTTTGATTTCCACCTTACCACATTCAAGAGGACGTGCAAAACGGTGGTTTTTGGGTACAGTCCTGAGTCACATGGAGGCAATGAGCGATAGGAGGGGATTTCGTCTCTCCCGGTATTGGGGGTAGATGTCGTGCTGTGCTCGATTGGCTATAACTGGAAGTCCCTGGCCAGAGCTGATTTGGAGATTTACTGGTAAGTGTTATTAGTAGTTTCTTGACCCGTTATAAGCCTCGTATCGGCATAACTTATCAAGTTATTAGGGTGTGACGTTTACCACCCCTAGACTTGATATGCGACATCTCAGACGAAAAGACCGGACTGTACGATAGTGTTACTGACAGGCTTTACAGGAGCTAGAGCGGGATTGCTTGTTGATATTCTGATCGCTCAATACCCGGGCAGCCGTTACGTCCAGCTAGTACCACTGACGGCTTGTGGGTGTTTGATATGATCATCACCTACTGCCGGCATATTGACGAGTCTTTAGAGTCGTATACAGAGGTTCTACTGATTCAAGCAAAACGATGTAGGAGCACATATGTGATATGTGCAGGACCGAGATTAATACTAGTATGAGATACCATATTTTATTCTCGCAATATTTGTATCGGTCGGTTATATGTGTATAGCCGGGTTATCGAATCAAGTGTTGATTCGATAAGTTGATACATATAATATTAGTCGGTTATATGAGATATAGCTGGATTATTAAATCAAGTGTTGATTTGATAATTTAGTGTATAATTGTATATGTGATATACTAGTTTACATTAACTAATATTAGCTCACTTAAGCATTTATTTTTCTCACATGTGCACACTTAATATATATGAGATATATATTAATTGTGTTTTATTTATGTGTCATGGTTGATGATACAAGCAACATGGGTGTATGAGACTTACACCATGATAAAGATAATGTAGGGTTTATTTATTTATATTAATTCAATTATTAGTTGGAAATTTGTCATATGGCATGAAGCTTTGAGAAGCTTGGAGATCCATTGACTTAGTCCACTAGTTTTTTCTTACACTATTTATTTGTTAACCCAACCATTATCTAAACTCATGGTTAAGTCTCTACATGAGTGATATTAGATATTTTCTCACCCATGGTTTCCATTTACTCTCACAAAATTATCTCTCTTCATCTTCTTCTTCAAGCTCAAGAACTCTCTAGCTTTTGTGCAAGTGAGAAATAATAGTGAGAAAATCAATTCTAAAGTGAGCAAAAATCCTACTTCATCATCCTCTACTAGATTAGCACTTTAGTATCGGGTGTTAGCTTCATTAATCTCATATTAGTGAAGATGTAGCTTGGGTTAGTGTCTCCTCGACGTAGATCATCTTCGGCCTCGAAGACTTCAAGCAAGTTCGTTCCTTTCTTCTTGTGAAGCCATGCTAGAGTCCGGAAGATCACTACTTGGAGCGAAGGGACTACTACACGGAGCTATTGAAGTGAAGGACCGATCTACAATGGTTGTATTCCTATTTCACTTAGTTGTAAAGTAGTTTACAATTTGTTTCGTATGATTCTCTAGTTAAACATCCTAGGTTAGAGTTCCTTAGCATGACAAAAATTTGAAAATGGCATGGACGATACCTTCCGAAACCTTGCTGTCGTGCATAGGAACCCTACAGTGGTATCAGAGCCTAGCTAGAGAATTAGACGGATTGTGTAGGATTATGAAACCGAAACAACTCCAAAACTTGAAACAAGATTACCTAGTTACTGTCGATTTTAAAATGTGCTCTAAAATTTTTTTAAACAACTGCAAAATGTTGTATGAGATGCAACATGAACTCAATGCAAAATTCAACCCTAGAGCTCAGAATTTGCCCGGCCACAGAGCCAAGAAAACCGTCCTGCTCGGTTTTGGTGAGGAGTTCAGGGTTGAAATTTGTACTGTGTTCCAGTCTCTGGGTTTTGGTGTTTCAGGTGTTGTTTGTTTTTACTAAATTTGTATGTGATGTTAACTTTCTGCAAAGGCAACTCAGTGTGTTTCGTAGTCATAATTCTAACAGTTTTTCGGGTTGTTTTAGACGGTGTTAAAAAGTTCGAACGGATATCAAATACCCACTTTAACCCTTGTCGGAAAATTTTCCAAGAGTTGGATTTTTTCCAAGTTAAAGAACATTCAAATATCATGCAAGTAATGTGATGAACCCTCTAGAAGAACAAAACCCTAACTCGATTCTATGACCGTAAGAACCGCCGCCAAACCCTAGGGTTTGCGGTAGTTCTGCGTGCCATAGGTGAGGCAAGGGTTGACCCTTCTACGGTTGGTCCATTGGTACTAGTGGCATGTGCTGAATATTTTTAAACTACGCTCAAGTGTTGAGCTTTTTGGGTAATTTTGGGTGTTTGTTATTCGATCGGAATGTTTAACATCGTCTAGCTATTTGTGGAATGTGATACAATATGTGGAATTCATATAGTTAGGCATGAAATCCGAAGTATGTGATATTTTGGGTCTAAGATGTCTAAGGTTATTATGGATTCCAAATGTTGTAGTTTGACATTTACTTTCTGGGACCGTAAGTGTAATATGTGGTGTATCGCCGGTTTCATTGCTATATGTCAATGACAATTGGGATACGCATATTTACTTACATTGATGATATGTGATGTTATGTGTTGCTGTGATATGTTATATTGGATCGTCATGTTTTGAATAGCCGGGGGTTTTATGTGAGATGAGATTTTTTATTTTCATTCATGTAAAATTCATTGTATGTAATATTCTTTTATTGGGGCACTTCCGGGATGAGGATGCTGTCACCATTGTTGTATATTATTTACTTTTCCGCATTAGGATAGACCCAAGAAGGGGAGCACAAGTAATCGGGTTCTAGAGTCCAGTGGGAGACCAACTCGAGAAGTCGAGTTCGGGCTTCCTAACTCTAGAATTGGTAGGGTTGCTTGTCGCTCTCGTAGGGGTCTAGAGATGTGGGTTTAGCTATTCATCGCGACCGTGGAATCCATGTTTTATACAGGCTCAAAATAAAACACGGACTTCCTAATATATCCAATATTTCATATGTTATCTTCTGCTGCTGATATTATGTGATATGATTACTTTATATGCTTGAGACGGTTGCTTTATTATTATATATATGATATAATAAACGTTGCTTATGTTTTGCACCCGCGCTGTAGGGTTCCTAGGCACTCTAATAAGGCTCTACAAGGCATCAACCATGCCCGATTCAAAAAAAATAGCCGTGCCGAACAACCCTAACCATGATCGTATACTAGAGATTATGCGAAAACTAGCAAGCAAAACATTTTAACTACAAGTGAAAGGGATTAAAACCTTTGTAGATCTGGTCCTTCACTTCTAAAGCTCCATGTTGACGTCCCTTCGCTGCGATCATCGGAATCCCAGACTCTAGCGATGGTTTCTTCGGAGAAATGAGCGGGCTAGGTCCGTTGACTTCGAAGCCGAAGATGATCTACGTCGAGGAGACTCAAACTCAAGCTATTCCTTCACTTGGTCATAAACTTTGTGAAGAGAACACCCTAAACTAAATGGCAAGTAGTAGAAGATGATGAAATAGGAAGTGGGTTTACTATAAATTTGGATTTCTCACTCTAAATCTTCACTTGAAAATTTTCTAGAAAGCTTTCTTCTTCTTGAAGAAGAAGAAGAAGAAGAAAAGAATAATAATGAATAATGAATTATCACAAAAGAATAATCAAGTGAAGTCTATCATATTGCAACCATGGGTGAGTTAACCTTTGTAGAGACTAAACTAGAGTTTAAGTTAATGGTTAGGTTAATGAAAATCTCAAGCAAAACAAAATGGTTAGACTTTGTCAAAGATACTTGAAAGCTTCATGAAGCTTCAAGCAAAACAAAGAAAACCACCATTTTGTTTTACCAAAACAAATAAAAAACCTAAACCATTAACCTAAACATGGTGTAAGTCATACACACACCCAAGTTTGCATGTATCATCAATCATGATACAAACTAGTGCACAAACATATATCACATATACAACTTGTGCACATCAAGTGAGAAAATCAATCTTAAGTGAACAAATACTAGTTAATGTAAAGTAATATATCAAATATATAATTATACATTAAATCATTAAATCAATACTTGATTTAATGATCCGGTCATATCGCATATAACCGACTAATATCAAGTGTATCAATATATCGAATCAACATTTGATTCGGTAACCCGGCTATATCTCATACAACCGTCCGATGATACAAATAGCGAGAATAGAATTCAGTATCACATACTGGTATTAATCTCGGTCCCGCACATATCTCATATGCGCTCCTATTTCGTTTCGCTTGAGCCAGGAAACCTCTGTGTAGGACTCTAAAGACTCGTCAATACGCCGGCAGTAGGTAGTGATCATATCAATCACCCACAAGCCGCAAGCGGTCTGCTAAACGTAACGGCCACCCGGGTATTGAGCGATCAGAAGATCAACGAGCAAGCCTGCTCACACTCCTGCGAATCCAACCAGTAACACTTACCGCACAGTCCGGTCTGTTCGTCTGATATGTCGCATATCTCGCCTAGGGGTGGTAAACGTCAGACCCCAGTAGCTTGATAAGTCATGCCGATGTAAGGTCCATAACAATCATGAAACTACTGATAACACTTACCAGTAAATCAGTGCAACCCTGGCCAGGGATTTCCAGTTATGGCCAGTCGAGCATAGCGCAACATCAACCCCCAATACCGGGAGAGACGAATCCCCTCCTATCGCTCATTACCTCCATGTGAATCGGGACTGTACCCAAAAACCACCTGTTTGCACGACTCAGTAGAGCCGTGGTAGGGTGGAAATCAAAGCACAGTGGAAGACACACAAGACTCTATGACGATCTCGGGTCAACAGACTAAGCTGTACCAGTGTCACCAGAGAACTACCATCTGACGTGAGGTATAATACCATCTGGGAGTTCTCGGCGAGTCCGTCCAGTGTACCCAGTCTCCACTGAGCACCCGCATACTATCTCTGATGTCAAACACCAATGGATATGGGATCATCCATCGCCCATCACATGGGTCGAGAAGATATACGCTAGTCTACTCTGGAATATCGATGCCCCGTCTCGATATTCCCACGACTAGGAACATTGTAGGATGTACTCATGGACTATCCAGGCCCCACTAGTATGATCTACATCATAGTCCTGCAAGTCGAGTACACATCCTAAGGGCTTTATCAACATGTAACAGAGAGACAGTAAGTATATATGTTAAGATAAAGAGAAACCAGATAGCGTACTATCATGTCGAGCAAGAAAGTCCTACCTATATATGTCCCAGCATCAACTACAATATACATCTCATGTACAGTAATGGCCTCTAGGGCATACATATAACTAACAATCTCCCACTTGCACTAGGGTCATCTGTAGCAGTGGTTGTAGTATCTCATACTCAACCATCCCATAAAATTCTCTCTCTGGGAAAAGGCCTTTGTGAGTGGATCCGCCGTGTTGTCCTCTGTGTCTACTCTCCTAACCTCGATCATCCTGGAGATCAACTATCTCCATGATCAGGTGATACTGCCTTGGAATATGTCTGGGTCACTGATGGGACCGAGGTTCCTGGGCCAAAACCATACTTCCATTGTCACACAATGGTAGGAGCCTAGTTCATCTCATGAACTAATATACACCCAAACTGCCTCTTTGGTAGTATCTTTGATAGCGATGTCACCAGCCTTTATCGTCTAGTCTGCCACGGTATCTAGCTTGGAACTCTTCCAATATACCGTCCCTCCACTGAGGGTAAAGACAATGCCTGTGACTGACATTCAGTCAACCTTATCACCCTGGAACCTTTCCAGTGATTCTCCCCAGGATCGATTGATACCATCTCACTACATCTAGTGAGAATCCTAATATCCATTTAGATCTATCTCATAGATCCAAAACCCAGGATTTAGGAGGTATCACCTTTATCCTATACGGAGAATCCTTGTGATAAGCGGAGATTGACCGTGCGCAGCATAGGAAACTCTTTTCCTATCAAGAGTGTGTTGTCCATGTACAATACGAGGATGACCACCTTACTCTCTACTACCTTTTTGTATGTACAAGTTTCATCTACTATTTTGATGAAGTCAAACTCTTTGACTACTACATCAAAACAGATGTTCCAACTCCGCAATACCTGCTTTATCCCATAAAACATCTTGCACACGCTTCCGCTGCTCCCACTGTTTACGAAGTCATCTGGCTGTGTTCTTATAGACGCTTTCTTCTAAATCAATATTTAGAAAAGCAGTCATGACACCCAACCACCAGATCTCGTAGTCATAGTATGTAGCAATGGCAAGTAGGATACGGATGGACTTAAGCATAGTCACTGAAAAAGGTTTCATCATTATCCATGCCTGGTCGATGACGAGAACCTTTAACAAGTCTAGTTTTGAAAGTCTCAACTTTTTCATCTACACCAAGTAATCTTCTTAAGATATACTTGCTCTTGATGGGGATTTAACCCTTCAGATATAGCAACCAAAGTCCATACTTTGTTGGTGTACATGGATTCCATCTCAGATCGCTAAGCATCCAGCCATTCTTACAGAGTTTACTCTCGATGGCCTGCTCGAAACTAGTTGGGTCATCATCTCATGATGCAATCTTCGCTCCCACTGTCATCGAGAAACCGAAGTATCTCTCAGGCGGATGAGGAACCCTGCTAGATCGGCGGAGAGGCTGAGGTTCGTCGGGGACTATTGAATCCTTTGGTTCTGTCAAATCATCAGCTGTAGTTTGTATAGCTGGAAATCTTTCCAGTTCTACAGAACTGACCTTGCCTCGATCTTGTCCGGATTTTTCTTTTGACATAGGCCGGACAACCCAAATCTTAACTTGCTTAAGAGATGGGCTCTTCCCATACCATATCTCATATGGAGTGGTAGGCACTGATTTGATTCGAACCCAATTCAATAGGTATGCAGCTTCTCAAGTGCATAACCCCCAAAAGGAAATAGGTAACTCAGTAGTACTCATCATAGAGTGCACCATATCACATAGGGTGCAATTGCTCCACCCCGATACACCGTTGTGCTGTGGTGTATACGGAGGAGTAATGCTGAGAGAGAATCTCATTCTCCTTTAGAATAGTCCAAGAATTCCATGCACAAGTATTCTCCTCCCTGATCTCATCATAGGACATAATACTGATACCCGTTTTGGTTCTCTACTTCTGACTTATATTCTTTGAATTTCTCAAATGCTTCAGACATGTGTTTCAACAGGAACATGTGTCCGAATCTTGAGAGATCATCAGTGAATGTAAGGAAGTACAGAGAACCAGTCCTGGCATATGTAGACTGGGGACCTTCATACATCACTATGTATCAGTCCCAAGAGTTCACTAACTCTTTCTATGTTTCAAGTAAACAGAGCTACGGTCATCTTATCTTTGTGACATGACTAGCAAGTTTCACAAGATGTAAATTCAAACTGATTTAAATATGCATCTAAATATAACTTAGCTAGTCGGGTCGCATTGATATGACCTAGTCCACAATGCCTCAAGAAGAATTCGTTCATTTCTGAACTCTTCCTCTTGTGTGTGTTCTGTATACTAAGAACTGTAGTTTGATTTAGAACGTCAATACTTTTAGATAACGTGCCTGAACCGATCAACTCTTGACATAAGAAATGTTCAAAATATTATCCAACAATACAAAATTATATCCTTCTTTAATAAATAAAGAGACTGATATGATGTTGTATATCAGGTTCGGTATCTAATAACATTCGTTCAGAATCAATGTATTCTAGTAATACAGGGTGATAACTATCAACAGACTTGGCTGCAACACTTGCACCGTTTCTATCTTATGAAATTTATCACCCGTTCTCAGTTCTCTACCTATCTGTAGCCCATGTAACAGATTATATAGATGGGATCCTGATCCGGTATCTAATACCCAGGACGTAGAGGATACTGAGAAACAGTTCTTTGTAATGAACACACCCGAAGAAGATGCATCATCATGCACTTTCTTCGTTTGGGCGGCACGGGAATTCTGGTAATCCCCAATTTCCTGCTCTGTCTTATAACAATTATAAGTTGGAGCGGAACCAACGTTCCCCAGCTTAGTATAACAAGCGGGTTCGGTCAATACATCCATATTATTATCTTGATTAAAGCGTGACATGGTTGCTACCTGGAGAGAGAGAGAAGAAAACACTCTGCGTGCACTCTTGCAAGATTAGATTGGTTATATATTTTATCTAATCAGGATGGCTCTCACTGTTTTTATCAAATCCTCCTTCAAACCCTAAAAGGAAAGACTAGCCAGGATTAATTACACTCTACAAGTTCGCCAATCTTTCGGCCAGGCCAGTGCCGGTACTTTGAGGGAGGTTCCTCGTGCTTTCGCACGGACCTAATTAAAATAAACCTCGTTTTCCCAGGGGCGTAACCCCGTTGACACTTTTCTAGACACCTACTTGATCGGCTAATTGTAAAGTGCAAAACTCTCCCAGGAGTAACAATTACTGGCAGTGGGTATCGGGATCCAACTATCATATAGAAGGTATGCAATCTCATTGCAAATTTCAACACTTGAAACTCCCGATAAAGGTTTTTACCCCTAGCACTTATGACCTTAACTATGGTCAACAAATCATAAGCACTAGTCAAGTTCTACCCGTCATTTCGTGATTAATTAGACCCACCCACATGACCCTTAACTAAGGTCAACAAAGTCACGCGACTGTCCTAACTAATCGCATCATATGCTATGTAGGAAGACATCACTTATCTACCGTACACTGTGCCTTGACTATGGTCAACAAACACAGCACAAATACTAAGTACTCTACTTCCTAAAATGACGGAGGGTTGCAGATGGTTTTTAAGAAAACCTTTAACGCTTTGAACTTGATCTCGTTGCAGAATCAAATGGTTTTTAAATGGAGTGTTTTTTAGGCTTTTGCTAGTTTCGCTAAAGAGGTCACTCCCGGTGAAGGGATCTCAGCTCTTTCCTCGTCGAATGAGGTGCAGAATATTCACAATACCACTATGCAAAGCAAGAACTAGAAAAGCAGTCAAAAGACAAACCGAAGGTTGTAGCATCTGCTAGTCATTGCTAAAGAGGTCACTCCCGGTGAAGGGATCTCGGCTTTTTCCTTATCGAATAAGGTGCTGGATGTTCTACAAGGAACACCGCTATGCAAAGCAACAACTAGAGCTACCTGATTTTTAAAATTTGATTCCACAACATCATTTTAGGTTTATTTTCTTTCATTAATCTCATTAATGAATGTCCCATCATTTAAGTCCACCTAAACATCACAGATAAATACAACGTACACTTATGCCATCCGCAATCGCCTCGATGTCCCGTCTGCACCTTTAGGTTTGGTAACTAAAGGCAGAGCGGGGCAGGGCTAGCGCGGGTGTAAAACATAAGCAACGTCTATATAATATATCATATATACTATATACAGTATCTATCTGAACATATCACATGATCACATCACAGATAACGCAGCAGAAAATATCATATGAAATATTGGATAGTCCGTGTTTTATTTTGAGCCTATATAAAACACGGATTCCACGGTCGTGATGAATAGCCAATCCCACACCCCTAGACCCCTACGAGAGCGGCAAGCAACCCTACCAATTCTAGAGTTAGGAGACCCGGACTCGAATCCTCGAGATGGTCTCCTACTGGACCCTAGAACCCGGTTACTTGTGCTCCCCTCCTTGGGTCTATCCTAATGCGGAAAAGTAAATAATATACAATGGTGACATCATCCTCAGCCCGGAAGTGCCCCAATAAAAGAATATTACATACAAGTTTTTACATGAATGAAAAAGAAAAACACTCATCTCACATAAAAAAACCCCGGCTATTCAAACACGACGATCCAATATAAAATATCTAGCAATACATAACATCACATGTCATTCCAGATATTGTATTACATTCCAGATAAATAGACAATGTTAAACTTTCCAATCGAATAATCAGACACCCAAGTTTTCCCAAATAACTCAACACTTGAAATAAGTTTAAAAACATTCATTTCATGCCACAGTACCAACGGTCCAGCCGTAGAAGGGTCAAGCCAACGCCTCACATGTGGCACGCCGTACTCCCCCAAACCCTAAGGTTCAAAAGGCAGTTCAAGACGGTCACATAATCGAGTTAAGGTTTGTTGTCTTCTAGAGGGTCCATCGCGTTACCTGCACGACTTAGAACGTTCTTAAACTACGGAAAAATCCAACACTTGGAAATTTTCCAGGTCAGGAAAAAGTGAGTTATTGATATCCGGTCGAACTTTTTAACACGATCTAAAAATTACCCGGACAAACTAAATAAAGTTAAATTATCCGATCGAATCAACGAGTCCCCAATACAACCCTAAGAAAACTCAACACTTGAGTGGAATTAAAAAATTCACAGAAAAAATTGACAAGAAAGGACCTAAGAATAAATATATGAAGTATGAGGGACTAAGTCATAATTTGTGCCGTGGAACCGCCGCCAAACCCTTGGTTTGGCCGCGGTTCCGCGGTCCTATAGACGAATCAGTGGGCCGTACTTCACAGTAATTCTTAGGTTTTCCTGCTTAATTTTCTGAGCATTTTTAATTCATAAAAAATCACGATTTCAAAAAATGTACAGAGAAGGGTTTTCGTCGGGGTTTACGGGTTCGATCGGACTTCAAACTTCGTCTAGACTTCGCGTAAAACTCTAGCTTGGCTCTGATACCACTGTAGGGTTCCTAGGCACTCTAACAAGGCTCTACAAGGCATCAACCATGCCCGATTCAAAAAAAAAATAGCCGTGCCGAACAACCCTAACCAAGATCGTATACTAGAGATTATGCGAAAACTAGCAAGTAAAACATTTTAACTACAAGTGAAAGGGATTACAACCTTTGTAGATCTGGTCCTTCACTTCTAAAGCTCCGTGTTGACGTCTCTTCGCTGCGATCATCGGAATCCCGGACTCTAGCGATGGTTTCTTCGGAGAAATGAGCGGGCTAGGTCGTTGACTTCGAGGCCGAAGATGATCTACGTCGAGGAGACTCAAACTCAAGCTATTCCTTCACTTGGTCATAAACTTTGTGAAGAGAACACCCTAAACTAAATGGCAAGTAGTAGAAGATGATGAAATAGGAAGTGGGTTTACTATAGATTTGGATTTCTCACTCTAAATCTTCACTTGAAAATTTTCTAGAAAGCTTTCTTCTTCTTGAAGAAGAAGAAGAAGAAAAGAATAATAATGAATAATGAATTATCACAAAAGAATAATCAAGTGAAGTCTATAATATTGCAACCATGGGTGAGTTAACCTTTGTAGAGACTAAACTAGAGTTTAAGTTAATGGTTAGGTTAATGAAAATCTCATGCAAAACAAAATGGTTAGACTTTGTCAAAGATGCTTGAAAGTTTCATGAAGTTTCAAGCAAAGACAAAGAAAACCACCATTTTGTTTTACCAAAACAAATAAAAAACCTAAACCATTAACCTAAACATGGTGTAAGTCATACACACACCCAAGTTTGCATGTATCATCAATCATGATACAAACTAGTGCACAAACATATATCACATATACAACTTGTGCACATCAAGTGAGAAAATCAATCTTAAGTGAACAAATACTAGTTAATGTAAAGTAATATATCAAATATATAATTATACATTAAATCATTAAATCAATACTTGATTTAATGATCCGGTCATATCGCATATAACCGACTAATATCAAGTGTATCAATATATCGAATCAACATTTGATTCGGTAACCCGGCTATATCTCATACAACCGTCCGATAATACAAATCGCGAGAATAGAATTCAGTATCACATACTGGTATTATTCTCGGTCCCGCACATATCTCATATGCGCTCCTATTTCGTTTCGCTTGAGCCAGGAAACCTCTGTGTAGGACTCTAAAGACTCGTCAATACGCCGGCAGTAGGTGGTGATCATATCAATCACCCACAAGCCGCAAGCGGTCTGCTAAACGTAACGGCCACCCGGGTATTGAGCGATCAGAAGTTCAACGAGCAAGCCTGCTCACACTCCTGCGAATCCAACCAGTAACACTTACCGCACAGTCCGGTCTGTTCGTCTGATAAGTCGCATATCTCGTCTAGGGATGGTAAACGTCATACCCCAATAGCTTGATAAGTCATGCCGATGTAAGGTCCATAACAAGCATGAAACTACTGATAACACTTACCAGTAAATCAGTGTAACCCTGGCCAGGGATTTCCAGTTATGGCCAGTCGAGCATAGCGCAACATCAACCCCCAATACCGGGAGAGACGAATCCCTTCCTATCGCTCATTGCCTCCATGTGAATCGGGACTGTACCCAAAAACCACCTGTTTGCACGACTTAGTAGAGCCGTGGTAGGGTGGAAATCAAAGCACAGTGGGAGACACACAAGACTCTATGACGATCTTGGGTCAACAGACTAAGTTGTACCAGTGTCACCAGAGAACTGCCATCTGACGTGAGGTATAATACCATCTGGGAGTTCTCGGCGAGTCCGTTCAATATACCCAGTCTCCACTGAGCACCCGCATACTATCTCTGATGTCAAACACCAATGGATATGGGATCATCCATCGCCCATCACATGGGTCGAGAAGATATACGCTAGTCTACTCTGGAATATCGATGCCCCGTCTCGATATTCCCACGACTAGGAACATTGTAGGATGTACTCATGGACTACCCAGGCCCCACTAGTAAGATCTGCATCATAGTCCTGCAAGTCGAGTACACATCCTAAGGGCTTTATCAACATGTAATAGAGAGACAGTAAGTATACATGTTAAGATAAAGAGCAACCAGATATTGTACTATAATGTCGAGCAAGAAAGTCCTACCTATATATGTCCCAGTATCAACTACAATACACATCTCATGTACAGTAATGGCTTCTAGGGCATACATATAACTAACACGCGCTAGTCCCTCCCCGCTATGCCGTTAGTTAAGTAATCTAACGGTGCATAACGGGACACTGTGGCGAATGCGGATGGCATAAGCGTACGTTGTATTTTCGTTTCTTCTGTGATGCTTAGGAAGCATAAATGATGGGAATTCATTAATGAGATTAATGAAAGAAAAGAAACCTAAAAGATATTGTAGAATCAAATTTTCAAAAAGGGTAGCTCTAATTTTTGCTTTGCATAGCGGTATTCCTTATAGAATATCCACCACCTTATTCGATAAGGAAAGAGCTGAGATCCCTTCACTGGGAGTGACCTCTTTAGCAAAAGCTAGCAGATGCTACAGCACTCGGTTTTGTTTTTGATTGACTCTATAGTTCTTTCTTTGCATAGTGGTATTTATGTAATATCCTGCACCTTATTCAATAAGGAAAGAGCCGAGATCTTTTCACCGGGAGTGACCTCTTTAGCGAAACTAGTAGAAGCCTCAAAAACACTCCTTTTCAAAAATCACTTGTTTCTACAACGATATCAAGTTCATTACGAAAAAGGTTTCTGAAAAACTTGTCACGGCCCTCCGTCATTTCAGATAAGTCCTACTTAGTATTCGTGCTACGTTTGTTGACCTTAGCCAAGGCGTAGTGTGCGGTATCTAATTAGTGCTTATCTGCTGCATATGATGCGATTGAGTTAGGGTAGTCGTATGAATTTGTTGACCTTAGCCAAGGGTCGTACGGGTGGGTTTAATTCAATCAGGAAATAACGGGTTGAACTTGGCTAGCGCTTATAATTTGTTGACCTTAGCCAAAGTCATAAGTTGCTAGGGGCAAAATATTATCAGGAATTTAAAGTTTTGAAATTTGCAATGAGATTGCATACCTTCTATGAGATAGTTGGATCCCGATACCCACTGTAAGTAAGAGTTACTCCTAGAAGACTTTTACATATGACAATTAGCCGATCAAGTAGGTGTCTAGAAAGGTGTTAACGGAGTTATGCCTCTGGGAAAACGAGATTTATTTTAATTAGGTCCGTGCGAAAGCACGGGGAACCTCTCTCAAAGTACCAACACTGGCCTGGTAAATGATTGGAAAATTTGTAAGGTGTAATTAATTCCGGCTAGTCTTTCATTTTAGGGTTTGAAGGAAGATTTGATAAAAAACAGTGGGAGCCATCCTGATTAGATAAAATAATAACCAATCTAATCCTGTAAGAGCATACGCTAAAGTGTTTTCTTCTCTCTCTCTCCAGGTAGCGATCATGTCAGGCCTTAATCAAGATAATAATATGGATGTATTGATCGAATCCGCTTCTTATACTAAGCAGGGGAACGTTGGTTCCGTTCTTTCTTATAATTGTTATAAGATTGAGCAGGAAATAGGGGAATATCCGGATTCCCATGCCACCCAAATGAAGAATAAGCATGTTGATGTATCTTTTCCGGGTGTATTAGTTATCGAGAACTATTTCTCAGTTCAATTTATGTCCTGGGTATTAGATACCGGATCGGGATCCCACATATTTAATATGTTGCATGGGCTAAGGAAAGATAGAGAACTGGGAGAGGGTTATCATTTCGTAAGAGTAGGAAATGGGGCAAATGTTGCAGCCAAAGCAGTTGTCGAATATCACCTTATGTTACCAAATGGTAATACATTGATTCTGAACGAATGCTATTACATACCGACCCTGATATGCAATCTTATATTAGTTTCTTTATTAAGTAAAGAAAGATATAATTTTGTAGTACAGGATAATATTATGAACATCTTCTTGAATCAAAAGTTGATTGGATCAAGCTCGTTAAATAATGGCATATACGTTCTAAATCAAACCACAGTTCTTAACATACAAAACACACACAAGAGGAAGAGTTCAGAAATGAACGAATCCTTCTTGTGGTATTGTAGACTAGGTCATATCAATGCGACATGTCTAGCTAATTTACATAAGGATGGATATTTGAATCCGTTTGAATTTTCATCTTATGAAACTTGCCAGTCTTGTCTCAAAGGCAAAATGACCAAAACTTCGTTTAGTGGACACGGAGAAAGAGTTACGGAACTCTTGGGACTAATACATAGTGATATATGCGGTCCTGTGTCTGCACATGCCAGGAATGGTTCCTCATACTTCATTACATTCATTGACGATCTCTTAAGATACGGACATGTGTTCCTGATGAAACACAAGTCTGAAGCTTTTGAGAAATTCAAAGAATATAAGTACGAAGTAAAGAACCAAACGGGTAAAAGAATTAAAATCCTTCGATCTGATCAGGGAGGACAATACTTGAGCACGGAATTCCGTGACTATCTAAAAGTGAATAGGATTCTCTCTTAGCTTACTCCTCCATATACACCACAGCACAGCGGTGTATCGGAATGGAAGAATCGCACCCTATTGGATATGGTGTGCTCTATGATGAGCACCGCTGAGTTACCTATTTCCTTTTAGGGTTATGCACTGGAAACGGCCGCATACCTATTGAATAGAGTTCCAAACAAATCGGTGCCTACCACTCCATATGAGATATGGAATGGGAAGAGACCTTCTCTTAAACGAGTTAAGATATAGGGTTGTCTGGCCTATATTAAAAAGCAAAATCCGGACAAGCTCGAGGCAAGATCAGTTCTTTGCAGGTTTGTGGGATATCCAAGCAATTCGTATGGATATCATTTCTACCTCAGTGAGGAACAAAAGGTGTTTGTTGCTCAACATGTCACCTTTTTAGAAAAGGAATGTCTTGCGAAAGAGATTAGTGGCAAAAAGGTAGAGCTGGAAAAAGTTTCAACCGCACAAACTACAGAAGAAGATTTGGTAGAACCGGAGGATTCGATAGTTCCCAACGAACCTCAGCCTCTCCGCCGATCTGATAGGGTTCCTCATCCACCTGAGAGATAGTACAGTTTTCTCATTGATGGTGGGAGCGAGGATTGCATCATGGAAGATGATGACCCAACTAGCTTCGACCAGGCCATCACGAGTGGGGACTCAGTGAAGTGGCTGGATGCAATGCGATCTGAGATGGAATCCATATACACCAACAAAGTATGGACTTTGGAAGTTGCTCCTGAAGGGGTAAAACCCATTGGGAGAAAATGAATCTTTAAGAAGAAATTTGGTGTAGATAGAAAAGATGAGACTTTCAAAGCTAGACTTGTTGCAAAAGGTTTTCGTCAACGACCAGGTGTGGATTATGATGAAATATTTTCTCCAGTGGCTATGCTTAAGTCCATCCGGATCCTACTCGCCATTGCTACATACCATGACTTCGAAATCTGGCAAATGGATGTTAAGACCGCCTTTCTAAATGGTGATTTAGAAGAGAGCGTGTACATGACTCAGCCAGAGGGCTTCGCGGACAGTAGGAACAGCGGAAAGGTGTACAAGCTGCTTAAATCCATCTGCAGGTTAAAGAAGGCATCGCGGAGTTGGAACATCTGTTTTGATACCGTTATCAAGGAGTTTGACTTCGTCAAAAATATAGATGAACCTTGTATATACAAGAAGGTGGCAGAGGTAAGGTTTTCTTCATCGTATTGTACGTGGATGACATACTCTTGATAGGAAATGATATTCCTATGCTGCACTCAGTCAAGCTCTTCTTATCACAAAGATTCTCAATGAAAGATCTAGGTGATTCCTCCTACATCTTGGGGATTAAAATCTATAGAGATAGATATAAACAGATACTGGGATTGTCCCAATCTAGATATATTGACACCATACTAAAGAGGTTTAGTATGGAAGAATCCAAGCGTGGGTTCTTACCCACGATCTCAGGACTCACTCTCTCCAAAAAGATATCTCCCAAGACTGATTTGGAGAGAGCTTTGTTCATCACAGAAAACTGCACTTTAATACCGCTCATTCGTTATCTATTTTGTTTATATCGGTACTATTAACCAGTGTCTGTTCAGTAATTACTGATTACAGGTATTCGTGATAAAATACTGGAAACACTTTTAAAATCATGGATATAATATTTAGGAGCTGACACTGCAGACAGAACAGAAAAACGACCGATATCTGAAGAGCTCTTTTGCAAATAATTTTATGTACACATTTTTGGTCCAACACAATACAAGTGTGCACATAGCTTTTTGGTTCTTGGACCTAGGTGGGGCTGCCCATGGCACAAGACATGATGAAGTGGGCACATGGGGGACATGAGTTTTAATGCTAAAATTTTTGATGTGATGTGTGGCATTGTGTTCCCTCCAAATCTCTGCATAAAATTCAGGTTATTTTAGACCAAGCAAACAGCATCAGAGGGTTATTCTTAAGCACACAAACCCACACATCCAATACGAGCCCCTCTCCTCGGAATTTGGCCGAGCACATGCTCACCAAAACTGGCGAGCTCAGCCCCACCTTGCCCAATTGACCCCATATTTTCACAAAGCCTCCCTTGCTGCCATGTTAGCTCATTTTTATTGTTTATTTATTTTCCTTTTGAGCCTATAAATACATGCCAGTGGGGAAGGGAAGGAGGCTACCATGTATATACCCATTTATATTTTGTTAGTTTGTTCTTTCGGTTTAGCTTGAGGGTGAGTGGGCTTCATATTGGTTTCTTCTTCTTCTTCCCTCTTGAAGCTCTCTTTGGAGAGCTTCATTAAGGAGGTTGAATAAGCTACCATAAATCTTGTATCTCTTCTTCAAGTGTTTATAATATATTGTTGCTTTCTTGTTATACTTACTTTCTTTTCTTATTTGCTCTTCTTATTTCATGCTTAACTAATCTTTATTTGGTTGTGGTGTGGGTGAGGAAGTGAGATGAAAGGCTTTGCTTCCTCCACCTCCTGTTTATATTTCATGTACTTAATCTTATGATTCTAACTTAAACATTATTATGTATTGATATGATATGGTATTTTGACACATGGTTACTTGTAACCTTCTCATATACCATATTCCCCTTCATCATTTCAATGTTTAAGTTACAATCTATTTGGAGTTAAGTTTTCTAAGTTTGGATATGCTATTTTGTGATTAAGAACTTGACAAATCTCTTAATTTCATATATCATATACCATCACGAACACTTAGCACACTTAACACTAAAATCATTTGCTCTCACTAACCACTTTGTGTTTTTGTTGTTGCAGTATGCTTGCCAACCCTTGTGTTTAGTGTTGATACCCCAAGCGCGGACATACAAATGGTAAGTGATCAAAACGGACTCGTTTCGTTCCTTGCGGCGAATATCGGAATTTGACAGTTTGTGCTCCGCAACCGCGTTGACAAGTCATGCTTCGTACCGGGATCAAGGTAAGGTCAGACAACTCATGATCAAGGGAGTGTAGAGGTAAACATTGCGATTCGATTTTCTAAGCCAAAGCCGCAACCATTCTTTCCTTAGACTTATTTACTTGCTTTTCTTCTTTCCGTATTCTTTTATATTTTTGTGACAAACAACCCAATTCCTTTATTTGTTGAACCTTAATTAATAAATACCCAATACACAATTCCCTGCGGATCGACCCGTGCTTGACGGCTCGCTACAACGCGTCGTGCACTTACGGTTATAAATATTTAAAACGAGAACGATCTCGCGTGCACATTCCGTTTCCTTCATTAAAACATACACATTTCCAAACATACACATTTGCGCGCGGGGGTGAATTCCCAACAAGTATTTGGCGTCGTTGCCGGAGAGTTGGTAGTATTAAGAATTGTTATTTCTGGTTCTTACTAACTCATTAACTACTAACTCAATTTTTTTTCAAAACTAACAATACGACATTCTTTTTACTTGTTCTCTGTCCTTCATACCAGATTGCACTCTGTTATTCAACTGAAAAATCAAGACCATTGTAATACTAACATAGTCTGGAGGTGCCACACAAAATTCCAACACAAATAAGCATCATTTGGCCGGCGACAACAAGGGGAAATCCGAGCTCGCCGGCCCAATAAGGGTTTTTGTGATTTTTTCTTTTTGAGTTATCTCCAGTGTGTTGTCAGTGTTCTAGTGGTATTATTTTATTTTTCTAATTTTAATTGTGCAGGAATTGGGGCACATATATCGCTTTTTGACACTAAATATCGTATTTTTCCGACATTTCAGTTTTTACGGAATTACAACCAGCGATTGTGCGGAGCAAGGCTCAAATACAATTACAAGACGTTAGAAAAGTACAGTGCCAAAGATCCGGGTAGTTTGATCCGCGCAAGCTAACAATCAAAAGCTCGGATCACTTTCAAAGGGGTTTCTTAACGTACGTATTTTCTAACACCTTCGCTCAAATCCGACGCATTCCAATATTTCTATCTTATGCAGGATTCTTTGCACAAATTTGCCGCCAATTAAACAGAGAACTAACCCGTATTTTTTGCAGCGCTAATACTTAAATGAAAAAGAATTGATTTATTTGCTTGATTTCTTAAATTCTTTTATTAATTGCGCATTGCAACTTAATACGGATTTTAAGGGCAAAAAGACTAAACAAAATACGGTAAAAGATTTCATCACCTTTCTCCGTAGCCCACAAATCACAAAACTGCATTTTTGCATACCCCCACTAATTTTAAAATCAATTAGAACTTTGACTCTAAGGAATTCTCGCTTATTAGGAGAAGTTGACTGTGTTTAGAACACCGCTTAACGGTATATCGTTCACGGGGTGTCTAGGCAAGTGTTCAAGAGAAAGGGTTATTTAATTAAGGAACTTCGCGAAAGTGTTGTAAAACCTTCCCTTCTCTCTTACACTTACCTGGCTTCGTGATCCGTATATCTTGAGCCTATTTCTCGACACAGTTTTATTTCGTCAATCAGGTTCTTAAGCAGGTCTAGTTGACTTAGAATAACATAGATTGCTAGGGGTGTGATATTCTTTATTTTTGTGACATTTGTGAATTCTTGTTAATATGGGTGATACACGATTCAATTCTATTTTTCACGATTCTTGTTCTTTTATTTATAATCAGTCCCAATTAATTTGTACAAATTGCTAAAATTCTTCCCACATTCATGATAATTGTTCTTTTCTAGGTGGTGACCAGCCGTCCCAAATTTTTGATAACGGTCAACCACCTAACACTCATGAACCCAGTCCAACTTCAATCATAGACCATATGATTGAACGTTTAGAGAAAGAGGTCGACAGATTGACAGTTCTAGTATCACCACCATCACAACCCCTCCAACCTGAAACAATTGAACCATCATTAAGGTATTATAGTGAGATGAATGCTAGGTTGACCGCTCTAGAGAAAGGTATTGAAGTAATGACTGCGGTCGAGAATCAATCAACCGCGACGCTAGCCCTGTTTATACAGCAATCTGAGCAACTTTTTGTTGCTCAAGCTCAATTATTGTCTAAAATCGAAGAACAAGTGAAACATTTAGCTGTGAGGATTCCAGGGAGTTAACACGGTCAATCGGAACTCAATAGTGTCAATATCTGTCATCTAGGAAGTCACCTAAGTGAGATAAACGATCAACCAAATTTTGATGATTTCATAGATGATGATACAATAGAATTGACTGAGTGTTGTCAGGAAACACAAGAAAAACCTCCGACTGAGTTTTGTTTTCCAATTTTAGAGGAGGAACCTTATGAATTTGTCGGTATGGTCGGGATAGATTAGAAGAGATCAATGATTAGGAACCCACAATTTTTGTATCATCTAGCGATATTGTTTCGGAAGAAACATTAGGGTGGGAACCTACTTTTTTAGATGACATATACATATCCATTTATGAATGTGATGAGGGAGAAATCATTTTGGGAGAGTTTGTAAATAATAAGAGTAAGATTGTGGAAAATCTTAGGGAGGAAGACAACATTGAAATATATTCTTTCATGTCGAGTTTTGAGGAAATTTTTGCGGATGAACTAGATATACTTGGTGAGTTTGAGTCAAGATCCATTTGGGAGCATCCTAAGAACCTTTTTTTTGCCGAAATTTTTGCGGATGAACTCCAGTTTTTACACGAACTTGACTTCGGAACTCAACATGTGCTTATTGAACATTTAATTCATTCAGAAAATAATTCTTTGACCTCCTCAAAATTTCATCTTCATCTTCAACGTCTTCTTATCCCTATTTTTACACACCCATGCCCTTCACTAAAATCTAACATATTCTTTGTCTTTTTCTTTTTATTCTTTTTATACGATTCTTTTACCAGTCATTGCACTATATAGACAAAATTTTTATGTGGCTGGTATTAATTTCTGGACTAACTCAGTCGTTTAACTTGTGAATATTGTAATTAGTCTTAGATTTTTTCTTTTTCTTTAAATAAAATGCTCACCCTGATGTCTAAGTCTTGCTACCGAAAATTGGGACAACGATGAGGACATCGTAAAACTCAGGTTTGGGGGTGAGCATTACGTTTATCTGCATCATGTGTATATTGTATTCTGCATTGCATACATATTAAAAACCCATAAAAATTGAATTTTTTTCCTAAAAACATAAAAACTTTGTCGTCAAGTTAGCTAGTAGGGTAACTTAGATTGTTATTCCGAAAATTTAGTTGATATATTAGAAATAACTAAATCCTAGGCTTAGGAATTGAAAACCCTAAAAATAACCCTCATTCTGTTTAACCTTGGTAATTATACGTCCTTACAGGTTTTTTTTGAGAAATAGGTAATTTTGAGCTCAGTTTTTTAGTTAAGTCAAGATGAAGTGAGAGTATTGATGCTTTACTGAAACATAAGTCTGAAAAATAGTTTCTATTCTTGAGTTCAAATTTAGAAAATATATACCCTACAAACTGCACATACACACATCTTGAAACTTGGGATAGTAGAGGATACCTAAAATTACTCTTGCCTAAAAGCCTAGTATGAAAGAAAAAACGGTATTTAAAGCTAACCATTATAAGAGCATCATTGAAAAATATATCCGGTCTTGAAAAGAAAAAGAAAAATAAAAGGAAAAAAATAAAGTCAAGACCTGAAAACTACTATTTACGGTTTAAGTTCATACATTCAGTAATTGGCTGTTAGTGCCTCAAGAAGTATTAATAATCGCATGAAAGATATGCGAGCAAAACCGTCCATCTATTAATGAAAAGAAGTAGTATTAGGTATTAATGCAAGGGTGCTATGGCTTGAATTGAATTCTTAAGTGTAGGGGTGAAAATTTACACACACGTAGGGATATACAATCGATAATTGGATGAAAGATAGGGATGAAAAATAAGACTTATGTTTTCTGTAAAGTTGATAAAAATTCCGGATTGGAGACCGCACTTTAGAAGGAAAACTCAGGAAATACCAATATCTTTCTAAACTGTAAAAACGTATAGGATCTAAGGGCAAATAGACAGGAGGTGTGAAATATATGGGTTGAATATTTGTAACTTAGGATGATAGAATTTCTAACTTAGATACTAAACTGTAGGAGTATAATCGATGTTAACTTATGAACTTAGCTTGACAGGATTTTATGGGTGTAATCCGCTGAAAACCATCAGGAGACAACACTCTTCCTATTAGGGACACCCAGAGGTTTAACGGCCTGTTGTACATGCTCAGTGCAATCGCGTTCCCTGCGAAAGTGAGGCTAGGATTTTTTGTATTGCTCGGGATGAGCAATAGATAATTTTGGGGGTATTTGTTTATCACAAAAAACAGCACTTTAATACCGCTCATTCTTTATCTATTTTGTTTATATCGGTACTATTAGCCAATGTCTGCTCAGTAATTACAGATTACAGGTATTCATGATAAAATACTGGAAACACTTTTAAAATCACGGATATAACATTTGGGAGCTGACACTGCAGACAGAATAGAAAAACGACCGATATCCGAAGAGCTCTTTTGCAAATAATCTTGTGTACACATTTTTGGTCCAACACAACACAAGTGTGCACATAGCTCTTTGGTTCTTGGACCTAGGTGGGGCTGCCCATGGCACAAGACATGATGAAGTGGGCACATGGGGGGACATGAGTTTTAATGCTAAACGTTTTGATGTGATGTGTGGCATTGTGTTCCCTCCAAATCTCTGCATACAAACCAGGTTATTTTAGACCAAGAAAACAGCATTAGAGGGTTATTGGGAAGCACACAAACCTACACATCCAATACGAGCCCATCTCCTCGGAATTTGGCCGAGCACATGCTCACCAAAACCGGCGAGCTCGGCCCCACCTTGCCCAATTGGCCCCATATTTTCACAGAGCCTCTCTTGCTGCCACGTCAGCTCATTTTTATTGTTTGTTTATTTTCCTTTTGAGCCTATAAATACAGACCAGTGGGGAAGGGAAAGAGGCTAACATATATATACCCACTTATATTTTTTTAGTTTGTTCTTTTGGTTTAGCTTGAGAGTGAGTGGGCTTCATATTGGTTTCTTCTTCTTCTTCTCTCGTGAAGCTCTCTTTGGAGAGCTTCATTAAGGAGGTCGAATAAGCAACCGTAAATCTTGTATCTCTTCTTCAAGTGTTTATAATATATTGTTGCTTTCTTTTTATACTTGCCTTCTTTTCTTATTTGCTCTTCTTATATCATGCTTAACTAATCTTTATTTGGTTGTGGTGTGGGTGAGGAAGTGAGATGAAAAGCTTTGCCTCTTCCACCTCTTGTTTATGTTTCATGTGCTTAATCTTAGGATTCTAACTTAAATATTGTTATGTATTGATATGATATGGTATTTTGACACATAGTTACTTGTAACCTCCTCATATACCATATTCATTCCCTTCCCCATTTTAATGTTTAAGTTACAATCTATTTGGAGTTAAGTTTGCTAAGTTTGGATATGGTATGTTGTGATTAAGGACTTGACAAATATCTTAATTTCCATATATCATATACCATCACAAATACTTAGCACACTTAATACCAAAATCATTTGCTTTCACTAACCACTTTGTGTTTTTGTTGTTGCGGTATATTTGCTGACCCTTGTGTTCAGTGTTGATACCCCAAGTGCGGACATACAAATGGTAAGTGATCAAAATGGACTCGTTTCGTTACTTGCGGCGAATATCGGAATTTGACGGTTTGTACTCCGCAATCGCGTTGACAAGTCGTGCTTCATGACGGGATCAAGGTAAGGCCGGACAACTCATGATCAAGGGAGTGTTGAGGTAAACGTCGCGATTCGATCTTCCAAGCCAAAGCCGTAATCATTCTTTCCTTAAACTTATTTACTTGCTTTTCTTCTTTCCATATTCTTTTATATTTTTGTGACAAAAAACTCAATTCCTTTATTTATTGAACCTTAATTAACAATACCCAATACAGAATTCCCTACGGATCGACCCGTGCTTGCCGGTTTTCTATAAGGCACCGTGCACTTGCGGTTATAAATATTTAAAATGAGAACGATCTCGCATGCTCATTCTGTTTCCTTCATTAAAACATACATATTTCCAAACATACGCGTTTGCACGTGTGGGTAAATTCCTAACAAGCTCGCATGCAAAGAATATCCTATGCTTCGGCAGTAGGCTCTATCATATACGCGATGCTATGTACCGGACCCGATGTAGTATACCCACTAAGTATAGTGAGTAGGTATCAAGCAGATCCAGGAGAGAGTCACTGGACAGCTGTGAAGAGCATTCTCAAGTACTTGAGAAGGACTAAAGAAATGCTCTTGGTGTATGGTAACAGAGAACTCTAAGTGGAGTCCTTTACCGATTAGAGCTTCCAGAGTGATAAGGACGACTCTAAGTCGGTCTCGGGATTTGTCTTTACCCTCAATGGAGGGGAGCTTTGTTGGAAGAGTTCCAAATAGGAAACCGTGGCAGACTCGACGATGGAGGCTGAATACATCGCTGCCAAAGAGGCTGTCTGGATGAAGAATTTCATAACTGAACTTGGAGTGGTTCTATACATTGAGTATCCAATACCTTTGTATTGTAATAATAATGGAGCGGTGGATTTGGCCAAGGAACCCAGATCCTATCAAAGATCCAGACATATTCTAAGGTGGTATCTCCTGATCCGGCAGATAGTTAATCGCCGGGAGATCGAGATAAGGAGAGTTGACACGAAGAACAACACAGCGGATCCACTCACGAAGTCCATTCCCCAGATACAGTTCGAGAGACTCTTCAGGATGTTGGGTATGCGATACTACAACAGCTGGTCCTAGTGCAAGTGGGAGATTGTTAGTTGTACGTATGCCCTAGAGGCCATTATTGTACATATGATGTATATTATAGTGGATGCTTGGACATATAGAGAGAGGACTTTCTTGCTCGACATGATAGTATGCTATATGGTTGCTCTTTATGTTAACATGTATACTTGTCTCTTGATACTGTCTCTTAGTTACATGTTGGTAAAACCCTTAGGATGTATACTTGACTACCAGGATTATGATGCAGATCATACTAGAGAGGCCATGGTAGTCCATAAGTTCATCCTTTAATGTTCCTAGTCATGGGTGTATCGAGACAGGGCATCGATATACCAGAATAGACTAGCATATACGCTTCTCGACTCATGAGATGGGCGATGGATGATCCCATATCCATTTGTGTTTGACATCAGAGATGGTATACGAGTGCTCAGTGGAGACTGGGTACACTGGACGGATTCGCCGAGAACTCCTAGATGGTATTATACCTGATGTCAGATAGCAGTTTTCTGGTGACACTGGTACAGGTTAGTCTATAGACCCGAGATCGTCATAGAGTCTTATGTGATTCTTGCTGTGCTTTGATTTCCACCTTACCACATTCAAGAGGACGTGCAAAACGGTGGTTTTTGGGTACAGTCCTGAGTCACATGGAGGCAATGAGTGATAGGAGGGGATTTCGTCTCTCCCGGTATTGGGGGTAGATGTCGTGCTGTGCTCGATTGGTTATAACTGGAAGTCCCTAGTCAGTGCTGATTTGGAGATTTACTGGTAAGTGTTATCAGTAGTTTCTCGACCCTTTATGAACCACGTATCTACATGACTTATCGAGTTATTGGGGTTTGATGTTTACCACCCCTAGACTTGATATACAACATCTCAGACGAAGAGACCGGACTGTACGGTAGTGTTACTGACAGGCTTTACAGGAGTTAGAGCGGGATTGCTTGTTGATCTTCTGATCGCTCAATATCAGAGTAGACGTTATGTCCAGCAAGTACCGCTGACGTCTTGTGGGTGCTTGATACGATCATCACCTACTGCCGGCGTATTGACGAGTCTTTAGAGTCCTACACAGAGGGTTTACTAGTTCAGGCAAAAAGAAGTAGCAGCACATATGTGATATGTGCGGGACAGAGATTAATACGAGTATAAGATACCGTATTCTATTCTCTTGATATTTGTATTGGTCGGTTATATGTGATATAACCGGGTTATCGAATTAAGTGTTGATTCGATAAGTTGATACATATAATATTAGTCGGTTATATGAGATATAGCCGGATTATTAAATCAAATGTTGATTTTATAATTTAGTGTATAATTGTATATGTGATATACTAGTTTACATTAACTAATATTAGCTCACTTAAGCATTTATTTTTCTCACATATGCACACTTAATATATATGAGATATATATTAATTGCGTTTTATTTATGTGTCATGGTTGATGATACAAGCAACATTGGTATATGAGACTTACACCATGATAAAGATAATATAGGGTTTATTTATTTATAGTAATTCAATTATTAGTTGGAAATTTGTCACATGGGATGAAGCTTTGAGAAGCTTGGAGATCCATTGACTTAGTCCACTAGTTTTGTCTTACACTAGATATTTGTTAACCCAACCATTATCTAAACTCGTGGTTACGTCTCTACATGAGTGATATTAGATATTTTCTCACCCATGATTGCCATTCACTCTCACAAAATTATCTCTCTTCATCTTCTTCTTCAAGCTCAAGAGCTATCTAGCTTTTGTACAAGTGAGAAATAATAGTGAGAAAATCAATTCTAAAGTGAGCAAAAATCCTACTTCATCATTCTCTACTAGATTAGCACTTTAGTATAGAGTGTTAGCTTCACTAATCTCATATTAGTGAAGAGGTAGCTTGGGTTAGTGTCTTCTCGACGTAGATCGTCTTCGGTCTCGAAGAATTCAAGCAAGTTAGTTCCTTTCTTCTTGTGAAGCCATGCTAGAGTCCAAAAGATCACTACTTGGAGCGAAGGGATTACTACTGTTCGCCACCGAAAAGACGAACCCGGGACGTTAGGACGTCCGGCCTGAATTTTGGGGGGCAGATGCTATTTGGTTTTATCCGTCCACCTCTCCGAAGATGCCAAGTTAATTTATGGCACCGTGTATCGGAGGTTTGGACAGATGCGGTCGTTGTAGCAGATTTCGTCAGATTCCCTCTCATTTGAGGGATTTTTGATTGTGGGGACGCTCTTCTCTGCAGGCGCAAGCCCCTGCAGTTAATTACGGTACTGCATCACGGTAATAACTTTCTCCTTTTCAGATGGTCACTTCGTGTCGTGTGTATTTATTTTTATTTTTGGTTGCCCGTGGATTGTATACGGAGAATAATTTATGTTGTTGCCCGTAGGGCGTGGATTAGTCCAAATTCGTATTTTCTTAGATTTATTTTTGGTTTGGGTTTAAGGATCGTTGTTCTCTTTGAGATTAAGATCGACTTAAACGTTTGTTGAGGATACGTTAGTCAAATTTTAGACTAAGATCTACTCAACAAAATTTTAGGATCATTTAGATCCAAAGAAAGAGTATTTGGACTCTATCGTATTAGTTTAGGGACATTGCGGTCCATTGGGTTTAAGGACATCATAGTCCATGGAGTTTAAGGACATCATAGTCCATGGAGTTTAAAAACGTCATAGTCTGTGGGGTTTAATTTAGAGATGTTGCGGTCAATAAGTTTAAGGAAATCATAGTCCATGGAGTGTCTGGTTGTCGGGACCCGTCACCTCTCTGAAGACGTTGAAGAATTACAACGACACATATCAGAGGAATGAAGAGATGTACCCTTAAACTAATGTTGGTTGGGGAATCTATAGTCAGGTTTGGGACTAAGACCAATTAAAAATATTGGGAGCACATGGCCTCAATTAATCTGAATTGGGAGATTTATGGCCTACTTGGGCTCAGCCCATTCAGTTAAAGTGTTTGAACACTTATTTGGACTCAGTCCATTCATTTTTGAACAAAATGTTAACATTTGTTTGGGCTCAGGCCCTTTTTTGTTCAATAATGCAGAGCATTAATTTTGGGTTCTGACACCCCTTCTTCTTTTGTCTTTTATTGAGCGTTGAACACTCTTTGTAGCGCAAAGCGCTTTATATACAGAGCTTTTATGTACAGAGCACTTGGCGTTGAGCGCCAGACTTGGAGCGCTGAGGCGCTTCTTATGAAATAGCGCACACGAGAGGGGCACGTGGCGCGCTTGGCGCTGAGCGCCAGACCTGAAGCGCTAAGGCATTTCTTATGAAATAACGCACACGTGAGGAGCACGTGGCGTGCTTGGCGCTGAGCGCCAGACTTGGAGCGCTAAGGCGCTTCTTATGAAATAGCGCACACGTGAGGAGCATGTGGCGCGTATGGCGCTGAGCGTTAGACTTGGAGTGCAGAGCGCTCCTTATTAAGTAGCGCCTACGTAAGGAGCACGTGGCGTGCTTGGTGCTGAGCGCTAGCCAATGAGTGCAAAGCGCTCTTGATTAATTCTGTGCTCTGAGAATTAAGATCTTGTTTATAAGAGACTTTATCTCATGAATCTAAGAACTAAGTTCTTATTTTAATAGGAGATGCTATGATCTCTTCTGTTTTTATGAAAGACTTTGTCTTTGTCTTATAGATCTGTGATTTAAAGAGAACTAAGTTCTTCTCCCTCCTTTTTTATGATGATATGCTCCAATCTCTCCTACTCTTATAAAAGACTTCTGTCTTTGTAGATATATGATCTAGAAAAATAACTAAGTTCTTTTTTTATGAGATGTTTTGATCTATCTGTTTTATTTACCTTGAAGAAATTCTTCTTTTCAGAGCTTACACTTCTCTTTTTCTTTTTTGAAGTTTATGGGGGGTTCCTCTTCTCTCGACTTGAAGTCTTGTGTCCTTTATATAGGGGAGGCTGATTTGTTGAATCGGTTAAGGAAAGCTTTTCTCTGATTGATTCGGGGATATTTCCCACCTTGGTTCTTTGATCAAGGGTTTCTGTTTTACAGAAGGCAATTTTCTTGTTTTTAACAAGATTGGAAAAATATTTTCCCATACAGAGCTTATTCTGTATCTTGGTGATTTTTAATCACCATTGGATCTTTGATCCAACGATGATCTGATTTTCAGAGGACAATCTTTCCTGTTTGGAAAGATTTGAGGAGTATTTCCTCAACAGAACTTTCTTTCTGATGATTTTTAATCATCTTTGTTGGATCTTTGATCCAAGGATAAGGAACATTTTAGTTCCAACACTACCGTTCTCGTGCTTTGCACATGAGCGCTGCGTCAGAGTCTTTGACTCTTGGTGCTAGCGCACTTAGCGCTAGCGCTCTCGTGCTTTGCACGTGAGTGCTTCCTGAGAGTCTTTGACTCTTAGTGCTGGCACTCCTGGCGCTAGCACTTTTATGAAGCACTGCTTCATTTCAAATTTCAAAATTTGAAGGGAAACAAATGTCGCCCCACCGTTGCGCTCACGTGGTTTATACGTGAGTGCAGCAGTGGCAACCTTTCCACCGTTAGATTGTCTTGGAAGTTGGATCGACTTCCAGCGTCTATAAATAGGGCCTTTGGCCTTTGAGATGGCTTGTTCATCTTCTTGTTTCCTTTTTCTTGAGAATTTAATTCTCATTCAGATCCAAACTTTCTGCCTCAGAAAACTCCTTTAGAGTTAAGACCCTGTCAAAATTTTTGGTAAGATTTGAACCCATTAATAGAGCTTTGCTCTACTTAGATCACAGATCATAAAGATTTTTAGGGTTTCTCAACCCGTTAATTAAAAACCAGATTTTTGCTCTTTCTAGATCATGGATCAGAAAAATAAATCCCTTTTAAAGTTCCTTTAACCCATTAACGAAGAACTTTTAGAGTTCGCTTTACAGATCTTTAAAGATCCTGAAGTTTTTAACTTCTGTAAAAAGCTTTACTTTTAGGGTTTTTGATAGATTGTTCCATCTTCCTTGCAGAGCATGGCACTTCAGAATTTTTGGGGGAATTTTTATTCCCTCATAATTAGAGTTGACAAATGTCACTCTTATCTGCAGAGCGTTACTCTCGAGGAGTCTCTCATTAAATGAGAATCCTTTTAAGATTCCCTCCTTAATTGCATAAATTTGAATTTGTTGGGTGTCTTAATTAGCACTTGTTTTCTTTATGCGGATATCAAGAGTTGTTTAAATCCCCGTGTCTGTTTCAATAAGCATTTTCTTGATCAGTCCGTCCACTAAAATCTCACTGATTTTCATTTTCAGGCGCTATGGCCGCTCATCTGTACTGTTTTAACGAAATCATTTCTTATGAGGACATTCGCGCACAAGGCCGTTGTCAAAACCAGGAGTTTACAAACGCCCAATGCGCTGAAATTATGAATCGTTTCAATTCACACAACGGTCGATTACTTCCTCGTCGCTCCGCTCTCTTGAAGATTATAGTGAGAGCAATTTAGGGAGCACTTCCTAGATTTTATGAAGCCATACCGCTTAATGCAATGGATGACGCTGAAGATAAGGTGCACTCAGTGTATCTGACGGGCCTGATCTCAAAGAAGCGGCGAGATAATCTCATTGATATCTTACATCAAACTTTCCAACAGACGACGATAATCGCTGCTTATCAGAGGGTGGAGGATATCAGCGAAGATCCTAACGCTTGTGATCGTGAGAGGATGCACACAAGAATGGCCAGAAAGGTGATTGATATGATTTTGCGTGTGCGTTTTAAAGTTTAAAGAATACCGCAATCAAGACGGTGTCGCTTGGTAGCTAGCCGGTTGAGTACGGGTCGATCCACAGGGAGATGGTGTTCTTTCTTTATGTTCTAACGAGTTAAGTCCTATTTTTGGTAGGTTTTTGTTTTTAGATCTAAGAATGAGATTAAATTGATTTAAAGTCTTGCTAGGATTAGGATTAGGTTAGTTTGGAATAGGGATTCTACTCACTGCTTTTAATGCCCTAGTTAAGAATATAGGTGTTAGGGTAATAGTCAATAAAGGGGATTAGCACGACCAGGAAGAAACTGAGTTTCTTCATTTTGGTCCTTATCCGTCCTTTCTTAGCTCTTAACCCTAACCTCTAGTTAATTCAACCACAACCGGTCTAACTAGGGAATCACCGCAATCATTTAGGATAGGGTGCCGTAGTGAGCGGTGTGTGGTTGAATTAAATAGAGTCCGTATTATAAAAATTATATGGGCAAAGAAAGGAATGAGAGAGATTTCCTTCTCTCAAACCTTCCCTATCCTAACCCTAACAAGTGAGGAATTACTCACTCATTAGGAAAGTAACGATACAATTCATTTTTGTAATTTTTATATTAGAAAACTAAATTGCAGATAATAAAAGAACGGATAAAAAATGCAAGAACTAAATTGCAGATAATAAAAGAATGCGAGATAAAAATAAAAACTCTTACTTTATTGATGACTTCTCAACGATAAGGGAAATAAAAATTTAATCTACGAATTAAAAATAGGCATGCCTAATTAGGCTTCTGGCTTTCCTATTTATAGATAGGAGAAACCCTAGATTTTACATCTGATCCATACATGAAATTACAAGACTATTCTAAGAAAGCCGGGTCAAAGCATCGACACCCACCGACACGTGCGCCAACACGTGCACTGCACGGCCGCGGTTCCGCAGCGGAAAGTCCTGTTTGGCCGCGGTTCTGCAGCCGTTTGGTGGGCTCTTGGTCTCCATCTTTCAGGGTTGCTTCATATTGCTTTTTCCTTCTGTTTTCTTCAGTTCGTTCCTCAGAATCTTTTCTACTTTCTTCCAGATTTCCAACAGTGCAGAATTATGTGGACTTTTACCGTGAGCTTCGCTTTGAAGTCTTAAATCTTGTGCTACCCTTGTGCTTTGTGCATTAAACTGTCTACTGGTCTTCATTTATTCCTTGAATTGGTAGGCGGCATCATACGGATTCATCTACTGTTGGTCGTAGTCTCACATTTGTAGCGTCTTTTCATGAATTTCACTGTAATGATCTGAGAACCTGTAACCTGCAACTATTTAGCAGACATGGATCAAATGCACCTATTTATAGGTAATATGATTAAGAATGGGCGATATAATAATGCAAAATTCTGATATGAACAAATACCCCCAAACTTATCTTTTGCTCGTCCCGAGCAAAGCCATTTTTATTCTCAACAAAATCCTAACCTCACTTTCGTAGGGAATCGCGCACCGAGCTCGTGCAAAAAGTCGTTAAACCTCTAGGTGTCCCTAGTAGAAGGAATGTTGTCTCCTGAGGGTTTTCAGCGGATACTACTCATAAAATCCGATCAATTTGGCCTGTTGATTTTCATTCTTCAATTCGGTGTTCTAGCAAGAAATTTTATTATCTTCAACTTAGAAATCATCAACTCATATTTTTCACACTCACTTATCATTTAACTTAAGATCGTATATGTTCTGCAAATTTATTAAGCTTTCAGCATCTTTTGAATTTTCCTTCTAAAGTTCCATCTCAACTTAGGAATTTTTATCATCTCTACTGAATGTGTAAGCCCTATCTTTCATTCCTATCTCTCATCCAAACCCCAATCATATACCCCTATGTGTGTGTATGTATCACCCCTACACTTGGAAATTCAATTCTAGCTATCATACTCTTGTCCATCTTCCAAAATAATTTTAGTTGGTGAATTTTAAATGAAATTGCTCACACATCCTTCATGCGACCGTTAATACTTCTTGAGGTACTGAACGACCTATTACAAAATGTGTTTGCGCATTTAGGCGTAAATCCTCGTCTTGCAATACCTAAGGCTTAGCAGTGACTCCCAAACCAGTTGGTCTAAAGCACTAGGTGATAAAGCACCCTCACTATATATATATTTTTTTATGCAGCCTTAAGTAATTACAAAATCAGTGTTCATTTTTTTTTATCTCTTTATTCACACTTATACTTTTATTTTATTTTTTTCTCATACTAAGGATTTTAGACAAGAGTATTTCAAGGTATCCTCTACTATTCCAAGTTTCAAGGTGCGTGTTTGTGCAAGTTGTAGGGTATATATTTTCAGAATTTAGACTTAAAGTTCAGAATTATTTTTCAGACTTATACTTCAAATAGAGTTTTCAATACTCTTCCCTTATTTCGATTTAGCCCAAGAACTGAACTCAAAATTTGCCTATTTTTAAATAAACTATAAGGACGTATATTTTCTACAGTAAATTTTAAGAAAGGTTATTTTTAGGGTTTTTAATTTACTAAGTTTAGGATCTAGTTTTTCCTAATTAGTCAACCGTCATGTTAAATTTAAGTCAGATATGGCCAAAATTGAACTTTTCAATTTTTATAATTTTTTTAAAATTTTCAATTTTTATGGGTTTTAAAATAAGTATGCAAATGCAAAAATATACATATGAATGCGAAGGAAGAAAACTTACCGAGCACACCCCCAAACTTAAACTTGACAGTGCCCTCACTGTCAGGCTACACCAAGAGGGTCAAAATTGTCGGCACTCCCCCACTTTTTTTTTTAAAAAAATTTATTATTAACAGAAAAAAAACAAAATATATATACACAAAAAGGTTCCCCCTAACTTAAGTGAAACATTGTTTCTACTGTTGCCATTTTTTAAATCTCATAAACTTGTAAACTTGGGAGGAAAAATTTATTAACGGGGACATGAAATATGATCGTGAAAATCTTCCCCAAACTTATTTTTGGCTCACCACTTTGAGTTAGAAAAAATTATTTTCGAGAGCCAAATTATAACCCCCCCTCCAAACTTGAGTTAAACAATGTTAAACTTTTAAAGAGGGGGTTCAAATTTATTGGTCAATACCAAGCTTTGTAAAGACCAAAAGTCAACACCAGCCATTTGAAGAATTTATCAATGTAATGTATAGGTCGGTGGAAGAACATGTTATATAGAGCCAATAAGAAGTGGGGAAGAGATAAGTGGTGATATGGAAAGCGTTTGTGTGAACCTGAATGTGAGGAGATAAGAGGTGATGATAAATAAAAACGAGAATGTGAATGATCAGAAATGAGTGGAATATTGGCATTCTCGTATTTTATAAGAAGAAAGGGTAGTGGTTCAACTTCTATAGGTGGAGGTTAATTAATCACAAAATCCTTGTTGTTTAGGAATGCAAGTTCGTCCGCGAAAAATTCTTCAAATCTCTCATCGATGTAATTGAACATTTTACTGTCAGTAAGTTTTGTGCCAGAATTTATCATACTTGATTTGTCAAAAATTATGGAGGTAGGAGACTCGAAAAACTCATCTACCTCATTTTCAAAAGTATCCAAATCAAGTTGGCTTTCTGGGATGATCAAACTTGAATTATCGGATTGTGATTCATCAACACTCACTGAAATTATAAGAAGAATAGAAGAAGAACCTGAGAAAGTGCGAGAAAAAAGTTGAATACGAACTTGAGGGTGGAGATGGAGTGTATAAATTAGCACAATTTGTAATGACCGATGTATAAAAAGCGATTGTGTTAATCTATCAACCCACTGAGAAATGAGGTCAAATCCCTCAAGATTCGTGAGAAAACATGGGTACGTCGAACTTGGTAAACCAGACATAAAAAATGAAAGTGTAACGGTTTCTTGTAAGGTCGGAACGGGGATGGAGGGAAGTGATTGAGGAAGGGTATCGGTTAAAGATTCAGGAGGGTGTGCGCAGTCAATGAAAGGGATAGAATGAATTGGAAAATCCGACTCCTCATGTAAAATTGCTTCATCCTCAATAATTTCCTCAATACTCTCCTCAAAATTTAGCTTATCCATGCAATTCTCATCAAAATAAAGACGCATATGAAGTTCGGGAAAAATAGTTAATGACTCGGGATGATGAGAGAGAAACTCATCCAAATCTGTGGGTTCATCATCCAAAATATTCCCAGCGTCTATATTCTCAATCAAGTGAAAATCAATTTTTTCAGACACCTCATCAAAAGCATGGATATTAATCAATTCAGGTTCTAGAGTGGAGGTGTAGAGGTCAAAAGGATTGGTGATGGTTTCACTCGAAAGGGACCCTTCACAGTCAGGTAAATCAAACACTACAAAGTCGCACAACTCATTAAACGTTTTATTTTCAACTGGTGAATCATTTGGAATACTTGATAGACATTCAAAACCGGAATTGTGGGATTCAATTGGGGATGGGTAGCTTTGATTTGGAAGGGTGCACAGCTCACTCTCTCCACTCAAATTATCAATCTTTCCAACCGTCTTATCATACATTGGAAAATTTGGAGCTAGTTGGAAACTAGCTACCGGGTCACTAGGTTGTATAAGGGCGGTCATGGACACATTCAAATCCCTCATCTGTTGGCATGACGCTACCATAAAGTCTTCCAACGACTGTTCCAGACTAGACATGGGTTGTGGCGAGCTTTCAGTAAAAAATTCAAAGTTGTTTGGATACGTGAAACTCCCAAATAGCTGTATAGAAGCAATGTCTAGGGAAGGTGCAAAGTCGGGTAGGACTGGTAGGAATTGAATGGTTGGACAGGAGTAGGATCAATATTTGGATAAGAAGGTGAATGGAATTTTTGATCCAAAGAATTCACAGTGGTGAAAGGAGTGAAAGATCGGTTATGAGATTGTTCAATATGTTCAGCAATAGACATAGGTTTCGGAGTTACAACAAGACTCGAAAAAGGGGTATCAACGTAAGAAGGTGGTGAAGGTCGAAATGGTTGATATAAGGTGGATTGCGGAGTCCAACTGGTTGTCCTAGACGCGTCTATTCGATCTTTCAAAGAAATTTTGGGCATGGAGGGGTCATTCAAAATTCGACCAAAACAAGAATCGTAGGAAGTAATGTCTGGTTGAGGGTACCAAAGTTCGGCAAGAGTTTTGCGAGGTGGGGTACCCATGATGTGATGAGAGAAAGGAAAAGAAAAAGAATGTGATTTATTTTATTTTATTTTATTTTATATATATATATATTTTTAAAATTGTTTTTTTGGAGTTTTGAAATTTTTGAAAGTGTTTTTTTAGAAATAGTTTTTGCAAAATTTTTACGGAACTACGGCACAATTTCAAACAACCACAGTTTAAACATACACAATCAAGCCTAGAGTTAGGGTTTCCTAAGTCAACTAGACTGCTCCTAACTGTTCCAAAACGACAAGTTGTGAGATATCCCTCAAATCGTCTCTTCACCGCCAATTGTGGCCAGGTAAGCACAAATGAAGAAAGGAGGGATCTGCTTACGAATCACCGTGAGACGGGCCTTTTAAAGTTACATTTCTCACTTGTCTAGCCTAGGCACCACAAAGTCAGGTTTAGATAAACGACTGAATGCCTACAACCTTCCTTTTTCCTAATGAGCACGACAGTCCTTAATTGGCTGAGTCTGGATATTTTTTAATTAGCTTAAGGGTGATGCATATACTTTTAGTGATTTTTTGGGGTCTTAGGAAGGGTAATGAAATCCCCACCCATTCTGAATTGGTGTTATAGCCCCTTAAAAGTCCGTATTAATTATGTAAAGCAGTTAACACACCAAAAAATCTAAAACACTTGCAAAATATTTTTTTTATTTAGCAGCGCAAAGAATCCTGCACAAAAACAATTTATTGGAGAGAGAAAAGTTGTTGTACAAAGAATACCTGCAGGAAAAAAATTTCAGTGGAGTTCTGAGGGTAGGGGGAGAAAAATATACTCACAGAGAGTTTTCAAACAGCTGACGTCATCTGTTTGATCGCGGTTCCGCGGTCAAACACCTGCTTATGCCGCGGTTCCGCGGTTCAATAACTGGTTTAGATCTTCAAAATATTTCTCTGTGCTGATTTGGTTCTCCTCTGTCTGTTCAGATCCTCTGTTTCTGTATTTGTTCACTGGGCTTGCTCCAGATCTGAATCAGTGTTTGCTCCAAGCCTGCACGCTTGCACAAAAACCTTTCAAAAATAACAAGATGATTTTTTTTTTGTTTTTAAAATTTTTCAATTTTTTTCAATTTTTTTTTAAAAAATTTATTTTTTTTATTATTAACCCGAAATTACACAAAAAAAGAGACAATTCGTTCCCCGGCAACAGCGCCATTTGATTGATATGATTTTGCGTGTGCATTTTAAAGTTTAAAGAATACCGCAATCAAGACGGTGTCGCTTGGTAGCTAGCCGGTTGAGTACGGGTCGATCCACAGGGAGATGGTGTTCTTTCTTTATGTTCTAACGAGTTAAATCCTATATTTGGTAGGTTTTGTTTTTAGATCTAAGAATGAGATTAAATTGATTTAAAGTCTTGCTGGGGTTAGAATTATGTTAGTTTGGAATAGGGATTCTACTCACTGCTTTTAATGCCCTAATTAAGAATATAGGTGTTAGGGTAATAGTCAACAAAGAGGATTAGCACGACTAGGAAGAAACTGAGTTTCTTCCTTTTGGTCCTTGTCCGTCCTTTTCTTGGATCTTAACCCCAACCTCCAGTTAATTCAACCACAACCGGTCTAACTAGGGAATCACCGCAATCATTTAGGATAGGGTGCCGTAGTGAGCGGTGTGTGGTTGAATTAACTAGAGTCCGTATTATAAAAATTATTTGGGCAAAGAAAAGAGTGTGAGAGATTTCCTTCTCTCAAACCTTCCCTATCCTAACCCTAACAAGTGAGGAACTACTCACTCATTAGGAAAGTGACGATACAATTCATTTTTATAATTTTTATATTAGAAAACTAAATTGCAGATAATAAAAGAACAGATAAAAAATGCAAGAACTAAATTGCAGATAATAAAAGAATGCGAGATAAAAATAAAAAATCTTACTTTATTGACGACCTCTCAACGATAAGGGAAATAAAAATTTAATCTACGAATTAAAAAGAGGCATGCCTAATTAGACTTCTGACTTTCCTATTTATAGATAGGAGAAACCCTAGGTTTTACATCTGATCCATACATGAAATTAAATGAATACCTTAAGAAAGCCGGGTCAAAGCACTGACACCCACCGACACGTGCACCGACACGTGCACTGCACGGCCCGGTTCCGCGGCAGAAAGCCCTGTTTGGCCGCGGTTCCGCGGCCGTTTGGTAGGCTCTTGGTGTCCATCTTTCAGGGTTGCTTCATATTGCTTTTTCCATCTGTTTTCTTCACTTGGTTCCTCAGAATCTTTTCTACTTTCTTCCAGATTTCCAAAAGTGCAGAATTATATGGACTTTTACCGTGAGCTTCGCTTTGAAGTCTTGAATCTTGTGCTACCCTTGTGCTTTGTGCACTAAATTGTCTACTGGTCTTCATTTGTTCCCTTAATTGGTATGCGGCATCATACGGATTCATCTACTGTTGGTCGTAGTCTCACATTTGTAGTGTCTTTTCTTGAATTTCACTGTAATGATCTGAGAACCTCTAACCTGCAACTATTTAGAAGACATGGATCAAAAGTACCTATTTATATGTAATATGATTAACAATGGGTGATATAATAATGCAAAATTCTGATATGAACAAAAGGCGAGAAACACTTTAGACGGCCTCACTTTTGAATTTCTTAATCCGTGTCCCAGATTCAATGTTTTGCCATTGTAAACATTTTAATGATACTTTTGTTTACTATTTTCATCAATGTAAGAACTTTCTGAGCTATGAATAACAAATTTTTCCTTTCCATGCATTTCTTTTATCCTTTTCGCACATACATGAGTGGGTACGCGTCGGACGCTCAATTGGATGTAAATCAAATGTTCACCTTATTGCCTTGCATAATATGTGATTGACGTCCGTGGGTTATGCCTTTTTGTTTTGACTTGGCGCAAAGTAGTTTACGTACTCTTGAGCAGCACCTCGATTTCGACGGCATGTAATTTTGGCAAGTGTGGCTTGTAGATAATAAGTAACAGTTCGTCTTGGACTATTTGTTGGGTAGTGATGGCTTAGGAGACAGGGTTAGGATCTTCCACCTGAGACTTTCCAACTTTATGAGCCGTGAGGGTCTTATAAAGAATTTTCTCCCTACGAGTCATGAGGATCTCGCGGGTGCATTTTCTCCATAGGAATCGTGAGGATTTCTAAGTGAGCTTCCTCTTGAGAGTCGTAAGAATCTCGTAAGAGAATTTTCTCCCTTACAAGTCGAGAGGACTCGTAAGTGGTTGATGAGTTGACTGGTTCCCAACTCGAAGCATTGCTTTACGACAGGAAGATCAGGGGTTGGCGTGTATCCAAGTCGAAGCGTTGCTTTACGACAGGAAGGTCAGAGGTTGACATGTATCCGAGTTGAAACGTTGCTTTACGAAAAGGAGGTCAGGAGTTGAAATGTATCCGTGTCGAAGCGTTGCTTGACGACAGGGAGGTCAGGAGTTGACATGTATCCATGTCGAAGCGTTGCTTGACGACAGGGAGGTCAGAGGTTGACATGTATCCAAGTCGAAGCGTTGCTTGAAGACAAGGAGGTTAGGGTTGACATGTATCCGAGTCGAAGCGTTGCTTGACGACAAGGAGGTCAGGGTTGACATGTATCTGTGTCGAAGCATTGCTTTACGACAGGGAGGTCAGGGGTTGACATGTATCCGTGTCGAAGCGTTGCTTTACGACAAGGAGGTCAGGAGTTGACATGTATCCGAGTCGAAGCATTGCTTTACGATAAGGAGGTCAGGGTTGATATGTATCCGTGTCGAAGCATTGCTTTACGACAAGGAGGTCAGGGATTAACATGTATCCGTGTCGAAGCGTTGCTTTACGACAAGAAGGTCAGGTTTGACATGTATCCGAGTCGAAGCGTTGCTTGACGATAGGGAGGTCAGGGTTTGACATGTATCTGTGTCGAAGCGTTGCTTGACGACAGAGAGTTTAGGAGTTGACATATATCCGAGTCGAAGAGTTGCTTGACGACAGGGAGGTCAGGGGTGGACATGTATCCGAGTCAAAGTATTGCTTGACGACAGGGAGGTCAGGGGTTGACATGTATCCGTGTCGAAACGTTGCTTGATGAAAGGGAGGTCAGGGTTGATATATATCCGTATCGAAGCGTTTCTTGATGACAAGGAGGGCAGGTTTGACATGTATCCGTGTTGAAGCGTTGCTTGACGACAGGGAGGTCAGGGTTGACATGTATTCGTGTCGAAGCATTGCTTAACGACAGGGAGGTCAGGGGTTGGCATGTATCCGTGTCGAAGCGTTGCTTGACGAAAGGGAGGTCAGGAATTGACATGTATCCGTGTCGAAGCATTGCTTTACGACAAAGAGGTCAGGGTTGACATGTATCCGAGTTGAAGCGTTGCTTGACGACAAGGAGGTCAGGGTTTGACATGTATCTGTGTCGAAGCGTTGCTTGACGATAGGGAGGTCAGGAGTTGACATGTATCCGAGTCGAAGCGTTGCTTGATGACAAGGAGGTCAGTGGTTGACATGTATCTGAGTCGAAGTGTTGCTTGACGACAGGGAGGTCAGGGGTTGACATGTATCCGTGTCGAAGCGTTGCATGTATCCGAGTCGAAGCGTTGCTTTACGACAGGGAGGTCAGGGGTTAACATGTATCCGAGTCGAAGCGTTGCTTGACGACAAGGAGGTCAGGGTTGATATGTATCCGAGTCAAAGCGTTGCTTGACGACAAGGAGGTCAGGGTTGACATTCTCCGTTTTCTACGGTGTCGGGATCGACTTTCTCCGTTTTCTACGGTGTCGAGATTGACTCTAGGTTGTCTGTGAACCGCAGAGTCTTGGAACTTGGGGCTTTGCCGTGGATCCAATTGGTATTGTCGCGTTTGTGTCCTACTGGCATGAGGAGGAACGTCGTTGCTGGTTTTTTAGGATGCAGATATTGCCGCTGAAACCTGACTCTCCCTTTGATGGAGTTTGTTGGGACATGTGGTTCCCTTTTCTTTTATGCCTATGGATTGTATACAGGGGTCAGTATGGACTTACCTGCAGGGTAAAAAGTTTTATTTCATATTTTTATTTCCTTCCACGATGCTCTATCATTTCAACTTTTTGTATTGCGAAAGTCGCGATTGCCCGATCATTTCGGCTATTTTTCGCGGTGCCCAATCATTTCGGCTGTCTTTTCTTTTTTATTCGCTGTTTTTTTATTTCGAGTTGCCCAATCATTTCGGCTATTTTTGTATGCATATATTTTACTCGCTGATTTTTATTGCGAGTTGCCCAAACATTTCGGCTATTTCATATGCATTTTTTTGAGTATGGAACTCATGGTCTGATACCAATCTTGCATCAGTATCGCTGGGACTAGAATGTTTCCAGGAGCGACTCATCATTTACCATGAAAGGACTTGGAATTTGATACCGATTTAGACATCAGCATTGCTACAACTGGGATGTTGCCATGAGAGAATCATCATCTGCCTTTGTCGGTTCAAACAAAGATGGCTTAGCAAACAGGGTTAAGATCCTGTCGACTAAGGATTTTGACTTCATGAGCCATAAGGGTCTCATAAAGATGTTTCTCCCTACGAGTCGTGAGGATCTCGTAGGTGTCTTTTCTCCTTAGGAATCGTGAGGATTCCTAAGTGTATGTTCTCTTGTAAGTCGTAAGGATCTTGCAAGAATGTTTTCTCCTTGTAAATCGAGAGGACCTACAAGTGTTTTTTCATCAAATGAGGGCATTCCTCATCGTTGGTGGGACTCGGCAAGGAAATGATTATTTGTGCCCGTGGATTGTATTCAAGGGTAAGTATTGAACCGCTTGTAGGGCAATCTGGAAAATGTGATGGCTTAAAAACAGGTTCAGATCCCTGTAGCATAAGGCTTTTGAATCTTATGAGCCGTGAGGGTCTCGTAAGAGGGTTCTCCTTACGGGTCATGAGGATCTTGTAAGTGTGATTTCTCCTTAGGAATTGTGGGGATCCCTAAGTGTGTTGCTCCTTTATGAGTCGTAGGGATCTCACGCCGGTAGTTTTCTCCTTACAAGGTGGAGATGATCTTGCAAGTGTCTTTTAACGAGATTACGCCCGTTCGAGTTTTCACAAACTCGTCGGTAGCCCTGCTATTTTTACTCATGGAGCCCTTTCGGGTTTTCATCCGTGCCCATTTTGCTTGTGGACGTACCCCCCCTTTTTTTACGAGTCTGTGGCCTTTTGGGTTTTCACAAACTTGCCGGTGGCCTTACTATTTTTACTCACGAAGCCCTTTCGGGTTTTCATCCGTGCCCATTTTGCTTATGGGCGTACCGTTTTTTACGCGTCATCCCAAGGATGCTGCGGGTTTGTAGTAGTTTAAAGACGTTTCGGTCAGTAGTTAGTTTTAGGACATTTCGGTCCTTTTTTGGTTTTAAGACATCTCAGTCCGCTATTAGTTTAGGGACGTTTCGGTCCATTATTAGTTTAGGGACGTTTTCGTCCATCGCACGTTTTCGAGGCGAGGTTTCGCCGGATACTACTTATAGAGTTTGGGCTTGGGAAGATAGCGAGCGGACATAGGCGTCGTCATCTATCGTTTACCTAGGCCGTGACTCGTCAGGCGTAGTATTTTTTCAAGAACCGGCCATTTATTGGCCTGAAGGGTCTTTCGCCATGCATATCCACGAGCAAGTAAGCCCCACCTTGGTAGATCTTGTCTATGATATACGGGCCCTCATAATTCGGCTCGAACTTCTCCCGTTTGGCACGATTGGGGATCATAGGTCTCTTGACCACTAGCACTAGTTCACCTTGGCGAAATGTCCTCGGCCTAGTCAATCTTTCGTATGAGCGTGCCATCTTTGCTTTGTAAGCTTCTAGGTTTTGTTGCGCCATGAGACGAGTCTCATCGAGGGCATCGAACTCCTCAAGCTGGAGATGAGAATTCTCTTCGTCTGTCAGCTCATAATGAACCGCCACTCATAACGTGGGTAGCTCTATCTCTAAGGGGAGTACCGCTTCTGTGCCAGATACCAACGCATATGGCGTTGTGTTTGTGACCGTTTTGAACGTGGTCCGATACGCCCAGAGAGCTTCATGCAGTCTCTCGTGCCAGTCCTTTTTACTTCGGGACACTATCTTCTTTATGATCTTCATTAAGGTCTTGTTGAAAGCCTCAGCTAGACCATTAGCTCGGGAATTATAGACCGAAGAGTATCTCCAGTCTATATTATGCTGTTGTGCAAAGCGGCTGATTTTGTGACTTCTGTAGGCTAGCCCATTATCAGAGATAATCCGTCGCGGAGTTCTGAACCGATAAATGACGTGTGTTTTGAAGAAATGGAGGATATTCTCTGTCTTCACTTTTCTTAGCGGGACTACTTCTGCCCATTTAGAGAAGTAATCGGTTGTCGCCAATTTGAACCGATGTCCTCTGGACGATGTTGGTTCTATGGGCCCAATTATGTTGGTTCCCCACATTTCGAACGGCCAGCTAACCATTTTTGGGTGTAGCGGGTTTGGATGCTGGTGGATGAAGTCTCCATGAATCTGGCACGAATGGCATTGCTTCGCGTATTCAATGCAGTCCTGAATCATCGTGGGCCAGTAGTAGCCCATTCTTTTGATCTTCAGCTTCATTTTTGACCCGGCTTGATAAGAACCGCAGAGTCCGTCGTGAGTTTCTTGGATGACTCTCCTTGCTTCTTCCGGTCCCAGGCATCTCAGCCATAGAGAGTCGAACGATCTCTTTTACAACGTGTCATTGACGAAGGCGAAAGACAGAGCTCGTTTAATGAGCCGATGTCTTAATGACGCATCTTCAGATGTTTGATGGGATTTAAAGTAGTCTATAAAGACTTCTCTCCAATCCTTAGCCTTTTCTTGGTTTTCTATTTGTAGTGCCGTTTGCCTGGTCGCTCCCTTTTCTTCGGACGACTCCGGAGATATTTCTGCCGGTGCTAGAACCCGACAGTTTTGCACAACGATCCTTACATCATCGAGGTTTTCGTCAGCCAGTTCTTTAGCGAGTTTGGATAACGCATCCGCTTTGCTATTTTCCATACGCGGTATGCTTTCCAGAACATAGGAATGAATTTGAGTCAACAATTGTTGTACTCCCTTGCCTTACTTCACCAACTCTGGTTTGCACGTTTGATAGTCGCCGTTTACTTGACTAACGACCAACTGGGAGTCTCCGTATATGAGAAGGTTTTCGATTCCCATGTCGACAGCGATCTCAAGGCCCGCTATCAAAGCCTCATATTTCATTATTTGTCTTTGGTTATGTTAAGGAAAAGGCAAAGCGCATTATCCCTCCTTGTGGAGTCACGAAGATGAGGCCTATTCCGGACTTGATTATGGAGGAGCTGTGCTTTCGCTTCTTCATGGAAGATGCCTCGTCGAAATAGAGTTCCCACCGGGTATCACTCCCTCCTTCCTCCCTGTCGATCGTTTCAAACGCGTGTTCGTTTGGTAATTCGCAGTTTAGGGGTGAATCAATAGATATTGGATACTCAGCGAGGAAGTCGGCGATGTCCTGGACCTTCACTGCCTTGAGCGTTCGATATGTTATCGAGAATTCCATTAAGAGGAGGGCCCATTTAGCGAGTCGTCCCATTAGCATCGCTCTTGACATCAAATATTTGAGAGGATCCACTTTTGATATGAGGTGGACCTCATGCGCCAATGCATAGTTATCGCGAAGATTAGCGTCAGGCAGTGTTTTTCGATGGGAGAGTAGTTATTTTCTGCCCCCAGGAGAACTCGGCTCAAATAGTAGAGGGATCTCACTTTCCCTTGGTTGTTTTCTTGTCCCATAACACGCCTAAGGAACCTTCAAGGGTGGTCGTGTATAGGATGAGGGGTTTTTCCTTGACTGGAGCGGTCAGCACCGGCGGATTCTGTAGGTATTTCTTGATTTTTTTCAGTGCATTTTGGCATTTGCGATCCCAAACGAACGGGGTTCCCTTCTTCATTAAATGGCTGTAGGGGCGGCATTTGTCGAAAAGATTGGCTATGAACCGCCGGATATATGCGAGCTTTCCTTGGAGAGACCGCAATTGCTTGAGAGTCCTTAGAGCAGGCATTTCCATAATCGTCTTGATCTTTTATGGATCTATCTCGATGCCCCGGTGTCGTACGATGAATCCTAAGAATTAATCCTAAATGTTCTCATAGGTCTTCACCTCTTCTGTTTTGGAGATAGATTCCTTGAAGAGAGAGCCAAAGGCTATTTCTTCATCAGAATCGCTCCCGAAGGTGAGGACTTGCGAGTCCCCGAAATTAATCATATGACAATCGTCGACAGTTCTTTTGCGCTCCTCTGTCGTGCTTCTCTGCTTTCGACGAGTTTTGCGCTTCATCCGCTTGAAATGCTGTCGATGAGCAACGTATCCCTGCTACCAATTTTTAAAGGCCATGCATTCCTGGGTAGGGTGTGTGATCCTTCGATGGTATAAGCAGTAGTTTGGATGTGCATCTAGTTCGTCAGGGAACGTATTTTCTGAAGTGTCTACTTTGAAAGCCGGCAACTTCATTCCCATCGACAGGGCTTTGGCAAACTTCTTCCTTGTCTTAAACCTGCTTTTGCTGGCGGCAGAAGTACTTCTATCCGGTTGGGGTACTCTATGAATTGTCAATACCGGAGCTTCTTCAACGCGACGTCAATGTTTGGCCCTTTCATATATGGTCGTTTCACGCTCTCGGTCAGATATGCTTTTCTGAAGAGCTTCGCTCAGCAGTCTGTCAATCAATTCGTCTGATGGCTCCAGGGATTTTGGTTCTAGTTCTGGATCTACCCTCAGTTTCTCTGCATCGGGAGCTTCTTTGCCCTTTATTGATGAGTGAGAGATCATGTAGCAGCTTTCCACGTAATCCTCGAGCTCTTCTGAAGAATTGTCTCTTTCATCAGCTCATCGGCTTCATTCTCAAGAACATGCTTAAAGAATTCATCCAACGTGATTGGGGTCCGAGCCTTTTGGTTATATTCTTCCAGTGCATCGATATATTTCTGCAGACCTGTACGGCTGTCTTCGGGTTGGACGGGCTTCTTGGCCTTCTTCTTTTTCTTTAAAGACTTTGGAGGCTTGGCCTGAACGTTTTGTACACCTTCACCAACTTTCAGCGTTGGGCGCGGTTTCAGCATCCCCTCAATAATCTCGGGTTCCAACGGGCTCTTCCACCTAATCGCCGGACATGCTTGGAGATCTTTCAGCATTCTTTTCGTTTTGGCTGAAAGAGCGACCTCCCATGGAGCTTCTTCTATAAAAGAGCACGATGCCTCGGTGTGTCCACCTTTTTAGGAGCGTATGGCTGGGGCGGGCTTACCTTCCAATTCTCAGACAGCATGAATTTGCCCTGTTGGTATTGGTCCTCAATCCAACCTTTGAAGACGAAGCAATCTTTGATTGGATGGCCTACTGCTCGGTGGTAGGGGCAGTAATTAGGATTGTCGGCATCGTCGGGCTTATTATATGGTACAGAATACTGGGCTCCTAAGAAGCATCATACAAAGAAGATGCACGTAGCGGAGATGCGCATGCTTCGTTGGATGTGCGGTAACACTAGAAAAGATAAGGTGCGAAATGAGGATATTCATGCAAAAGTTGGTATAGCACCTGTGGAGGAGAAGATGCGAGAAAACCGGCTAAAATGGTTTGGTCATGTGCGACGAAGACCTATGGAAGCACTGGTTCGACGAATAGATACTCTCGATATGGGCAATAGAAAAAGCGCAAAAAGGAGACTGAAGAAAACATGGATGGAGGTGATACAAAACGATATGGTTGCCAAAAGACTCAATGAAAGTATATTGTTCAATATGAGTGAGTGGAGGCAAAGGATTCATGTGCTGGACCCGGCGTAATTCTCATATTGGTTCATGTAGCCTACCCCATATGCTTGGGATAAAAGGCTCAGTTGTTGTTGTTGTTGTTGTTGTTGTTGTGGCGTCACTGGGCTGCAGTGGATGTCTTGGATCTGGCAGATTGATGAGCCTGTAGCGCACGGCCAACTCAAACAGTCTCCTCGTTTTATCCCGGGAAAACGAATAAGGGCATTTTAGCTTCTCGTTGAAGAATCGCTGTCTATCGTTTTGACGATCAGCTGGTTTTGGGCCGCTGGGCTGCTGCTGAGCATTGGTGATGAAGATCGCTTTCCCTTTCCCTTTTTCGTTTCGAGGCTCCATTTTCAAGGAAGACGGTCTATTGCCCATTTGATCCATTTGGGACAGCTTGTCGGCTTGAAAAACATCATGAACTGGGATATGGTCGCCTGCGGATCGAAGGTACCCACGAACATGCCTACTGCAGGAGCTTCTTCGATGCATTGTTTGCATTTCGACCATAGGTTCCACCACCGGATTGCATACTGAACCCATGTTTCTCCCGGCTTCACCCTGGCATTGATCAACGCTGTGATTAGGGTGCGTTTGCTGGCGCTTGCGAACCTTTGTGTAAACAGTAGCTCCATTTCTGCAAATGTCTTAACGGAGTCATTCGGGAGCTCAGAGTACCATTCAAACGTTTTCTCCGACAAGCTGCCAACAAACCGGCGAAGCAGCAGTTTGTCGTCACCCCCTATATTACCGCACAGGGCTCTGAATTGAGCAACGTGCTGTTGTGGATTACCCGTCCCTTTATACACGTGGAACTTAGGGATCGTGTATCCCGGCGGGTACTTTATTTGGTCGTACCAATCCGGATAGAGTCATCCAGTCTTGACGATTTAGCCAGCCGCTTAGCTCACCTGATGAGCTCGTATTTGTTGAGCTATATAGTCGTCAAGGATGGCTTTGGAGATGGTCTCCTCCTTGGCTGCTGAACAAGAAGGAAGAGAGTTTGATGTCTCCCCTCTGTCGTCTTCAAGGACAATCGGAGGGCCTTTAGCTTGAGGATCCAGCTGTATCATCATTCCGACCATATCTTGGAATAAAAGAGCCATTTGTTTTATGTTGGCCGCTTGTTCCACGGCCTCTTTGTCTTTCCTCTCGAGCATTCTTCGGAGGAATTCGGCATCAGTTTCCTGTTCCTGAAGCTGTTCCGATGATGTTTCCGGGCTTTCTTTTGGCCCAGTGAGTGCGGCCATGGCTGTCATCATATCTTGGAGCTTTTGTTGTTGTTACTCCCGAGCCTTAGTTACTGACCGCATAAGTGTTCGATAGCCCTTGGAGATTCGGCTATCTTCTTTCCCGGAATCCATGTAAATGGTGTGCACCACCATGCCTCCAGACTTAGGGCGTTTGGATTCCGTGCCTCTGAGCTTTGTCGTAGACACGGGGATTTTCTCTGGCCTTCTTCTTTTGTTGGCGGTCGAAGTCGAGGGGGCTATTGCAGCGGGCACCCAAGTAGATGATACCTTCTGTGGTACGACAGGATGGTCCTTCTCTTGCCGAACCTTCATTGTCCTTGGTTGGCGGAAGTAGTCTTGGTTAATCACAGAGTCATGGAACCTTCGCCAGACCCTATGGATTTTAGAGGAAAGCCGCTGAGGGGGATGCTCCGGCTTCACTTTAGTGATCTTTTCAACAGGCGGAGGAGACCTTTTCAGCACGGCAGTTGGCGAATTCCTGCGTACCCTGTTAAGTGATTCAAAGTTGTTCCCAGTTGGAACAGCAGCATCAATTTCCACCGTTGGAGCTGGTAGGGTAAGTCCAAAAGGGGAACTGCCCCCAGCTTTCCTCACTCGGCACCAGTGGCGACGTCGAGGATGTTGAACGGCTGGGACCACCTCTGCTGTTGGGGTAGCTGCATCGTGCTTCATGCTTTGATGAGAGACCGCTGTTGGTGTCAGCCTGTCAAAGACTGACGTCCGTTTAGAGAGGTGGTCAACCCGTCAAAGGTAGACTTTCGAGCAGGGGTAATGGCTTTGGTGACTTTGCCTGGAGCGGGAGTTGGAACGTCCAGTCTTATGAAGACCGGCCCCTTAGCAGGAGAAGTCTCTCTGATGACTTCATTTACTGGAGTAGGGATGGCTATCCGTTTCGGGATAACCCTTTTAGGTATTGCGGGCTTCTTCGCAGGACCATTGGAGCTTTTACCCAGTCTGTTAAAGATAGAGGTGTTGGATTTGGGAGACCCATTGAGAGGGGCCGCGATAGTTGCAAGTCGATCAAAGACCGACTTCTTTGGAGCTTCCTGCGATGGCACTAGGGTGCTGAAGCTTGTTGGTGGGAGCATGGTCCTGAAGAACAGTCCAGTGGTGGCCTGAGTCACCTGTTCCACTGGCATGGCGAAGATGGAGGCCGCTTGGGGCCCATAAGTCACTCCTCCGGCGAGGACGGAGTGGGAGTTGTTGTTGCAGTTAGGGCAGTTGGAAGCCATTGATCTCTGCACCGTAGCAAGACACCAAATCTTAGTACCTCGAATCCAGAGGCAACCACATTAAACCGCGATTCTTTCATGAACACGACACACGAAGTGTGGAGCGGAAAGAGGAAAAGGTCCCACCATGCGTGCCAGAATCTGTTCGACACCGAAAAGACGCGACCGGGACGTTGGGACGTCCGGCCTGAATTTTGGGGGGGGCAGATGCTATTTGGTTTTATCCGTCCACCTCTCCGAAGATGCCAAGTTGATTTATGGCACCGTGTATCGGAGATTTAGACGGATGTAGCCATTGTAGCAGACTTCGTCAGATTCCCCCTCATTTGAGGGTTTTTTTATTGTGGGGACGCTCTTCCCTGCAGGCGCAAGCCCCTGCAGTTAATTACGCTCCCGCATCGCGGTAAAAACTTTCTCCTTCTCCAGATGGTCACTTTGTGTCATGTGTATTTATTTTTATTTTTGGTTGCCCGTGGATTGTATACGGAGACTAATTTATGTTATCGCCCGTAGGGCGTGGATTAGTCCAAATCCGTATTTTCTTAGATTTGGTTTTGGTTTGGGTTTAAGTATCATTATTCTCATTGAGATTAAGATCAACTTAATCGTTTGTTGAGAATCTGTTAGTCTAATTTTAGACTAAGATCTACTCAACAAGATTTTGGGATCATTTAGATCCAACGAAAGAGTATTTAGACTCTATCGTCTTAGTTTAGGGACGTTGCGGTCCATTGGGTTTAAAGACATCTTAGTCCATTGAGTTTGAGGACATCATAGTCCATGGAGTTTAAAGACGTCATAGTCTGTGGGGGTTAGTTTAGGGACGTTGCGGTCCATAAGTTTAAGGACATCATAGTCCATGGAGTGTCTGGTTGTCGGGACCCGTCACCTCTCTAAAGACGTTGAAGAATTACAATGACACATATCAGAGGAATGAAGAGATGGGGGATCTATAGTCAGGTTTGGGACTAAGACCAATTAAAAATATTAGGGAGCACATGGCCTCAGTTAATCTGAATTGGGGGATTTATGGCCTAGTTGGGCTCAGCCCATTCAGTTAAAGTATTTGAACACTTATTTGGACTCGGTCCATTCATTTTTTAACAAAATGTTAACATTTTTTTTGGGCTCAGGCCCTTTTTTGTTCAATATTGCAGAGCATTAATTTTGGGTTCTGACACCCCTTCTTCTTTTTTCTTTTATTGAGTGTTGAACACTCTTTGTAGCGCAAAGCGCTTTATGTACAGAGCCTTTATGTACAAAGCACTTGACGTTGAGCGCCAGACTTGGAGCGCTGAGGCGCTTCTTATGAAATAACGCACACATGAGGAGCACGTGGCACGCCTGGCACTGAGCGCCAGACCTGAAGCGCTAAGGCTTTTCTTATGAAATAGCACACACGTGAGGAGCACGTGGCGCGCTTGGCGCTGAGCGCCAGACTTGGAGCGCTAAGGCACTTTTTATGAAATAGCGCACACGTGAGGAGCACGTGGCGCGCTTGGCGCTGAGCGCTAGACTTGGAGTGCAGAGCGCTCTTTATTATGTAGTGCCCATGTAAGGAACACGTGGCGTGCTTGGCGCTGAGCGCTAGCCAATGAGTACAAAGAGCTCTTGATTAATTATATGCTCTGAGAATTAAGTTCTCGTTTATAAGAGACTTTTTCTCGTGGATCTAAGAAATAAGTTCTTATTTTAATGGAAGATGCTATGATCTCTTCTGTTTTTATGAAAGACTTTGTCTTTGTCTTATAAATCTGTGATCTAAAAAGAACTAAGTTCTTCTCCGTCCTTTCTTATGATGAGATACTCCAATCTCTCCTACTCTTATGAAAGACTTCTGTCTTTGTAGATCTATGATCTAGAAAAAGAACTAAGTTCTTCTTTTTTATGAGATACTTTGATCTCTCTGTTTTATTTACCTTGAAGAAATTCTTCTTTTCAGAGCTTGCTCCTCTTTTTCTTTTTTGAATTTTATGGGGGGGTCCTCTTCTCTCGACTTGAAGTCTTGGGTCCTTTATATAGGGGAGGCTGATTTGTTGAACTAGTTAAGGAAATCTTTTCTCTGATTGATTCGGGTATGTTTCCCACCGTTGGATCTTTGATCCAAAGGCTTCTATTTTACAGAAGGCAATCTTCTTGTTTTTAACAAGATTGGGAAAATATTTTCCCATACAGAGCTTATTCTGTATCTTGGTGATTTTTAATCACCTTTGGATCTTTGATCCAACGGTGCTCTGATTTTCAGAGGACAATCATTCCTGTTTGGAAAGATTTGAGGAGTATTTCCTCAACAGAACTTTCTTTCTGATGATTTAATCATCTTTGTTGGATCTTTGATCCAAGGGTAGGGAACATTTTAGTTCCAACACTAGCACTCTCGTGCTTTGCACGTGAGCGCTGCATCAGAGTCTTTGACTCTTGGTGCTAGCGCACTTAGCGCTAGCGCTCTCGTGCTTTGCACGTGAGCACTACCTCAGAGTCTTTGACTCTTAGTGCTGGCGCTCGTGGAGCTAGCGCTTTTATGAAGCGCTGCTTCATTTCAAATTTCAAAATTTGAACAGAGTTTTGCTCTGATTGGGGAAAACAACTACACGGAGCTATTGAAGTGAAGAACCGATCTACAAAGATTATATTCCTATTTCACTTAGTTGTAAAGTAGTTTACAATTTGTTTCGTATGATTCTCTAGTTAAACATCCTAGGTTAATGTTCCTTAGCATGACAAAGACTTGAAAATGGCATGGACGATGTCTCCCGAAACCTTGCTGTCGTGTATAGGAACCCTACAGTGGTATCAGAGCCTAGCTAGAGAATTAGACAGATTGTGTAGGATTACAAAACCAAAACAACTCCGTTGAAACAAGATTACCTAGTTTCTGTCGATTTTAAAATGTGCTCAAAATTTTTTTTAAACAACTGCAGAATGTTGTATGAGATGCAACATAAACTCAGGCAAAATTCAACCCCAGAGCTCGAAATTTGGCCGGCCACAGAGCCAAGAAAATCGGCCCGCTTGGTTTTGGTGAGGAGTTCAGGGTTGAAATTTGTATTGTGTTCCAGTCTCTGGGTTTTGGTGTTTCACGTGTTGTTTGTTTTTGCTAAATTTGCATGTGATGTTAACTTTCTGCAAAGGTAACTCGGAGTGTTTCGTAGTCGTAATTCTAACAGTTTTTCGGGTTCCTTTAGACGGTGTTAAAAAGTTCGAACGGATATAAAATACCCACTTTAACCCTTAACGGAAAATTTTCCAAGAGTTGGATTTTTTCCAAGTTAAAGAACATTCAAATATCATGCAAGTAATATGATGGACCCTCTAGAAGAACGAAACCCTAACTCGATTCTATGACCGTAAAAACCGCCGCCAAACCCTAAGGTTTACGGTAGTTCTGCGGTGCCATAGGTGAGGCAAGGGTTGACCCTTCTATGGTTGGTCCATTGGTACTGTGGCATGTGCTGAATATTTTTAAACTACGCTCAAGTGTTGAGCTTTTTGGGTAATTTTGGGTGTTTGTTGATTCGATCGGAATGTTTAATATCGTCTAGCTATTTGTGGAATGTGATACAATATGTGGAATTCATATAATTAGGCATGAAATCCGAAGTATGTGATATTTTGGGTTTAAGATGTCTAAAGTTATTATGAATTCCAAATGTTGTAGTTTGACATTTACCTTTCTGCGACCGTAAGTGTAATATGTAGTGTATCGCCGATTTCGTTGCTATATGTCAACGACAATTGGGATACGCATATTTACTTACGTTGATGACATGCGATGTTATGTGTTGCTGTGATATGTTATATTAGATCGTCATGTTTTGAATAGCCGGGGGTTTTATGTGAGATGAGAGTTTTTATTTTCATTCATGTAAAATTCATTGTATTTAATATTCTTTTATTGGGGCACTTCCGGGTTGAGGATGACGTCACCATTTTTGTATATTATTTACTTTTCCGCATTAGGATAGACCCAAGGAGGGGAGCATAAGTAACCGGGTTCTAGAGTCCAGTGGGAGACCAACTCGAGAAGTCGAGTCCGGGTCTCCTAACTCTAGAATTGGTAGGGTTGGTTGCCGCTCTCGTAGGGGTCTAGGGATGTGGGTTTGGCTATTCATCATGACCGTAGAATCCGTGTTTTATACAGACTCAAAATAAAACACGGACCTCCTATTATATCCAATATTTCATATGTTATCTCCTGCTGCTGATATTCTATGATGTGATCACTTTATATGCTTGAGACGATTGCTTTATTATTATATATATGATATATAATAAACGTTGCTTATATTTTGCACCCATGCTAGTCCTGCCCCGCTATGCCGTTAGTTAAGTAACCTAATGGTGCATAAAGGGACACTGTGGCGAATGCGGATGGCATAAGCGTACGTTGTATTTTTGTTTATTCTGTGATGCTTAGGAAGCATAAATTGTAGGGTTACTATGCACTCTCACAAGGGTCTATAAGGCATCAACCATGCCCGATTTAAATTTTAGACGTGCCGAACAACCCTAACCAAGATCTTTAAACTAGAGATTAGGTGAAACAAAGCATGTTAAATACTTTAACATCTAAGAGTTTGGGATTACAACCTTTATAGTCCGGTCCTTCGCTTTATAAGCTCCGTGTTGAGGTCCCTTCGCTGCGATCATCATGTACCCGGACTCTAGAGAAGCTCCACGAAGAGAATGATGCAAACTTGCTTCCGATCTTCGATAACAAAGATGATCTACCTTGAAGTTTCATTAACACAAGCTCTCACTTATAAATGAAGTGAACACCTAATCTAAATGGCTAGGATGGATTAGGATGATGAATTAGAATTTTAGCTCTCGTTTGTTTTCTTAATCTCATTCATTTTCATCACTAAAATCAAAGCTAGAAAGCTTTGCAAGGAGCAAGAAGAAGATGAATCACTTTGTGATAAATAATGAATTGTGTTGAGGTTAGAAATGCAACCATGGGTTAAGTATGATAACTTAACCCATATAGAGAATGAACCATGGTCAAGGGTTGGGTTGGGTTAACAAATATCATAACAAATATCTTTACAAAATATCTTTGCAAAAACAAAAAATCAAAGCTTCTAGAAACTTCTAAAAAAGCTTAACCCAAATCAAACCCTAACCATGTTTAATCTCCACTAAACATGTTGCATTAATAACCCTAATATGTTACAATATTATATATCACATATACAATATTTATTGTAACAAAATAAAATAATACAATTAATATGTATCACATATATATCAATGTATTACCCGAATGAGAAAAAGAATCTTTTAGTAAGCTTATACTAGTTAATATAATTTAATATATCAAATATATAATTATACATTAAATTATTGAATCAACACTTGATCCGATAATCCAGCTATTTTACAAATAACTGATTATTATAATCTGTATCAGTTCATCGAATCGGCACTTGATTCGATGACCCGGCTATATCACATATACCCGGCCGATATCTCATATCGCGAGAATCTAATACGGTATCACATACACGTATTGTTCTCGGTCTCACACATATCATATATGTGCTCCTACTCCATTTTTCCTGAGTCAAGAAACCTCTGTGTAGGACTCTAAAGAATCGTCAATACGCCGGCAGTAGGTGATGATCATATCAAACACCCACAAACTGCAAGCGGTCAGCTAAACGTAACAGCCACCCAGGTATTGAGCGATCAGAAGATCAACAAGCAAGCCTGTATATTCTCCTGCGAATCCAATCAGTAAAACTCCCGTACAGTCCGGTCTCTTCGTCTGATATGTCGCATATCTCGCCTAGGGGTGGTAAACGTCAGACCCCAGTAGCTTGATAAGTCGTATCGATATAAGGTCTATAACAGTTCGATAAACTACTGATAACACTTACCAGTAAATCTTAGCAACCCTGGCCAGGGATTTCCAGCTATAGGCAATCGAACACAGCGCAACATCAACTCCCTATACCGGGAGAGACGAATCCCCTCCTATCGCTCATTGCCTCCATGTGATTCGGGACTGTACCCAAAAGACACATTTTTGCACGCCCTCTTAGACGTGGTATGATGGAAATCAAAGCACAGTGGGAATCACACAAGACTCTATAACGATCTCGGGTCTACAGACTAACCTGTACCAGTGTTACCAGAGAACTGCCATCTGACGTGAGGTATAATACCATCTGGGAGTTCTCGGCGAGTCCGTCCAGTGTACCCAGTCTCCACTGAGCACCCGTACACCATCCTTGATGTCAAACACCGATGGATATGGGATCATCCATCACCCATCATATGGGTCAAGATGCGTATACGCTAGTCTACTCTGGTGTATCGATGCCATGTCTCGATACACCCTCGACTAGGAACAGTTATAGGATGTACTCGTCGACTACCGTGTCCCCACTAGTATGATCTCATCATAGTCCCAGTAGTCGAGTACATATCCTAAGGGCTTTATCAACATGTAACATAGAGACAATCAGAGTACATGTTAAGATAAAGTGCAACCAGATAGCATACTATCATTTCGAGCAAGAAAGTCCTCCCTATATATGTCCAAGCATCCATTACAATATACATCATATGTACAGTAATGACCTCTAGGGCATACATATAACTAACAATCTCCCACTTGCACTAGGGCCATCTTTTGTGGTATCACATACCCAACAATTAGCTGTGGTTGAAGTATCTCATACTCAACCATCCCATAAAAGTCTCTACTGGGAAAAAGGCCTTTGTGAGTGGATCCGCGATGTTGTCCTCTGTGCCTACTCTTCTAACCTCGATCTCCCTGGAGATCAACCATCTCCATGATCAGGTGATACTGCCTAAGAATTATATCTGGATTTCTGATGGGACGGGGGTTCCTTGGCATAAGCCACAACTCCATTGTCACACAATGGTTGGAAAGAAGTTCATCTTATGAACTTATATATCCAGACTGTGTTTTTGGTAGCATCCTTGGTAACAATGTATCTTGCCTTTAATCGTCTAGTAAGTCACAGTATCTAGCTTAGAACTCTTCCAACATACCGTCCCTCCACTGAGGGTAAAGACAATGCCTGCGACTGACATTCAGTCGTCCTTATCACCCTGGAACCTTTCCAGTGATTCTCCCCAGGATCGATTGATACCATCTCACTACAACTAGTGAGAATCCTAACATCCAATTACATCTATCTCATAGATCAAAACCCAGGATTTAGGAGGTATCACTTTGATCCTATATGGAGAATCTTTGTGATAAGCGGAGATTGACCGAGCGTAGCATAGGAAACTGCTTCCCTATCAAGAGTATGACATCCACATACTCTACGAGGATCACCACCATACTCTCTACTACCTTTTTGTATATACAAGGTTCATCTACCATTTTAATGAAGTCAAACTCTTTGACTACCACATCAAAACAGATGTTCCAACTCCGCGATGCCTGCTTTATCGCATAAAACAACTTGCACACGTTTCCGCTGCTCCCACTATCTACGAAGCCCTCTGGCTGTGTACTTACAGACGCTCTCTTCCAAAACATCATTTAGAAAAGAAGTCATGACACCCAACCACCAGATATCGTAGTCATGGTATGTAGCAATGGCAAGTAGGATCTGGATGGACTTAAGCATAGCTTTGAAAGTCTCAACTTTTCCATGTACACCAAGTAATCTTCTCAAGATATACTTGCTCCTGATGGGGATTTAACCCTTCAGATAAAGCAACCAAAGTCTATACTTTGTTGGTGTATAAGGATTCCATCTCAGATCGCTAAGCATCCAGCCATTCTTACAGAGTCCCACTCCTGATGGCCTGCTCGAAACTAGTTAGGTCATCATCTCATGATGCAATCCTTGCTCCCACTGTCATAGAGAAACCGAAGTATCTCTCAGGTGGGTGAGAAACCTTACTAGATCGACGAAGAGGCTGAGGTTCGTTGGTTACTATTGAATCCTTCGGTTCTACCAAATCATCTCCTGTAGTTTGTATAGTTGGAACTCCTTCCAGTTCTACCTCATGACCAAAAATTTTTTTACAAGAAATTCCCTTTCACAAAGGTGGCATGCTGAGAAACAAAACATCTTTTTTTCTCAGTCAGGTAGAAGATATTCCCTTGCGTATGCTTGGGATATCCAACAAACTTCCCCAGGTCTGACTTTGCCTCAAGCTTGTTCGGATTATGCTTTTAGACATAGGCCGGACAACCCCAAATCTTAACATACTTAAGATATGGGCTCTTCCCATTCCATATCACATATGAACTGGTAGGCAACTGATTTGATTGGAACCCTATTCAATAGGTATGCAGCTTCACAAGTGCATAACTCCCAAAAGGAAAATAAGAAACTCGGTAGTACTCATCATAGAGCACACCATATCACATAGGGTGCAATTACTCCGCCCCGATATACCATCGTGCTATGATGTATACGGAGGAGTAATGCTGAGAGAGAATCTCATTCTCCTTTAGAATAGTCCAGTATTTCCGTGCTCAAGTATTCTCCTCCCTGATCTCATCAAAGGACATAATACTTATACCCGTTTTTGGTTCTCTACTTCTAACTTATATTCTGTGAATATCTCAAAAGATTCGGACTTGTGTTTCAACAGGAACATATGTCTGAATCTTGAGAGATCATCAGAGAATGTAACGAAGTACAAAGAACCGGTCTTGGCATGTGTAGACAGGGGACCTTCATATATCAGCATGTATCAATCCCAAGATTTCACTAACTCTTTCTCTGTTTCCAATAAACAGAGCTATGGTCATCTTATCTTTGTGATATGACCGGCAAGTTTCACAAGATGTAAATTCAAACTAATTTAAATATGCATCTAAATGTAACTTAGCTAGTCGGGTCGCATTGATATGACCTAGTCTACAATGCCTTAATAAGGATTCGTTCATTTCTGAACTCTTCCTCTTGTGTGTGTTCTGTATACTAAGAACTGTAGTTTGATTTAGAACGTCAATACTTTTAGATAACGTGCCTGAACCGATCAACTCTTGATATATGAAATGTTCAAAACATTATCCAACAATACAAAATTATATCCTTCTTTACTAATAAAGGGACTGATATGATGTTGTATATCAGCTTCGGTATCTAATAACATTCGTTCAGAATCAATGTATTTGCTAATACAGGGTGATAACTACCAACAGATTTGGCTGCAACACTTGCACCGTTTCTATCTCATGAAACTTATCACCCGTTCTCAGTCCTCTACCTTTCTGTAGCCCATGTAACAGATTATATTTGCGGGATCCTGATCCGGTATCACATACCCAGGACGTAAAGGATATTGAGAAACAGTTCTCTGTAATGAACACACCCGAAGAAGATGCATCAGCATGCAATTTTTTCGTTTGGGCGGCACGGGAATTCTGGTAATCCCATATTTCCTGCTCTGTCTTATAACAATTATAAGTTGGAGCGGGACCAACGTTCCTTAGCACAGTATAACAAGCGGGTTCGATCAATACATCCATATTATTATCTTGATTAAGGCGTGATATGGTCGCTAACTGGAGAGAGAGAGAGAAGAAAACACTCAGCGTATGCTCTTGCAAAATTAGATTGGTTATCTAATATATCTAATCAGGATGTCTCCCACTGTTTTAGTCAAATCTTCCTTCAAACCCTAAAAGGAAAGACTAGCCGGGATTAATTACACGCTATAAGTTCGCCAATCTTTCAGCCAGGCCAGTGCCGGTACTTTGAGGGAGGTTCTCCATGCATTGCACGGACCTAATTAAAATAAACTTCGTTTTCCCAGGGGCGTAACCCCGTTGACACCTTTCTAGACACCTACTTGATCGGCTAATTGTAATGTGTAAAACTCTCCCAGGAGTAACTCTTACTCGCAGCGGGTATCAGGATCCAACTATCTCATAGAAGGTATGCAATCTCATTGCAAATTTCAACACTTGAAATTCCTAATAATATTTTACCCCTAGCGTGCTATGACCTTGACGCATGCCAAACAACCCATAGTCCGCTAGTCAAGTTCAACCCGTACATTTCTTGATTGAATTAAACCCATCCGCACGATCCTTGACGCATGCCAAACAACGCCGTACGAATACCCTAATCCAATCGCATCGTATGCAAGCAGATAAGCACTAGTTTGCTACCGTACACTACGCCTTGACGAATACCAAACTACCGCAGCACGAATACTAAGCAGTACTTATCTGAAATGACGGAGGGCTACGACAGGTTTTTAAGAAAACCCTTTGCGTAATGAACTTGATATCGTTGTAGAATCGAGTGATTTTAAATGGAATGTTTTTGAGGCCTTTTCTAGTTTTGCTAAAGAGTTCACTCCCGGTGAAGGGATCGTCGGCTCTTTCCTCATCAAATAAGGTGCAGGATATTTCACAAATACTACTATGCAAAGCAAAAACTATAAAAACAATCAAAAGACAAACCGAGTATGCAGTATCTGCTAGTTTCGCTAAAGAGGTCACTCCTGGTGAAGGGATCTCGGATCTTTCCTTATCGAATAAGGTGCTGAATGTTCTACAAGGAATACCGCTATGCAAAGCAAGAACTAGAGCTACCAGTTTTTAAACAAGTTTCTACAACATCTTCGGTTTCTTTTATTTCATTAATCTCATTAATGAAGTCCCATTTTATTATTCTTCACAAGCATCAGATATGAAACGAAATCAACAATATATATAATATATATCTCATATATATAATATAAACATTCATCTCAGGCAGTAATATGATCTCATCACAGAACATTGCAGCAGAAGAACATATATGAAATATTGGATATACTAGGAGGTCCGTGTTTTTAATACGAGCCTGTATAAAACACGGATTCCACGGTCGTGATGAATAGCCAAACCCACATCCCTAGTCCCCTACGAGAGCGGCAAGCAACACTGCCAATTCTAGGGTTAGGAGACCCGGTCTCGACTCCTAGAGATGGTCTCCCACTGGACCCTAGAATCCGGTTACTTATGCTCCCCGCCTTGGGTCTACCTAATGCGGAAAAGTAAATAATATACAATGGTGACATCATCCTCAGCCCGGAAGTGCCCTAATAAAAGAATATTACATACAAATGAATTTTACATGAATGAAAAAGAAAAACTCCCATCTCACATAAAACCCCCAGCTATTCAGAACACGACGATCCAATATAACATATCATAGCAACACATAATATCTCATATCATCAACGTAAGTCAGTATGCATACACCGATTGTCGTTGATGTATAGCAACGAAAACCGGCGATACAACTACATACTACACTTATGGTCACGGAAAAGAAAGTGTAAAACAACAACAGTTGGAATCCGCAACCACCTTATACATCGCATGCTTAACCAAATGAATTCCTTAGACATCCCATACCTAACATTTATAAACCCCGCATTTTAGTCTCAATATCGAAAACTCTTTTCAATATCTAGTCGGGCAATTCAACAAGATTCCCGAAAACCTGATCGAATGCTCGTCGCAAACTTTAGTAGACGGCCGCACCCCCGATACCGTCGACGAAGTGCACTAAGGCGGAACACCGCTGCCGCGAGCACCCGAACGGATGCTTTTGGCGATGGGGTTCTCCTACAGTCACTTGGTCGGGGCTATGGGGCGTGGCTGTCTATTAAGTTTACCCGGCGAGTATCCGCGTACGCTACGTGATTGCGACGTACTTTTGATCGCATCAAAATCCCGTGGCAACCGATCAACTGAGACTGAACTGCTAGATTTATAACATTCAAATTAGTTATCTCATAACTACTTGTGGATTCCAAATATTGTATCACATTCCAGATAAATAAACAATGTTAAACTTTTCGATTGAATAAAAAAACACCCAAGTTTTCTCAAATAGTTCTCAACACTTGAAATTGGTTTAAAAGCATCCATCACATACCACAGTACCAATGGTCCAGCCGTAGAAGGGTCAAACCAACGCCTCACATGTGGCAACGCCGTACTGCCCCAAACCCTAAGATTTAGAGGCGGTTCAGACGGTCACATAATCGAGTTAAGGTTTGTGTTCTTCTAGAGGGTCCACCGCATTATTTGCACGACTTAGAACGTTCTTAAACTACGGAAAAATCCAACACTTGGAAATTTTCCGGCAGGGGAAAAATTGAGTTACTGATATCCGGTCGAACTTTTTAACATGTTCTAAATTATCCGGAAAAACTAAACGAAGTTAAATTTTCCGATCGAATCAACGAGTTCCCAATACAACCCAGAAAACTCAACACTTGAGTAGAATTAAAAATTCCCAGAAGCATGAAAAATGAACAAAGAATAAAAATTTGAAGTAGTGGGCCCCAACTCCACTGTTTGGCCGCGGAACCGCCGCCAAACGCGTGGTTTGGCCGCGGTTCCGCGGTCATAATGGTGATTTGGTGGTCCGTACTTCACAGTAATTCTTAGATTTCCCTGCTTAATTTTCTGAGTATTTTTAGTATGAAAAATGTCAACTTTTGAAAAAATTTCCAGAAACTAGGTTTTATCGGGTATTCGGAGTTCGATCGGACATTAAACTTCGCCTAGACTTCGCCTAACTCTGATATCACTGTAGGGTTACTAGGCGCTCTCACAAGGGTCTATAAGGTATCAACCATACCCGATTTAAATTTTAGACATGCCGAACAACCCTAACCAAGATCTTTAAACTAGAGATTAGGTGAAACAAAGCATGTTAAACACTTTAACATCTAAGAGTTTGGGATTACAACCTTTGTAGTCCGGTCCTTCGCTTCATAAGCTCCGTATTGAGGTCCCTTCGCTGCGATCATCATGTACCCAGACTCTAGAGAAGCTCCACGAAGAGAATGATGCAAACTTGCTTCCGATCTTCGATAACAAAGATAATCTACCTTGAAGTTCCATTAACACAAGTTCTCACTTATAAATGAAGTGAACACCCTAATCTAAATGGTTAGGATAGATTAGGATGATGAAGTAGGATTTTAGCTATCATTTGTTTTCTTAATCTCATTCATTTTCATCACTAAAATCAAAGCTAGAAATCTTTGCAAAGAGCAAGAAGAAGATGAATCGCTTTGTGATGAATAATGAATTGTGTTGAGGTTAGAAATGCAACCATGGGTTAAGTATGATAACTTAACCCATGTAGAGAATGAACCATGATCAAGGGTTGGGTTGGGTTAACAAATATCATAACAAATATCTTTACAAAATATCTTTGCAAAAACAAAAAAGCAAAGCTTCTAGAAACTTCTAGAAAAGCTTAACCCAAATCAAACCCTAACCATATTTAATCTCCACTAAACATGTTGCATTAATAACCCTAATATGTTACAATATTATATATCACATATACAATATTTATTGTAACAAAATAAAATAATACAATTAACATATATCGCATATATATCAATATATTATCCGAGTGAGAAAAAGAATCTTTTAGTGAGCTTATATTAGTTAATTTAATTTAATATATCAAATATATAATTATATATTAAATTATTGAATCAACACTTGATCCGATAATCCGGCTATTTTACAAATAACCGACTAATATAATCTGTATCAGTTCATCGAATCAACACTTGATCCGATGACCCCGCTATATCACATATACCCGGCCGATATCTCATATCGCGAGAATCTAATACGGTATCACATACACGTATTTTTCTCGGTCTCTCACATATCATATATGTGCTCTTACTCCGTTTTGCCTGAGTCAAGAAACCTCTGTGTAGGACTCTAAAGAATCGTCAATACGCCGGCAGTAGGTGATGATCATATCAAACACCCACAAGCTGCAAGTAGTCAGCTAAACGTAACAGCCACTCAGGTATTGAGCGATCAGAAGATCAACAAGCAAGCCTGTACATTCTCCTACGAATCCAATCAGTAACACTCCCGTACAGTCCGGTCTCTTCGTCTGATATGTCGCATATCTCGCCTAGGGGTGGTAAACGTCAGACCACAGTAGCTTGATAATTCGTGTCGATATGAGGTCTATAACAGTTCGAGAAACTACTGATAACTCTTACCAGTAAATCTCAGCAACCCTGGCCAGGGATTTCCAGTTATAGCCAATCGAACACAGCGCAACATCAACTCCCTATACCGGGAGAGACGAATCCCCTCCTATCGCTCATTGCCTTCATGTGATTCGGGACTGTACCCAAAAGCCACCTTTTTGCACGCCCTCTTCGACGTGGTATGATGGAAATCAAAGCACAATGGGAATCACACAAGACTCTATAACGATCTCGGGTCTACAGACTAACATGTACCAGTGTCACCAGAGAACTGCCATCTGATGTGAGGTATAATACCTTCTGGGAGTTCTCGGTGAGTCCGTCCAGTGTACCCAGTCTCCACTGAGCACCCGTACACCATCCTTGATGTCAAACACCGATGGATATGGGATCATCCATTGCCCATCATATGGGTCAAGATGCGTATACGCTAGTCTACTCTGGTGTATAGATGCCCTGTCTCGATACACCCTCGACTAGGAACAGTTATAGGATGTACTCGTCGACTACCGTGGCCCCACTAGTATGATCTCATCATAGTCCCAGTAGTCGAGTACATATCCTAAGGGCTTTATCAACATGTAACATAGAGACAATCAGAGTACATGTTAAGATAAAGTGCAACCAGATAGCATACTATCATGTCGAGCAAGAAAGTCCTACCTATATATGTCCAAGCATCCATTACAATATACATCATATGTACAGTAATGGCCTCTAGGGCATACATATAACTAACATAAATGATGGGACTTCATTAATAAGATTAATGAAAGAAAAGAAACCTAAAAGATATTGTATAATCAAATTTTCAAAAAAGGTAGCTCTAGTTTTTGCTTTGCATAGCGGTATTCCTTGTAGAACATCCAGTACCTTATTCGATAAGGAAAGAGCCGAGATACCTTCACCGGGAGTGACCTCCTTAGAAAAAGCTAGCAGATGCTACAACACTTGGTTTTGTTTTTTATTGCTTCTATAGTTTTTGCTTTATATAGTGGTATTTATGAAATATCCTGCGCCTTATTCGATAAGAAAAGAGCCGAGATCCCTTCACCGGGAGTGAACTCTGTAGCGAAACTAGTAAAAGCCTCAAAAACACTCCTTTTCAAAACTCACTTGTTTCAAAAACGATATCAAGTTCATTACGTAAAAGGTTTTCTGAAAAATCTGCCGTAACCCTCCATCATTTCAGATAAATCCTACTTAGTATTCGTACTACGTTTGTTGACCTTAACCAAGGCGTAGTGTGCGGTAGCTAATTAGTGCTTATCTGCTGCATATGATGCGATTGAGTTAGGCTAGTCGTACGACTTTGTTGACCTTAGCCAAGGGTCGTACGGGTGGGTTTAATTCAATCAGGAAATGAGAGGTTGAACTTAGCTAGCGCTTATGATTTTTTGACCTTAGCCAAGGTCATAAGTTGCTAGGGGGCAAAATATTATCAGGAATTTCCAGTATTGAAATTTGCAATGAGATTGCATACCTTCTATGAGATAGTTGGATCCCGATACCTACTTTGAGTAAGATTTACTCCTGGGAGACTTTTACACATGACAATTAGCCGATCAAGTAGGTGTCAAGAAAGGTGTTAACGGGGTTATGCCTCTGGAAAAACGAGATTTATTTTAATTAGGTCCGTGCGAAAGCACAGGGAACCTCCCTCAAAGTACCAAAACCGGCATGGCTGAAAGATTGGCGAACTTGTAAGGTGTAATTAATCCCGGCTAGTCTTTCCTTTTAGGGTTTGAAGGAAGATTTGATAAAAACAGTGGGAGCCATCCTGATTAGATAAAATAATAACCAATCTGATCCTGTAAGAGCATACGCTAAACTGTTTTCTTCTCTCTCTCTCCAGGTAGCGACCATGTCAGGCCTTAATCAAGATAATAATATGGATGTATTGACCAAACCCGCTTGTTATACTGAGCAGGGGAATGTTGGTTCCGTTCTTTTTTATAATTGTTATAAGATTGAACAGGAAATAGGGGAATATCCGGATTCCCATGCCACCCAAACGAAGAATAAGCATATTGATGCATCTTCTTCGGGTGTGTTAGTTATCGAAAACTGTTTCTCAGTTCACTCTACGTAATGAGTATTAGATACTGGATCGGGATCCCATATATATAATATGTTACATGGGCTAAAGAAAGGTAGAGAACTGGGAGAGGATGATCATTCCGTAAGAGTAGAGAATGAGGCAAATATTGCAGCCAAAGCAGTTGGCGAATATCAGCTTGTGTTACCAAATGGTAATACATTGATTCTGAACGAATGCTATTACATACCGAAAATGATATGCAATCTTATATCATTTTCTTTATTAAGTAAAGAAGGATATAATTTTTTAGTACAGGATAATATTATGAACATCTTCCTGAATCAAAAGTTGATTGGATCAGACTCGTTAAATAATGGCATATACGTTCTAAATCAAACCACGGTTCTTAACATTCAAAATACACACAAGAGGAAGAGTTCAGAAATAAACGAATCCTTCTTGTGGCATTGTAGACTAGGTCATATCAATGCGACATGTCTAGCTAAGTTACATAAGGATGGATATTTGAATCCGTTCGAATTTTCATCTTATGAAACTTGCCCGTCTTGTCTCAAAGGCAAAATGACCAAAACTGCATTTAGTGGACACGGAGAAAGAGTTACGGAACTCTTGGGACTAATAGATAGTGATGTATGCGGTCCCATGTCTACACATGCCAGGAATGGTTCCTCATACTTCATTACATTCACTGAAGATCTCTCAAGATACGGACATGTGTTCCTGATGAAACACAAGTCTGAAGCTTTTGAGAAATTCAAAGAATATTAGCACGAAGTAGAGAACCAAATAGGTAAAAGTATTAAAATCCTTCGATCTGATCGGGGAGGAGAATACTTGAGCACGGAATTCCGTGACTATCTAAAAGAGAATGGGATTCTCTCTCAGGTTACTCCTCCATATACACCACAGCACAACGGTGTATCAGAACGGAGGAATCGCACCCTATTGAATATGGTGCGCTCCATGATGAGCACCGCTTAGTTACTTATTTCCTTTTGGGGTTATGCACTGGAAACAACCGCAAACCTAGTGAATAGAGTTCCAACCAAATCGGTGCCTACAACTCCATATGAGATATGGAATGGGAAGAGACCATCTCTTAAACGAGTTAAGAAATGGGGTTGTCCGGCCTATGCTAAAAAGCAAAATCCGGACAAGCTCGAGGCAAGATCAGTTCTTTGCAAGTTTGTGGGATATCCAAGCAATTCATATGGATATCATTTCAACCTCAATGAGGAACAAAAGGTCTTTGTTGCTCAACATGCCACCATTTTAGAAAAGAAATTTCTTGCGAAAAAGATTAGTGGTAAAGAGGTAGAGCTGGAAGAAGTTCCAACCGCACAAACTACAGAAGAAGATTTGGTAGAACTGGAGAATTCGATAGTTCCCAACGATTCTCAGCCTATCTGCCAATGTGGTAGGGTTCCTCATCCACCTGAGAGATACTACAGTTTTCTCATTGATGGTGGGAGCGAGAATTGCATCATGGAAGATGATGACCCAACTAGCTTCGACCAGACCATCACGAGTGGGGACTCAGTGAAGTGGCTGGATGCAATGCGATCTGAGATGGAATCCATGTACACCAACAAAGTATGGACTTTGGAAGTTGATCCTGAAGGGGTAAAATCCATTGGGAGAAAATGGATCTTTAAGAAGAAACTTGGTGTAGATGGAAAAGTTGAGACTTTCAAAGATAGACTTATTGCAAAAGGTTTTCGTCAACGACCAGGTGTGGATTATGATGGAACCTTTTCTCCAGTGGCTATGCTTAAGTCCATCCGGATCTTACTTGCCATTGACGCATACCATGACTACGAAATCTGGCAAATGTATCTTAAGACCGTCTTTCTAAATGGTGATTTAGAAGAGAGCATGTACATGACTCAGCCAGAGGGATTCACGGACAGTGGGAACAGCGGAAAGGTATGCAGGCTGCTTAAATCTATCTACGGGTTAAAGCAGGTATCACGGAGTTGGAACATCTTTTTTTATGTCGTTTTCAAAGAGTTTGACTTTGTCAAAAATGTAGATGAACCTTGTATATACAAAAAGGTGGCAGAGAGTAAGGTTGTATTCCTCGTATTGTACGTGGATGACATACTCTTGATAGGAAATGATATTCCTATACTGTACTCAGTCAAGCTCTTCTTATCATAAAGATTCTCAATGAAAGATCTAGGTGATGTCTCCTACATCTTGGGGATTAAAATCTATAGAGATGGATCTAAATGGATACTGAGATTGTCCCAATTCAGGTACATTGACACCATACTAAAGAGGTTTAGTATGGAAGAATCCAAGCGTGGTTTCTTACCCACGATCTTAGGACTCACTCTCTCCAAAAAGATGTCTCCCAAGACTGATTTGGAGAGAGCTCGCATGCAAGGGATACCCTATACTTCGGCAGTAGGCTCTATCATGTATGCGATACTATGTACCAGACCCGATATAGCATACTCACTAAGTGTAGTGAGTAGGTATCAAGCAGATCCAGGAGAGAGTCACTGGACAGCTGTGAAGAGCATTCTCAAGAACTTAAGAAGGACTAAAGAAATGCTCTTGGTGTATGGTAACGGAGAACTCCAAGTGGAGTCCTTTACCGATTCGAGCCTCCAGAGTGATAAGGACGACTCTAAATCGGTCTTGGGATTTGTCTTTACCCTCAATAAAGAGTCGGTTTGTTGGAAGAGTTCCAAACAGGAAACCGTGGCAGACTCGACGATGGAGGCTGAATACATCGCTGCCAACAATGCTGCCAAAGAGGCTGTCTGGATGTAGAATTTCATAACTGAACTTGGAGTGGTTCCATCCATTGAGTATCCAATACCTTTGTATTGTGATAAAAGTGGAGCGGTGGCTTTGGCCAAGGAACCCAGGTCCCATTAGTGATCCAGACATATTCTAAGACGGTATCACCTGATTCGGGAGGTAGTTGATCGCCGGGAGATCGAGATCAGGAGAGTTGATACGAAGAACAACACAGCGGGTCCACTTACGAAGGCCATTCCCCAGATACAGTTCGAAAGACTCTTCGGGATGTTGGGTATGCGATACTAAAACAGCTGGCCCTAGTGCAAGTGGGAGATTATTAGTTGTATGTATGCCCTAGAGGCCATTATTGTAAATATGATATATATTATAGTGGATGCTTGGACATATATAGAGAGGACTTTCTTGCTCGACATGATAGTATACTATCCGGTTGCTCTTTATCTTAACATATATACTTGTCTCTTGATATTGTCTCTTAGTTACATGTTGGTAAAGCCCTTAGGATGTGTACTTGACTACCAGAATTATGATGCAGATCATACTAGTGGGGCCATGGTAGTGCATAAGTTCATCCTTTAATGTTCCTAGTCGTGGGTGTATCAAGATAGGGCATCGATATACCAGAGTAGACTAGTGTATACGCTTCTCGACCTATGAGATGGGCGATGGATGATCCCATATCCGTTGTTGTTTGACATCAGAGATGGTATACGGGTGCTCAGTGGAGACTAGGTACACTGGACGGACTCGTCAAGAACTCCTAGATGGTATTATACCTGACGTCAGATAGCAATTCTCTGGTGACACTAGTACAGGTTAGTCTGTAGACCCGAGATCGTCATAGAGTCTTGTGTGATTCCCACTGTGCTTTGATTTCCATCTTACCACGTTCAAGAGGACGTGCAAAACGGTGGTGGTAATTCTTCAGCCAGTACAGCTTCAGGGTTTACAGCGCCTATGCTCAGGACAAAGGAAATATCATCAGAGATGCTTAGTAGGATTTAAAAACTCAAAGATAACAATCCAAGGAGTACCTGACAGGTCAAGAACCGAAACCATGCCCGAAGCGTCACTGGTTGTGACGGCTTCCTCGGTTTCCATTAGGAGAGTAGATTCAGCACCCACAGCTTCATCCCCTGACTCGAAAAGGGCCGTTGTAACTCTTGCGTCACCCGCCGATATCAACGATCCATAGAGATAAGGAGCGACAGTTGGAACGGTTTCAGATTCCAGAGAAAGGTTGGTCACTTCAGGCTCTTTAGTTGCCGGCACTTCACCTTCTACTCCGTCACCCAAAAATGGCTCTGTAAATAAAAAAATGTGTATGTTATGATATAAAAAAGGGGGAGGGGTTGTTACTAAGAACCGTACGTTTTTCTACCTTGAAGTAGCCGTTCACCCTTTTCCCGAGCTGCACGTGCAACTTGTCTATGGGCAGTAGACAGGGCAGAAGGAACGTCCACCGGAGGAATATCAGCAGGTGGAACATTACTCGAACCTACACTCGTGGCTAAGACAACTTCGCTTTCCCTCATAGCATGCTTTCTACGCTTCCTCTCAGCCTGGGCCGTGTGAACCGACCTCCTTAAAACTTCCGACAGGAGGACGTCGTCGTCCGAACCGAGCTCGGCCTCCGGAGCCGCTATAGCATCCATCATCTGCTGCTTCAGCAACGTCTCCTGTGGTGTCCTTAGGAGGGCATCGGCCGTAGTCGGTGGCTCTGAAAGCTTTTCTGCATCACCACCTGCGATTGGCACTACACTCGGAACACCATTGGTTTTAGTGGTCCCTATAATAGGATAAAGAAAAAGAGTCAGACCATGAATAAAAGGAACTAGAAGAGTAAAGGTGTAATGAAACAAATTATACCAAGGCCCAAAGAAGCGCGAAGCCTCTCTTCCTCCTCAAACATCTTGAAGGAAGCCGCGAGGGCTTCTTCAGCAGAGATACATGTTAAAGAAGAGAGCGTTAATAAAGCATAATAAGGAGGGATGGGATATATACAAAAGAGTGTAAATAAAGTATACCGGACCCCGCAATAGAGACCAGCGCTGCTTCTTCACAGGTCAGTCGTTTGGAAGCTTCAATGGCAGCCTGAATGTCGGTATCGGTCACAGGCGCATCGAACAAACTCTCGTTGGTGACATATTTGCACAAGCCCTCGCTATAAGGGGCATGAGGCTCCTGGACAAATACGACATCGGCAAAAAATAGGGACTTCTTCCTTTTCTGTGAAACGATGCCTGCAGCTGACGATAAAAACTTTCGCTTAACAGGCTTTTTCGGACGACGGGTCCCGATCTCTGAATCGATGCCCGAGTCCGGAAACGCTACGATTACCGCTGTGGTGGGAACATCCGATCGAGGCCTGCTAGAAAAAGCGCGTGGGACTACAAACGGGGCGATCTCTCTCAAAGAAGGGAGCACGGCTGCCCGTCATTTCAATGGGACTGCTGAATTACCGGCTGGGATGGAATCCTTATGGTCGAGTAGCAGCCACCTCTCCTCCTTGATGACAGCACCCGTCGCATGCCGGTACCACGCTACGTAAGCATTCGGCACATAGCTTGACTCGTTGACAAGAAAATAGGACCCCGTATTTAATCGCATGAAATGATGCGTCACGCTGCGAATACCCACCTCTGTAGCAACCGACTCAACTAAGAACGCCTCAAGAGGAACACCTTGGTTATAACCCAATTGTTGGGCAAAATGATATGGGTTGTACCTCATAAACAGCACTGAGGAGTTCTGTCTAAATACTAGAAAGCCTGGCCTGATAGAGTACATGTGCATGACTTCCCGAACCCTCAACACAAAAGCCCCGTCCTTGAAAGTGTCATGCAACGGTTGTATCACCTTGGAAGATTCTTTGCCGATGGTCAAGATTCTATCGACAAAGGTCATACTGTCCTCAACCATACGTGGGCGAAGGATCAATCGTCGATCCTCTCGCTGTGATAGGTCTGGAGCGGAAGCGTCAACTAGATACATGACTCAGGGGAAGTTGTAGCCTTCATAGAATCGGGATCGTTCATGAACACCAAAAGAACCCAGCACGTGCATTTCGACCCATGATGTGAAGTAGTGCAATGGGAGATACATGGGCTTTACCCCCGGCTAAGTAGTGTCAGCTTCTAAGCTCAGGCCATGGTATAAAAGAGCCAACCCCACAATCCCAATGGCCATGCACGTCCCCGCGACGATGCGATGAGCCGGATAAAAAATAGATGGCCTCATGTAGTGGGGGTGCATCAAAAGTGCAAACCAACTCAGCCACAAGCCAATAAACCCCAGAATGAATGTCTCTTCGTTAACATCTAGGGCAGCAATCTCTGCAAAGAGGACGACTGGAGTATCCGGAATAAAGAATTTCTTTAAACCCGCCTCTGCAGTCGGCAAGTTATCCGAACCAAACCCAAACGGGTCGTTTGGCGAATTTCGCAGCCTGTTTTGACAGAACTTCTGAACAAAGAAAGCGGGCGATGAAATCTGCGAAGCCATCTCCGTGCCCGCCAGATTAAAGGAATAAACTTTCGTACATCTTCAACACCTTGATCAAGCTCGGGAACTGATGTTGAATGGCATTCTCTGGAGTAAGGCCCATCACCACTAATTTAGTGGCGAAGATATACTCATCAGGGGGAAGTATCTCCTCATAGTGCTCCCCTCTGACCGGTAAGCGGATATATCCGCAAACTCCTCTAAGGAAATCGAAACCTCCCGATCTGATAAGAGAAAGGTATGAGTTGTTCCATTGTTCAAAAAAAGATTTGACCCACCACACATGAGGCGCGGGGTAGTGAAAGAGGGATGCGTAGATTGCGAGATACAACTCGATCTTTAACAGCAACGACTTCTTGGCCGACAGGATATACCGGGCCCACTGTAGATAGCCGACCAAATGACAAGGGGTCAATCCTATCATGTAAAATTTTCCCTAAGGGAGCAACTCTCCTTAGCATATGCGTCACCCCAAAATGTCCAAGGCCATCGGTGGCTGCACGGGTATTGATGCCATGGAAGGCTGAAGACGACCTTCCGAGGTCTAGTTGACCACTTCTACTGCATAAGTCACTTGAGGTAGGTCAGCATAATGGATCGCCGGGATCGGCTCTGAAGGCGTTGTGCAAGAAAAACTACGCTGACCTCGGATAATCTGACTATACCATGACCCCCACAGATGAAGAGACTTTTGCTCTGGGTCATGATCTTTAATAAGTGCGAAGACTTCCCGATCTGTGGGTGCTTCGGCGAAAGAACTCTCCGAACGTACGAAAGGAAAGGAGGAATCGAAACCCATAGTACCTTAAATAAATAAAAGAAAAGGGGGTTAGCTATCGACACAATGTTCAAGGCTTTAACATTCTTTTATACCTAAAATTGTACTGCACCGCAGTTCAAAAAGAAAGGGACATGGGGCTCCACAAAATCAAGATAACACACCATCAATGATGGGACAGTCACTCATTGAAAGAATCCAAAAGGATTCTCATTTAATGAGAAAACATAATTGGACTCGGGAATTAAACTCTCTCGGAAACCGTGTTCTGCAAACAGATTTCAAATATGATAAGAAAGGGAATAAAATTCCCAAAATAATTTCTTTAAAAGAAAATTTTCAGAGCTAAGCTTTGTAAAATAATGGGAAAACATCCCAGAACTCCGCTCGAGAAACGGAATTAAATTCCAAATAAAATCACAGTTAATAACAGGGTAAAACCCTAAAGATCTTTAAGATCTACGATCTAGTCAAAGAAAAGTTTTAGATCTCTAAGAGATCATTAAAAAGAAGAGCAAAACTCTATTAATGGTTAAAAACCCTAGAACACGAAGGGATTCCTCTAAAGATTTCTTTAGGAGTTAAAGCATGATCATGATTCTTACCAAATTTTGATAGAGTTTTGACTCTAAAAGAGTTTCCTTGGACAGAGATCTAAGCTCTGGAAAGAGAATTAAATTCTCAGAGAAAGAAAAAGACTAAAGATGATGAACAACAGTCATCTCAAGGGCCAAAGGTCCTACTTATAAGCACAAGGAGATGGTTCAACTCCCTAGGAGATCAAACGGTGGAAAAGATGTCACCACTGCACTCACGTATGAGCCACGTGAGCGCAATGGTGGGGGGGGAATTTGTTTCCCCCAATAAAAGAGCAAAGATCTGTTCAATTTTTTTTAAAGAGGCTGCGCCTCACGTGCCTTTCACAAGGGGGCCAGCGCCAGAGTTAAAAACTCTTATATGGCGCCGCACGTACTCCTCACGCCAGCGCTCGGGTAGAATTAAATTCTACTCCTTGTTAAACAGAACCGTTGGATCAAAAATCCAATGGAGATGATAAATCATCAAGACACAGAATTAAATTCTATTGAGAGAAAATATTCCTCAAATTTTTCTGAAATAAAAAAGATGCCTTCGGTTAGATCATAGAATAAAATTCTATGCTCTTTGTAAAACAGAGAACCGTTGGATTAAAAATCCAATGGTGATTATAAAATCATTGTTCTACAGAATAAATTCTATATGAGAAAATATTTCCCCAATTTTGTTAAAAAAAAGAAAAAACTTTCTGTAAAACAGAAGTCCTTGGATCAAAAATCCAACGGTGGGTAAAATCCCCAAATCAATTGGGATCTTGTAATGAGAGATTTCTTCAAAACTAGTTAACAAACCGACTCTACTATATGAAGAACCAAAGATTTCAAGTCTAAAAAGGAAGAACCCCCCCCCCCCCACATAAGCTTTGCAAAAAAGAAAAAAAGCGAAAAAGCTTCAAAAAGAACAGAGACTCAAATTCTCGAGGAAGAAGGGCGCCCTCTTTAGAAATTCTAGGTAAATAAAAATAATAATAATAAAAAATATCCCATTTACCTATTGAAGGATTTAACCCTTTTTTTTAAAGAACTGAGTTCTTTTTCTGGATCTGAGATCTACAAGACAAGTCTCCCATATGATGAGAATTTAATTCTCATTGGGAAGAACTTGTTCTTAAGAACCAAAAATTCATCTACAAAATAAAGATCCTATTGATCATTAAAGAAGAAAAGAACCCAGCGCCCAGTGCCCCACGTGTCCCTCACGTGAGCCCCATAAAGGAGAGTGCTTAGCACTCATTGAGTGGCGCCCAGCGCCTCACGTGTCCCTCACGTAGGTACCATAAAATAGAGGAGTGCTTAGCACTCATTGAGCGGCGCCCGGCGCCTAGCGCCTCATGTGTCCCTCACATGGGCGCCACAAAATAGAGGAGTGCTTAACACTCACTAGGCAGCGCCTGGCGCCCAGCGCCTCACTTGCTTCGCACGTGGACGCCATAAAGAGTGCTTAGCACTCCATATAAAGACAAAAAGGGGTAAAATGTTTAACACTTATTAGGCAATCCCCATGACTGAAAGCCCCACATGATTATATATGGGAGTTAGGACTTATATAAGTGCTCGGCACTTTTTACACAAAAAGGGAAAAGAGCCCAAACAAGTGCCTAGCACTTTTCAATAAAAAAAACTGAGTGGACCAAGCTTAAATTGGTCAGGTCCCCTGAGGATAGAACCTCCTTGATTCAAATCAATTGAGCCTATATGCTCATGATGGCCCAAATTGATCTCAGTCTCAAACATAACTGATGATCTCCCAACAGATGATATCCAAAACGATATTTTTCCCACATTCCCCTGAGAAATCTTAGTCTCAAAATATGACTAACGATTTCTGGGTTTACCAATAATCCCTTTTTCTCTCAAATATAGGAATTGGTTCAAGGGTACATCTCTCCACACCTCTGATCCATGTCGTTGTAATTCCTCAACGTCTTTAGAGAGGTGACGAGTCCCGACAATCAACAGCTTTTTGGTGCACTTCCAAACTGACATGCACAGCTCAAATCAGACCGCACCCTAAACTGGGTGCATCCCATATCATCGTTTTTTATCCCGTCATGTAACAATCCACGTGCACGCAAGATGGACAACGGACCGAGACGTCCTTAAACTAAAACTTTACCTCAAAAATGGTGATAACGGACCGAGACGTCCTTAAACTAAAACTTCATCTCAAAAATGGTGACAACGGACCGTAATGTACTTAAACTAAAACTTCACCTCAATAATCGTGACAACGGACCATGCTATCCTTAAACTAAAACTTCACCTAAAAAATGGTGACAACGGACCGAGACGTACTTAAACTAAAACATCACCTCAAAAACGATGACAACGAATCGAGATATCCTTAAAAATGGTGACAACGGACCGAGATGTCCTTAAACTAAAACATCACCTCAAAAATGATGACAATGGACCAAGATGTCCTTAAACTAAAATCTCACCTCAAAAATGGTAACAACGGACCGAGACGTCCTTAAACTAAAACTTCGCCTCCAAATGGCGTTAATGGAATGAAACGTCCATAAACTAAACTTTGCTTCCAAATGGCGAAAACAGAGCCCAAATGCTCTCTTGTTGGATCTGAAACAAAAATGATCCTAAAATAATTGTTAAGTGGATGTTAGTCTCAAATTGGACTAACTTATCCTTAACAAAAAATCGACCGAGCCCCAACTGCTCACATACATTTGAGTCGTTCTTAATCTCAAATTAGATTAACGATCCTTAAATAAAACAAACCCAAATCTAAGATATACAGATTTGGACTAATCTACGCCCTACAGGCAACAACATAAATTAGTCTCCGTATACAATCCACGGGCAACCAAAAATAAAACAAACACGCACGACACGAAGTAAACCTCCGGAGCAAGAGAAAGTGGTTATCACGATGCAGTAACGTAATTAACCGCAGGGACTTGCGCCTGTAGGGAAGAACGTCCCCACAATCAAAAACCCCTCATTGAAATGGGGAAGAATTTGACGAAGTCGGTCGCATCTGTCCAAACCTTCGATATACGGTGCCATAAATCAACTTGGCATTTTCGGAGAGGTAGACGGATAAAACTAAATAGTATCTGCCTCCAAATTTAGGCAAGACGACCTACACGGTTCCGTATCTGTTTTCGGTGGTGAAAAAGGAGCTTCGAACACAAATTGAAGACCACCTTGATAAGGGATTTATTAGATCGAGCACGTCACTTTGGGGTGCTCCGGTTCTTTTGGTACCTAAGAAAGATGGAACTAAGCAGATGTGTATCGACTATCGGGAGTTAAACAAGGTAACGATCAAGAATAAGTATCCCTTGCTGAGGATTGAAGATTTTTTCAACCAATTGAAAGGCTCTCGAGTGTTCTCGAAGTTAGATCTACGGACGGGTTATCATCAACTCAAAGTAAAAACATCTGATATCCCTAACACAGCTTTTAGGACTAAGTATGGACACTATAAATTCCTATTGTTGTCTTTTGGAGTGACTAATGCACCGACAGTATTTATGAACTTGATAACCAAGTGTTTTATGAATACATAGACAAGTTTGTCGTTGTTTCCTGATTTAAAATCAGGAAAGCTTCTGGGAAAAGCTTCAGAAGACGGTCACGTGCTTACACGTGACTAGCGGTCACGTGTTGGCACGTGACACCTAAAAACATCATCAAGGCAAGTTCAGTTTCCTGACTACGCTGAAGAAAAGGGGGCTTCAGAAAGAGTCACGTGCTCCCACGTGACCCGGGTCACGTGGCGACACGTGACATTTAAATGCAAGCGTCAAAAGGCACACCAGTTCCCTGATCAAGTCAAGGAAAAGGCTTCAGAAGAGGTCACGTGCTTCCACGTGACCAGGGGTCACGTGTTGACACGTGACGCTCAAAACATCAGAATTGTTCTCCAGTTAAACCAAGAAAAAGAATCCAAACAAGGGTCACGTACTCACACGTGACCAGGGGTCACGTGGTGGCACGTGACGGTTAAGCAGCAATCAGAAGACAGAGCGCAAAAGAAAGAGGAAGGCTCGTTCCAAGGGGGTCACGTGCCCACACGTGACCATGGGTCACGTGGTCACACGTGACCGGCTTTCAAAGCCCGTTTTGTTAACAGAATTAAATTCTGAAGGAGATTCAAATCTTTCCAAAGGAAAGTGGCTATCTGGAACCAATCGAATTAAAGATTCAGAGGTGATGAAATATCATCTATCTATGGGAAAATCTCGGGTTTGGAAAGATTTCCCTTTTAAATCTAACCGAAATAATAAAGGGGAACCCCTGGATTTGAAATCCAATGGTGAATAAAATTCACCTAATAATCCAAAGGTCCAAAACAGATGATGGGTGCAAATCAAACCTCTTAATGAAGATTCGTCAAAAAACTGATTGATTCGGCTGCTTCTCCTATAAATAGGAGCCAAGAGACACAGAGATATATACATACGCAGAGAAGAAAAAAGAAAAGGAAGAGAGCTTCGATACTTGGAGAACTTGGATCTTCTGCAAAAACCCTAGGTAAGAAAGGGAAAAGCTCCTTGAAAGAAAAAGAGAATTTAATTCTCAACAGAGTTTAACTCTGATAATGTAAAAACAGAAGAACATATTTCTTCTCTCTTTGATAGAGGATCTGCAAAGTGCACATCTCCCCTTAAGGTTGAGAATTTAATTCTCAATGGGTTGAGATCCTGCCATGCAGATCCAAAACATAGAGAAGGAATGCAAGCACGAGAATTTAATTCTCATAGAACTATAGGAATTTAATTCCTTTAAAATAAATTAGGGCTTGCCCCTGTATCATGGGAATTTAATTCCTTCAGAATAAAAAGAAACAAGGTTTAACCCTAATTGAGAACCTAGTTCTGTTGCAGCAGCGGGAATTTAATTCCCTTAATCATAATTTAACAGAGGATGGAAGTTTAAACTCCTTTAAAAAAAAAGCTTTGTTAGGGTTCAACCCTATTTGGTTCTTCACATATATGAGGAATTTAATTCCTACAGAAAATTCAGAGTTAAACTCTATCCCAGAATATAAGTCTTCGAAAGGAAGTAGGAATTTAATTCCTCTGAAATTTACAGCTCGAGGAATTTAATTCCTGAAAAAGGATTAACAAAGCCTCTAAACAAAATACCTAGAGGCAGGGTCACGTGTCATCACGTGACCCCCCAAGAGATCTACAGAAAGCCCCTTTGAGGCAGCACCCCACGTGACCCACGTGACCCTCGGCAGAAGCTCTAATACATAGGCATTCGAATGCCCATCACGTGATGGCACGTGATGCTCTGAAAGATGCGATAATCTCAGCAGAATAAATGAAGGGAGGGCGCTCTCACGTGCTGCCACGTGACCCCTCTTGCCTTAGTGTTTAACACTAAATTGAAACTCTCGAACCCAGTGTTAAAACACTGTTGGGCCTTAGTGTTCAACACTAATTAAAAAGCTTTGTCTGCAGTGTTCAACACTGATCTATTTTAGTGTTTAACACTAATTTGAAAAGCCTTGTTACTGGTGTTTAACACCAATTATCTCTTAGTGTTAAACACTAACTTGTCAACCTCATTCCCAGTGTTCAACACTGATTGCTCTGTAGTGTTTAACACTAGGCTTCGGCCCAATTGACTAAATGGATGGAGGCAAAGCCTCTCCTGATTGGACTTAGCCCAAGATGGCCATAAGTCCTCAATTTGTGATTAACTGGGCCAATGGACTCATAACATAATTAATTCGTCTTGATCCCAAATTGGGCCAAGGACTATTTAATCAGCTCCGGTTCTAGGGTACATCTCTTCACTCCTTTGATACTTGGCATTGTAATCCCTCAATGTCTTCAAAGAGGTGACGGGTCCCGACGACCACACATTGATACGGACTGCGGGGTCCTTAAACCCGTGTTTAATGCAAATTCCTGGTTACGTGGAACGCGGATAATGTCACTCTTTGACCCCGTGGAAAGCGTCCAGAGCGGAGCCTGGTCCTCGCAGAGCACGGCAGTGAACCCGTGTGAAGCATCCAGAGCACATAATAGACTGTGGGGTCCTTAAGCCCATGGACTACGACGTCCTTAACCTTGACCGAGACGTCTTAAAACTAACAATGGACCGCAATGTCCTTAAACTACCCACGGACCGCAATGTCTTTAAACTAGAACAATATAGCCCCGTAGGCTCTTTTGTCGGATCTAAACGATCCCGTTTAAGTTGATCTTAGCCTCGAAGATGGCTAACGTATCCTTAAACCTTCAAACAGACTGGACTATGAATCCCCCCAATTAACTCTGGCTCGAGGGTACATCTCTGAACTCCTCTGACATCCGTCGTTGTAATCCTTCAACGCCGTCAGAGAGGTGATGGGTCCCGACGGCTATACATACGATGGACCACTATGTCCCTAAACCGGAACAATGGAGCCCCTTAAATGCTCTTTTGTCGGATCTAAACGATCCCGTTAAGTCGATCTTAGTCTCAAACTAGACTAACGTATCCTTAAAAAACGTTTGAGTTGATCTTAGCCTCGAGTACGGCTGACGTATCCTCAAACCAAACCCCCAAACCCAAATCTAAGATAATACGGATTTGGACTAGTCCACGCCCTACGGGCGACGACATAACTCAGTCTCCGTAAACAATCCACGGGCAACAAAACAAACACTCACGACACGAAGTGACCATCTGGAGAAGGAGAAAGTTGTTACCGCAATGCGGTAGCGTAATTAACTGCAGGGACTTGCGCCTGCAGGGAAGAGCGTCCCCACAATCAAAAACCCCTCAAACAAGGGGGAATCTGACGAAGTCTGCTACATCGGACGCATTCGTTTAAACCTCCGATACACGGTGCCATAAATCAACTTGGCATTTTCGGAGAGGTGGACGGATAGCACCAATTAGCATCTTCCCCGAGTCTCAGCGCCAAGACATCGCAGTCCTGTGCGCCGTCGTTCGGAGGGGAACAGTCATCATCTTCATCGACGATATTCTTGTGTATTCGAAGAATCGGGAGGAACACGCAGAGCATTTGCACATTGTGCTCAAGACCTTGCATCAACACCAACTGTATGCAAAACTCAGCAAATACGAGTTTTGGTTGAAGCGAGTAGCTTTCTTGGGACATGTTGTGTCAGGTGAAGGAATTTCAGTAGATCCGGCCAAGATTATCGCTATTCAAAAATGGCCAACACCAAGAACAGTTATGAAGATCGGGAGCTTCTTAGAGCTTGCCGGATATTACCGCCGCTTTATTAAAAAATTCTCCAAGATTGCAGAACCACTAACTACCTTGACTCAAAAGGATGTGCCATATATATGGTCCGAGATTTGCGAGGAAGCGTTCTCAGAGTTGAAGACTCGTTTGACCTCAGTACCCATTCTTACAATTCTGGACAGAACTGGAGGTTTCGACATTCATTGCGATGCATTGGGAAAGGTTTGGGATGTGTATTACACCAACATGGCAATGTAGTGGTTTAGGCATCAAGACAATTAAAGATTCATGAACGCAATTACCCAATGCACGATTTGGAGCTCACCGCAGTTGTTTTCGCACTCAATATTTGGAGGCACTATTTATTGGGGGAGATGGTGGAGATTTATACCAATCATAAGAGTTTGAAGTATATCTTCATACAAAAGGAACTCAACATGAGATAAAGAAGATGGCTAAAATTGATGGCAGATTTTGATATAAATCTACAGTACCATATGGGGAAAGTGAATGTAGTCTCCGACGCATTGAGTCGTCAACCGATGCCGTTGGGTCTGACTGTTCATTGGATGAATCATCAAGACCTAAATGAATTAGAGACTGAGATGATTATGCCAGGAATTCTCGCATACTTCATGAATCTGCAAATTCAGTCTACGTTGGTCGAATGGATCAAGGCAGCTCAAATTAGGGATGCTAGATTGCAAAGGATCAGAGAATATGTGGAAACAAATTTGCGGGCGGACTTTATCATTCACGAAGATGGTTCGCTAAGGTATGGAAGTAGAATCTATGTTCCTAAGGGCGAGATTAGAGAAGTATATAGTTCTCCATACTCTGTTCATCCCGGGGGAACAAAGATGTACAAGGACCACAGACAGAACTACTGGTGGCATGGGATGAAGCAAGAGATAGTCAAGAGTGTGTCCAAATGCCTAGTTTGCCAATAGGTAAAGGCTGAACACCACAGAATGACAGGTCTACTACAACCCTTACCGATACCTGAATGGAAATGGCAAAACATCACGATGGATTTTGTGACTGCACTCCCCGCAGCTCCAAAGGGAACGATGCAGTATGGGTGATAGTGGATCGCTCAGTCGTCACATTTCATTCCTTTCAAGTCGGTCAATCAACCAAAAGCCTCACAAAGAAGTATATGGAGGAGATTCTCAGATTGCATGGAATGCCAATATGCATTGTGTCCGACTGAGATACGCGTTTCAGATCTCAATTTTGGCAAATTCTACAAGAGAGTCTTAGTACGAATATGAGTTTCAGTATAGCCTATCACCCTCAGACCGATGGCCAATCAGAAAGGGTTATTCAGATTCTTGAAGATATGATCCGGGCCTATACGTTGGATTTTAAGGGATCTTGGGAAGATCACTTACACTTGGTAGAGTTTGCTTACAATAATAGCTACCAGTCCAGCATCGGCATGGTGTCATTCGCAGCTTTGTATGGGCAGAAGTGTAGGTCACCGTTGAGTTGGGACAATATTGGGGATCGAGAACTTTTGGGCCTCGAGATGATTTTTGAGACAGTGGAGTTGATAAGAACAATCAGGGAATAACTACGTATATCACAAGATCGGTAGATACATTGGGCTGATACGAAAAGAAGGCATCTAAAATCCAAACCAGGAGAACACGTGTTTTTAAAGATTTCTCCTAACCGGGGAGTGATAAGTTTTGGGAAACGCGGAAAACTCAGCCCGTGGTTCATTGGTCCTTTCGACATTCTTGAACAAGTCGGGGAAGTTGTGATCTTCTAGCCTAACCACCTTCTCTGGAGGGCGTACACAATGTTTTTCATATCTCAAAGCCGAGGAGGTATGTCGGCGAATCTAGTCATGTTTTTGATCATTCCGAGATCACCGTAGGGGCTGACCTAACCTACAAACAACAACCGGTTGAGATTCTAGACCAAAAGAAGAAGACCTTAAGGGACAAGACGATCCAATTGGTTAGGGTCATGTGGAGGAAGGACTCTCCAGGCTGTAAGTTGATGTCGAGCATCCCGCGGGATCGCGGGGAGGTGGAATTTACAAAAACGATTTTTATAAGCTTCGCAACACTGACTAAACTCCAGGATCTTTACGAAAACCTTAATTAAATAAACTACTTGGAGGTTTAACTACTATAAAGAGTGTTATACCTTTTAGAAACAAGTCCTTCGGGTCTTCTTCTTCTCCTCTCATTGAGCTCCTCGAAGATCGAATTGAGCTTGCAACGTTGGCCTTCTCGCGTCAAAGACGATCCACCCGTGAGTATGTACTTTAAGCTCCAACCTCTAAACCAAGGTAACTAAGGTATCTAGTTTGCTAAGCTAAGTAGCCTAGATGATGTAGAGTATTTAATGGAGTGTTTTATCTTATGAGAACTTATGTTTCACAACACATGTGAGAGTTAGGGTTTTTGAGGAAGAAGGAGGAGAAAATGGAGAGAGAATGAGAGTTTGCAAATGAACTAGGGTTGTGCAAGTGTGGAGAATGGCTCATACTCTTCACTCATTGAAGCATGGATTATTTTCCAATACAAAATAGCAACCATGCTTCAATAGTTTAGCCAAACTAATAAACAAATGTATAAGCCATGATTCATACCCATGCCACAAATATCTCCAATTTCCACATCACTAATCTATTTCTCAAAAATAGATAATCCAAATAATTAGGTGTCCCTTTCTAGAAGTATCTCTTGTAAAATTACAAGAATACCCTCACCGTATATACATACCGGTATTCGTATTCCGAAAAATACGAATACAATGAGATGATAATAATCCAATAATATAATACTAGGATCTAGCTTAATCCAAAGCCTACTAGTATTATCCATCCGACCATCATCCGTGTAGCCAGTACACGTATGTGATTGGAACCCTGCCGTAAAACCATACGGCCTCCACATCGTTTTGCCCGAAGCAGGAAAACTCTCTGTGTGGGACTCTAAAGACTCGACAGTATGCTGGCAGTAGGTTTAACCACAAGTCCGTCAGTGGTACTAGCTGCACGTAACGGATACCCAGGTATCTATCGATAAGAAGGCCGATGAGAAAACTCATCCGAACTCCTACTGAGCCTATCTGTGACAATCTCCGTACAGTCCGGTCTATTCATCTAAGATATTCGCATATCGGGCCTAGGGGGATGGTAAACCTCAGACCCCTAACAGCTCAATAAGTTGTGCCGGAGTGGATCCCAATACATCCTGAGAAACTACTGGAGTACCTACCAGTATATCTCGACTGCCCTGGCCAGGGACTTTGTGTAATGGCTTTTCGAACACAGTGCGATATCAACCCCCAATACCGGGAGAGATGAATCCTAGCTAACCTCTACTGCCTCCAAGTGCTTCGAGACAGCACCCAAATACTACCTGATTGCATGACTCCTTTGAGCCGTGGTAGGGTAGTAATCTAAGAACAGTGGGAACACACTTAAGACGAAATAACGATGTCAAGTCAACGGACTAACCTGTACTCATGCTATCCGGAGACTGTTACCTGACGATAGGTATAATACCAACCAGCAGTTCCCAACGAGTCCGTATAGTGTAACTCATAACCCAATGAGCAACTGTATACTATCTCCATTATGACGTACTAATGGCTGTGGGATAGTCCATCTCCCCTGCTGGGATAAGAAGCGTATACACTAGTCTACACTAGAGTATCGATACCCCGCCTCGATAATCCTACGACTAGGGACCTGTATAAGGATGTGCTTATAGACTACCCAGCCCCCACTACTGTGACTGCCATCACAACGCTGGTAGTCAAGCAAAGATCCTAAGAGCTCTACCAACATATATAAGCGATATGATAAAAGAAACACATGCACATATTGAGGTAGAATCAAACCAAGTAGCATACTACCATTTTGAGCAAGACTGTTATTATAACTGTGAATATCCCAAGCTTTCAATATGTAATATACAATCCAATATGATATAATAATGGCCTCTAGGGCATATATCACTAACAATCTCCCATATGCAGTAAGGCCATATATCGGCATGCCGCAGACCTATCATCTCGATTAGCCTCTCGAACCGTGTCTTAGGGATGGGCTTTGTGAGTGGATCTGCGGTTTTGTTCTCTGTCTCTACTCTCCGCACCTCGATCTCTCGGCGATCAATGATCTCCCTAATCAGGTGGAACCGCCTCAAGATGTGTCTGGATTTCTCATGGGACCTTGGTTCCTTCGCTAAAGCTATAGCGTTGTTGTTGTCACAATACAGCAGTATTGGATCAACAATGGACGGAACCACCTGAAGCTCTGTCATGAAATTCCTGATCCAGACTACTTCTTTCGTAGCGTCACATGCAGCGATATACTCCGCTTCCATCGTCGAGTCGGCAATGGTGTCCTGGTTGGAGCTCTTTGATCAGTCGAAAATATTGTATATTTTAGCCGGCAATTTCCCCATCTTTTGCATACATTTAGAAGTGTTCGGTATTCATATTTCACATATTAGCAAATCAGTCGTAAAATACCAGATTGCATGTATTAGACTTTTAAACCGACACTTTAATGGAAATTAACCGCATTTCATGGCATCGCATCATTTCTGTATTTGCGCAACACTTGTCTTGGGTCTGTGCAGGAAATACGGAAGAAAAGCAAAAGAGTTGATCAAAAATACGCCAACTAAATCATTTCAGATCTGGTAGCAATTCAGATGGAGAAATACAAATCAATACATCAAAAGAAGGCCCATGAGACATCCCAAGACTGTACCAGAAATATCAAAGCCCAAGGCCCACAAGTAGCCGCGGATCCGCGGCAGGAACTTGCTTGCGCCGCGGATCCGCCGCTCTTATGCCACGTCATCGCTTTATTTTCAGTGCAAAATTCTTATCTCAGTGGCCACATTCCTTTATGATATGTCAAATTCCAGAAGTCCCTCGAAGATACTGCCAGATCAGCAAAGATCATTAAGCAAGGCTAATCCTAATTAAGCTCCTAACTAATCCTCTTCTAGAAGCTCCCTCCTAACTAATCACATCTAGAAGCTTCTCCCCTAACTAACTTTTGGAGGGAAATTTGAATTTCCTCAAAAAACTTTTGGTGGGAAACTTAGAATTTGAAATCCTAGATCTAGGGTTTAGTTGTCTATAAATAGGAACCTAGACCTAGGGTTAAAGGCAAATCAATAATCAATCTTTAGGGAATCAATTTTAGTTAATCTTTCCCTCTTTCATCATCTTCTTCCAAAAGTCTAGTGACAAGGCTTGTGCGAAACCCTAACCCTAATTCCACTCCAAATTCAAGATCTTGAGTACCAATCAAGCAAGAAACCTTTCAACCTTTTAGGAGCCGAGCCGATCTTCAATCGGGCAAGTGATCCAAGCCGATCCGCGACCCACGGAGACGAGCGAAGCCAAATCGACGATCGAGTTCTTCCTCTTGTAGTTCTTGAGCGAATGTAATGAAATTGTTGATATAAATAAAAGGTGAAATTCTTTAATCTTGCTTTCTTTTAATTCTTGCATCATGATTAGATCTCAATTTGTAATTGTTGTTCTTGTTGTGATGTTTGAGTAAAACTCCGCTCGTAAAGGAGTCGAGACGATTGTAGAATGATGATGTAACAAATCTTAATACGATTTTTAAGTCCTACGAGTTTTGTAAACCCTAGCAAGTTCAAGAATCGATGACCTAGTTTCGTAGCGATGCTTTCTTGATTGTTATCGCTCGAAATTAGGGATCTACGATCGTTTCTTGAATTTACTAGAGGCTAGAATGTGAATGATATCGACGAAAGAACAAGGGAAAAGATGAAACCCTAGTTTCACAAGAAATCCCTAATTCTCGATCGATCATCATCGATCTAGTATCAATTCATCGAAGGATAAGAATACGTAATTGTAAGATTACATCACATCTATAGATCCGATCGATTCCTACGAGCCTCATTTCGATTCTTGATATTTGGTTTGGAAAAATAATCAAACTATCAATTCTTGATTCTATCTTTTCTTGTTATTAGATCTAGATTTTCTAATTCTTGAACTTCAAATATAAAATCATGAATTGTTTGTTTTCTTTTTCTTTAAAGTTTCAACTCATCTAAATTCGAAAGACGAACGATTACACTGTCCCTGTGGACGATCCGCACTCACTTACAATCTACATCCGACACCGTAGTTGATTGCGGTCAAATAATTTTTGGTTGTGATTTCTTTACAATTTTCTACAAACACAACGGAAAACAATTCAATCAAATGGCGCCGTTGCCGGGGATAGTGCGCTAATTGTTCGTATTTTGAAATTTGAGTTGAAAATTTTATTCCATCTAAATTTTGTGATCTAAACTCGCACAAACTCTAATACGTGTATTGTGATTTGATTGCGAGGAAATCTGGAATCATTGGAGCTTGGATAAAAATTTTCTGAGCTTTCCAGAGAGCTAAGGGGAGTAACAGAAGCATTGTCATAAAAAAAGTTTGCAGAGATCTCCTCATTCAACCGCGTTTCCGCGGCAAAACCCCCTCTACTGCGGCGGTTCCGCGGCAACTCTAAGTTATCACTGCACCAAACTTTCTCTGTAAGTTTCTTACCTTCTCCTCTCTCCTCTCTTTAGCTCCAACTAATATTTTGTGCAGGTTTCTTTGCAAATAATCGCAGCGCGCAAAAAGCAAATTAAAATTGTGCGTGTTTTTGACTTTTGGTTGTTTGCATATTAATACGGAAATTAAGGGGCACGCCAAATCCAAATTAGGTGGGGAGTTCATTACCCTTCCTAAGCCCCGAAAATCACAAACTTGCATCCGCATTTACCCTCATTAATTAAAAGAAATCTAGAGATGACTCTAAGGACCGTCGCGCTCAATTAGGACAGAAGAAGGCCGTGGGTAATTCATTGCTTATCCGCGTTTTCTTGTGGTGTCTAAGGCGAGTGTGTCTAAGGCTAGTGGTTTTTAATTAGGCCCACTACTTACGTAGTGGAGTACCTTCCCACTTACCTGGCACTTATCCGGCCACAGGGGGACAAAGAGGCAGTAGAGGATTTATCCTGCGACTTGTCTTTTGGCAGTTAGGAGCGGTCTAGAGCCGGACCTAGGTGACTACTAAATTCTAGGGTTTTTGTGTTGCATTTGTTGTGTTGCATCATATTTTCAAAAATCCGTATCAATTTTCAAAACAAACACCGCATACATTCTTTCCCCTAATTATAAATTCACGCTGCCACTTGTACTAACCCTTTTTAGTGCGAGATAGGCTGGACAACGGGATTCTAGTGCCTGTCAGTCCGCGTCCCCCGATCGACCCTAAAGTCGGTATTTCTCCATTTACCTTTCTTTTACCCACCACCACACCCACTCCGATGGATCCACCTCCATCGAACTTCTTTTCCACTACCCTGCCGCCATCCGTTGGTGCGCAGAATCCACCTCGCATCTCTCTCCAAGAGAGATGCTATCCTACACGAGGCCCACTTTCCACCTGTCTTTCCATTCCACTGGCCAATGGGGAAAATTTTCAAATAAAACCCCAATACATCAACCTTTTACCAAAATTTCACGGTCTCGAGTCTGAAGACGCATACGTGTTTATCACGAAATTTGAAAATGTATGCGCAATAATGGGTACTTCACAGCTTTCTGTGGATGCTTTGCGTCTTCGTCTTCTCCCATTCACCTTGTGCGATTTAGCCGAGAAGTGGCTATATAACACTACCGCACATTCCATTTCAAATTGGGACGAATTCGTCAAAGCATTCCTTAAGAAATTCTACCCACATCATAAGACAGCTCGAGTCCGTAGCGAAATCTATCAATTCACCCAGCTTCCAAATGAAACATTTTCAAAATGTCTTGAACGATTCAAGGATCTGTTAGTCCAATGTCCACATCACGGCATCCCGAAATGGGAATTATGCCGAATCATTTATGAGGGCATTACTCCTTACACAAGACAGACCCTTGAATCCATGTGTCAAGGCAACTTTATGACTAAAGATGATGGGGAAGCCTGGGAATTCCTAGAAAATTTCGCTGAAAAATCTTTACAGTGGGAGGGTGTGAGTCAATTGTCTAGGGATGGCAATGATATTTCCATAGGAGTTAGAGCTGATATTTCAGCTATGTAAAAGAAACTTGAGACAATGGAAAACAAATTCTTAGCCGCCCTAAGTCAAATATCACTCTCCAAACCTGTATGTGGATGCTGTTCTGATCCGTCTCACTTGACGGAAGAATGTCCGTTTCAAGGTCATGAGCATACCAATGCCGCATTTCAAAGACCTAGAAACGATCCATCTTCCTCCACATATGATCAGGGTTGGAGGAATCACCCTAACTTTGCTTGGAACCAATCACAATTTCAAAACACGGTTCCAACCCAACACAATTTCCAAAGGGCTCCTCCACCACAACAGCAGCCACCACCACAATTAAGTCAGCACCCCTTTCAAGCACAAAACTTCCAAAATCAGGCCAACACTTTTGCACCGTCTAGTCCTTTGCAATTGACCGGTACAGATAATACCTCTGCACTAGCACAAACCTTGGATACTTTCATGAAACAATCCATCCAAGGGACAGCAAGTTTGCAATCTTCCATCGAGAATGTAATGAAGATCATTGTCTTTTAAAATGAGAACATCAAATCGATGGAAGCACAAATTGCACAACTAAAAGCCGAAATGAGTGCAAGAGAGAAAGGGAAACTTCCAGCTCAACCTTTACCCAATCCTGGCTATCCACATCATGTGGATGCAATCACGTTGAGATCTGGAAGAGTGCTTGACAATCACGTTGGGGAAGAGTTTGATGATACTGACAAATCAATCAATAAAACCCCGGCTGAGACCTTTCCTCACACACACACTTCTAATTCTGACCCCAGTTCTTCTACCCCACCACCTTCTTCCGAGCCTATTCTTCGTTTCCCAAAAGGCTCGCCACTTCAGCCCATCTCTTTTACTCCTCCACGGACGATCCCCACTTCTATTTTGGGATCGATTCCACAAACACTTCCTTCTCCTATGATGGACCCAGCGCTTATTGCTAAAGCACCTTATCCTAATCGGTTAAGGGCTAACACACCAAGTCCACATATGGAGAAGATTATGAACATGTTTAAGGAAGTTAACATCAACATCCCTCTCCTAGATGCTATCCAACAAGTTCCGTCCTATGCAAAAACCCTTAAGAACTTGTGCACTAGGAAGAGGAAGACTCAAGTGCCTAAAAAAATCTTCATGTCAAGTACTGTAGACACGGCTTTTCCCCAACAATTACCACGGAAACGTAAGGACCCTGATTGTCCTACTATTTCCATTTCTATTGGGGAGAAACACATCAACCGTGCGTTACTTGACCTTGGCGCTAGTGTTAACTTACTTCCTTACTCGGTATACGAGCAACTAGGTATCGGAGTGTTAAAGCCCTCGAGCATAACTCTCCAGATGGCTGACCGATCAATCACCAAACCCAGGGGTGAACTGGAGGATGTGTTAATAAAAATCGGAGAATTTATATTCCCGGTAGATTTTATTGTAATTGATACACAGCCTGTAGCGAACCCACGGAATCAAATTCCGGTGATTTTAGGTCGCCCCTTTTTGGCCACTTCCAATGCTATAATCAACTGTCGTAACGGTTCTATGACCCTATCCTTCGGGAATAGGTCAATAGAGCTGAACATTTACAAGTTGGGAAGTGTATCCTCCGAACCTACTGCTCAGGTCTGTTCTGTCGACTTAATGGATGTCGACAGCAGCGAATTTGATGATCCTCCTGATACCGATCTAGACTCTTTTCATATGTTATTGTTTGACCCAATTATGTATCATACACATACGGACTCTTCCACCGAGATGTCCGGGTCAACAACTAACACTGATTATAAACTGCTTTTAGAGTCTGAAGATCACCCCGCACTTTGTGATGACATTATTCATCGGGGTATTGATGGAACTTTTGAGGAAATCTTCGCTGAAGAACTCGCATTTTTGAATGACACGGGTGTTGAGATGAATCATGTACAAATCATTGAAATTGAACCTCCACCCCTTCTTCTGAATTGTAAAAAGAATGCGAGTAATCCATCACAATCACTGCATCGTCTCTCCAAAATGAGACGCACACACATTCTCTTCCACCACTTAACCTTTCCCCACTTCTTCTTCCACCAACCAGAGCACTGCATTGATAAAAATTTTGAATGGTTGGTGTTAACATTCGGTCTTTGCAAAGCTTGGCATCGATCACTGATTTTTGACCCCCTCATATGATTTTGAAAGATTAACATTGCATAAGTTTGGGGGGGTATATTTTCTGGCTACTGAAAAGAAAGTTTTTACAAAATTTTGAGCCAAAAATAAGTTTGGGGGAGGGTCTTCACTTAAATATTTTGCCCACACTAATAAATTCCTCCCAAGCTTACAGGTTTTTCAAGATTTAGCAGAAGGCAACAGTGAGGACACTGTTGAAAACAAGTTTGGGGGAGGTTTGTTCTTATTTTCGCATCATTTGCATATCATTTGCATAAGCACAAAACATTTTTGAAAACTGATAAAAATTTAAAAATTTTCAAAACTATAAAAATATTTTTTGTACATAAATAAGATAATAAAAGTTAGATAGTGAAAAATTGCATCCATGAGATTAGAAAAATTTAAGAAAACTAAGAAAATTAGAAGTTTTCTTATACGAACTAGTAATAAGTAGTTATGAGCTGTTGTCCCAAGGGTTGGTAAGATGAAAGACGTCACTAATCTGAGGATAAAAATAAGTCTGAAAAATAGTTTGTATTCTGGAAGCCAAACATTTTGAACGTTGCTACCCTGCTATTCGCACTTACACACGTCTTAAAGCCTGGGATAGTAGAGGATACCTTGAAATGCTCTTGTCTTAAAGCCAAAAGTATGAAGGAAATAAAAAAATAAAAAAAATGAAGAAAATATAAAGTGGTGAGAAAAATGAACACTTGTTTTGTTATCACCGAGGGCAATAAAAAAATATATAGCGAGGGTGCTTCTTCACCTAGTGCCCTAAGGCCAACTGGTCTGGGAGTCACTGCTATGTCTGAGGTGGTGCAAGACGAGGAAAATACACCAAATAAGCAAGCACATGAGTAATCGGTCGGTTAGTACCTCAAGAAGTATTAACGGTCGCATGAAAGTGTGTGAGCAATCCTAAATATTCATTAATTAAAAAGTACTGAGGCTGATGGGCAAGAGTATGATAGCTTGAATTGAATTCTCCGGGTGTAGGGATGTTCTTTACACACACGCAGGGTTATATGATCGATGTTTGGAAGAAAGATAGGAATGAAGAATAAGACGATGTTTTATTGAGGGAGGACGTGATTTCTAACATCTTTTCATGACTATTAAGATAGGGCTCATAACAACCGAAAAGCTAGCTTAGTTGGAAACCCTAATTTTCAAGGCTTTTCTTTTACAATTCTTTTCTTTAAATGTAATATTCATGATCTTCCTTTTATTATTGGATTTTGTGGGTGCAATCCGCTAAAAACCCTCAGGAGACAACACTCCTCCTACTAGGGACACCTAGAGGTTTAAAGGCTTGTTGCACGTGCTCAGTGCAATCGTGTTGCCTACGAAAGTGTGCTAGTTAGTTTTTCTCTTTCTTTATTTTCTCCTTCTCTTTTTAATAAAACATTCGCTCGAGACGATCGAAATTAAGTTTGGGGGTATTTGATCAGTCGAAAATATTGTATATTTTAGCCGGCAATTTCCCCATCTTTTGCATACATTTAGAAGTGTTCGGTATTCATATTTCACATATTAGCAAATCAGTCGTAAAATACCAGATTGCATGTATTAGACTTTTAAACCGACACTTTAATGGAAATTAACCGCATTTCATGGCATCGCATCATTTCTGTATTTGTGCAACACTTGTCTTGGGTCTGTGCAGGAAATACGGAAGAAAAGCAAAAGAGTTGATCAAAAATACGCCAACTAAATCATTTCAGATCTGGTAGCAATTCAGATGGAGAAATACAAATCAATACATCAAAAGAAGGCCCATGAGACATCCCAAGACTGTACCAGAAATATCAAAGCCCAAGGCCCACAAGTAGCCGCGGATCCGCGGCAGGAACTTGCTTGCGCCGCGGATCCGCCGCTCTTATGCCACGTCATCGCTTTATTTTCAGTGCAAAATTCTTATCTCAGTGGCCACATTCCTTTATGATATGTCAAATTCCAGAAGTCCCTCGAAGATACTGCCAGATCAGCAAAGATCATTAAGCAAGGCTAATCCTAATTAAGCTCCTAACTAATCCTCTTCTAGAAGCTCCCTCCTAACTAATCACATCTAGAAGCTTCTCCCCTAACTAACTTTTGGAGGGAAATTTGAATTTCCTCAACAAACTTTTGGAGGGAAACTTAGAATTTGAAATCCTAGATCTAGGGTTTAGTTGTCTATAAATAGGAACCTAGACCTAGGGTTAAAGGCAAATCAATAATCAATCTTTAGGGAATCAATTTTAGTTAATCTTTCCCTCTTTCATCATCTTCTTCCACAAGTCTAGTGACAAGGCTTGTGCGAAACCCTAACCCTAATTCCACTCCAAATTCAAGATCTTGAGTACCAATCAAGCAAGAAACCCTTCAACCTTTTAGGAGCCGAGCCGATCTTCAATCGGGCAAGTGATCCAAGCCGATCCGCGACCCACGGAGACGAGCGAAGCCAAATCGACGATCGAGTTCTTCCTCTTGTAGTTCTTGAGCGAATGTAATGAAATTGTTGATATAAATAAAAGGTGAAATTCTTTAATCTTGCTTTCTTTTAATTCTTGCATCATGATTAGATCTCAATTTGTAATTGTTGTTCTTGTTGTGATGTTTGAGTAAAACTCCGCTCGTAAAGGAGTCGAGACGATTGTAGAATGATGATGTAACAAATCTTAATACGATTTTTAAGTCCTACGAGTTTTGTAAACCCTAGCAAGTTCAAGAATCGATGACCTAGTTTCGTAGCGATGCTTTCTTGATTGTTAACGCTCGAAATTAGGGATCTACGATCGTTTCTTGAATTTACTAGAGGCTAGAATGTGAATGATATCGACGAAAGAACAAGGGAAAAGATGAAACCCTAGTTTCACAAGAAATCCCTAATTCTCGATCGATCATCATCGATCTAGTATCAATTCATCGAAGGATAAGAATACGTAATTGTAAGATTACATCACATCTATAGATCCGATCGATTCCTACGAGCCTCATTTCGATTCTTGATATTTGGTTTGGAAAAATAATCAAACTATCAATTCTTGATTCTATCTTTTCTTGTTATTAGATCTAGATTTTCTAATTCTTGAACTTCAAATATAAAATCATGAATTGTTTGTTTTCTTTTTCTTTAAAGTTTCAACTCGTCTAAATTCGAAAGACGAACGATTACACTGTCCCTGTGGACGATCCGCACTCACTTACAATCTACATCCGACACCGTAGTTGATTGCGGTCAAATAATTTTTGGTTGTGATTTCTTTACAATTTTCTACAAACACAACGGAAAACAATTCAATCACTCTTCCAACAGATCACCCTTCCATTGAGGGTAAAGATATAACCCGATATGGACCTGGAGTCATCTTTGTCACTCTGGAAGCTGGAGTCGGTGAAGGCCTCGACATGGAGGTCTTCACTGCCGTACACCAAGAACATCTCCTTAATCCTTCTCAGGCACTTGAGAATGTTCTTCGCTGTTGTCCAGTTCTTCTTTCCTAGGTTTGACAGATACCTGCTTACAACACTCAGTGCATAAGCTACATCTGGTCTGGTACACAACATCGCATACATTATAGAGCCTACGGCAGAAGCATAGGGTATAATAGACATACGATCCCTTTCCAAATCAGTCTTGGGAGACATCTCTTTGGAGAGGGTGATTCCGTTATAAGCTGGTAGATTACCGCGCTTTGAATCTTCCATACTGAATCTTTTCAGTATGGTGTCGATGTACTTTGACTGTAAAAGTCCCAACATCCATTTAGATCTATCACGATAGATCTGGATCCCAAAATGTATGAGGCATCACCCAAGTCCTTCATGGAGAACCTTTGTGACAATAATCCTTTGACGGATTGTAGCATAGGAATGTCATTTCCTATCATGAGAATGTCATCCATGTACAAAACGAGGAATATCACAGTTCTCGCTACAATTTTACTATAGATGCATAGTTATCACGCCCTGCTTCCCAAAAGAGCAGTAATGGCACGTGACAAGCCCGCGACGTATTTATTTATAGAAGGTCATTTCTCGAAACAAAACGCTAAGCGTAATATAAGCAGTATAATAATGACAAGAAAAGACAAGTGAAAATAAAATCCAACCACTTTATATAGTTACATTCTTAACTTTACAGAGTTAACTGATACAAGAATTCTAAACATAAAAAGAAAGTCTCTAAACATGTGGCTTACTGAAGAAGAAAAACAGGAAAGAAAACTAATGATCTGCTTCAGGTGCGAACTGGTTGTAATTCTCTGCAATGGATTCCACCTCCTCTGATCCTAAGTCACCTGACGAATATTCCAAGAAACAAAATATTGGCGGAATGCCCGTCAGCAAACTTGCGCTCGGTAAGTCCCAAAAAATGTGTAATATATAGATTGAGTGCAAGATGACATGTAATATAGTATAAATGGAAATCGTAATATATGAACAAGTATGATAATGTATATGACAACTAGATAAGCATGACAGTATAACATGAGCAGGGCAAACAAGTATAACATGGCCGTATAGTGCAGGTATAGTGAACATGAAAATGAATATAAGTGTCCTAAAATGTCTCTAAAATGGTAAATTTAACTAACGTGAGTTCAACTGTAAATATCAACCAAATCTCAAGAGTATTCTTGAACACAAGGCTATCGTCCAGGGGTAAGGAATCACGGGCCCAAATGTAACGGGACTTCAATTTGCATTGAAGTATTTCAAACCCAACTGTCTATCGTCCAGGGGTTTAGAAACACGGGCCCTTATTAGTGAATTTATGATGTACCGTTTCAGCCCGGTACCATAGCAACATTATTTATACCATTTCAGCCCGGTACCACAGCAACGTTATTTATAATAATGGGACTCATGAGATTTCGTTGGATTCATACTCAAACTACCCCAACACCCTATGTATATTAGTCTATGATTAATTTTACGAGTCCTGGTCGAATCCATGAATACAAAAGGTGATGTATGATATCAAGTTTTCAAGATTGAGTTCATGTAGTCATGTCAAGTGTAAGTTATGCCAATTGTATTAATGGCTCGATTCAAGTTGGTTCAAGTGTATCTATTGGATTCAAGTATTCACGATTGAGTCATGTCAAGATCAAATCAATTTTAGCATGTAATGGTTTAATCTCAAGTCATATAGATAAAAATAAATAAGTAATCACGGAACATGAGATGAGATAAGTATACAAGAAACGTCCAAAAACAATGTTGTAAATATATGATATGTACGACTAGTTAATCAAGACATTTGAATTCAGAATATAAATGAAAACATAGAATTAAGTGTTATGCACACACAAGTTCCAGTCTTGCCTAAATACGACTACCGGTTTAGGAGATATACATGTTTTCGTATCGTCGCGCAAAACAAATCAGAATCTGTTCAGCACCGTCACACATTTTTAAAGCGCGGTTTGAGTTAATTTATATCGGGTTTCAGGTTACAAAAATTATTATAAAATTATAGGTCTTTCTGAGTACTTATCCAAAACACTAAAATTCACATAATTTGGATTTCTGAAGCTCTAATTATAATCATTTTAAGATCGGCATTTAAAACAGAAATTTAGATTTCTGGACAGCAACAATATGTTATATTGCAAAGCCTATATCGAGTTGTTTCATGTGTTTATAAGTAATATAATATACAGGAAATTATAGCTCTATCAAATATGCATCTACACATCTAAATTTTGTCACGAACGGATATCAGGTGTTCGAGTTATGTCCTATTTAAAAACAATATACGAATTAGGACAGATTCTGTCTAGATTCGTAGGTTAATATTGTAACGCAGTTTTCTATATTTTACGTCGATTTTCAGAAAAAACTTAAAACTAAGAAAATCTATATATTTCGATGTAGATATTCAAAACATCTGAATATACTTAATTTGGATCAATAATTATGCATTTATGGTCTCTCGAAAAAGACTCTTATTGGCAGTTTTCTGGTTTTAAAAACAGTAAATAAAAAATTATGTAATTCCTAAACCGTTATTCGGTTTGATATGAAATTTTTACTGTAGATTTGGAATTCAATCTATTATTTTATCATAATATTCAAAGAATTTCAATTAGTGTAAATTAATTTATAAAAATTATTTTAAAGATAAAGGTTTTGTAAGATCGTATTTGAAAATGATAAATCTATGGTATTAATTTACAACTTTTTTTTCTTGTATAAAATAAATATAAATAATTAAAATTTCAGCAATAAATAACATGAATTAACATATATGAAGCAAACATATAATCCGGTCATGATTAACTGTCTAAAACAATAATACTTAACATGTTATCAACCATTGCATGCAAGATTTTATAACTAAACATATATGCTTTATTTCAACCATTTTTTAATTTAACAAAAAACTTTATCATAAGACTAACTAGTTATCTTAAAATTAGGCATGATGGAGGCATGGTAAGGGGATGAATTTCAAGTAGAGAAAAGGAGGAAGAGTGGGGACTTACGAGTTGTGTGAGTCGGTATAACAACCGGTTCACCGATTCGATTCTAGCGGCAAAAGAAAGTCTATGTAACCTAGGCTCGAGCAACCAAGATAAGGATCAAATTGGTTTCTAAAAGTATTCTCTATTTAGATTTTGAGAGGAAAGAAAAGAAATTTAAAGCGATACTTACGAAGTTTGTGAATGGTACAATACTTCGGTCTTGAATTCCTAGGGACGAAGTGAGCTCTGGTGGCGCCGAAACTTTAAGAGCTCTAAGGATGAAGATTTGAAATAATTTTTTGAAGGAGGATGAAAAATGAAGGAGAGAACATATAAAACAATATTAATATGGTCATTATAATAATTCATAACCATACTAATTATTATATGTATTCATTTTGAGAGTTAAATGAAAGATGAAATGAAAGGTCTCATTTGTAAGTTATAAGAGAGTTTAAAAAAATAGATAAAAATAATTGGAAAAATGGGGATTTACACATGTGACCTATGGAATAACAATATGAGGATATAACCAATGAGCTACAAGATTGTTCATGCACATATTTAATTAGAATTAAATATATATTGTTGCTTGAAAAGAAAGTGGACTTTTAGGCTCATAGTTTTATAAAAGAAAATAAAAATGAGATTGGATTTAGGTTATGGGCTAGGTCAGGTCCTGCGTTTAATTATGATGTTTAAAGAAATGGGTTTGGGAAAAATAGATAGAATAATATATTTAATAGAAAATTAAATATAATGGGATACCCAAAAACAAATAAATATAGTATTTTAATAAAAAGAAGAATGATATGAAGGTATAGCAATTTTGGGGTCGTTACAATAGTTCATCTGGATTTTTGATAAAGTCGAATTCCTTGACCGTCTCATCAAAACAGATGTTCTAACTCCGTGATGCCTGCTTTAATCCATAAATGGATTTAATCAGCTTGCACGCTCTTCCGCTACTCCCACTCTCTATGAAACCCTCCGGCTGATCCATATAAACACACTCTTCCAAATTTCCATTCAGAAAAGCGGTCTTTACGTCTATCTGCCAAATTTTATAATCGTCAAAGGCAGCAATGACAAGAAGGATCCAAATGTATTTTAGCATATCCAATGGAGAAAAGGTTTCATCATAGTCCAAACCAGGTCTTTGACGAAAACCTTTTGCAAAATGTCTAGCCTCATAGGTTTCAACCTATCCATCTACACCAATATTCTTTCTGAAGATCCATTTGCAGCCTACGGGTTTTACTCCTTCTGGAGCAATGTCCAAATTCCATACTTTGTTGGTGTACATGGACTCCATTTGGTCCGCATTGCATCCAGTCATTTTACTGAGTCTCTGCTTTGAATGGTTTGCTGGAAGCTAGTTGGCTCATCATTGTCGATGATGCAATTCTCTCTATCCCCGTCTATGAGAAAACCGTAGTATCTCTCAGGTGGATGAGACTGCCTACCAGTCTTGCGGAGTGGCGGGGGGATGTCCGGTTCTTTCGAAACTTCTGGTTCCACCATACTTTCAGTAATAGCTTATGGTTTTGAAATTTCTTCTATTTCTATTGCGCTCCCACTTATCTCTTTTTCAAGAAATTGAGTTTCCAAAATGTGGGCATCCCAAGAAACAAAGACCTTTTGTTTCTCCGCGTAATAGAAAAGATACCTCCTGGAGTTCTTTGGATATCCCACAAACTTACACTGTACTGAGCGTGCCTCCAGTTTGTCCGCATGCTGCTTTTTTACAAAATATGGAAATCCCCATATGTTTAGATACCGAAAATAGGGTTTCTTCCTACTTCACATCTGATATGGTGTCGTAGGCACTGACTTAGTAGGAACCTTGTTCAAAAGATATGCAGCTGATTCTAGTGCATAACCCTAGAAGGATCGCGGTAACTCAGCGTTACTCATCATGGAACGTACCATATCCAATAAGGTTCGGTTTTGCCTTTTCGATACACCATTGTGTTGAGGTGTGTATGGAGGAGTAAAATGAGAGAGAACCTCTTTTAAGTAATCCAGAAACTCGGCACTTAAGTATTCACCACCTCGATCAGATCTAAGTGTCTTGATACTTTTGCCGGTTTGTTTTCCACTTCATTCTTATATTCCCGGAATTTCTCAAAGGCCTCGGATTTTTGTTTCATCAAGAATACATATCTATACCTTGAGAAATCATCCGTAAAAGTAATGAAATAGGAATAACCACTTCTTACATGTGTAGACATTGGACCACACACATTGCTATGTATGAGTCACAAGAGCTCGCTCACTCTTTTTCCGTGTCCAGTGAACGGAGTTTTTATCATCTTTCCTTTGAGACATGATTGACAAGTTGCATAAGACTGATATTCGAACGGATCCAAATATCCCTCTTTATATAACTTCGTCAACCATGTTTCATTGATGTGACCCAATCTATAATGCCATAAGAAAGTCTGATTTAATTCTGGAGACTTTCTTTTAAGTGTGTTCTGAACGTTGAAAACCTAGCTTGATTTAACACGTATATACCGTTATCTAGTGTACCTGACCCAATCAAATTTTGATTAAGGTGGATGTGGACCACATCGCTAACAAATGTAAAATCATAACATTCTTTAGAAAGTAAAGACATAAAAATAAAATTACAAGCCAGACTAGGTACACACAAAAAGTTACGCAAAATCAAAATCTACCCATTTGTCTATCCTAGATGATATTCCCCTACGGATAAATCATCCACGCTCATTCCGTTAGCAACTCTGAGAGTCATATCACCTGTCTTGATAACTCTACGGTTTCTCAGAGTCTGTAACGAATTACAGATATGAGATCCTGATCCGGTATCTAGTATTCAGGAAGTATAGTTAATTGATAGACAATTTTCAATAATAAACATACATGAAGCCGAAGCCACAACGTGCTTCGAATCCTGGTTTCTGGCTTTCCAATCCCTGCAGTACTTCTGCCAATGCCCTTTCCCATGACAATAGAAACATTTCTCCTTCCTTATTGTTAGCCTCGAAACTTTTGCCCTGCCCTTTCTCTCTACCTTACTGACATCGCTTATCGGCTTGGTGGAGATCTTCTTCTTCTCTCCCTTGGCTTTCACCTTAGATCTAGAAGAGGAAGATTCCCCAATAAGCAGAGCGGGTGTCTTCCTGGATTTCTGCAGGGTTCCCTCAGCGCTCTTCAACATGTTGAGGAGTTTTGGAAGTGTAACTTTCTTCTCTTGAATGTTGAAATTCAAGATAAATTGGGCGTAAGTAGAGGAGAGGGACTGTAGAATTAAGTCTGTGTACAACTCGTTCTACAACGTGATCTCAAGGTCCGCGAGCTCTTTAATATAGCTAATCATCTTAAGGACGTGGTCCTCTACAGATGTCCCGACATCCAAATTTCTTCGAGGTCTCATATCTTGCTATACGAGATTGCTCTCCATTTAAATCTTTGGTATAGAGGAAGATGGAAGCTAAGTCCATCTTCTCATGCTGTCTCTGGTGTTCATAATCCATTAAGGCTAACACGAGGCACTTGGCTCTTGCACTGTCTTTTTCCCATGTCTTACGGATATCAACATCCGTGACAGTGGAATCTGGACCTGGGATGGCGGGGGCTTTGGTAGTAAGGAAGTAGCCCAGCTTGTCATAGGTAATAGCTATATGGACATTCCTTAGCCAATCATTATAGTTTGGCCCAGTCAATTTATTATTATCTAGCAATAACCTAATGTAACAACCTAGTTCATTTATACCATTTCCAGTTCCCGTATTTACTTATCTGTGGTATTTTCTTGATTTAACGTGTTTTGGGTGCGAATGGTATTTTACATTTTACCTTGCATTCGACCCGACCCGCTTGCTTGAACCTGTTAGATTCATATTTATGAATTACCTTGACTTGTTACATAGACACGTGCATTTCATGTATACTGCATACTGGCATTTTATCTGGCATTGCATCTTTTACAATATAACATTTTTAAGTCACAGAAAATAATTTGAAATTACATAACATAGTCTGCATGATACCCTAACCCCATGGTAGCATCCGCGCATCTTGTTCTCATCCCGTTTAGTGAAACGGACGTGTTTGGATGGCTACGCGCACGTACGTGCATCCGTTCTTGGGGGTATGCATTTTCGTTACCTGAGCATTCGTTTTGAATTTTGAAAGTCGCATATATTTTTCATATTTAAAATCTGAATTTTTAGACCCGACCCGGTCGTATTTTGGACTAGATTTGTATTTACCTGAAAATCTAATTTTTTTTAATTAAATTTAATTTACGACTTAAAATTATATAAACAACTAAAATATTCTTTAAACTTCAAATCTTTTAAAATTTAAAAATCTTTTTTCCTAACAACCCAGCTTACCCCAGCTATCTCTCCTCTGGCCGTGGCCCCACTCCTTTTCTTTTTCTCTTTCCTTTCTCTTTCTCTCTCTCTTCCCCGCGCTCAGTCTCTCTCTCCTCACAAACAAACAACTTTATATCTCTTCACTATTCATCTCTCTCTCCTCTCGATCTCGTTTTCTCTCTCCTCTCTCTCTCTCAAATTCTCTCTCTCCCCTCTCGATCTCGTTTTCTCTCTCCTCTCTCTCTCTCTCAGATTCTCTCTCTCTCTCCTCTCGCTTTATCTCTCTCTCTCTCTCTCTCTTTAATTCTATACATATTTTAGAACCCATCTCCTCTGCCCTCTCTCTTCTTCTTCGCCACGAGAAAGCCCTGGCCATCGCCTGTCTCTCGTCGTCGCCGTCGCCACCCATCTCCCCGAGCACTCCTCCTCACCTCGCCACCACCCTCATTCCCGCGACCTCACCACACCACCACCTCATCTCCATTCCCATGCAAACCCGACCCAAGAAACCCAACTCCTCATCGCCAGCCTCGCCTCCCTCCGTTTATCTCCTTTCCTCCTCCTCTTCATCCTCTTCTCTTCCTTCTTTTTCTTCTCTCCTTCTTTCTTGCACCTAAACCCTAACAGCCGAGAAACCCTGCACACCCCCTGCGCATTACCTGGCCGGAGCTCCGTTGATCTTGTCGCCACCATCCCGTCTCCCTGATACCAGTGCATAACCCCAGTGAGTTTTCCTTCTTCCTTTCTTCCCTTTTCTTCTTTCTTTCTTCTGTTCTTTCTTTCTTCTTTAAAATCGTTCTCTGTCTATAATAGTTTGCCGGAGCCAGATGTGACATCGACGATCCAGACGTCATACCTGACTTGCGTGATCACCTTTGTGCGTTGTTTAGAACCGTTCCGTGTACCGTGCGCGCGTCGTGACATTTCGCCGACGTGAGACGTTCCATACACATCCGTTTCTTGATCCGTCGAGGCAAGTTAATCTTGCTACATGCTATTTAACACATTATATATATTTATTTAATTAAATATTATACCTGTAGTTTAAATCTAGTACCCCATGTTTAATTTTATAACGCGTCGATGTTTCGTTTGCATCCGTTTATCTCATTTTAAATCTAGATCATGAAAACTAATATTGTTGCATACTAGATTACAATATACTGCACCCATATCAATATTTATATCACATAGTGCTTATTTATACATCCCATAGTACCATTTTATAGTTTATAACCTTTCGGATACCCGTTTGCATCCATCTCGTCTAATATATATATAATTGCATCCATAAATCATATTAATACATAATACCGTGATATTAACATTCCATGTTTAATAAAGTGCGTCCTATTTAGTATTGGAACTATAAATGAAACCCTAATCGATAACTGTGCATCCATATGTTTGAATCTATACCTATTTGCATACCACATCACATTATTCCATTTTATTGTTATATTGGTATCCCATACTTGTTTTGTGTACCCATACATGTTACAGTTTGATTATGAGCACCCACGTGATACTTGTGCACCCCCTGACATGACTTGATACACCACTACTTGACACGACTCGATACATGTGCACTACTTGACATGATTGGATCCATGTACACTACCTGACATGACCTGATGTACCACAGCTTGACCTGTTATCTGATCTTGTTACTAATGCCAACAATCTTGACCTGTTGTCCCTATGGACATTTCTTGTTGTCTATTCAGACAAACCTGTACTTGCTTGATTCTGTATTGGCATTAGCTCCAGATTTATCAATACCTGACTTGAACACATAACTTGGGGGTATGGGGAAATCAATGATGAAACCTGACTTGTAACTCGACAGTTCGATACTTATACTGATCAGTCTTACGGGCTAGGCCAGCCTCGGGATGATGCGGCTGACATCATTCATCGTTACATACTACCTTTTACTGCCTAGCGGCACGTCTCGGATTCAGCCTGAGAATCTTGACCGTGGTCCCGGGCACGCACGGGATACTATTGATTTATATCGATGATTCATCAAATTGATTTCAAGACTTGAAAGTGGTTAATCCAGTAGACCAGTCTAGATTACTCACTGCACATCACCTATGCCATACCCTTCACTGTCCTTATTTATGTTACTGTTATACATGTTTTACCGTTCATACTCATACCTGCATGTCTTGCTACCCCCTGTTATTAGTTTATTTTACTTTCCTTTCAGCATTTTCATTCCGGATGTGAGCCCGTATTATGGGACGAACATTCCAGTTTATTATTGTATTGGATCTTTTGCTTCCGCATTATTTTATTATTGACTCGTTTATTCTGGCTTATGGACATGTGTTTGATAGTTTATTATTGTTCTTGATATCTCTATAGCCGTAATGTGACTGTGGAAGGATATTTCCTATCCACAGGTAGTATGGTTGGCTATGTCACGTGCCTATCTTAACGTACTCTGGGAAGTGGGGCATGACACCTAAGCCCGGTCATTTTGATCGCTGCAATTAGGAGAGAGAGAAGAAACATTCAGCATGATGCTCTTATAAGTTTAGATTGATTATTAGTTTATCTAAACAGGATGGCTCCCACTGTTCCTCGAATCCTCCTTCAAAGCATAAAAGAAGAATTAGTCAAGATTAATCTCACCCTACAATTCTTGCTTAACCTTTCGACCAGGCTAGTGTCTGTATTTCGAAGGAGGTTTTCCAACGCTTTCGCGAAGTTCCTTAATTACATAACCTCCTTTCCCCGGAGGCGTAACCCCACTAACACCGTTCTAGACACCTACTTGGTTTATAGTATTGATTGTTTAGTGAAAAAACTCCCAAAAAGTAGCGGATACTCATAGTAGGATCAGGATTCAAATATCATCATGTGAAAAACTTGAAGGAATCCTACCAAAATCATCATACTCCAAATGGTATGCAACACTAGCAAGTTTCAATTTCCTTAGAAACTCTCGATGTGGATTTTTGCCTTAAGCTCTTATGACCTTGACGAAGGCCAAAATATCATAAGTCGTAAGTCACCCGTCATTGTCCAGGTTAATTTGAACCCACCCGTACATACCCTTGACGAAGGCCAAAATATTAGTACGACTATCCCAAACCAACGCATCTATCTATGCTACAGATGAATACCCAGCAGCTACTAATTACTATGCCTTGGCGAAAGTCAAAATACATAGCTTGAATACTGCCGAATACCCATCTGAAATGACGGAGGGCTACGAATGGTTTTGGCGAAACCGTGAACGTAATGAACTGGATATAGTCGAAGGAACCATAATAGCTTTTAAAAGGAGTGGTTTAGGCTCCGCATTTAAAAGTTGCTTTTTGAAGAAAACCGAGTGGTTTTGAAACTGTTCCAACGATTTAAGTTTTGGTTTGTTTTCCTTGCATTAATCAATGTTAATGCGGCCCCATCATTTAACCCTATTATTGCAGAAAAGAAATGAAAATAAATAGTATGCTTATGCCATCCGCATTCGCCACGGGGCCCCATCATGCACCGTTAGGTTACTTAACTAACGACAGAGCGGGAGATGGACTAGCGCGAGTGCAAAACATAAGCAACGTATATTATATATATATATATATATATATATATATATATATATATATATATTCACAGATGAATATATTGGATATACTAGGATTTCTGTGTTTCGTTTAAGCCCAGAACGAAAGACGGATTCCACGGTCGTGATGAGTAGCCAAACCCCACCCTAGACCCCTACGGGTGCGGCAAACTACCCGCTAAATTCCCAAAGTGAAGCAATCTCTCTCAATAAAATGAGTAGGCCACTCGGCACTTCAAGAACCCAGTAGTTTGTGCACCCCATCTTGGGTCTATCCTAAGTGCAAGAAACAATAAATGAAATAATACAACGGTGGCTACAACCTCCCCGGATGTGTCCCGCAAAATAATATTACATAACATTTACTAATTTACATGAATGAAAGAAAAGAAAACACTCTTCTTATATCCCCCCGGCTATTCATCCACGATGATCCAATACTACATATACACAAACCATAATCACAATATAATGATATATGAAACCCCCACTAATCGACGTATAGCAATTAGCGGACGTTTCGAAACACATATACAAACTGAAACTAATAAACGATGTTAAAATTGTGATTTCGAAATACTCCAAATTGTCCCAACACAAAGATAACAGAATATGAAATCTGGAAAAAATCAAACAGCACCTGAAACCCTAAATCCAAGATTCCAGAACACCAAACAAAGCACGAGACCCAAATCTTTCCGTGGGCCGGCCAAGCCGGGAAAATGTGGTGTTTGGCCAGCCAAAGTTAAGAATTTGGTTCTCGTTTTTCTCTGGTGTTCTAAATATAACAATAAGAGCACTCTTCAACTGTTTAAATAATTTTTAGAGCCTCTTTAAAAATCGACAGAAACTTGAACTTTGGTTTCGATATTTCAGAATTATTTCGGTTTCGTAACTTTATACATCATCTAAACTGCTAGTTAAGCTTTAGTAGGCTCTGATACCACTGTAAGTCGATGTCGCGCATCCCGTGGGTTCGCGGGGAGGCAGAATTTACAAAATCGGTTTTTATAAGCTTCACAACACCGACTAAACTCCAGTATCTTTACGAAAACCTTAACTAATTAAACTACTTGAAGGTTTAACTACTATGAAGAGTGTTATACCTCCTGGAATCAAGACCTTCGGGTCTTCTTCATCTCCTCTCCTTGAGCTCTTCGAAGATCGGATCGAGCTTGCAACGTCGGCCTCCTCGCGTCAAAGACGATCCATCCGAGAGTATGTATTTCAAGCTCTAACCTCTAAACCGAGATAACTAGGGTACCTAGTTTGCTAAACTAAGTGTCCTAGATAATGTAGAGTATCTAATTGAGTGTTTTATCTCAGGAGACCCTATGTTTCACAACACATATGAGAGTTAGGGTCTTTGAGGAAGAAGGAGGAGAAAATGGAAAGAGAATGAGAGTTTCCAAATGAACTAGGGCTGTGCAAGTGTGGAGAATGGCTCATACTCTTCACTCATTGAAGCATGGATTATTTTCCAATACAAAATGGCAACCATACTTCAATAGTTTAGCCAAACTAATAAACAAATGTATAAGCCATGCTTCACACCCATACCACAAATATCTCCAATTTCTACCTCACTAATCTATTTCTTAAAAATAGATAATCCAAATAATGAGGTGTCCCCTTCTAGAAACATCTCTTGTAAAATTACAAGAATGCCCTCACTGTATATACATACCCGTATTCATATTCCGAAAAATACGAATACAATGAGATGATAAAAATCCAATAATATAATATTAGGATCCGGCTTAAACCAAGGCCCACTAGTATTATCCATCCGAACATCATCCGTGTAGCCAGTACACGTATATGATCGGAACCCTGCCGTAAAACCATACGGCCTCTATATCATTTCGCCCGAAGCAGGGAAACCCTCTGTGTCGGACTCTAAAGACTCGATAGTACGCTGGCAGTGAATTTAACCACAAGTCCTTCAGTGGTACTAGCTACACGTAACGGCTACCCAGGTATTTGTCGATAAGAAGGCCGATGAGCAAACTCATCCGAACTCCTACTGAGCCTATCTGTAACTCTCCGTACATTCCGGTCTGTTCGTCTAAGATACTAGTATATCAGACCTAGGGGGATGGTAAACGTCAGACCCCTAACAGCATAATAAGTCATGTCTGAGTGGAGCCCAATACACTCTGAGAAACTACTGGAGTACCTACCAGTATATCTCGACTGCCCTGGCCAGGGACTTTGTGTAATGGCTTTCCGAACACATCGCGATATCAACCCCCAATACCGAGAGAGACGAATCCTATCCAATCGCTACTGCCTCTAAGTATTTCGGGACTGCATCCAACTATTACCTGTTTGCACGACTCTTTTGAGCCGTCGTAGGGTAGTAATCTAAGAACAGTGGAAACACACTCGAGACGAAATAGCGATGTCAAGTCAACGGACTAACCTATACTCATGCCATCCAGGAACTGCTACCTGATGATAGGTATAATACCAACCAGCAGTTCCCAATAAGTCCGTCTAGTGTAACTCATAACTCAATGAGTACCTGTATACTATCTCCAGTACGGCGTACTAATGGTTGTGGGACAGACCATCTCCCCTACTGGGATGAGAAGCGTATATACTAGTCTACTCTGGAGTATCGAAACTCATAATCTTTTATAAAATACTTTTAAATATATTTCCCAAAAGAATATCTAAATCATTATTAAAAGATAATTTCAAATAAATACCATAATCTTTCATTAAAAATATTTTCATTAAAATAGCATGAGTTTCCAAATTATATTTACTCTAAAATACCATGGTTCTCTTATGAACAATAACTACAATTAAATATCATGATCTTTATTAACTAAGATTTCTATAAAATACTATGATTCACATTACAAACTTTAAAAGATAACAAGATAAAATGAGTGGTTATGGAAGGCCATATTAAATGAGATAACTATTTGAACACAAAGTTATGACATGCATGACACTTGATACGGTCAGAGCTAGAATGCGTGAACCTAGGTATAGAATACTTTATAAATGAAGATCCCCGCAGGCAGGGTGAACAGTCCATTATGTGGACAACTACTAACCTGATATTCGGGGGAATACTAATCCTATTTTCGGGCGAATACTAACCCTATATTGAGGGCGAATAATCCAATATGTGGATGACATACAATGTGGAAATTCCATGCTTAGATGATATACGCACTAACTCTAATACGTCATAACTTTTACACTGAACAACGGAGAAGGGTAGTTTAATTAGGCAAGGATATGCGGAACTCGGATTCCCTTGCTACTCGATCATGATCCCAGAAAGTAAAACTGTACATTTCACTTCCCCAGTTGTTGTTCTGTGGCTACAACGGAATAATCGCGACTATCTGGACCCTTATTTAACAAATTAATGCGAACATTTACCTAATAGATATCCCATACAACATACCCTCATTCACACATATAACATACCCCCATTCACACATACCTCATACCCTCATACACATATACATCATACCTTTATATACATATCATACCTACATACACTTGCTTGTATTTTTCTGTACCCTTATTTTCTTGTGAGACAATCCTACCTGAGTGTAACTCACTGACGGACTTTCCATTTTTCTTTTCTCTATCTCTGTAATGTCCGTTAGATGAGAACGAGTTTTATGATGGGGATCAAGTTGTGGAACCTACTAATGAAGATTATGCGGACTTGATGACGGAAGATTGGCTAATTATATTTTTGTTGTTTGCCCACATGTTTAGGGTTTGGCTTCTTTCCTTTGATATAATTAAAATATTTAGTTTATTTTACTCATTTATTTTGGGATGTAATAAAGTTTTTGTTAATAGAAATAAATGACTTTCGCTTTTATTATTTCGTTTTGGTACATATTCTGCATGTTATAGATATTCATATGCTTAACGTAACTGTATTGAGATAGACCACTTTCAATACGGTTAGATTTTGTACCATACCACATTAGCTCTTCACTTCTTTTTGGAGACGGGGCATGACAGAATATGGTGGTCTTGATGAGATCAACATAGGTAATGATTTAGATTTGAAAATTTCTTACATTGGTAACACAACACCACATCAGTACTCATGATCAACTTGCGGATGTTCTCACCGAAGTACTTGGACGCACAATTTCTCAAAATTCGATCCAAGATTGGAATCTCCAACGGAACCTCAATCTTATAGGGGCGTATTAGCGACAACTCCTCGAAACATAAGTAGGCCTCTGAACTTACAGGTGTAGACATCTGCTAAATTAGCATAACACAAGCAGAACTCTGGAGAACAAAGAGACAGGCGTCAGGTCGCGAGTATTTGACAATAACAGAGAGAATGCAGACGTCTGGCGGAATGTTCTTCAGACATCTGCTCAAGACGATCATGGCTGTTACGAATTTCCATCAAGCAAATCAAATATTTCCTATTACCAATCTTTGTGATTTTTATTTAGATTAGGAAAGATCTTATTTTATTTTATTTTTCTATCATGTATATGTAATATATAAACATACATGATACTCGATACAATTACAAATCCTAAAATCTATCTTCTCTAAATTTCTATATAGAGATATATGCATATGTTGAAAAATCGTAATGCTAAGCATAACCCTTTACCAACGAGATCCCATCAGACTAATGGTTTTTTCTAATGTATAAAAAGCCGAGTCCCACCATCATTATAATGATAAAGATTTAAGCCGAGGACAGTTTGGCAGTTAAAATATATTTTTTTTTTTAAACCCTAACTTCAAAAAATTGAGAGGGCTCAAAACCTTTTTTGGCAAAGTTGTCAAACCTAAATCTTATTTTAAACATTATTTTTATCCGGAACTTTGGTTTCAAGACTACGTTACCTACCAAACGATCCTAAACTTTACAAGACCCTATTTTCATGAAAGCACGGTTTGCCTACATACAAACCATGGTTTAGTTTTAACTTGGACAAAACCAAGATTTCAGAAACCTTATTGTCTAACTAGGGCTTATTCTATACTTATTCAAATACAGAAAACCTTTTATTCTGGACCACACCGATTCTCTATTATAATTTTGATATGGCTCCTAATATAGCATGGAATATCTAGACAAGGGTCTAGGCCCATATCGGCTCCGTTATTTAGGTTAGGCCCAACTTCAAATCTTTGCCCACAAATTGGGATCCACACTGTCATGAAACCTTAGATAACTAACTCATCCTTCTCCGATTACATCACAATCATACAAAGCACCTATATAAACCCTTATCATCAAAGAGGGAAGGCATGCAATCTCCTCCTCATTACTACAAACCCTTATCTTCCTAAAAATCAACCAACTTTATTATTGGAGGAGAATCCCGAAACGAACCTCCGGAGTCCTTTCCTTTTCAGGCAGCAGATCTGACGAAGGAGTTGCATTCCTTTTCAGGCCTTTGCCAAAGTGATCCATGCTCGCAAATTCATTGACCAGGTCCAAGCCCAGTGAGACTTGGCCCAATCAGTACCCATTAACTCGATATAATTGAGGTAATAGAAATTGCTTTCAGGTATGAAACGTTTCAATGTAATATTGTAAACATTGTTATTTTTAATGCTCATGACCGAAATATTATAAAATTTTGTTCAATTTTTATTTATTATGCTTATTTTTGGTCAATTATTAGTTGAATAATTTTATTGAAGTGCGCGATCACATGCCTTCACCCATCAATCAAAATTCTTGGATCTGTCCTGTTCCGGTGAATAAATGGTAGACATCTTAGCTCCTGTTATTGGGAACTGAGGTCCGCTAGTGAATTAATTTGATCCATAAACAAATTTTCGATATGCTTCCAATTGATGAAAATTAATTTGATCCATAAACAAATTTTCGATATGCTTCCAATTGAAGATACTGTAAATATATCAGAACTGCAAGCTGAATTTTTGTTAGTTGATGTTCCGCATGATTGATCTAAAAAATTGTTCATGCAGCAAAGCTGCATTTCTTTAACAAATCTGGCGCTAATTTATCGAGATTTGATAGCCTACAATTTAGATTTTAAAATGTTTTTTTAATTGAGAGAAAATTTATGAACAAGCCACAAAACTATGAAAGAAAGAAAATATTCTATAATGTATCCGCCATATGTGCCAGAACATGAGAGAGAAAGAAATAGAAACACATAGTCACATACCATTAAGATGTCCAAAATTCTCCATTTTTACACTTTCATGTCCGGATGCATTACGTACGGCACCCTGGATAATTTGTCGATAAGAAAAAGTCATTGGCTTCCAATTTGATGTGATTTGTCATTTAAAAAGGCGCATTTTGGATCCCGTGTGCCAAAACCTGGGCTTGAAGCCCCACCATGTCGTGTGCTCCTCAAAGGAGTTGAGATCCCAAATTATAAACCCTAGTGCCGATGAGCTTCGCCGATGAGCTTCGCCTTTTCATGGGGGACCGAAAAATCACGAAAGTTGGTAGATTTGGAAATTTTGTTTTGCAATTTCGTTTTCATTTTCATTGTCCCTTTGCAGCGATCTTCAAAGCTTGAAAACTTCTATAATAATTATCATTAATTTCATCAAACAATTAATTAAAGCATCATTCAATTGCCGAAATTTGCTAGTTGGTACTGCACATTTGATGATGGCATCTATTGTAGTTTGAAATTCCTCTTCTTTTCATATAAATAATTTTATGGATGAGCTTCTTCTGTTCTGTAAAAATCTCATTTTTACTTGTTTCTTTTGATTTCATATCATGAGAGGTTGTTAGGTTCTATTGGTTAGGTGCCATCGTAGAAAAGTTGTTGGTCAATAATGTTTTTAGAGAGGTCATCAGTGAGAGTCTATAACTAGAAGTGCGAATGACGAAAATTAGGGTTTTTTTTTTTTTTTGCCATTAAGTGTTTTTAGAGAGGTCATCAATGCTGTTGCTGGTAGAGAGCAGCGTTCCACACTCCATCGATTTTGTTCATCATTCCACCACACTCATGCTTATTCCATCCTTCAAGTGCATGCACTATTCCAGCCACACGGCATGCGCTCATCACCCTCCTTGAGAAGCCAATTCTGCAACATTTCAAAGGCAACGAAAATCTTTTTACTTTTGTTCACTATGAATAGATAATGAGGAATGGATCGAGGTGTAAAATGTCGTTGTAGGGTTGCATTTGGCGGTGATGTGGCACTAACAGTGCTGACTTAGCACCGTTAGTCATGTAGTTTTTCGTATTTTTGAAGGTTTTGGTTGTAGTTTCTTATAGGTTTTTGTAATATCCTAGTTTTGGATACAATTTGCTTTTTTGATTTATCAGAAATAATATTTCTGTGATTTAATAAAACTATTTTATTTATTTTAAAATTTAATACCGTGTCATGGTAGAATACAAGTATCCAGTTGGTTAAATAAAGGATAGTTGTTATTTTAAATCTGGTTGTAAATTTTGCTATATCCAAATTAGTATGCATACAATATTTTCCTTAACATTATCTGTTGTTGGTTGAACCATAAATATATGGTAGCATATCTTGTGGGTATTAAAATATAATTAAAATCACTGTAAAATCTTTAAAAAACACACACACACATATAACTATCCAAATACAAATATAAATATATATATATATATATATATATATATATATATATATATCTTTCCAACACAATATATAAAAATTATTCCTCAGTATCATTATCATCCCCGTCTCTCTCTATTCCTAATATCATTTTTGTTTTCTTTCCTCAAAAATAATAAAATAAAATAAAACACAACGAACACCTTCAATCCCATTTTCTCGTCGCTGCTACCCTCGTCTCCACCTCACAACCGCCGTCACTTTCCTTGATCATCACCCTTATCGTCTTCACCCTTCAACCAAGTTTCCACTGTGCACCCAACAACCCTCACCCACTACTACAATATGGGGTTGCCCCTACGGATGATGAAATCCGTAGGGGCAGATTTTTCTTGCCCCTACGGACTAAGCCGTAGGTCCAAATGGTTGTCCCTACGGTGCCCGACATTTTAATTTAAAAATATTAAATCTTAATTTGTTGTTTGGCCCTACGGAGCCGCAAACCAATAACCTACGGTTATGTCCGTAGGGGCATCTAAATGGGAATTTAATAAAAAAAGGCACAGAAATGCCCTACGCCTCGATCTCGATCTTTCCCTCTCGTTCCCAAAATTTTCTCTCGTTCCCGCGTCTCCAATTTTCTCTTCGTCGCCACCGCGCGCCCTCCGTTCTCAGCCCGCCACCGCCTTCCGTTCTCGGCCCACCACCGCCCTCGTTCTTCCTCGTCGAGTTCCTCGTCGCCGATTGCGTGCGTCGTCAACCGCCAAGCGTCTCCGTCGTCTCCTCCACTGTCTACAGGTAAGTAAATCTCCAATTAAGCATAATTGTGATGATGTTAGGGCTAGTGTTCAGGGTTCGGGTAGGGATGAGGGTTAAGGTTAGGCATCGGGTTCAGTTTATGTTAGGGTTAGGGTTAGGGTTAGGGTTGGGGCTCGGCTGGGGCTGGGGCTGGGGTTGGGGTTAGGTTGGGGCTGGGGTTGGGGTTGGGGTTGGGGTGGGGCTGGGCTGGGCTGGGGCTGGGGTTGGGGTTGGGGTGGGGCTGGGCTGGGCTGGGGCTGGGGTTAGGATTAGGTTGGGGTCGGGGTTTGCTGAATTTGGCAAACCTGAAAAGAATTTCCAGCAATTTTAGCCTAGTTTGATTACTATAATTATTGTTGATCGAGAAAATCTTGGGTCCTTCTAATCAAACATTGTTTGTTACTGTATGTTCAACGAGTACTGATAAAAGAAAAAACCGATTTCAAGTGGAAATTAGGTATGTACAATGTTCTAATATAAAAATTAAGAAATCCCTTTTATTTAAATATAAAGCATATGTTTCATGTTAACAATAGGAGTTTGGCTTCAAGCATGGTTAATTATATATGGATCTATGTTTATAATTATGAAAAAGAGTATCAACTTAGAACTATCATACTATCATGTTGATCTGCATGGTGATCTGATGAATGTGTCTAAATTTTATATAATCTCCTAGAAATACCTTGATGCCTTGTATCGATAAATTTCAGGTTAATTAGTTAATTAGGCATATGGATTGTTATATTATAGGTGAGCCGAATATCAAGAAATTGTAGAATTATAGGATTTATGAGTTTTGATAAACATTGATTTGATAAAAAAAATGGTAATTTGTAATATCTTAGTTTTTCCCAAGTTAGGGCTTCAAGCCAAGGTTATTCTCCTCGTCGCCACCGCCGGTTTCGTCGCCACTGCAGTTCTCGTCGCCACCGCGGTTCAGGTCGTCGCCACCGCCGTTCAGGTCGTCGCCCCAGCCCCAGCAGCCGTTCAGGTGAGTAAATTTCGAGGTAAGTTAAAGAATTTATTGGATTATTTTGGGCTTAGGGTTCATGGCGTGCGAGTTGGGGTTGGGCTGGGGTCGCGGTCGCAGTCGGGGTCGGGTTAGGGTTGGGGCAGGGGCTGGGCTCCGGGGTCGGGTTCGGGGTAGGGTTAGGGTCGGGGTCGGGGTCGGGGAAGGGTCAATTTATCAAATTTTTTATTGGGGGTGCGGCTGGGGCTGCGGGCTGGGCTGCGGCTAGGGCTAGGGTTGGGGCTGCGGCTGCGGCTGCGGCTAGGGCTGTGCGTCCTCCAGAGGGCGATCATAGGATCGGTGAAGTGAGGTGGCTGGATATGAGATACGATGGATTTCCATGTGTTCAATGGAATGCTGAGGGTCAGAGTCGGTTATTCATATATCTCCCAAAAAAGAATGAGTTTGTTATCAAAGGTGTATTGACTTCTACATCAAGGAATATCAGTTATATGTCATCCAGTGACTAAGTCTGTTTCTGGCCCAACCATATTTATGAATCGTTTCTTCTTTTTCCTTCTTACGTATATTTACTAGTTCAGACTGTATGCACCTCTGCAATCAACGCCGAGAACTTGTACATTATAGGTTAATAGACATATGCTATGAAATCACGGTGCATATCGAATTCATGATATGTTATAGTCCCTCATTATTTTTACTGTGGTGAGAAAGCAGTCGCTGGTGGCCACAAGCCATAGAATTGGCAGTTGTCCTACCTGCGATAACATCTTACAAATCATCAGTAGACATCTCTGTTATATTAATCTTTTAATGTCTGCATGCATGCATGTTTATTTGCATATTTCCACTTGTTTGTGCCATAGTTTTTGTGTGCATGTGTGCGTGTGTGCCACAGTTATATTTACTTCTACATCAAGGAATATCAGTCGCATGGCAGGATTTAGTCCGGTTTTGGCCTAACCGCATTTATGAATTTGTCTTTTAGATGTTTTCCTGAGTGTCACATCGTTCTCACCCAAGTTTGTAAGCCATGTTCATTATTCTTTCAATTCTTTTAACTTGAATATGCCAGTTATTGTTCCGTTTACTATAAAGTTGCAACAAAGAGTCTCTGTTAGCACTTCCATGCACCCTTTACATGTTTTTATCATATCCACTCCTATCTATCCAGAAAGTCAATATCTTTTGGTATTTGTTTTCAAAAAGAAAAGATAATAGAGGAAAAGATATTTGTCCGTCTCATATTTGAGCCATACTTTTGATTTTCTTGCAGATTCTGGGTTGATTTTCTGTGATAATTCATAAACATAGTAATATTTGTAATGTTTCTTCTTGTTAGTCTAGCTTTCCTCTTATGAATGCCAACACTGTTTTTGCCCTCCTTTTCTTCATGGCACATGATATCTTGCACCTCTCCTCTCGAAAACTTATTTTCTCCTTTCCTAATCTATCCGAGGCTTAGCATAATCTAGTTGCGATAAACAATTCCATCTTCTGCTACTATGGTGGCACTGAGAAACTTCCATTTAGAAATAACAGCACGTATTTTGTGGAAGTACTGTACATAAGTAAAACCACAACGGGCATGACAAATTTTTTGACCAGGTTCCGATTACTGTGTGAAAGTTGTTCGGATGAAATTCTAATTCTGGTGGAATTGAAACCGATAACTGGTTCATATGGTGATTTAGGCTGCTTCAGTGATATTTGTGCCTACATTGATGCCTCAAGCAACGAATCAAATGATGTGGATCACAAACTAATTAAATAAATTTTGAATACCAATCTGGACTGGGATTTGAATACCAATCCTAGTTTGCTACATTTTTTTATATATAGTAGATGGTGATACTTCTTTAAGTAAAAACAACCATACACTTAAGCGAAATCATAAATCGAAACACACATATATAGAATACAACTCATACGTACATGGGTATCCTCAAATCCAACTTTCATTGAATTTGCACGCGCACTTAAAATAACAACCTTTATACTAAAAAATTATGTATGCCATTACTTAGTAGTTTATGGTTTTTAGACGCAAAAGCCATTTGAGAAATACTTTTCCTACCCACTATTAATCCATATTCTCAATATAGTCATTGAATTTGCACGCGCACATAATAAGAAGGAGAAGACAGTAATGTGGCAGAAGAAGAAGGAGAAGACAGTAATGCGGCAGAAGAAGAAAAAAATGGCATTCCTTGTTCTCTGTTTCAGCATCAATCTTCTGATATGAACTAATGATGGCTTTCACATAGGCTTTTCCCTTTAGAGACTTCTTAGTGTCCAATGGAAAGCATACATCAGATTTGTGCAGGTCGGGTTCTTCTATGACTTTCAAGAGTCTCAACTGATTCTGTAAATTACACCCTAGTTGGGTGATACTTTTACCACTTCTCACTGCAGGTGCGCTCTCTAATATCCATTTTGAATATCGAACACTAAGAAGTCTCTAAAGGGAAAAGCCTATGTGAAAGCCATCATTAGTTCATATCAGAAGATTGATGCTGAAACAGAGAACAAGGAATGCCATTTTTTTCTTCTTCTGCCGCATTACTGTCTTCTCCTTCTTCTTCTGCCACATTACTGTCTTCTCCTTCTTATTATGTGCGCGTGCAAATTCAATGACTATATTGAGAATATGGATTAATAGTGGGTAGGAAAAGTATTTCTCAAATGGCTTTTGCGTCTAAAAACCATAAACTACTAAGTAATGGCATACATAATTTTTTTAGTATAAAGGTTGTTATTTTAAGTTTTCCCTTATAGAGATATGATCTAACTGCATCTATAAACTATAAGTGTGCAGAAAATTATGATAAGAAACCATAAGAAAGGGTCGTAGCCATGCATAACCTTGAATCTACATACCAAATCATGCAAAAGCATGCGCTTATTGTCACCTTGCCTTGGAATATAAAATATCTTGGAAGACTATAAGCGAGCATTTAAATCTTGATAGCTTTTGACTTCAACATATATTTTTCTCAAGTACCATAAAATATACTTCCTCCGTATAAACCGTTTTCAGGAAGATGGATTAATAATGACAAATTATCCATTGTGGCTCACTAGGTTAGCATTTTCTCTTCTATTGACCATCTTACTAATCTGCTTGGTAAATTTATTCGGAACCGGCTGCGAATCATTAAAAGACATGCATAAGAAAGAAAGCAAAAATACAGATATATAGCATACCGATACATCGAAACTTCATAGTTGCGATGACAATCCAGAGATATTTATTTCTACACACGTGGTGCGTGTGCGAATGCGTCAGGCATCATGGACAAATATTTCATAACATGGAAAGTATTATTCGTATAAAGTAATTAAAACTTTTAAACACCTTGGGTAGATATTTTCTTAGTTAATGCAATCATATCATGAGGACTAAATTTAAGCTATTATACATATGCATATGTATTTTTCTAACCTAATATATCTCACACACACACACAGAGAGAGAGAGAGAGAACACCAGTTTGGTAGAGAAATCAGCTAGCAGGACCCTGAAGAAATGGAGTCCATAGCATTGCTCATCATCATCATCCGTGATCCCTTTGAAAAAATATTATCAAAGGGATCATGGATGATGATGATGAGCAATACTATGGACTCCATTTCTTCAGGATCCTGCTACCTGATTTCTCTACCTACCTGGTGTTCTCTCTCTCTCTGTGTGTGTGTGTGTGTGATATATTAGGTTAGAAAAATACATATGCATATGTATAATAGCTTAAATTTAGTCATCATGATATGATTGCATCAACTAAGAAAATATCTACCCAAGGTGTTTAAAAGTTTTAATTACTTTATACGAATAATACTTTCCATGTTCTGAAATATTTGTCCATGATGCCTGACGCATTCGCACGCGCACCACGTGTGTAGAAATAAATATCTCTGGATTGTCATCGCAACTATGAAGTTTCGATGTATCGGTATGCTATATATCTGTATTTTAGCTTTCTTTCTTATGCATGTCTTTTAATGATTCGCAGCCGGTTCCGAATAAATTTACCAAGCAGATTAGTAAGATGGTCAATAGAAGAGAAAATGCTAACCTAGTGAGCCACAATGGATAATTTGTCATTATTAATCCATCTTCCTGAAAACGGTTTATACGGAGGAAGTATATTTCATGGTACTTGAGAAAAATATATGTTGAAGTCAAAAGCTATCAAGATTTAAATGCTCGCTTATAGTCTTCCAAGATATTTTATATTCCAAGGCAAGGTGACAATAAGTGCATGCTTTTGCATGATTTGGTATGTAGATTCAAGGTTATGCATGGCTACGACCCTTTCTTATGGTTTCTTATCATAATTTTCTGCACACTTATAGTTTATAGATGCAGTTAGATCATATCTCTATAAGGGAAAACTTAAAATAACAACCTTTATACTAAAAAAATTATGTATGCCATTACTTAGTAGTTTATGGTTTTAAGACGCAAAAGCCATTTGAGAAATACTTTTCCTATCCACTATTAATCCATATTCTCAATATAGTCATTGAATTTGCACGCGCACATAATAAGAAGGAGAAGACAGTAATGTGGTAGAAGGAGAAAACAGTAATGCGGCAGAAGAAGAAGAAAATGACATTCCTCGTTCTCTGTTTCAGCATCAATCTTCGGATATGAACTAATGATGGCTTTCACATAGGCTTTTCCCTTTAGAGACTTCTTAGTGTCCAATGGAAAGCATACATCAGATTTGTGCAGGTCGGGTTCTTCTATGACTTTCAAGAGTCTCAACTGATTCTGTAAATTACACCCTAGTTGGGTGATATTTTTACCACTTCTCACTGCAGGTGCGCTCTCTAATATCCATTTTGAATGTAATATTATAGATATCCATGCCTGTTTATGTCAAAATTACTTATATTGTCAATGTTTGATTGTCTAGTTGTTGGTGATGCGTCCATATCAGGGACAGAGGCCACTCCCGTTCCTCCAGGTATGTTTATATATTATATAGGGCATGTATATTGATTTAGAATGCTATATCATAAATATACACACATTCCTTTTGCTCTTAGTCGTCCAACTCATTATCATGGGCTGCTTGATGAGATTAGATTTGCGCCTGATGATCTACAAGAGCTTGTTCACTCCCTGTCATATGTGTAAGCAGCGCTATATGCGAGTTTACCTTGTTAGTATGTATGTACTGAAATTAATTAATATTATTCAAATTTTGATACATGCAGATACCAGAGGAGCACATCTTCTATCTCTTTAGGTAAGGTTTTGAATTTGTTGATTTTGGTATTTCTTGTCAATTTTATAGACCAGTATGTGCTAAATATAATGTTCTGACAGTTGCTAGGGGGAAGGCAGCATTCGAGGCTGCTGACCCCAGTCCTGGATGCCGCACACGGACGGCACCACGGAGGTTGGGAGAGAGGCCGAGGACTGGGCTCTAGCAGGGCCCATATGAGGTTGGACTCCACCCCGGTGGTTACTTCCTCCGTCTCTAGTGAGCGACGTATCCAGCAGGAACTGGAGAGCTTGAAGGCCACCGTTCAGGAGTTGAATGAGATGCTGGTATGTATACTACTTAATAGTAAAATATAATGTCATATTATAGATATCAACATATCCAATATCAGTACATAGCCTGAGCTTATTTGGTTGTAGACTTATGTTTTATTAATCATACATGTACATATCTAATTAAAATAAACTACAGTTTTCCAAACTAGATATCCAAATGGGGTTTCGAAATAACTCGATAATGATAAGAATTCGAATGTGGGTGTAGGAGCGGGTGGTTGAGCAGGCCCAGGCCTCGAGGATCGATTTTACCGGACAGAACGATCCGAGGCTGCTGACCCCAGTTCTGGACGCCGCACACGGAGGGCACCACGGAGGTTGGGAGAGGCCGGGGATTGGGCCCTAGCAGGGCCCATATGAGGTTGGACTCCACCCCGGCGGTTACTTCCTCCGTCTCCAGTGACCGGCATGTCCATCATGAACTGGATAGCTTGAGGGCCAGCGTTCAGGAGTTGAAGGAGATGCTGGTATGTATACTACTTTATAGTAAAATATCATTTCATATTATATACATATCAACATATCCATAATTAGTACGTAGCTTGAGCTTATTTGGTTTTAGACTTAAGTTTGATTAATCATACATACATATGTAATTGAAATAAACAACGCTTTTCCAAACTAGATATCCAAACAGGGTTTCGAAATAACTTAATAATGATACGAATTCGAATAATAAACAGTTCTTACACGCTTCTTACACACGTTATATCCAGACGCAACAGGGTAGATCGGCCGAGCCTCCACACGCATCTCCTTCGGCTGCGGCTCCGCAAGCCACTACATCGGCTGCGGTTCCGCAGACAGCTCCTGTAGCTCCACCGCCCACTCAGACTCCCGCAGCCGCAGCTCCGCAAGCGACTACCTCGACGGCGGCTGCGCAGACCACATCGCCGGCTCCACATGCCGCTCAGACTCCCGCTCGAGACGAATTGCAGAGTTTATTGACCGAGGAGCAGGCGCGCGTTATTCTATCGTTATTCAGAGGTGGAGCTGGACAGAGCTAGGGTAGATTTTTGGTTCTTTTTTTTTGAAACATGTATTTATTTATATCATACACATTGTACTACATTTTGAAACGATATTGATATTGGTTTGTATTTATATCATATTCAGTTTTTGTGTTTCTTTTGTATATTATATATATGCGTGAGATGTGATTATGAATACTGCAATATATGATTTGATTGATGTATATATTATTGTGCACAGGGCGGGAAAAAATCAAGCAGCCCATTTTTTATAAAAAATTACAGACAATATGTACCTACGGATTAATCCGTAGGCACACATGTTACCCCTACGGATAGGTCCGTAGGGCAAAATATCAGCAGTAACTGATATTTCCCCCAGATCTCAGTGCCAGGGGGTTGGGAAAGCCCCTACGGATATATCCATAGGGGCCTCTGACTCTCCCCTACGACGTTATCCGTAGGGGCAAAATATCAGGAATCCTGAATTTGTGCCCCTACGGAAACGTACCTACGCATATATACGTAGGGGGTAGTACATGCCCCTACGGGTATATCCGTAGGGCCAAGTAATTTATTAAAATAAACCGTAAATAATATAAAATCTTATACCCTACGGCTTAATCCGTAGGGGAAACGGGATCTACACATATATCCGTAGGGGCAAGAATTTAACCGTAGGGGCAAGTTCAGGGCCTCAACTTGCACCTGCGGCCTTTGCACCTACGGGGTGTTTTTTCGCCCCTACGTATATATCCGTAGGGGCAGTGGGTTGCCCCTACGGATTTATCCGTAGGGGCAACCCTTCTTTGTAGTAGCCGACAATCTCGACCGCATCCCCCCTTCACCGCAACCTGCACCTCCTTTCCTCTCTTCGACCCACCTCGTCCTCATCAGCACCATCGCAGCAAGCTGTAGCTTCTCACCCCCGCGCCACCATCCTCATCCCGAGACCATCAATGCAACCACCTCCATCTCCCCAGCCGCTTCCTCATCGATCTCTTCCCTCACCAGCAATGCTCATCGACCATCGAACTCACTAGCCTCCATAGCCGACGTCGCCTTCCCCCTTCCTCACGGTGAGCTCCCCTTAAATTTTTCTATATGATAAAAATTGGGAAATATTAATATATGTATACAGTAAGAACAAAATCTTAGTTTTGAATATAAAATTGTGCTAGAAATTTGGCTATAATCATGCTTGAACTGTTGGAGATATAGATATGAAACTTTAACCGAAGAATAAATTTATTTAGACGGAGTACAATCCGGATCCTAGGTCGAACCCTAATTAAGATCGTGCTTCATCTCTGTGATTGTTTAAGGCAAATATTCTTGCTCTTTCTTTTTTTTTTGGTTGATGCAATATCGGCGATTCTCAAATATATCTTTAATCTACATTGCTCAAATAAAACTGTGTTAATTCACAAATTTTAAAATCATTATAATACAGAATAATACAGTAAAGTTGATGGTAATAGACATAATTGTTAGTGATATGTATGCCCTAGAGACCATTATTGTATATTATAGTGGATGCTTGGACATATATATATAGGACTTTCTTGCTTGACATGATAGTATGCTATCTGGTTGCTTTTTATCCTAACATGTACATTTGTATTATTATACTGTCTCTATGATACATGTTGATAAAAACCTTAGGGTGTTGGCTTGACTACCAGGACTATGATGCAGATTATACTAGTGGGACTTTTGTAGTCTGCAAGTACATCCTTTAACAGTTCCTAGTCGAGACAGGTGTAGGGTTTCTAGACACACTAATGAGGTCTCACAAGGCATCAACCATACCAAATTCAAATTTTTCCGGTGCCGAGAAACCCTAGACTAGATCGTTAACTAGAGTTTAGGCGAAACATGCAAGCTAGTAAACTGCTTTACTAAAAGGTGAACGGAAATACAACCTTTGTACATCCGGTCCTCCACTTCCTAGGCTCCGTGATGACGTCCCTCCACTGTACCTATCGGAATCCGGACTCTGTCGATGGTTTCGTCGGAGAAATGATCAGGCTAGGTCGTCGACTTCGATACCGAAGATGATCTACGTCGAGGCAACTCAAGATCAATCTCCAACTTCACCAAGTCATGAAACTTGTGAAGAAAACACCCTATACTACTTGGCAAGTGGTAGAGGATGAAGAAGTAGGAAGTGGGTTCACTTTAGAATTGGATTTCTCACTCTTTTTCTCATGTTGCCATTAATGGTAGCAAGGTTTCTTCTTGTTGAAGAAGAAGAAGAAGAAGAAAAAGAATATGATAAGAAAATCAAATAAATGGAAAATAATGTGATTCTTATCATAATGCAACCTTGGGTTAGTTTAACAAGTGTAGAGAATAAACTAGGGTTAGGTGAATGGTTAGGTTTAGGAAAGAAACAAAGTGGTCAAAGCTTCATGAAACTTCAAGGTAAATCCAAAGAAAGCCACCATTTCATTTCTTGCCAAAATAAATAAATAAATGAATAAATAAATAAATCAAACCCTAACCATTCACTTAACCATGGTTTAAAGTAAACATACACCCAAGCTTGCATGTATCATCAAACATGATACAATCAAGTGCACAAAAATATATCACATATACTATGTGCACATCAAGTGAGAAAATCCATCTTAAGTGAACCAATATTAGTTAATGCAAACTAATATATCAAATATATAATTATACATTAAATCATTAAATCAACACTTGATTTAATGATCCGGTCATATCGCATATAACCGACTAATATCAAGTGTATCAATGTATCGAATCAACACTTGATTCGGTAACCCGGCTATATCATATATAACCGTCCAATGATACAAATCGCGAGAATAGAATACAGTATCACATACTGGTATTATTCTCGGTCCCGCACATATCTCATATGCGCTCCTATTTCGTTTCGCTTGAGCCAGGAAAGCTCTGTGTAGGACTCTAAAGACTCGTCAATACGCCGGCAGCAGGTGATGATCATATCAAACACCCACAAGCCGCAAGCGGTCTGCTAAACGTAACGGCCACCCGGGTATTAAGCGATCAGAAGATCGACGAGCAAGCCCACTCACACTCCTGTGAATCCAACCAATAACACTTACCGTACAGTCCGGTCTCGTCGTCTGATATGTCGCATATCTCGCCTAGGGGTGGTAAACGTCAGACCCCAATAGCTCGATAAGTCGTGTCGATATGAGGTCTATAACAGTTCAAGAAACTACTGGTAACACTTACCAGTAAATCTCAGCAACCCTGGCCAGGGATTTCCGGTTATAGCCAATCGAACACAGCGCAACATCAACTCCCTATACCGGGAGAGACGAATCCCCTCCTATCGCTCATTGCCTGCATGTGATTCGGGACTGTACCCAAAAACCACCGTTTTGCACGCCCTCTTGGACGTGGTAAGGTGGAAATCAAAGCACAGTGGGAATCACACAAGACTCTATGACGATCTCGGGTCTACAGACTAACATGTACCAATGTCACCAGAGAACTGCCATCTGACGTAAGGTATAATACCATCTGGGAGTTCTCGGCGAGTCCGTCCAGTGTACCCAGTCTCTACTGAGCACCCGTATATCATCTCTGATGTCAAACACCAATGGATATGGGATCATCCATCGCCCATCTGTATGGATCGAGAAGGTATACGCTAGTCTACTCTGGTATATCGATGCCCCGTCTCGATACACCTACGACTAGGGACCTTGAAGGATGTACTTATGGACTACCATGTCCCCACTAGTATGATCCGCATCATAGTCCAGGTAGTCAAGTACACATCCTAAGGGCTTTACCAACATGTAACAGAGAGACAATCAGTGTACACGTTAAGGTAAAGATCAACCAGATAGCATACTATCATGTCGAGCAAGAAAGTCCTCCCTATATATGTCCAAGCATCCACTACAATATACATCCTATGTATAGTAATGGCCTCTAGGGCATACATATAACTAACAATCTCCCACTTGCACTAGGGTCATCTGATAGCAGTGGTTGTAGTATCTCATACTCAACCATCCCATAAAAGTCTCTCTCTGGGAAAAGGCCTTTGTGAGTGGATCCGCCGTGTTGTCCTCTGAGTCTTCTCTCCTAACCTCGATCTCCTTGGAGATCAACCATCTCTATGATCAGGTGATACTGCCTTAGAATATGTCTGGATCACTGATGGGACAGACGTTCTTTGGCATAAGCCACAACTCCATTGTCACACAATGGGAGGAACTGAGTTCATCTCATGAACTAGTATACACCCAGACAGCCTCTTTGGTAGCATCTTAAGTAGCGATGTATCCTGTCTTTATCGTCTAGTAAGCCACGGTATTTAGCTTGGAACTCTTCCAACATACCGTCCCTCCACTGAGGGTAAAGACAATGCCTGTGACTGACATTCAGTTGTCCTTATCACCCTGGAACACTTCCAGTGATTCTCCCCAGGATCAATTGATACCATCTCACTTCAACTAGTGAGAATCCTAACATCCATTTAGATCTATCTCATAGATCTAAAACCCAGGATTTAGTAGGTATCACTTTGATCCTATATGGAGAATCATTGTGATAAGCGGAGATTGATCGAGCGTAGCATAGGAAACTCCTTCCCTATCAAGAGTATGTCATCCACGTACTCTACGAGGATCGTCACCATACTCCCTACTACCTTTTTGTTTATACAAGGTTCATCTACCATTTTGATGATGTCAAACTCTTTGACTAACTCATCAAAACAGATGTTCCAACTCCGCGATACCTGTTTTATCACATAAAACATCTTGCACACGTTTCCGCTGCTCCCATTGTCTACGAAGCCCTCTGGCTGTGTACTTATAGACACTTTTTTCTGAAACATCATTTTAGAAAAGCAGTCATGACACCCAACCACTAGATATCGTAGTCATGGTATGTAGCCGTGGCAAGTAGGATCCGGATGGACTTAAGCATAGCCACTGGAAAAGGTTTTATCATTATCCACGTATGGTCGATGACGAAAACCTTTAACAAGTCTAGCTTTGAAAGTCTCAACTTTTCCATCTACACCAAATAATCTTCTCAAGATATACTTGCTCCTGATGGGGATTTAACCCTTCAGATATAGCAACCAAAGTCCATACTTTGTTGGTGTACATGGATTCCATCTCAGATCGCTAAGCAACCAACCATTCTTACAGAGTCCCTACTCTCGATGGCCTGCTCGAAACTAGTTGGGTCATCATCTCATAATGCAATATTCGCTCCTACTGTCATCGAGAAATCGAAGTATCTCCCAGGCGGATGAGGACTACTAGTTCGGCGGAGAGGCTGAGGTTCGTTGGAATCTACTGAATCCTTTGGTTCTACCAAATCATCTGCTTTAGTTTGTATAGCTGGAACTTTTCCAATTCTACATAACAGACATTGCCTCGATCTTGTCCGGATTTTTGCTTTTAGACATAGGCCGGTCAACCCCAAATCTTAACTAACTTAAGAGATGGGCTCTTCCCTTATCATATCACATATGAAGTGGTAGGCAACTGATTTGATTTGAACCCTATTCAATAGGTATGCAGCTTCTCAAGTGCATAACTCCCATAAGGAAATAGGTAACTCAATAGTACTCATCATAGAGCGCACCTTATCATATAGGGTGTGATTGCTCCGCCCCGATATACCAACGTGCTATGGTGTATACGGAGGAGTAATGTTGAGAGAGAATCTCGTTCTCCTTTAGAATAGTCCAGGAATTCTATGCACAAGTATTCTCCTCTTTGATCTCATCAAAGGACATAATACTTATATCCTTATTGGTTCTCTACTTCTAACTTATATTCTGTGAATATCTCAAAAGGTTCGGACTTGTGTTTCAACAGGAACATATGACTGAATCTTGAGAGATCATCAGAGAATGTAATGAAGTACAAAGAACCAGTCCTGGCATGTGTAGACTGGGAACTTTACATACATCAACATGTATCAATCCCAAGAGTTTACTAACTCTTTCTCTGTTTTCAGTAAACGGAGCTATGGTCATCTTATCTTTACGACATGACTAGCAAGTTTCACAATATATAAATTCAAACTGATTTAAATATGCATCTATATGTAACTTCAGCTAGTCGGGTCGCATTGATATGACCTAGTATACAATACCTCAAGAAGAATTCGTTCATTTCTGAACTCTTCCTCTTGTGTGTGTTCTATATACTAAGAACTGTAGTTTGATTTAGAACGTTAATGCTTTTAGATAACGTGCCTGAACCGATCAACTTTTGATATAGGAAATGTTCAAAACATAATCCAACAATACAAAATTATGTCCTTTCTTTATTAAATAAAGAGATTGATATGATTTTGTATATCAGGTTCGGTATCTAATAGCATTTGTTCAGAATCAATGTATTGGTAATACAGGATGACAGGGACCAACAGACTTGGCTGCAACACTTGCCCCGTTTTCTGTCTCATGAAACTTATCACCCATTCTCAGTTCTCTACCGTTCATAGCCCATGTAACGGATTACATTTACGGGATCCTGATCTGGTATCTAATACCTAGGACGTAGAGGATACAGAGAAACAGTTCTTTGTAATGAACACACCCGAAGATGATGCATCAGTATGCACTTTCTTCGTTTGGGCGGCACGGGAATTCTGGTAATCCCCAATTTCCTGCTCTGTCTTATAACAATTATAAGTTGGAGCGGGACCAACGTTCCCCAGCTCAGTATAACAAGCGGGTTCGGTCAATATTCCGTATTATTATCTTGATTAAGGCGTGATATGGTCGCTACCTGGAGAGAGAGAGAAGAAAACACTCTGCGTGCGCTCTGTCAAGATTAGATTGGTTATTATTTTATCTAATCAGGATAGCTCCCACTGGTTTTATCAAATCTTCCTTCAAACCCTAAAAGGAAAGACTAGCCGGGATTAATTACACACTACAAGTTCGCCAATCTTTCAGCCAGGCCAGTGTCGGTACTTTAAGGGAGGTCCCCCGTGCTTTCGCACGAACCTAATTAATGTAAACCTCGTTTTCCCAGAGGCGTAAGCTCGTTAACACCTTTCTAGACACCTACTTGATCGGCTAATTGTAATGTGTAAAACTCTCCCAGGAGTAACTCTTACTCGCAGCGGGTATCGGGATCCAACTATCTCATAGAAGGTATGCAATCTCATTGCAAATTTCAACACTTGAAATTCCCGATAATATTTTGCCCCTAGCGTGCCATGACCTTGACGCATGCCAAACAACCCATAGTCCGCTAGTCAAGTTCAACCCGTACATTTCTTGATTGAATTAAACCCACCCGCACGACCCTTGACGCATGCCAAACAACGCCGTGCGAATACCCTAATCCAATTGCATCGTATGCTAGCAGATAAGCACTAGTTAGCTACCGTACACTACGCCTTGACGCATGCCAAACTACCGCAGCACGAATACTAAATAGTACTTATCTGAAATGACGGAGGGCTACGACAGGTTTTTCTGAAAACCTATTGCGTAATGAACTTGATATCGTTGTAGGATCGAATAAATTTTGAAATGGATTGTTTTTTAGGCTTTTCTAGTTTTGCTAAAGGGATCACTCTCGGTGAAGGGATCGTCGGCCCTTTCCTCGTCGAATGAGGTGCGGGATATATCATATATATCACTGTGCAAAGCAGAAACTATAGAAGCTATCAAAAGACAAACCGAGTGTGTAGCATCTGCCAGTTATTGCTAAAGGGGTCACTCCCGGTGAAGGGATCGTCGGCCCTTTCCTCATCGAATAAGGTGCAGGATATATCATATATACCGCTGTGCAAAGTAAGAACTGTAGTTACCTGTTTTATTTTTGAAAACCACAACATCTTTAGGTTTCTTTTTTTTTCATTAATCATATTAATGAAGTCCCATCATTTAAGTACCTAAACATCACAGATAAATACGACGTACACTTATGCCATCCGCATTCGCCTCGATGTCCTCTCGTGCACCGTTAGGTTAGGTAACTAACGGCAGAGCACGGCAGGGCTAGCGCGGGTGTAAAACATAAGTAACGTTTATATAATATATCATATATACTATATACAGTATCTATCACAGAACATCACATGATCACATCACAGATAACGCGGCAGAAAAAACATATGAAATATTGGATATACTAGGACGTCCGTGTTTTCAATACGAGCCAGTATAAAACACGGATTCCACGGTCGCGATGAATAGCCAAACCCACACCTCTAGACCCCTACGAGAGCGGCAAACAACCCTACCAATTCTAGAGTTAGGAAACCCGGACTCGACTCCTCGAGTTGGTCTCCCACTGGACTCTAGAACCCGGTTACTTGTGCTCCCCTCCTTGGGTCTATCCTAGTGCGGAAAAGTAAATAATATACAAAAGGTGACATCTTCCGCAACCTGGAAGTGCCCCAATAAAAGAATATTACATACAAGTTTTTACATGAATGAAAATGAAAAAAACACTCGTCTCACATAAAAAAAACCGGCTATTCAAACACGACGATCCAATATAACATATCCAGCAACAGATAACATCACATGTCATCAACGTAAGTAAATATGCCCATCCCAATTGTCGTTGACATATAGCAACGAAACCGGCGATATCACATATTACACTTACGGTCGCAGAAAAGAAAGTGTAAAACTACAACAGTTGGAATCCGCAAACGCTTTAGACATCGCATGCCTAAACAAATGAATTCCTTAGACATCGCATGCCTAACAATTATAAACCCCGCATTTTAGTCTCATTATCGAAAACTCTTTTCAATATCAAGTCGGGCAATTCAACAAGATTCTCGACATTTTGATCGAATGCTCGTCGCAAACTTTATTAGGCGGCCGCACCCCCGATGCCGTCGATGAAGTGCACCAAGGCGGAACACCGCTGCCGCGAGCACCCGAACGGATGCTTTCGGCTACGGGGTTCTCCTACAGTCACTTGGTCGGGACTATGGGGTGAGGCTGTCTATTAAGTTTACCCGGCGAGTATCCGCGTACGCTACGTGATTGCGACGGACTTTCGATCACATCAAAATTCCGTGGCAACCGATCAAGTGAGACTAAACCGCTAGATTTATAACATTCATTCAGTTATCTCATAACTACTTATGAATTCCAATTATTGTATCACATTCCAGATAAATAGAAAATGTTAAACTTTCCGATCGAACAATCAAACACCCAAGTTTTCCCGAAACAGCTCAACACATGAAATAAGTTTAAAAACATCCACTTCATGCCTCAGTACAAACGGTCCAGCCGTAGAAGGGTCAAGCCAACGCCTCACATGTGGCACGCCGTACTGCCCCAAACCCTAAGTTTCAAAGGGCAGTTCAAGACGGTCACAGCACATAATCGAGTTAAGGTTTGTTGTCTTCTAGAGGGTCCATCGCGTTACTTGCACTACTTAGAACATTCTTAAACTACGGAAAAATCCAACACTTGGAAATTTCCCGGCAGGGAAAAAAGTGGGTATTTATATCCGGTCGAACTTTTTAACATATTCTAAAATATCCGGAAAACACATAGACGAAGTTAAAGATTCCGATCGAATCATTGAGTCCCCAATAAAACCCTAGAAAACTCAACACTTGAGTGTAATTAAAAAAATTCCCATAAAAAATTGCCAATAAAGGACCTAAGAATAAATATATGAAATTTCATGGACTAAGTCCAAATTTTGGCCGCGGAACCGCCGCCAAACCCATGGTTTAGCCGCGGTTCCACGGTCAAATTGTCGACTTAGTGGACCGTACTTCACAGTAATTCTTAGTTTTTCCTGATTGTTTTTCTGAGAATTTGTAATTCACAAAAATCCACTGTTTTGAAAAATGTACAGAGAAGGGTTTTGTCGGGGTTTACGGGTTTGATCGGACTTCTAACTTCGTCTACACTTCGCCTAAAACTCTAGCTAGGCTCTGATACCACTGTAGGGTTCCTAGGCACACTAATGAGGTCTCACAAGGCATCAACCATGCCAAATTCAAATTTTTCCGGTGCCGAGAAACCCTAGACTAGATCGTTAAGTAGAGTTTAGGCGAAACATGCAAGCTAGTAAACTGCTTTACTAAAAGGTGAACGGAAATACAACCTTTGTAGATCCGGTCCTCCACTTCCTAGGCTCTGTGATGACGTCCCTCCGCTGTACCTATCGAAATCCGGACTCTGGCGATGGTTTCGTCGGAGAAATGATCGGGCTAGGTCGTCGACTTCGATGCCGAAGATGATCTACGTCGAGGCAACTCAAGATCAAGTTCCAACTTCACCAAGTCATGAAACTTGTGAAGAAAACACCCTATACTACTTGGCAAGTGGTAGATTATGAAGAAATAGGAAGTGGGTTCACTTTCGAATTGGATTTCTCACTCTTTTTCTCATGTTGCCATTAATGGTAGCAAGGTTTCTTCTTGTTGAAAAAGAAGAAGAAGAAGAAAAAGAATATGATAAGAATATCAAATAAATGGAAAATAATATGATTCTTATCATAATGCAACCTTGGGTTAGTTTAACAAGTGTAGAGAATAAACTAGGGTTAGGTGAATGGTTAGGTTTAGGAAAGAAACAAAGTGGTCAAAGCTTCATGAAGCTTCAAGGTAAATCCAAAGAAAGCCACCATTTCATTTCTTGCCAAAATAAATAAATAAATGAATAAATAAATAAATCAAACCCTAACCATTCACTTAACCATGGTTTAAAGTAAACATACACCCAAGCTTGCATGTATCATCAAACATGATACAATCAAGTGCACAAAAATATATCACATATACTATGTGCACATCAAGTGAGAAAATCCATCTTAAGTGAACCAATATTAGTTAATGCAAACTAATATATCAAATATATAATTATACATTAAATCATTAAATCAACACTTGATTTAATGATCCGGTCATATCGCATATAACCGACTAATATCAAGTGTATCAATGTATCGAATCAACACTTAATTCGGTAACCCGGCTATATCATATATAACCGTCCAATGATACAAATCGCGAGAATAGAATACAGTATCACATACTGGTATTATTCTCGGTCCCGCACATATCTCATATGCGCTCCTATTTCGTTTCGCTTGAGCCAGGAAAGCTCTGTGTAGGACTCTAAAGACTCGTCAATACGCCGGCAGCAGGTGATGATCATATCAAACACCCACAAGCCGCAAGCGGTCTGCTAAACGTAACGGCCACCCGGGTATTAAGCGATCAGAAGATCGACGAGCAAGCCCGCTCACACTCTTGTGAATCCAACCAGTAACACTTACCGTACAGTCCGGTCTCGTCGTCTGATATGTCGCATATCTCGCCTAGGGGTGGTAAACGTCAGACCCCAATAGCTCGATAAGTCGTGTCGATATGAGGTCTATAACAGTTCGAGAAACTACTGGTAACACTTACCAGTAAATCTCAACAACCCTGACCAGGGATTTCCGGTTATAGCCAATCGAACACAGCGCAACATCAACTCCTTATACCGGGAGAGACGAATCCCCTCCTATCGCTCATTGCCTCCATGTGATTCGGGACTGTACCAAAAAACCACCGTTTTACACGCCCTCTTGGATATGGTAAGGTGGAAATCAAAGCACAGTGGGAATCACATAAGACTCTATGACGATCTCGGGTCTACAGACTAACCTGTACCAGTGTCACCAGAGAACTGCCATCTGACGTAAGGTATAATACCATCTGGGAGTTCTCGGCGGGTCCGTCCAGTGTACCCAGTCTCCACTGAGCACCCGTATATCATCTCTGATGTCAAACACCAATGGATATGGGATCATCCATCGCCCATCTGTATGGGTCAAGAAGGTATATGCTAGTCTACTCTGGTATATCGATGCCCCGTCTCGATACACCTACGACTAGGGACCTTGAAGGATGTACTTATGGACTACCATGTCCCCACTAGTATGATCCGCATCATAGTCCAGGTAGTCAAGTACACATCCTAAGGGCTTTACCAACATGTAACAGAGAGACAATCAGTGTACACGTTAAGGTAAAGATCAACCAGATAGCATACTATCATGTCGAGCAAGAAAGTCCTCCCTATATATGTCCAAGCATCCACTACAATATACATCCTATGTATAGTAATGGCCTCTAGGGCATACATATAACTAACAACAGGGTATCGATATTCCAGAGTAGACTTGTGTATATGTTTCTTGACCCTGTAGGGGGCGATGGTTGATCTCACAACCATTGGTGTTTGACATCAAAGATTGTATACATGTGCTCATTAGAGAATAGGTACACCGAACAGGACTCGCCGAGAACTCCTAGATGGTACCATAACTATCGTCAAATAGCAATTCTTTGGTTGCACTGGTACAAGTTAATTTGTAGACCCGAAATCGTCATAGTGTCTTGCGTGGTTCCCACGGTGCTTTGATTTCCTCCCTACCACGGCTCAAAGGAGTCGTGCAAACTGTCACGCCCCGCTTCCCAGTGTACTGATTAGGAGACGTGGCGAGGCCCGCGACGTATTTACTCAGAAATAAACACGCTAAGCGTAAATAAGCAATTTAATGTAAATGTGCACAAAAAAGACATGAGATATAAATAAACAGCAACTTTTTATTTATTAAATATTTTTTATAATGCAACTGAAAAGTAAATACAAGACTGGAAAGCAATGCCTAAACAATGGTATGAACTGAAAGTAAAGGTATATACAAGTGTCTAAAACTCTGGATCTTCTGTGAACTACTCCAAGTCTTCTGAGCTGGGCTCGATCTCCAAAGAGTCGGGTCCACCTGACAACATTCCAAAGAAAGAATAGAAAAGGAATGTCGTTGTAGGGTTATGGCAAGCGCCCCGGCCATCAATCCGTGACCAAATGCGGAACAAAAATTTATAAAACTTGGCGCTACCACAACCAATTACCCGGATCTACCCATAATTCCTATGCAAAGGAGTTAGAATGGTTATACCGAATAGATCCGTGTCCTTCGGTCTTTAACCATCGTCCCAAGCTCCTAGGGGCTTCCTTGATCAAGCTTGATCTCCGGTGTAACACCCAGCCCCTTTTTACACCAATATCCGTATTTCGTTACTCTTAAAATTTATTTATTTTATTTTACAACTATTTTTAGTATTATAACTTTCCCTAACCCTATTTTTACCTCGAGCACCATTACCTATCGATTCTATATTTTTACAGATCCTTTTATTTTATTTTTATTTCCCTATTCTTATTTATTTCCAAACCAGGCCCCTTTTCTATTCTCTTATTCTTTTTATTTTATTTACCCTGGCCCAGCCCGTGACACCCAATCCCAAGCCATTCTTTTTTTTAAATAATTCAATTTCTTTTCTTAAAACCCAGCCCAAACTCCCCGGCCCACTTCTTTCTTTCACCAATTAATTCCCTTTCCTTCTGCCGGCCTGGCCCAGTCCCACTCTCCAAGTCCAGCCGCCCCAGCAAACCCGACCCGCTCACCCAACCCGACCCGCTTCTCCCCCCATCTTCCCAACGGCTACTTCCTCTTCTCCCGCTCGCTCGACCCACTTCCTTAGCCCACGTCCACGCTCGCTCGTGCGCCGTTACACCCCACGACGCGCAACCCTCGCGATCCCCCATCTTCCTTATCTCTCCTCTCATACACACCCACACACTCTCTCTCTCATCTCGTACTCTCTCTCCCTTCTCTTTTCCCGCTCTCTCTCGAACCCACGGCCGCGCTCGCCTCATCGCCGTCGACACCACCCCCGCCTTCCTCTCTCTCTCTCCGCTCACCTCCTCACCTTTCTCGACTTCTCCCCTTGCAACCATCCCCACAACGAGACCCACCACACCCATAAACCACCGCCGGCTCCAACTCCCATCACCTTCACTAACCCGAGCTCCCTTCCACGGCCGCCTTCCACCTCCGACCATCGTGCGACCCCGACACCATCATCATCACCTCCATCGACCCAACAACCTTCCTCCATCATCCGCGACAACCCCACCTCCTCTCCCTCACTCTCGTTCCCTTCTCCCCTCCCACACTACTTCCCACAGCTACCGCTCCCATCTCGACCCCCCACCTGCACTCAACGCCGGCGAGCCTCCACCGACTTGAACCACCTCGCCGACACCCTTCACCCTCAGCATCATTATCGCCATCATCCATGACCTCTCGAGCCCCCACTGTCCTCTCTCTCTCTCTGCAACTCACTTCTCCCTCTCTCTCTCAATCTCTGTTCCTCTCTCTCTCTTTTCTCTCTCTCTCTCCCTCTCTACACTTCTCTCTCTCTCTCTCTCTCCCCTCTGGCAACCCCCACTGCACATCACCGTCGCTAAGTCATCGCCGACGAGCCCCTACAAACCACCGCACAACCACCATCGCTACAAGCCCCCAAGCTTCAAGCCAAATAGCCCGGCAATTCATCGAACACCTGCAATCGTCGGAAACTCCGCTATTCCAGCCACCGTTATCGCCGTCCAAGCCATCTCCACCATCATTGTGCCCATCGCCGTTGTCGACGCAGCAGCCGTCGCAACGCCAGCGCACGTCCGTTGCACTCACCGAGCCATCAAGCACAAGATCAAGCTCTACCGAAGCCAACCCTTGTCGTGTTTGCGTTCGTGCCGCTGCCGTTGCCGTGTATCGCCAGAACGTCTCCAGGCAAGTTCCCTACTTGCTACATGCTACTTTATATTAGTTACAAACTACAATCGTATAGATTCCATATTTACTATTTCCGTTAAACTATATGGAGTAACCGTTCGATGCATGATCTCTATGGAAATCCTCATTTAAATTGACGGAACATGAGGGCATTTGTTGGCCCATGTGATATTTAATACCTTGTACAAATTTCACTGGAAAATACGACTGTTAGTGACTAAAACGAATAACCCCAAGTATACCCGTAAAACTAGAAATTTATCGTATCTGAAAATGGTTAAAATCACCGTAAATTATGTACATATTGGAATGATGCGTTCGAGGGCTTAAATCGAATCCGACTCGTCGAACTATAACCTTATGCAAGTCTCTCATGGTTTCTGTACTTAAATTGTGACAATATTTCGATCGGAGTGCGACTCTGGACTGCAGTCCAGAGCGACTCTAATTATTATTTACTGTCCCATAATGCGTGCCACCTTATTTCCTGAACTCGTATATTGCGGAACTCCACTGTTTATTAAAGGTGAATCTGTTAGCTAGACAACACAAGTGGTTTCATTCTGTTTCATCATCGTTTTCTATTTAATCTGTAATTTAAAAGATCGGGACGTATAACAGTCCCAACAGAATCAGAATTGACATACTAGTATTGAACAGTGTAAAACTCCTGACGTACAGACGCGATTGAGGATCCGTCTATAGCGTTGAATATCCTACTGAAAACCCTAGATATCATTCAACTGTAGTGTCGCTAAATTCTGATCCCTACTGGGGTTAAAATGCGTTGCGAAACGGACTTCCGATTCTGAAACCGGATTTCCAGCCGTGAACGCTAAAAATGAAATGGCCATATCTTGTAATCCTGAAACCCGATCGATGTGAAAATAAATTCGCTGGATAGATAATCAAACATACTATTTATTCCCCGTTCATCGTTTCGCTAAACTATACACGTATGATTTATGATAAATTATGCAAGTGGTAGAATACTGATTTATGACATCTTAATCATGCTTTACATATTGTTTCCTCATCATATCACATATGACACTGCATTGATAACCTAGTGATCATGTGCATTACCCAGTGTTAGGTATTAGGATGATTGTGGAAAGTACGTTAGTGTTCGTGCATGAGTGAATAAGTGAAAGTGGCACGTACTTGTACACTATCAGTGAACCCTATTATTCTATTGCATTGTCGACGTCTGTGGGACGCGTGTAAGTGTGACTATAAGTGGTATGTGACACGTATGGAAGCTCTTGCATGGGTGTCACAGATAAGGCACCAGACACTGCCATTTATCTTGGGTATTAGTCGGGACGTGCTTGATGGAGATCCTGTCTCCAGTTCTCGCGCAGACTTGTCACAGACCGACTGGTATTTGAGGTTATGGTTAGCGTTTGATGTAGACCACGGGGTGTGGGGTAGTTTGTGTGTGAGTTCAACAGAATCTCGGGAGTTCCATGCCGGCTTATATATATATATGGAGATATATGGAGATTTACAGGGTACATGTTTATTACCGTGAGTTACATTTTGGGCCCGTGGTCCCTTGCCCTTGGGTCCTACCCTTGGGTGGAGGACACTCGTGAGTGGTTGACTCTCACACTTAGACTGACGATAGGTTTAGTGTCTTGTACGGTGAGACTTAGAGACTGATGGGGATAATGGCATTGATATACATTACTTACTGTGTTGACATACTTGGCATACTATTTTACTGTTCACCTGATCTATTAGACACTTCATTGGTTACTGCATGTTCATACCTATACCGACTTGATTTACTGTTATATATATCTATTATCACTGTTCGAGTTGTCACTCGTATCTATATATCATTTTTCTATTGTGTCGCTCTGACGATCTGAGTATGCATGCTCAGAGTGAGGAGTGGATCTAGCCTGGACCAGGACTAGACGTACATCGCGGACATCTTGATCAGCTATCCAGAGTTATACCCTTTTGATTTCCGTCAGGTCAGTTCTTTGTATTGTTTTGTTTCAGTTACTGCATTTCTCATTACCTGCGCATTGTTTACTGTTTACCACGTAAAGCTAGAAGCCGAAGTGCGACTACGGCAGGACATTTTCCTTGACCGTAGGAGCATGGCTGGCCTTGTCAACCCCTCGTATTCCGTATTTTGGGAAGCGGGGCGTGACATCCGGTCTCCCTCCATCGAAGACGATCCACCCGAGATTCTATGCAACGAGCTCCAACCTCATATCCGAGGCAACTAGGACACCTAGATCGCTACTCTAGATACCGTAGATGAAGTAGAGAGTGATGAAAGATTAATTTGTCTCAAAACACCCAAGGATTCTCAACTCATGAGAAGGTTTGGGTGGAGCTAGAGGAAGAAGAAGATGCCATGAGAATGAGGTGTTGAGAGAAACTCAAGAAAGAGAAAAAGAAATGAATAATGGATTATTTTTTTGTTTGTTGTGTGAGTGTGATAAGAAATAATGGAGCCATCACATAAATGTCCATGTCTCCAAAATATCTTAGTCAACAAAAAAATCTCAAGTCAACATAATCTCACAACAAACAAAAACCATAAGCATGCTAGAATAGTAACCATGGGTCACTAATTAGTCATGCCACAAAAATGCAATAAACACCTCATCCTACACTTCAATAACCTTTTAATCCAAAAAGGTCTAAATCATAATGAGGTGTAATCTTCTAAAAGTAATCTTGTGAGAAATTACAAGAATACTCATCATCCGTATATAAATACCCGCATCCGTATTTCGAAGAACACGAATACAATGAGACGAAAATAACCTAACAATATAATACTAGGATCTGGCTTAAACCAAACCCCACTAGTATTATCCGTCCGAACATCATCCGTGCACAAGTACACGTATGTGATCAAACCCTGCCGTAAAACCATACGGCCTCTATATCGTTTCGTCCGAAGCAAGGAAATCCTCTGTGTGGGACTCTAAAGACTCGTCAATAGCTGGCAGTGGGTTCAACCATAAGCACGTCAGCGGCACTAGCTGTACGTAACGGCTATCCAGGTATTGAGCGAAAGGGAGGCCGACGAGCAAACTCATCCTGAAACCCCTACTGAGCCTGACATTGACAATATCCGTACAGTCCAGTCCGTTAGTCTATGAGTATCGCATATCGAGTCTAGAGGGGTGGATAAAGTCAGGCCCCTAATAACGCGACATTTAGTGTCGTATGAAGCCCATCACCACCTGAGAAACTACCGATCCTAGATTAGTAATTCTCGACTATCTTGGCCAAAGATTTCTGGTGATGGTCACCCGTGCACAACTGCGACATCAACCCCCAATATCGGGAGAGAAGAATCCCCCGACGATCCACTCACTGCCTCCATATGGCTCGGGACTGTACCCAACTAAAATCTGTTTGCACGACTCTTTTGAGCCGTGGTAGGGTAGTAACCAAAGCACAGTAGGAACTCATACGAGACAAATGACGATCTCAGGTCGATAGACTAATCTGTACACATGTCACCAAGGAACTGCTATCTGACAATAGATATAATACCAATTAGCAAGTTCTCGGCGAGTCCGTCCAGTGTACTCATAACCCAATGAGCACTTTTATACATCTTAGGTGAACAAACTGACATCAATGGCATGTGAGACTGGCCACCGCCCCTCGTTGGGGTCTCGATCAGTATACACTAGTCTACTTTGGAGTATCGATACCCAGTTTCGAAACTTCCACGACTAGGGACATTTAAGGATGTGCTTATAGACCACCCAGCTCCCACGTATATGCTCACCATCATAATGCTGGTAGTCAAGTAAGAATCCTATGGGATCTATCAACATGTAATAGTGATCTGTAATGTCACCTGAAGCATGTACACGATGATAAAGACAAACCAGATAGCATACTATCATCTCGAGTAAGACTGTTCTACCAATATTGGTCCTCCCTCAATCATTGCAATCACGTGCCTGCGGTCCAATAATTGACTTGAGGGCACTATAACCAACAATCTTCCACTTGCACTTAAGGCTAATTATTGCGGTGTCGTATACTCACAGCCCGTGTGATACCGAACACCCAACTTCTCTACTAATCAGTTTCACGAAGCTCGTTTGTAAAACTATTACATTCGAGAATTAGCCTTATTGGGTGGATCCGCTCCAATGTTTCTTTCTATGTCTCTCTTTATCTCAAGTTCGCGGAGAAAGCCATCTCCCGAAATGAGCAATACCTGTCTTAGAATATGTCTGGATATCTGATGGGACTTAGTTCACAAATGAACTCCAAATCCAGCAAATTTCTTAGACTATATCATCTACTGAATTTAATCAGAGCCCTGCGCCATGCCTCCTTCAGTATCCACTTGGACCACCTGTCCAAACTGCTGCCACTCGTCAAGAGGGAAGACTATAACTCTGAAAGTCACTCTGTCATCCAGATCACCTTCGAAGCCTGGAATGATAACCGTCTCCCGAAGGAGGCTGTCATTACCATATCCCTAGAACATCTACTTATGTTCATAAACTGTCACGCCCCACTTCCCAGAGTGCGCTAAGATAGGCACGTGACAGAGCTAACCATGCTACCTGTAGATAGGAAACATCCCTCCACAGTCACATTACGGTTGTCTAGAGATATCAAGAACGGTAGAAAGAAAATAAACTATCTAGTACATGTCCATGAGCCAGAATAAACGAGTCAATAAATAATATGCGGAAGCAATAGATCCAATAAGCAATAATAATCTGGAATGTACGTCCCAAATACAGGCTCACATCAGAAATGAAAATGCTGAAATAAAACTAAAATAGTAAAACTTTAGTATGGATGTAAAATGTGATAAACGGGTAACATTTTACTCATATGGATGCATAATAATATACCTAGCATGAAACAAGATGAACTAGCATGCGACTAGACATGTAAATAATGATACGGATGCACACGAACGTCATATAACAGTAAAATGATAAACTGGTAAATGCAAGATGTACAACTAAACAATATGAAATGTAAATATTCCATTGGGTGCAGTATATTGTAGTCTAGCATGTATCAAGATAGGTTTGCATGCACTAGATGTGAAATAACTTGCACGGATGCACACGGATATCCGAAAACGGTGAAACATGCAAAATGAAAATGTGGGATGCATAACTAATCATTATTTGATGTTATTATTCAAATGAATATAGAATATAGTAGTGTAGCATGTAGCAAGATTAACTTGTCTCGATCGAATCACGCGGCGGATACGCACGACACGTCCGACGTCGGTAAATCGTCGCAACGCACACGCGGCACGCGGGACGGGTCCAGGCAAGGCAAGAGGGTGATCACACAGGCAAGATACGTTCACTGGATCACTCGGATCGTCAGCGACGAGCACGGCTCCGGCGGTGATCACCGGAATCAAGAAACAAGATCAAGAAAAAGAAAGAAAAAAGAAGAAGAAGAAGTAAGAAGAAGAGGCTGTGTATTAAATAAGGAAAGAAAAAATAAATAAATAAAATATATATAAATATATATATGCAGAGGAGTGAGAGAGAGAGAAAGGGGTTGTTAGTTTGTTACGAAATTAGTTTAGATTTAAATTTAAAAAATCTTTTATTAGTTAACTAAATTTTAATTTATATCAGTTTATAAAATTAATATTATATAAATAAAATTTGATATTCTGGTAAATACAAACATAGTCCAAAACATACCCGGGTCGGGTCTAAAATTCAGTTTTAAAATACGAAAAATATACATGTCGACCAAAATTAAAGTTGGATATCCGGGTAACGAAAAATACATACCCCCAAGAACGGATGCACGTACGTGCGCTAGCCATCCAAACAAATCCGTTTCACTGAACGGAACGAGAACAAGATGCGCGGATGCTACCACAGGGTTAGGGGTATGATGCAAGCCATGCTAGATATTTTTAAAATATTTTATGTAACATTAAATGTTATATTAAAAATGCAGATGCCAGATAAATGCCAGTATGCAGGATGTATAAATGAAAGTGCACGAGTCCACGTAACAAGTCAGGATAAATCATAAACATGAATCAAAACAGGTTTCAAGCATGCGGGTCGGGTCGGATGCTAATACAGATGTCAGAAATACTACTTGCACCAAAGCACGATAAATCAGGAAAATACCATAAATTAAGAAATACGAGAACTGGAATTGGTATAAATGAACTAGGGTGTTACATTATACCCAACTACAAAATGAATTTCGTCCTCGAAATTCCAAAAACAAGAAAAGATAAACAAATATGAAACTACAAGAATAGGTGTGGAAACTTCTGTCGAATCTCGTCTTCTCGTTCCCAAGTCGATTCTCCATGCGAGCGATTTTCCCAAGAAACAAGTACGAGAGGGATAACCTTGTTCTTAAGGACCTTTTCTCTTCGATCAACAATCGACATCGGTCGTTCCTCAAAGGCCAAATCCTCTCTTACAGTAAGCTCCGAATGATCCAGCACGTGTGTTTCATATCGAACATACTTACAGAGTTGAGATACGTGAAACACGTCATGAACATTCGCCAAAGATTGTGGTAAAACCAATCGATAAGCCACTTCTCCAACACGCTCCAAAATCTCGAAAGGCCCTACGAATCGAGGACTAAGCTTGCCTCGACTCCTGAAACGAATCACTCGTCCAGTAGGTGATAACTTTAAGAACACCAGATCACCAACAGCGAACTCTAGAGGTCTTCTCGATGTATCGGCCCAACTCTTCTGCCGATCTTGTGCTGCCTTCATATGATTCCGAATAGTATTAACTTTCTTAACTGTTTGCACGATCAAATCCGGTCCTAACAATCTTCGCTCTCCAACATCATCCCAACAAACGGGTGAGCGACATTTGCGACCATAGAATGCTTCGAATGGAGCCATCTGAATAGTCGCCTGAAAGCTGTTGTTGTAAGAAAACTCCAAGTGTAGATGATCCTCCCACGAACCCTTGAAGTCTAACATGCAAGCTCTCAACATGTCTTCAAGAGTTTGGATCGTTCTCTCCGTCTGGCCATCTGTCTGAGGATGATAAGCTGTGCTAAACTTCAACCGCGTCCCCAAACTTTCCTGTAAACTCCTCCAGAAGTGCGATAAGAATCGAGTTTCACGGTCGGACACGATACTCGCAGGTACTCCATGCAATCTCACAATCTCCTGCATGTACCGTTCTGCTAACGCTTCCGTTGATTGACCAACTCGAAATGGTATGAAATGAGCTGCCTTGGTCAATCGATCAACAATCACCCAACTGCATTGTTGCCCCTTGGACTCCGCGGTAAAGCTGTCACAAAATCTATGGTTATATGTTCCCACTTCCATTGAGAAATCGGAAGTGGTTGCAATAAACCAGCTACCCTTTGATGTTCAGCCTTAACTTGCTAACACACTAAGCATTTTGCTACAAAGCGAGCAATCTCCCTTTTCATGCCTTCCCACCAGAAATGCTGTCGTAGATCACGGTACATCTTCGTGCCTCCTGGATGTACGGAACATACGGAATTGTGCGCCTCCTTCATAACTTCTTCGCGAATGTCCCCTTTTGGCACACATAAACGGCTACCATAACGCAACGAACCATTTTCATGAATCAACAAGTCCGTTCGAAGTCCAGCTTCGACCTGTTCTCGAAACTTCTGCAATCTTGGGTCTTGCGACTGTGCTGCTTTAATACTCTCGATCAATGACGACTGTACTTGCAGCTGCATCAACTGTCCCGAAGAATGCGGTAGCACAATCTGCAACTCGAATCTCCGAAAATCCTCGATAAGCTCCTTCTGTGCAGTCAACATCCGAATTGCTGGCAACCGACTAAGCGCATCCGGCACTACATTAACTTTCCCCGGATGGTACTTAAGATCAAGATCGTAGTCAGCCATCAGCTCCAACCATCTACGCTGCCTCATGTTAAACTCTTTCTGTGTGAACACGTACTTTAGGCTTTTGTGATCGGTGAATACTTCGACCCTTTCGCCCAATAAGTAGTGTCTCCAAATCTTCAAAGCGAAAATCACAGCTGCTGGCTCCAAATCATGAGTTAGGCAATTCTTCTCATGGATCTTCAACTGTCTCGATGCGTAAGCTATAACCTTCCCATGCTGCATCAAAACACATCCCAAACCTTTCCCAGATGCGTCGCTGTGAATCACCAATCCTCCGGAACTGTCTGGTACGGCCATAATAGGAGCGGTTATCAATCTCTGCTTCAACGCCTCAAAATCTGACGCACATTTATCCGTCCATACGAACGGTACTTCCTTACGCGTAAGCTTGGTCAAAGGCTCAGCCAAACGAGCAAAATTCTCTACGAATCTTCTGTAGTATCATGCAAGTTCCAGAAAACTTCTGATCTCCGCTACATTCCTCGGAATCGGCCAATCTTGAACTGTGGCAATCTTCTCAGGGTCAACGGCGATTCCATCTCCGGATACGACGTGCCCCAAAAACTTCACTTCTTTAAGCCAAAACTCGCACTTGCTCATCTTTACATATAATCTTTCTTGCCTCAATGTCTGCAGTGCGATCTTCAGATGTTCCGCATGCTCTTCAATGCTCCTCGAGTAGACCAGAATATCATCGATAAACACTACAATAAACTGGTCCAAGAACGGTGAAAAGATTCGGTTCATCAAGTCCATAAATATCGCCGGTGCATTCGTGACTCCGAATGGCATCACTAAATACTCGTAATGTCCATACCGAGTTCGGAACGCGGTCTTGCAAATATCCTCTGATTTAACTCGGACCTGATGATATCTGGATCGCAAATCCAGCTTCGAGAATACCCTCGCACCACTGAGTTGCTCGAACAATTCGCCAATGCGAGGGATCGGGTACTTGTTCTTAATAGTCACCCGGTTTAATTCTCGATAATCGATACACATCCTCCTTGTGCCATCTTTCTTCTTGACTAGAAGAACTGGAGCTCCTCAAGATAAATTGCTGCTGCGAAACCAACCCTTCTCAAGTAATTCGGTAACCTGCTTCTTGACTTCTTCCAACTCCACTGGTGCCATCAGATAGTACGCCTTTGAGATTGGCGCTGCACCAGGAATAAGATCGATCGTGAACTCCACATCTCGTTTTGGCTGTAAACCCGAAATGTCCTCGAACACGTCCATAAACTCTCAAACTACAGCTGGCGCTTCCTCCTTATCAACTTCCATCGATGAAAGAACATTGTTTGTCGGCCTAGCCCTAAACTCGACCGACCCGACAGAACTGCTTCCTCCAGCAAAAACAAACTCCGGATGTCCGGGAATCTGGAAAATCACTTTCTTTGCCCTAAAATCAATGTGAGTGTGGAAAGTGCCGAGAAAATCCATTCCCGAGACAACATCATAACTGCCAGTATCAATCACCAAGAAATCTGCAAAACATGAACTGGTAAGCAATGAAACTGAGAGAACCAAGGAAATTTCACGACCATGAATCAAGGAAATGAATCAAGACCAGGACTCCAAGTTACTTAAATAGAGTACCGCATTGTAACCATACTGCAGTTCATAGTTACAATCACATAACTCCGTTCAAGTCACCCAAATCCTAGTATCAGAATCAAAGGAATAGGATGGAAGAAACAATAGGGAACCAAAAGAATTTCAATTCGAGATGCAAAGTTGTTTGCATATCGTCAGGACAGGGGTCAAGAGAAAGATATGATTCAAGAATCATGATAACAAGGTGGCAGGACATGTTCCTAATCACGGATTTTCCGATTCGTGTATTGGGTCCAATACCCAACTACAAAAGAATCAAACCCGATAAACCTAAATCCTATGGCTCTGATACCAAACAAACCCTGTCACGCCCCGCTTTCTAGCGTGCTCTAAGATAGACACGTGACAGAGCCAACCATGCTACCTGTGGATAGGAAACATCCCTCCACAGTCACATTACGGTTGTCTAGAGATATCAAGAACAGTAGAAATAAAATAAACTATCTAGTACATGTCCATGAGCCAGAATAAACGAGTCAAGAAATAATATGCGGAAGCAATAGATCCAATAAGCAATAATAATTTGGAATGTACGTCCCAAATACAGGCTCACATCAGGAATGAAAAGGCTGAAATAAAACTAAAATACTAACAGGTCCTCACTGCTCGTCCTGCGGCAAAGGTAGAGGATCTGGGCCATGCAAAACCCAGACGTCAGTGCGTCATAATATCAACAATAATATAATCAGGGGGTAGAAAGACATGCAGGCATGAGTATGAACAGTAATAAAGGTATAACAGTAACATAAATATGGAACAGTGAAGGGTAAAAGCATATGTGACGTGCAGTGAGTAATCTGAACTAAATACTGGATTAACTACTCTCAATTCTGTGAAATCAATTTAATGAATCGTCGATGTAACTCAATAGTATCCCGTGCGTACCCGGGACCACGGTCCAGACTCTCGGGGCTGAATCCGAGACGTGCCGCTAAGCACAAACAAGAAACATGTACAGACGAATGATGTCAGCAACATCATTCCGGGACTGGCCTAGCCCCCAAAACTGATCAGTATAAGCGTCGAACTGTTGAGTTACAAGTCAGGTTTCATCATTGATTTCCCCTTACCCCTAATTTATGTATTCAAGTCAGGTATTGATAAATCTGAAGCTAATTTCAACACAGGATCAAGCAGGAACAGGTTTGTCTATACAGACAACATGATATGTCCATCGGGACAATATATCAGGATTGTCGGCATTAGAAACAGAATCAGGTAACAAGTCAAGTAGTGATATATCAGGTCATGTCAGGTAGTGTACATGTATCAAGTCATGTCAAGTGGTGGTGTATCAGGTCATGTCAAGTAGTGCACAGGTATCAAACGGGTGCTCATAATCAAACTGTAGCAAGTATTGAATCAGGGTGAAAGTACGGATGTATAATAAAAGCATGGATGCACAAATATCGATCAGGGGTTACATCATGACTATGTAGGGTGCACAATAACAAGCATAGGGTGTCAATATAACAACAATATGTAATAATGTGATATGGTATGCGAATAGATATAGAATTAATGGTATGGATGCAAACGGGTATCCGAAAATAGTAAAACTTTAGTATGGATGTACAATGTGATAAACGGGTAACATTTTACTCATATGGATGCATAATAATATACTTAGCATGAAACAAGATGAACTAGCATGCGACTAGACATGTAAATAATGATACGGATGCACACGGACGTCATATAACAGTAAAATGATAAACTGGTAAATGCAGGATGTACAACTAAACAATATGAAATGTAAATATTCTATTGGGTGCAGTATATTGTAGTCTAGCATGTATCAAGATAGGTTTGCATGCACTAGATATGAAATAACTTGCACGGATGCACACGGATATCCGAAAACGGTGAAACATGCAAAATGATAATGTGAGATGCATAACTAATCATTATGTGATGTTATTATTCAAATTAATATAGAATATAGTAGTATAGCATGTAGCAAGATTAACTTGCCTCGATCGAATCACGCGACGGATACGCACGGCACGTCCGACGTCGGTAAATCATCGCAACGCACACGCGGCACGCGGGACGGATCCAGGCAAGGCAAGAGGGTGATCACACAGGCAAGGTACGTTCACTGGATCACTTGGATCGTCAGGTGATCACCGGAATCAAGAAACAAGATCAAGAAAAAGAAAGAAGGAAGAAGAAGAAGAAGTAAGAAGAAGAGGTTGTGTATTAAATAAGAAAAGAAAAAAATAAATAATATATATATATATATATATATATATATATAGGAGAGAGAGAGAAAGGGATTGTCAGTTTGTTAGGAAATTAGTTTAGATTTAAATTTAAAAAATCTTTTATTAGTTAACTAAATTTTAATTTGTATCAGTTTATAAAATTAATATTATATAAATAAAATTTGATATTCTGGTAAATACAAATATAGTTCAAAACATACCCGGGTCGGGTCTAAAATTCAGTTTTAAAATACGAAAAATATACATGTCAATCAAAATTAAAGTTGGATATCCGGGTAACGAAAGTTGCATACCCCCAAGAACGGATGCATAAACGTGCGCATAGCCATCCAAACAAATCTGTTTCATTGAACGGGACGAGAACAAAATGCGCGAATGCTACCACAGGGTTAGGGGTATGATGCAAGCCATGCTAGATATTTTTAAAATATTTTATGAGACTTTAAATGTTATATTAAAAATGCAGATGCCAGATAAATGCCAGTATGCAGGATGTATAAATGAAAGTGCACGAGTCCACGTAACAGGTCAGGATAAATCATAAATATGAATCAAAATAGGTTTCAAGCATGCGGGTCGGGACGGATGCTAATAAAGATGTCAGATATACTACTTGCACCAAAGCACGATAAATCAGGAAAATACCATAAATTAAGAAATACGAGAACTGGAATTGGTATAAATGAACTAGGGTGTTACATAAACTGCTTCCGAATGTTTCTCCAGGATTGGATTAATATATAAACTTATTGCAGCTAGTCCAAAAAACAACATCTGGTGTGGAACTTAACATCTCATGATTGACTCAATTGCCTAAACAAGTGATATGCCAATCATGCACATCACTCTCCCTTTTAGTCTGTAAGACACCTTTAGAGAGGGTGACTCCATATCCTTTAGGTACACCACTATGCCAGGAGTGTGTTTCATCCAAATGCCAGGACATCACACCCTACTACCTTCTTAACAGATTCATCTCCTATTCTGATGAAGTCAAAGACCATGACTGTCACATCAAAAATAGATGATCTATCTCCGCTATACCTGGTTTAGTCTATAAATAGACACAAGCTACTTGTCCACTATGCTTCTGCTGCTCCCACTGACTATAACAACCCTCTGGCAGAGTCATATACACGTGCACTTCTAAAGCTAGTTTAGAACGACGCTATACTCATCCTCCTGTCGGGTCTCATAGTCTAGAACAACAGTAATGGCAAGTCTGGGTAAACAAGAACCTCCCTGCCACCATTTCTGAGGATACCGAAGTACCTCTCGGGCACCTGAGGTTACCCACCATATCTGCGGAGTGGCTAATAGAATGTCAAAAACCAATTGAATCTTTAGGTTCTATTAAATCTTCAGTAATCGTTTGTGGTTCTGGAATCACTTCCGGTTCTACTATACTCTCATTACTGTTTTCTGACAAAAGTCCATTTTGCTAAAATTGTGGCGACTCAAGAACAATATCACTATTGATCTTTCAGATGGTAGAAAGTTATCCTTCGACATAGCCCGGGATAACCCACAAACAGCCATTACTGAAACGTGCCTTGAGTTTATTCAGAGTCTGGTTTCAAGCATAAGCCGGAAAACTCCATATACCTTAATATCGTTAAGATATGAACCATTCTATATACAATATAGAAACATATGAACTAATTTAATTGGAACCAGATTCAAATCATGCATCTGTCTCCAGTGATGTCAACTAAATAGAGAGAGTCCGATCAGCATTACTCAACTAGGAGTGCATCCAGATATGAATAGCCTGAAAGAAAAGCAAGTTCTTAAAACCATTACTATCAACGGAATACCAAACACAAGTATCTACATCTTCGATCACCTTGAAGAATCCCGATACTTGCAACACATGATTATCTACTTTATTCTTGTACCTATAACTTCTCAAAACTTGGACATTGTATTTTTACGAAATACTTGTCTAAAACTGGAGAAGTCACAAGTAAACAAAACATAGCACGAGCACCAACCCCTCTGTCCTAATGGACACTGGACAATATACAATACTTTGTATAAGTCCCCTGAGTTCAATAACTCAAACCCTGTGCGTCGTAGCTTGAAAACTGTACTATGGTAAGAAGAATTATACCGTTGTTGAATGCTCCTTACCTAACCATCAACTGATATAAGTAAATATCATAGACATAATATCAAAAAGTTATATGTCACTTTATAAAATAAACGTACAGATATATCAGTTTGAAACTGGTGCATAACTACGGATATTCAAAACCAAATATTTGCCGTCCGGCAAAAACCTAGGTGATTTTCTCAAATATCACCAATTACAATGAATTCCAATATAATGAGGATATAATCATCTAATTCCCAATATCTTACTCCCACTCATCATCTGTAATACCATACAGATCTGAGAATCAAACCTGGTAAATACATACCCTGGAGTAAGAATCTAATTGGGAAATCAGTTTTCAATTAACAACTCACAGTGAAACTGAAACATGAAAATGTTTCGAAGGGGTATCCGGGTATTCCTGGTAATGCCTCTTCCACTATCCAAATTCATGACTGTAACTGTATATTTCATTGCCATCTCTCCAATCCCTTTATTTGTCTTTACTTATTACCTTCTGTACACCATACTTAGGCTAAATGGTTTTCTTCTTTCCCTACCTTTTGGCACCAGCTTAAGGTTTGGAAGAAGACTATCTAATAATCATAATAGGTATACCCTCCTAATCCTAGGAGCCCTCACAACCTGAGAGGATGTAAAGGGAAAAAACAACTGAATAATCTTTATTCTATTTCTCCTGAACCAGAATTCATTCTCGAACTGGAACAAGTTCCTTCGAGTTCGTATGTAACTATACGATGGATTATCCAATAAATGTGGATCTTCGTAGTGATACGGGGTGTTCTGGAGAAATGCAAAGGTGAAATAGGAGTGGCGATGATATACGCGGTTTGGTCGTGAATGATAGCAGTCACATTTTACTTTGCCCTCATTCTAATCCCTTTATTTGTCTTTACTCATTACTTTCTATACACCACACTTATACTAATTGGTTTTCTTCCTTCCCCATCCTTCGGCACCAGCCTTAGCTTTGGAAGAAGACTATCCAATAAGCGCAATAGGTGTACCCTCTCCTAATCCCAGAAACCCTCACAACCTGAGAGAAGGTAAAAGGTAAAGACAACTGAATAGTCCTAATAAATTTCTCCAGAACCAGAAACCATTCTCGAATCTGAAACAAGTTTCTTCGAGTTCGTATGTAACTATACAATGGTCATATCCAATAACTGTGGATCTTCGTAGTGATACAGAATGTTCTGGAGAAAAGCAAAGGGTAAAAGTAGGAGTGGCAATGAAATATGCAACTCTGACAATCCAAAAGCCAGTGTATTTTAAGAAGGTTCGGTTAACTTGGTTCATGAGTTCTAGTCTAGGGTCGGGCCATGGTCGCTGCCAGAGAGAGAAAAAAAGAAGCACTCGGCGTGCACTCTAACCTAGATCAGAATGGTTAATCACTTTATCTAATCTGGATGGCTCCTACTGTTTCCTCGAATCCTCCCCCAAACCTAAAGGTGAATTAGTCAGGATCATCTAAAATCACCCGAGGAGTAAACCAACTAATCAGTGGGAATCCAACTATCATCGCATGATAACTTGATGGAATCCACTCAAGTTATCACACTCCAGAAGGTATGTGCATGCCTGGCAAGTTTCAGTTTTTTTAGAAACTCCTGATGTGATTTTTACCCCATGCTCTTATGACCTTAACTAAGGCCAACAAATCATAAATCACATGTCAAGTTCTACCCGTCATTGTACAGGTTAATTTGAACCCATCCGTACTCACCCTTGACTAAGGCCAACAAGGCTATATGACTGTCCCAAACTAACGCATCTATCTATGCAACAGAAAAGTAACAAATAGCTACCATACACTATGCCTTAACTAAGGCCAACAAACATAGCATGAATACTAAGTGCTACCCGTCTGAAATGACGGAGGGCTACGAATGGTTTTTGGCGAAAAACTTTTAACGCAATGAACTTGATATCGTTGAAGGAACCAGATAGCTTTACAAATATATAGTGGCGAAAACTTTTGATAAAGAGGTCACTCCCGGTGAAGGAATATCGGCTCTTTCCTCATAGAATGAGGCTCAGGATATTCCAAACTAAATATCACGATACAAAGAAAAAAGCATTCGACTATAGTGAAGTTATTACCCTGGCACAAACTTCTGCCCAAGAGGTCACTCCCAGTGAAGGGATCTCGGCTCTTGCCTCATCGAATGAGGTGCTGGATATCCATAACCGAATATCTCTATGCAAAACAAAAGAAAACATCCTTGTAATAACAGCTTTTGAAAATTTGTTCCAACAATATCAAATAGGTTTGTTTTCCTTGCATTGATCAGAATCAATGCAGTCCTATCAGTTAAAATATCATACCACAGAAAAAAGGAACGAAAAATAAAATATACGTATATGCCATCCGCATTCGCCACTGGGTCCCGTCATCACCTGTTAGGTTACTTAACTAACGACATAGCGGGGACTGGACTAGTGCGGGTGCAAAACATATACAACATCTACTAGTATATATATAAATATATATAACAATCTTCCCAAGGCATGATATAAAGCAACATCTCAGAATCACAGCCAAGCATCACAGAGTGGTGGATAATCCTGAAGCCCCGGGTTTCACTTGAGCCGCTAGTGAAATGCGGCGTTCTCCTGGTCGTGTGGATAGCCTGTGCAATGAAAACCTAGATCTCTACAAGTGCGGCAAGTTACCCGCCAAAACCAAAAGTGAGGCAACCCCAATCAACAACGTGAATGGGCTACCCAGCACTTCACGGGATCTAGTAACTTGAGCACTCCTCCGTGGGTCAACCTATACCCCCTACGAGTGCGACGAATAGCCCGCCAATTTTAGAGTGAGGCCCCCTCTGTCTCAACGCCATGAGATACGGGCCCGTTGCCTTCTAGAACTCGGCTAACCGTGCACTCCACCGCGGGGTAATTCTAGTACAGAAAAGAAAAGAATATGTACGACGGTGACATCGACCTCAACCCGGTCATGCCCCAAACAAATAATATACAAATTGGCAGTGACGACAGTCCACCTGTAGGACACTCGCTCCGCAATATCAAATGTACAAATAAATCCAAACTATACTGCCATTGCACCCAAGCTATCCACCATGACGATCCCGCCACAACCACAGTACAACACAGAACATCAACATGAATGTCACGTTCGCAAACCCGTATAAAAGAGCATATAGAAGTCAGACGAGTTGTACCACTCTAATGACATTCACGGTCACAGATAGTAATGTATGTACTGAAAACTACGACATTAGAATCCCGCACGCAATTAGCAAACTAAACCAATTTCCAAAACCATGAAAAAACAGTGAGCCAAAGTTCCAAAAATCGAAAGTTTAAAGCAAATTCGGAAGTCCGAATCAAAACGAAACGCGCCCGAACCTTCGCAGGGAGTTAGAGCACGAAATTAACTTCGAGTCGTGGGGCCTAGAGGGGTTACCCCACCCCTGAGGCCACCACGAGGTGGCCAGGGGTTGAGGCAGACCCGAAATAGCCTAGGGTGGGGCAGTTTCGGGTCCCCACTGCCAAGACTACTTTGTGGTGGTCTTGGGGAGTGGGACCAGCCGTTCGGTCCCCCCGGGGTGCCCATGCACCACCCCGCAGCTTCTCAGTTCAAACCGTGAGCCCGCGGGGTGTGCAAACATCTCAAACTTTCAGTGTTTGGAAATGTTTTTGTCGGCAGTTTTTGCACGACAAAAACGGCGGATTTCTAATGTCGCAATGAGTTAACTAAGGCTTATGGAGTGGTTCTGATACCATGTAGGGTTACGGCAAGCGCCCTGACCATCAATCTGTGACCAAATGCGGAACAAAAATTTATAAAACTTGGCGCTACCACAACCAATTACCTGTATCTACCCATAAGCCCTAGATAACAAAATATGCAAAGGAGTTAGAATGGTTATACCGAATGATCTGTGTCCTTCAGTCTTCAACCATCATTCCAAGCTCCTAGGGGCTTCCTTGATCAAGCTTGATCTCCGGTCTCCCTCCATCGAAGATGATCCACCCGAGAGTCTATGCAACGAGCTCCAACCTCATATCTGAGGCAACTAGGGCACCTAGATTGCTACTCTAGATACCGTAGATAAAGTAGAGAGTGATGAAGGATTAATTTGTCTCAAGACACCTAAGTATTCTCAACTCATGAGAGGGTTTGGGTGGAGCTAGAGGAAGAAGAAGATGCCATGAGAATGAGGTGTTGAGAGCAACTCAAGAAAGAGAAAAAGAAATGAATAATGGCTTGTGTTTTTGTTTGTTGTGTGAGTGTGATAAGAAATAATGGAGCCATCACATAAATGTCCATGTCTCCAAAATATCTTAGTCAACAAAAAATATCTCAAGTCAACATAATCTCACAAAAAAAAACTCTAAGCATGCTAGAATAGTAACCATGGGTCACTAATTAGCCATGCCACAAAAAAGGCAATAAACACCTCATCCTACACCTCAATAACCTTTTAATCCAAAAAGGTCTAAACTATAATGAGGTGTAATCTTCTAAAAGTAATCTTTTGAGAAATTACAAGAATACCCCTCATCTGTATATACATACCCGCATCCGTATTCTGAAGAATACGAATACAATGAGACGAAAATAACCTAACAATATAATACTAGGATCCGGCTTAAACCAAGCCCACTAGTATTATCCGTCCGAATATCATCCGTGCACAAGTACACATATGTGATCGAACCCTGCCGTAAAACCATACGGCCTCTATATCCTTTCGCCCGAAGCAGGGAACCCTCTATGTGGGACTCTAAACACTCGTCAATACGCTAGCAGTGGGTTCAACCACAAGCACGTCAGCGGCACTAGATGTACGTAACGGCTACCTAGGTATTGAGCGAAAGGGAGGCCGACGAGCGAACTCATCCTGAAACCCCTATTGAGCCTGACAGTGACAATATTCGTACAGTCCGGTCCGTTCGTCTATGAGTATCGCATATCAATTCTAGGGGGTGGATAAAGTCAGACCTCTAATAACGCGACATTTAGTGTCGGTATGAAGCCCATCACCACCTGAGAAACTACCGATCCTAGATCAGTAATTCTCGACTACCTTGGCCAAGGATTTTTGGTGATGGCCACCCGTGCAAAACTGCGACATCAACCCCCAATACCGGGAGAGACGAATCCCTCGACGATTCGCTCACTGCCTCCATGTGGCTCGGAACTGTACCCAACTAAAACTTGTTTGCACGACTCCTTTGAGCCGTGGTAGGGTAGTAATCAAAGCACGGTGAGAACTCACACGAGAAAAATGACGATCTCAGGTCGATAGACTAACCTGTACACATTTCACCAGGGAACTGCTATATGATAATAGGTATAATACCAACTAGCAAGTTCCCGGCGAGTCCGTCCGGTGTACTCATAACCCAATGAGCACATGTATACATCTTAGGTGAAAAAACTGACACCAATGGCTTATGAGACCGGCCACCGCCCCTCGTCGGGGTCTCGATCAGTATACACTAGTCTACTATGGAGTATCGATGCCCAGTCTCGAAACTCCCATGACTAGGGACATTTAAGTATGTGCTTGTAGACCACCCAGCTCCCACGTATATGATCACCATCATAATGCTGGTAGTCAAGCAAGAATCCTATGGGCTCTATCAACATGTAATAGTGATCTGTAATGTCACCTGAAACATGTACACGATGATAAAGACAAACCAGATAGCATATTATCATCTCGAGTAAGACTGTTCTTGCCATGCCCCTCTTCCCAAAATACGGAATACAAGGGGTTGATAAGGCCGGCCATCCTCCTACGGTCGAGGAAACATCCTGCCGTAGTCACACTTCGGCTTCTAGCTTTACGTGGTAATCAGTAATTAGTGCACAGGTAATGAGAAATGCAGTCACTAAATCAAAACAGGTATAAAACTAACCAGATGGAGTCAAAGGAAAGATAGCGCTGACGTCGCTGATCTAGATGTCCGCAATATCCTCAAGGTACGACAGGTGCTGATCCGAGCTAAGTCCACTTCTCACTCGGAGCATGCATACTCAGGTCGTCAGAGCGACACAATAACAATATATATAAATGCAAAAGTAAACACGTGCAATGATGATGAACATGAAGCAGTGAATATAAAATGATGACGCGCATGAAATAATCGGTACAAGTAAAAAGTAAAGCAGGTATATCTAATCGGTATCAATGCATGTACATGTCACTAAACCTACCAGTCTCTAAGTCTCACTGTCCAGGTCGCTAAACCTATCGTCAGTCCAAATGTGAGAGTCAACCACGCAGGAGTATCCCCAACCCAAAGGTAGGGCCCCAGGGGTAAGGGAACACGGGCCTGAATCACGCTCGCTAATAGTCAGTAATATCACCCATCTGACTCCCAGAATCACTGTATATGCCGGCAATGGGACTCCCGAGATTCCGTTGAACTCACACTCAAACTACCCCACACCCATGGTCTACATCAAATACCGACCATAAACCCAAATACTAGTCGGTCAATGACAAGTCTACGCGAGAACTGGAGACATGATCTCCATCAAGCATGTCTCGACTGGTACCTAAGATAAATGGACAGTGTTTGACGCCTTACCTATGACACTAATATAAGTGCTTCCATAATTGTTCCATACCAATTATAGTTACACTTACATATGCCCCATAGGCGTCGACAATGTAATAATTAACTGGTTCCGCTAAGTGTGTACAAATACATGTCACTTTCACTATGCAATCACACTTATACACTAACGTACTTGCCACACTCTAATCACTAATACTTATCACTGGTAATGTACACGATCACTAGGTTATCGATGCTAATGAACACTATTTACACGAGTATGACAATCATGCACATGGTGGGGATATAGTAAGTGTACCGCTAACAACATATAAGCAACCAGTGTCGGTTGGACTAGGAAAATCATATAAAATCATATAAAACTGCAGGACACAACGGTATTCTAAAATACGAATTAAATATCAAACGAAGGTGAAATGACACGGGACCAGATTCTGATGTTAGCTGACTAAATTATTTACGCGACCATATGGGGTTCCATGCATTTTCAGTTTAAGGAAAGGGTGTACAGGTATTCCCAAGGCCAGGTATTCAAAACGAACGCTGCCCCGGACTGCAGTCCAGAGTTGCGTTCCTCTTCATTTTTCAGTGTCATGAATTTGCAATATTCAATAACTAATTACATAGGGTTATAGGTTATATAGTTAGGTTCGATACGAGCCCTGGAATACCATGATTAGATTTATATTTAATTAACTACAAATTTTACGACACGATGGGTACGGTGATTTTTAGATTTGACCTAACCAATTGGGATGTCATTTTACATTGTTAAAATCTGTATTTTCAAGCCAAATCTTAACACGGTACTCATTATCACTCGGGCCAACTGTTACATTTAATTTCCGTCATTTTAAGGGGATTTTCAGATTATGGTTTGCATCGAACACTTATAATAATAATGAATCGTAATCGAAATGAAAATATAATAGCATGAAGCAAGTATTTAAACTTGCCTGACGACGACGATCGGTGATATGACAGCAGCGGACGGTGATGAATGGTACGACACGTTGCAGACACGGACTAGGCACGACACGGCAACGCAGAAGTTTGGCCTCGGTTCGAGCTTGGTGCGGCTTCGAGCTCGGCAGTGGCGGCTTGTGTGCGCTGGTGTTAGGGAGAGGGAGACGAGGAGGTAGAAGCGGAGTCGACGACGACGAGGTGGCGACAGCGAAGTTCCGGCAAGGTGGTCGACGGGCACAGGAGGTCAGGGGTGGTGAAGGGCGAAGTGACGAGGTTGCAGGGTTGGGGATTCTTGTGTCGGGTTGTGGTGGTCGGGGAAGAAGACGAGGGTGAAGTGGTGGTGGTGAGGACGAGCGGTAGAGGAGAGCTGGTGAGATGGGTGCAGGCGAGGCTAGGGTGCTGGGCTTCTCGTCGTGCGGTGGTCCGCAGAGGAGAGGAGAAAGGAAGTAGAGGGGGAGGAGGTCGAGGGTGTGAGGGAGACGAGGGGAGAAGTCGGCGGCGGTGAGGTGGCGACAGCGACAGCGACGTGCAGGTGAGGTCGGGGCTGTGGGATCGAGAGGGGAGAGGCGTCGGGGAAAGAGAGGAAGGTGAGGGCGTCGAAGGTTGGTGGAGGTAAGGTCGGAGGGGGTCGGAGAGATGGGGATGCCGGCGGTGAGGGCGACGTGCGGGCTTGGGAGCGGGCGCAGGTTCGAGCTCGGAGGCGGCGGGAAAAGAGGAGGGAGAGAGAGTGCGAGATGAGAAAGAGAGAATGTGTGTACGGGAGAAGAGAGAGAGTGGTAATAGAGAGAGAGAGAGAGAGAGACGTGGGGTAGGGAGAGAGAGAGAAAGATCGAGAGGAGAGAGAGTGTGATAAGAGAGAGAGAAAGAGACGTGAGGAGAGAGGAGAGGGAGAGAACGTGGGTTAAAAATATAATTAATTGAAAAATTATTAGAAGAGAGAGAGGGTAACGGGAATATAATTTATAAGGTATTTAATGAGATTTATTTGTGTAAGATTTGGGTTTAAATAAGGATATGTTTATTTTGAAATTTGAGAAGGTATCTGTTGGGAAAAAGAAGTGAAGTACCATTGGGCTTGTTGGGCATGGGCTCAAGAAAAATTTTAGAAAGAAAAGGAGTGAGGTTAAAGATGGACTTGGGTTTTGGGTTATGTTTGTTTAGTGAAAACCATTTGGGTAAAAGTATAGGTTAGGGTTTTAAAATAAATAAAATAAATGTAAATATACATAAAAAAAATTTGTAAGTAACACTTTATAGAAATACGGATATTGGCATACAAAAGGAACTGGGTATTACAGTTCTACCAGTATAGGTCCCCCTCAATCATTGCAATCACGCGCCTGCGATCCAATAATTGACTTGAGGGAAGTATAGCCAACAATCTCCCACTTGCACTTAAGTCTAATTATTGCGGTGTCGTATACTCACAGCCCGTGTGATACCGAATACCCAACTTCTCTACTAATTAGTTTCACAAAGGTTTATGAAGAAAGGAGCTCCTTTTATCAAATTTATCGTGGAGATGTATGCCCTTCTCAAAACTCATGAAGAAAGGAGCTCCTTTTGTCTGGGATGCTGAATGTCAAGAAGCGTTCGAAAGTATCAAACAGTACCTGTTGCACCCTCCAGTGCTTGCTGCCCCTATTCTAAATAAACCGTTGATTCTTTATACTGCCGCGCTAGATGAGTCACTCGGTGCGCTCCTTGTCCAGAACAACGAGGAGGGAAAAGAAAATGCCCTCTACTACCTCAGTCGAACTCTAGTCGGGGTGGAACACAACTATTCCCTGATCAAAAAGTAATGCCTGGCTCTGATATTCGTTGTGAAGAAGACGAAGCACTATTTGCTCACTCATCGGGTTATGCTGATCTCTAATGTCGACCCACTCAAACACTTGATGACCAAAGCAAGCTTAGCCGGTAAAATGGCGAGATGGGCTGTCATGCTGCTTGAATTTGACATAATCTATACTCCTCAGAAAGCAGTAAAAGGGCAAGCCCTCGCCGACTTCCTTACTGCTCATCTCATATGGTCACCGCTTAATTGCGAGTTACCCGACGAACAAGTGCTGCACCTCGAGGATGATAAGCCATGTTGGGAGCTCTACTTCGATGGAGCCTCATCAATGAGGAGCTCCGGCAAATCAAGCATCCCGGATATAAAAGTGGGGACAGGATTGGTGTTCATCACGCCATCGGGAGGAACCCTATGACGTTCTTTCGCTCTCACCGAGCCTCGCACAAACAACGAGGCTGAGTACGAAGCCCTGGTAGCTGGTCTGGAGCTCGCCATAGAAATGAGAACCCTTCGGCTACGGGTTTACGGTGATTCCCAGCTTGTCGTCAACCAAGTAAGCGGCCAATATAAGATATAAAAACCCGAGTTAGTTCGATACAGAAGCCGGGTGGTGGAGCTTATGAAACAGTCCACCCACATTGAACTAATGAGAGTTCCTATGACGTTGAATGGAAAAGCTGACGTACTCGCTCGCTTAGCCAAAGAGCTGGCTGATCCCGATATGGATGAAATTCTGATAACAGTCAGAAGCCGGCAAATTCTACCTCCGGTCACTTTGCATGAAGAAGAAAACGTAGAACAAGAGAACAATCATGCCGAAAAAGCTTCGATCATTCAAGACGAGCCCGATTGGAGAGAACCCTTCATAGAGTACCTCCGATATGACAAGCGGCCCGAAGAAAAATTTGCAAGGATTCAGCTGAAGAAGAGAGGTCTCCGATACGTGTTTGTAAATAATACGCTATACTGCAGATCATATGACCAACTCTGGCTCAGGTTCCTGTCATCGGTCGAAGCCCAAAAAGTTATGAAAGAAGTTCATTCAGGCATCTGCGGAGCTCACCAATCTGGCCCCAAAATGTAGCTTCAAATTAAACGGCTTGGGTATTACTGGCCTACCATGATAAGGGATTGCGAAGAGCATGCGAAGAGGTGTCATTTCTGCCAAATTCACGGTGAATTCATTCATAAGCATCCCAATCCGCTGCATCCTACGGTGGCGTCATGGCTCTTCGAAGTTTGGGGCACTGACATAGTTGGTCTAATTGATCCTCCGTCATCCAAAGGCCACCGGTTCATATTGGCTGCAACAGACTAATTCTCCAGATGGGCTGAAGTTGTCCCGCTAAAAGAAGTCAAGACAGAAGATATTCTGATATTCTTCCGGCATAATATTCTATACTGCTTCGGTACACCAAGAAGAATCATTTTTGACAATGGGCCTTCTTTTAAGAGCTTCAAAGTCTCAAGGTTCGCTACTCAGCACAAGATAGACTGGAGATATTCCTCCATATATAATCCAAGAGCCAATGGGCTAGCCAAAGCCTTCAATAAGACTCTATGAAAGCTCCTGAGGAAAAATGCTTCATCCAACAAGAGAGACTGGAATCTCAAGCTTCACGAGGTGTTGTGGGCATATCGTACCACGCACCGTACTCCAACTCAGTCCACTCCATACTCATTACTCTTCGGAGTGGAGGCAATCCTCCCCTTGAAGTCGAAGTTCCAAGCTTAAGATTGGTCGTTCAACACGAGTTGACGGAGGAGGAAAACGTGCTTCTTCGGCTCGAAGAGCTCAACTCCCTCAAAGAAAAGAGGCTTGCAGTACAACAAAATCTGGAGCTGTACCGAGCCCAAATGTCACGGGCCTATGACAAGATGACTCGTCTTCGCACTTACAAGAAAGGTGAATTGGTGTTGGTCCTCAAAAGACCGATCATCCGCATTTGACATGCCAAGGAAAATTTTGAGCCAAACTGGGAAGGACCATATGCCATCGAGAAAATGTTTGATAGAGGATCCTACCAGCTGATAAATGCCGAGGGAGAAAGGCCCATGCCACCCATCAATGGCCGATATCTCAAGAAATACTACACGTGAATGCTCCAAGTCGCAGGAGAATTGAGCACACCGGCCCTACAGTATGGATCATATATCCTGTAAAAACGTATACAATCCACGGGCATAAACGACCCCTATCTCTCCCAAGTCCTACCGGCGAGACTACATTTAAAGTCCTACCAGCAATGAAGATTCGCCAATGTAATAAAAAAGAAGAAAAGAAGGAAAAAAAGGTATGTCTACAAGCAAAACGGGCACGGATGAAAACCCGAAAGGGCTCCGTGAGTAAAAACAACAGGACTGCCAGCGAGTTTGTGAAAAACCGAAAGGGCGCAAACTCGTAAAAAAGAGATGAATACACTTGCAAAGTCCTCTCGATCTCGTGAGGAGAAAATCCTCACGTGAGATCCTTACGAATCACAAAGGAGCAACACACTTAGGAATCCCCACGATTCCTAGGAAGAAATACACCTACGAGATCCTCTCGACTCGTACAGAAAAAATGCTTTTATAAGACCCTTACGGCTCATAAAATTGAAATGCCTTAGGTGATAGAGATCTAAACCTGTCCCCTAAGCCATCGCTCCCCAACGGGCAACGACAAATAATGAGTCGCTCCTGGCATTGCTTCAGTGTTAGCGGTGCTGATGGCGACCCAAAACCTAAATCCCAAGTTTTCCCAACGGCAAATGATGAGTCGCTCCTGGCATTGCTTCAGTGTTAGCGGTGCTGATGCCGACCCAAAAACTAAATCCCAAGTCCTCCTGGAACAAATGATGAGTTGCTCCTGGCATTATTCCAGTGCAGCAATGCTGATGCCGACCCAAAAACCAAAAACCAAATCCCAAGTCCTCCCGGGGCAAATGATGAGTTGCTCCTGGCATTATTCCGATGCAACAATGCTGATGCCCAAAAAAATCCAAGTTCCAAGTTCCCCTCAAATTCAAAAGTTCCGCCAAATAAGACAGAAATCAAACAGATCAAATTAATGTCCTACCCGGTAGCGCTTCCAAGCTCAAAAGTCCCGCTGGATGGGTAGGCAACTCCTAAAATAAATCAAATCAAACAAATCAACCCTTACACCGTAGAAAGCGGAGCAAGTCAACTTCAACCCCGACACTGCAGAAAGCGGAGCAAGTCAAATCAAATCCCGACACCGCAAGAAGCGGAGCAAGCACCGACCGTCCAAGTCTCAAAAAGGGCAGCACCGACCGTCCAAGTCGCAAAAAGGGCAGCACCGACAGTCCAAGTCGTAAAAAGGGCAGCACCAACCATCCACGTCGCTAAAATAACAGAACCGACCGTCCAATTCGCAAAAAGGGCAGCACCGACTGTCCAAGTCGCTAAAAGGGCAGCACCGACCGTCCAAATCGCAAAAGGGGAAACACCGACCGTCCACGTGTGGCAGCACCGACCGTCCACGTCGCTAAAATAGCAGAACCGACCATCCAAGTCGCAAAAAGGGCAGCACCGACCATCCAAGTCGCTAAAAGGGCAGCACCGACCGTCCACGTCGCAAAAAGGGCAGTATCGACCTCCACATCGTCAAAACGGGAACCAGATTAAATCAACCTCCATGCGAAAGAAGATCCATCAATTTCATGCACACAACCCACATATGTGGTGTGCATTTATTGATAGGGGAAAATTTGTTGGGGTCAAAATTTACACCCGGGTTGACCAAGTCAAAATCAAAGTCAACCCCAAGCCCAGGTCAGAACCGAGCATGGAAGGGACCGACCCCATGACAAAAGGAATGAAGCCATAAATTAGTTTTAATGTAATTCTTTTTTTAGAAATAAATGTATGTAAATGGGAAGAAAGCCGAAATTTTGTAACACCCATGGTTTATTTGCAAAAAGAAACAAGCATATAAGGTATGGGGTGACACAAGTGCCATTTGGCAAAACCCAAGGAGCTATATGTAAAGTGTATAGCCTATAAAGGCAAACATGATGAAAATATCTAGGAGAACTTTTTCATTCTCTAAAAATTCTAGAGTTTGTACCTCCTCCTTCCTCAAGGTTATAAACCTTCTTCTTTTCTTTTGAATTAAATCAAGAGTTTAACTCTTCCTGTTCCAAAAAAAAATAGTTTTTCACCATAAATCCCTTAAAGAGGAGCTCGGATCTGCCATCAAACCCCTAAAATGGGAGATTTTTAAACCTCACCCCCCTTTTCTCTAAGATCCGGCCAACAAAAGAGAAGGAAGAAGGATACCCACCTCCAAAAATCCCACATTGGGGAAGATCCAGGGCCAAAGGGCGGAAGAAAGGGGTCCCCTTCGGTCATTTCCAAAGATTTCCATGAGTTTAACTCCATTTAAGATATGTTGGAGTTTAACTCCATAAACAAAACCCTTTTAGGAGTTTAACTCCAAATCTACACATAATCCCTGTTAGGAGTTCAACTCCAAAGACCCTTGGGAATTCAACTCCCAGCCTAGGGGCTAAGCCCCTTTCGCTGGTGTTTCCAGTAGTCACGTGCCGCGCACGTGACCCATGGGAACCCAGCGGTCGCGTGTCACGCACGTAACCTGCGGGCGCCCAGTGCTCAGCGGTCGCGTGCAGGGCACGTGACCCGTGGGCGCTCGGCGCCCACGTGCTCCTCATATGACCCGCGGGCGCCCGGCGCTCAGCGGTCGTGTGCAGGGCATGTGACCCGCGGGCGCTAAGCGTCCACGCGCCTGGCACGTGACCCGCAGGTGCCAAGCACCTACGTGCCTGGCACGTAACCCGTGGCCGCCAAGCGCCTACGCGCTTGGCACGTGACCAATGGGCGTCTAGTGCCCACGTGCCATGCACGCGTCTTTAAGACGCTCCTCACCCCTCATTTTCCATGCACTCCACACCCAAAAAACGTCCCCCATTGGAAAAATCGGAGGCCCCCGATATATCCAAAACCTTTTCAAAACAAAAAACACACACACACGGCACATTAAGTTCGCATGATCAGTTTGACCCGTTAATCGGAGGTTCTCTCGCTCCAAAAGTTAGGGATAATTAACGGCAGCTTAGTCCGTGGCCGCCGGAGATTCGGATACCCACAATCAATAAACCCCCGCCTTCCCTAGGCAGGGGAATCTGTAGTACGCCTGACAAGCGCGCACGTATTCCCATCTCAATAGAGTGACGAAAAACACCCTACACCCGTTCTCCAAGAAGATAATGACGTCAAATCTTGAGTGCAAAGATAACGGCTGCCAACTCCAGATCATGCGTAGGATAGTTGCGCTCATAAACTTTCAGCTGTCTTGATGCATAAGCTACATGTAACAACCCTAAATTTCCGATACAAGTTTTTACAAAAAAAATCAAAAATCCATAAAAGGGGTATTTATTGCCTGAGCACAAGACTTAAGTAATTAATTAGCAATTTAATTACAAGAAGGAGCTTGTACCTCATTGGTACCTTGCATTGCTGAACCAAGCCACCAGAGTTCAAATCCCATGCCCCACATTATTTTTTAATATTATTTTGTTTTAAATTCTTTGGAAGCCCAACAGTCCACACACAATAACTCCCAAAACTTGAACTGAACCTAAAAAACTAAATATACCAGAGCCTACCCCTGGCGACCCCCCACCTACCCGACCCCCGACTCGGCCGAGTCACCAACTGAAAAATTGTGTCTTTTCATCTTCTTAAACCCCCCCCCCCCGCACACTCCAAATTATGAGATCGGTTCCAGAAACCTTTGAAATACCCTATTTACTCAAATTTTTAATGATTTTTATACATTTTTACATTTTTTTTATTTTAAACCCTTCATCTATCCTAACCCTAGCCTAACCCTATAAATACCACCCTACCCTCTACCCTCACACTCACATTTCTGAGCCAACTCTCAAGAAAAATCCTTTGAACCCTAGTGTGCAATCGACGTGAGCACGAGGCGAAGCTACGACGAATTTCCCGGCGAACTTCCGGCGATCGTTTTAGGAACTACCGGTGACGACGCAACACATCGGTGATTCTCCTACTTCCCTCTTACCCTCTTGTGTGATCTAAAACCCGTAAGTCCTTTTTCTACCTTTTTTCTATTCTAAAAATACGAAATTACAAAACCCGACGGAATCGGAACAAATCCGATTTCCGATTCGGTTTCCTATAAAATTCCACTTCTCACTAATATAATCATACTTAAACTTCCTCATGTTGACTATTAAATACTAATCAATCAATTTGATCAAGTTTCATCACATGAAATGATAGCTACTTCAATTTATCGTATTTTTCACTCAAATACCACATTGTTTCAATCCTTCATTTAACTCCATCAAACTTGCTATACATTTAAAGTAGATCACGAGGTAACGACCTATCTCCTCACACACTTAAATAAAACCTAACACGATACCATCGAAAACTTAGAATACTAGAAAACAAACATTTTCATTTAAATACCCTTTACTTAAGAAAACTATTTCTAAAAGATTTAGTATTGATACACTTTTAAATAAATACCACTTATTAGGAAAATAGGACAAGGTTGTGGACATCAGTCGTTTATCTAAATCTGACTTTGTGGTGTCTACGCTAGGCAAGTGAGAAAGGTAACTTTAAAAGGCCCGTCTCACGGTGACTCGTGAGCGGATCCCTCATTTCTTCACTTGTACTTACCTGGTCACAATTGGCGGTGAAGAGGCGATTTGAGGCATCTCACAACTTTTTGTTTTAGACCAGTTAGGAATAGTCTAGTTGACTTAGGAGACCCTAGAACATAGAATACGAAAAATTGACATCTTTACAAATAAATACCGTTTACTTCATAAAACCGTTTTCTAAAGGATTTAGTACTTTTACAATCTTTTCAAAGCGCCGCTACAACCCATTTGGGGAACCCGTTCGGGACGGTGCGGATTATCGCACATCCTCGGGCTTAGTAGTGTGAGATTCAGACCTCCGCAAGGAGCATTCGGTCTCGAAAGATTTAAAATACGACATCTTAAGAAAATGAGATTTTTAGAATATAAAAAATATATTAAAATTATTTTTGTGTAGACATCTTAAGAAAATGAGATTTTTAGAATATAAAAAATATATTAAAATTATTTTTGTATAAATATATGTATATTTATCATTAAAATACCTATTTTGTTATGATATAAATATTCCACCTTTTTCTAAAAATCACAAGAATCAATTTACACTAAAATACCATAAATTCCACACAAATCAATATTACAAATAAATACCTTTATTTATGAAATTAGGATATTTTCACTAGAAATATCACAATATAAAATCTACATTCATTACAACTCTAAAGACGAATAATAAATACTTAGGGTGCATTTTGAAAAGTATATAAAAGTATTTTTACATAAAACCCTCTCAAGTTCTATAAATTACCCTAAGGACCCTAGTAAATATAGGTTTAAGCAGAACCAATCTCTTGAGCCCCACGGAGCCGGAGAAGTGGGTGCTTGCCTATCTAAGATAGACAAATTAATAAAAACAACCAGGACTTCAATTTACCTTGCTAATTGTCTGACTCGGTTTGAGTCTAAGTATAATCCGACTTGAACATGATCAACAGTCTGCAATCCACAATTCTACAATCTTCAATATTACAATGCAACATGAATCCATGAATCCAATTATCAATCTATACAACTTAACTGAACCGAACCATGGATATACATTCCATTTACATGGTTCTCCAGTTATTCCATTTACATGATTCTGCGGTTACATCCGTTTACTGATATCATGGTTTCGGTCAGTCTTTCAATTATACATTCAATACAATTTACAGTACAAAACAATACAAATAAAACACTATGGGGTTTAAGGGGTCGATTGGTACGGAAGGTGTTAAAAGTGGCACGAGACTGTAAGACTTAATACACCTAACATGAATCCAATTGCTGTTATTCCGGGCCTTCTAACGGAGCCTTGTACTTACATTTGCCTCTAGTATCTGGCATATAGAGACTTCTCTCGTATACATTGCCATCCTTCTGTACCAAGCTACAAATAACAGCGTTAATACAACATTACAACAAGATAATATAACATTAAAAGCTACTCACTCTCTCTCTCTCTTACGCTCTGTCTATTTCTCCCTTATCTTTGGGACTTACCGAGCGACCTGTTCGCTGAAGACATTTTATTTCCTTCTTCTTTGAATGTCGTCAGGTGTTTTGGAATCGTCAGAGAACAAGCCCACTGCTGAAGACTTGGACCAGTTCAGTGAAGACCCCGAGCTCTAGTCATTGTACACTTTCCATTCAGTACTTTTCAGTTCCTGTTATGCCATTGTTTAGGCATTGCTTTTTATTCAGTTGTATTTACTTTTCATGCATTGTACAAAAGAATGTTAATAAATAAAAGTTGTTGTTTTTATTATATCTTATCTCTTGTGTATTTACTTTTATATTGCTTAGATACGCTAAGCGTATGTACTTCTGAGTATATACGTAGCGAACCAGTCGCGTCCCCTTCGCCGTATACTGGGAAGCGGGGCGTGACACTACAACTTTACCGTGCTGGTGTAGAACACATCCCAATCCCTTACCGGATGCATCGCAATGTACTACGAAACCTCCAGATTGGTCCGGTATTACGAGAATAGGCGACGTTGTCAATCTTGACTTGAATTCTATGAAAGCTTGTTCTCATGCTTCTGACCACACGAATTCTTTATCTTTACGTGTGAGCTTGGGCAGGGGTGTTGCAATCTTCGAAAATCCTTTAATAAATCTTCGGTAGTATCCCTCTAATCCCAAGAAACTTCAAATGTCCTTCACTGTTTTTGGTGTCGGCCATTCTCTTACTACTGATATTTTAGCTGGATCCACAGAGATTCCTTCACCTAAAATGATATGTCCGAGAAATCCGAGTTTAGCCAAAACTTACACTTATTGTACTTGGCATAGAGTTGATGCTCTCGCAAAGTCTCCAGGACAATTTGTAGATGTTCAATGTGCTCTTTCCGATTCTTTGAATATACCAGGATATCGTCGATGAATATGACAACGAACCTGTCTAGGTACTCTCGGAAAACTTGATTCATCAGATTCATGAATATGGCTGGTGCATTGGTCACTCCAAATGGCATCACGAGAAGCTCATAATGACCATAGCGAGTCCTGAATGTCGTTTTCGGAATATCAGACTCTTTGACCTTTACATGATGATAACCCGAACGGAGATCTAATTTTGACAAAATGCAAGACCCACATAGCTGATCGAACAGATCATCGATTCGCGGTAGTGAATACGTGTTCTTTATCGTGACTTCTTTCAAAGCTCTATAATCAATGTATATTCTGTATGAACCTTCCTTCTTCTTCACAAGAAAAACTGGAGATCCCCAACTTGAAGTACTGGGACGAATCCATCTTTTCTGCAGAAGTTCGTCCAGCTGAGTACGGACCTCCTTCAAACCTTCATAGCTTAATCTATACGGTGCTTTGATCATCGGTTGTACACCAGGTACTAAATCAATTCCAAATTCAAGAGCTCGATCAGGAAGTAAACCCGATATGTCTTCAGGAAATACATCATCGAACTCCCGAACTACCTCTGGCTTTTCTTCTCCTGCCTGTAGAGTTGCAATCACTGCCTTCTTCGGTTTTGCTTTGTATGTACTAGGCTCCAGGGTACGGTCTCCACTTTTGAAATAAAAGACTGGATGCTCCAGAATCTCAGAGACTACCCTCCTTTGACGACATTCAATGGTAGCGTAGAAAGTTCCTAGCCAATCCATACCCAAAACTACATCGAAATTCGGTATATCCAACACCTTGAAGTCGACATAGAATTCTCTACTGCAGACGACCACCGGACAAAGGTTGTATCCCAAAGTTGCCTTTAGAACGCCATTCCCTGAACTGAAAGTCCAGTTGGATATGAGCGGTTTGACTGGAATTGCATGAGTTCGGACGAACTGTTGTGACATAAAGCAATGAGATGCTCCAGTATCGAAGAGCGCTAGTGCAGGAACTGAGGCTACTATGATCGTACCTAAGTTATGTGGGATTTGTTTTAGGTATAAGAAAAGATAATTTGATATGTATAAGGATTGAAAGAAATCTTGAAAGAAAAGAGTTACCAGTGATGACTTGGCCAGTGGCTTCAGCTTCTTCCACAGCCATTGTGAAAGCCTGTCGCCTAGGTACATTCCTCCTTGCTGGAGGCACATTCCTCTGTCCTTGAGGTAGGTTCCTTTGTGCTTGATGGAACTGATGAGGAGGAGATGCAGTAGGTCTACGAGGAGGTAGGGTAGGAAGAGAAAGACGTGGAGCGGGTGCCTGGATAGCTGACCGCTGCGGATAGGTGATTGCTGGTCTGGATGCCTAATTCTGATTGAGTCTATGAGGACAAGACCTAATATCATGTGTGGATAAGCCAAAGACTAAGCAGAGGCGATTACCACACCTACAATTTTTCGCCACGTGTCCATTCCTTTTGCAACAAAATCAGAAATCTGGACTGGGCCGGTTGAATGGTACTCCCGGTCTCCTGGGTACAAACGGTGTCCTGGAAGAGGCTCCTCCTGCTATCTGAATAGCAGGGCGCTTCACACCGGCAGATTGAAGTCTACCCTTCTTCTTCACTACTACCTCATATCGACGGGAAGCCTTCAGAGCTAGGTCGTGGGTTGGGAAATCCCCTGTAGCTAGAGCAGCTTAGATTTCCTGGTCCAACCCTTGCTGAAATATTCTGGTCCTGATCTCAGCAGTTGGTATGAGATATGTCACGAACCTGATAGGGTCTTTTATTAGCTGTGTAGTATGTGTTATTAGAAATTCAAATATTTAAGACATATCTTACCTGCTCAACATAGTGAACTCAGCATCATACTCATCCACAGATTTGGTCCACATCGAACCTTGTTGCAAGTGGATGAATTGCTGCTCCATATCAAAGCAGGCAGTCTCGGGAAAATATTCCGCGTCTAACATCTCCCGAAAAATCCTCCATTCGATCGGCTGAGTAAGACGGTTTTCTTCCGCCTTCCACCATACTCGGGCGTTATCGGTAAGTTGCAACTTTGCAACCCTTACCCAAGCAATGTCTGGCACTTGTGCTACTTCCAGATCGTCTTCGATTGATTAAGCCCATTCCTCAGCTTCCAAAGGGCTCTCTTTCCCAGAAAATTGCTTTGGATGCAGTGCCCGGAATTGCTTCACTCCAGATGCTTCCGCTTCTGGGCGGTTCATGAGTATAGCAGTCTGCTGTTGTTGTCCCTCCAAGAGGCTCTTAATTTCCTCGAGCAGTACCGTCTGCTCGTTGATCGGAGCTACAATGGTAGGCGTAAGTGGAAGAGGTGGTGGTGTGTTGTTGACGTTTGTACTCGTGTTGTTGGAAGAATCCATAACCTTGAAAGAAAAAAAGGTTTGGACGGATTCAAAGAATAGAAATATAAAGAATGTTTAGTTGCCGATTCTTGTGATATATTGCTTAGGTTTCCATGCAGAACTGACCCTGCATGGTATGAATTCATGCAGAACTGACCTGCATGGGCCACCAACAAAACCTGCCATGCCCTGCTTCCCAGTGTACTGGTAAGGAGACGTGGTGAGGCCCGCGACGTATTTACTCAGAAGTAAACACGCTAAGTGTAAATAAGCAATATAATGTAAATGTGCATAAGAAAGACATGAGATATAAATGAACATCAACTTTTTATTTATTAAACATTCTTTATAATGCAACCGAAAAGTAAATACAAGACTACAAAGCAATGCCTAAACAATGGCATGAACTAAAACTAAAGGTATATATAAGTGTCTAAAACTCTGGGTCTTCTGTGAACTGCTCCAAGTCTTCTGAGCTGGGCTCGATCTCCAAAGAGTCGGGTCCACCTGACAACATTCCAAAGAAAAAATAGAAAAGGGATGTCATCAGCGAACAATCGCTCGGTAAGTCCCAAAGATAACGAAATAGAATAGACAGAAAAGAGAATATAACGGGTATAATGTTTGATAGTTATGTTAATGCAGTTGTTTGTACCTTGGTACAGAATATGCCAATGTATACGAGAGAAGTCCAGCTTACCCTGTGGACTATGGTATATGGAGTACGAGGCCCCGTAAAAACCCACAGGACAACAGCAACGGATATTCAGGTTAGGTGTATTAAAGTGACCGTCTCATGCCACTTTTAATACATTCCGTACCAATCTACCCCTTTAAACCCCGTAATGTATTATTGTGTTGTTTGTAAATGATTTGCAGATATAAGACTTACCGAAACCATGATATCAATTGTTCATGTAAACGGATAAGGATATAAACGGATAGTCATGTAGACAAGTCAGTGTATATCCATGGATCAGTCAAATCAAGTCATGTTGTTATAGATTGTATTCTGGTATATATGGATTCATGTTGTATTGGAGTTATATTTGGATTGTGTTCATGTATGAATTGCATTCCAATTAGACTGAGACTCTGTCTGAGTCAGATGCTTAAACAGAATTGGATTCCTGAAATAGGTTTTGGAGTTATCAGTAACTGCTGCACATGGATGGCAAGATTTGTGACTTTTTCCAAACCAATTACCGTATTGATAACCCCGTTTTAGTTTTCTATCTTAAATAGGAAAGCACCCACTTTCTCCGGCTCCCTGAGACTCAAGAGAATTGGTTCCGCTTAAACCTATATTTACTAGAGTCCTTATTGTAAATTAATAAACTTGAGGGGGTTTTATGAAAAAATATTTTAGTATGCTTTCAAAATAATCCTCAAGTATTTATTTATCGTCTTTAGGGTTTTCATAGATGTAATTTTTTTATAAGATGAGATATTCTAGTACATATAAATCTAAATTGAATAGTATATGGTATTTTCATGTAAATTGTAATAGTATTGATTTGTGATGGTATATTCATGAAATTGGTGATTCCTTTGTTTAGAAAACATGAAATTTATTATATATATATTTAAAATAGATATTTTGATAATATATGTATATATAATTATGAAAATAGAATTTATTAAATAGAAACCCACATTATTCTTAAAAACTGTATTAAAAATTTCCATCGAGATCGGATGCTCCGTGAGGAGGTCTGCATCCCACTCTACTAATCCCAAAGATGTGCGATAACCCGCACCATCCAAATTGGGTTCCCCAAAAGTTGGTTGTAGAGGCTTAATTGGAAGGAAATTTATTTTAACAACCTTAAAGAATACGGTTTTATTAGGTTAAGGTATTTAAATGTAATTGTCGTGTTAGTCCCAAAAAATTGTAAAGAGGCAATCTTGTTATGTCATGATGAGTGGTGTGATGAGATATGTCATTATCTCGTGAGTTTTCTAAAGGTAATATGAGCAATATGATGAAAGAATGTCGTAGGTAAACTTGGTGGTATTTAAACGAAAAAGTGTAATACAAGTTGCATAATATTTTATTTTGAATTGAAACTTGTTCTAAATATTTTTTTATGGTTGTTAAACAAGATATAACGAAATGATTGATTTGTTGTTAAGAAAAGTTGGATTTTTAATGAAATTAGAATCAGAAATCGGAATAACTCCGCTTCCGACGAGTTTTAATAAAAGATCGTTTTAGAATAGAAAGAGAGGAGAGGAGAGGGAACTTACAGGTTGAGAAGAGAGAAAAGAGATGGAGGAAGGTTTTGAAGGCATCATGAAGTCGTGGTGTCACCGGATTTGTCCTGAATCATCGCCGGAACTTGAATTTGAGCCAACTCCACTTGTACAACTTTTTGGAATTGGAAAATTTTGAGAGTTTTGATGCTATATTTCATAATAGAGAGGGCTAGGTTGTAGGGTGGTATTTATATAATAGAATTAGGGTTTAAGGTATTAAACATGAGAATTAAAAATGCATTAAAATTTGATTTTATAGCTCATTTTAATTCTCTGTTAATGTGCAAGAAAATCAAACAGAAGAGGAGTAGTGGGGGTAGACCAAGAGGTGCTGGAAAAAATTTGAGAACATTTGGGACGGGTTCAACCGGCGGCGCTGGCCCTCAAGCAATCCTCGCCGGCCATCTTGGTGAGGTGGGGTGTGGGATTGTTGTCACGTGTTCTCGGCTGTTCATATGTTATTTTTCATATGTTTGTTTTTAGAGACTTTTCATGTTTACGTGTATTACACGTGTAAACTTTTGGGCTTTCAAAAAGTTTAAAAGAAAAATCAATAAAAATAATATGTGACTCGGGGGATTTGAACACAGGAGCTACGTCACAGCAGTGCAAGGGCTTACCAATGAGTTACAATTTGTTTCTTGCTGTTTTAAAATAATTTAAATTTATAACTTGTGCTCAGGATTTACAAATACTCCATTTGTACATTAACTTTAAAAAATTTCTATACATTAAAATAGAGTCGTTACACAAACATGTGGATTTTGGGTACAGTCCCGAGTCACATGGAAGCAGTGAGTGATAGGAGGGGTTTCGTCTCTCCCGGTATAGCGAGTTGATGTTGCGCTATACTCGATTGGCTATAACAGCAAGTCCCTGACCAGGGCTAATGAGATTTACTGATAAGTGTTATTAGTAGTTTCTCGAACGGTTATAGGCCACACATCGGCATGACTTATCAAGTTATTGGGGTCTGACGATTCTACCCCTAGACTTGATATGCGACATATCAGACGAAGAGACCGGACTGTACGGTAAGTGTTGTTTATTGGCTTTGCGGGAGTTTGGACAAGCTTACTTGTTGATCTTCTATTCGCTCAATACCTGAGTAGCCGTTACGTCCAGCTAGTACCGCTGACGGCTTGTGGGTGACTGATGTGATCATTACCTACTGCTTGCGTATTTACGAGTCTTCAGAGTCCCACACACAGATTTCCTAGCTCAAGCGAAACGAAGTAGGGCACATATGGTGATATGTGCGGGGGCTTGATTAAATACGAGTATGTGATACCGTATTCTAATCTCGCGATATGTGATATCGGTTAGGTTATATGTGATATAACCGGATTGTTGAATCAAGTGTTGATTCAATGATATGTTATATATATATATATATTTGATATTGGCCGGTTATATATGATATGACCGAATTATTGAATCAAGTGTTGATTTGATAAAGTATATTGAATGCTGTCGTTTATATATGATATGACCGGGTTATTGAATCAAGTGTTGATTCGATAATGTGATACATATAAGTGATATTAGTCGGTTATATATGATATGACCGGATTATTGAATCAAGTGTTGATTTAATAATTTGATATATATTTTTATATTTGATATATTAATATATATTAACTAATATTGTGCTCACTAAAGATTTTATTCTCTTTTTTATATATAATGATATATGTATATATGATATATATATATATATATATTTGTTTGTTTATATATAAAATACTATTGTGCCATGGTGGATGATACATAGAACATGGGTGTACGAGACTTACAATAAAGCTAAAAGATAATTGTGGTAATTATTTATTAAGAGTAAATTCAAAATTAGGTGGAAATGAGCATGGTTTAAAATGCTTTTAGAAGCATGTAGAAGCCATGACTCATCCCACTTAATTTGTTTTACTCTAGATATTTTTTCACCCAACCTTTATCTTTAGCCCATGGTTAACTCTCTCATTAGGATTTGAGATATTTTCTTCTCCTTAGTTCATCTTCTTCCTCTCTAGGTTTTCTTGAGTTAAAGAACGAAAAAGAGAGAGAGATTTCTAAAGTGGGCAAAATTCCTACTTCATCAACCTACTCTCATCTAGCCTATAAGATTAGCTAGTTTGCTTCACTAATTCTTGATTAGTGAAGAGGTAGCTTAAGTTAGAGAAACTTCAAGGTGGATCATCTTCGGCCTCGAAGACGATGAGAAAAGCTTGTTCTTTTCACTAAGTGGAGCCTAAGAAGAGTTCTAGGGACCACTACTTGGAGATTAGGGACTACTACTTGGAGCTATAGAAGTGAAGAACTTGGTCTACAAAAGTTGTAACCCTCTTCACTTAATGTAAAACTTATTTACTTGCTTACAAATCCTAATTCTCTAGTTCGATTCTAGGTTAGTGTAGCTTAGCACTTTAGATTTTTTAAAATTGCATACTTGATACTTGTCTAAACCTAGTGGTAGTGATGAGACACACTTTCATGGTATCAGAGCCAAGCTAGAGCATTAGGTAAGGTCTTGAAGACGTTAAAGTGTTCGATCGAAGTTCAAAAACCCGCTTTTTACAAGTTTATGTCCATTTTTTCAAAAGTTGATATTTTGCAGATTAAAAATATTCAAAAAATCGTGCAGTTTAAATTATGGAGCCCCAAGAATTACAAGTCCCCAACTCCATCAAGGAGCCGCGGAACTGCGGCCAAAATCCATGTTTGGCCCCGGTTCCGCCGCAATCTTGACGAGTTGTGGGATCATTTTTCTTGTGCTGCTCCATTTTTGTATTTGGCATTTTCTGGGTATTTTTAGTGAGGCTCAAGCTGTTGAGCTCTCTGTGATTTATGGGTGTTTGATGAATCAATCGAAATGTTTAATATCGTCTAGATATTTAAGATATGTAATACAATATTTGGAATCCACATTAATTAGTTTTGTGAAAACTAGTTTGTGTTTTTTAAATCTCGCGTTTTAGTCTTTTTTGATCGATTGCCACGGAGTTTCGATTCGGATCAAAACTCCGTCGCAATCTCGTATTGTACACGAATAGTCGCCGGGAAACACTACTATATAGCCACGCCCATAGTTCCAACCAAGTGACTATAGGAGAACCTTGTTGCCAAAAGCATCCACTCGGATGCTCGCGGCCACGGTGTTCCGCCTAAGTGCACTTCATTGACGGCATCGGGGGTGCGGCAATATATTAAAGTTTACGACGAGCATTCGATCATTCAGTCGGGAATCTTGTTGAATTACCCGACTTGATGTTGAAAAGTGTTTTCAATTCAAGACATAAATGCATGATTTAAAGGGTTAGGCATGAAATTCGAGATATGAGATATTCCGGGTTTATGATGTCTAAGGATATGCAGATTCTAATTATTGTAGTTTTCATTTCTTTTCTGCGACCATAATTGTAATATGTGGGGTATCCCAGATCTCGTTGCTATGCATCAACGACATTCGAGATACGCATATTTACTTACATTGATAATATGTGATATTATGTGTTGCTGTGATATGTTATATTGGATCGTCGTGATTGAATAGCCGGGTTTTTTTTTTAACGTGAGATAAGAGTTTTTCTATTTTCATTCATATAAAAGGTTGTATGTAATATTCTTTTATTAGGACACTTCCGGGTTGAGGATGATATCACCATTGATGTATATTATTTACTTTTCCGCATTAGGATAGACCCAAGATAGGGAGAACAAGTAACCGGGTTCTAGAGTTCAGTGGGAAACCATCTCGAGGAGTCGAAACTAGGTCTCCTGACTCTAGAATTGCCGGTGTCACTTGTCGCTCTCGTAAGGGTCTAGGGATGTGGGTTTGGCTATTCGTCACGACCGTGGAATCCGTGTTTTTCATTACTGGCTTAATTTAAAACACGGATCTCCTAGTATATCCTATATTTCATATGTTTGTTTCTGCTGCCTATGTTCTGTGATGAGATCATATAACTGCGTGATACGAATGCTATGTGTGTGTGTTTTTTCCCAATAATAAGAGCAAAGCTCTGTTCAAAATTTAAGAGGCGACACCTCGCGTGCCTTCCATAAGGGCGCCAGCACCAGAGTTAAAAACCCTTATATTGACGTCGCACGTGCTCCTCACGTGGGCGCCAATGTATAAAGCTCATAAAGGAATTAAAACCTTAATTAGCCCCCACGTGCACAACATGTGAGTGCCGACGCCCAGGTAGAATTAAATTATACTCTCTGTTAAACAGAGTCGTTAGATCAAAGATCCAACGGTGATGATAAATCATCAAGACTCGGAATTAAAATTCCGTTAAGAGGAAATATTTCTCAAATCTTTCTAAAAAAAAGAGAAATATACCTTCGGTGGGATCATAGAATAAAATTCTATGTCCTCTTTAAAACAGAGGACCGTTGGATTAAAATCCAATGGTGATTAAAGAATCACCGATCTACAGAATAAATTCTGTGCAAGGGAAAATATTTTCCCAATATTGTTCTATAAAACAGAAGCCCTTGAATCAAAAATCTAATGGTGGGTAAAAATTCCCAAATCAATTAGGATCTCTTAATGAGAGATGTCTTCAACTAATTAACAAACTCTCCTTTACTATATAAAGGACCCAAGACTTCAAGTCTAAAAAGGAGGAACCTCCCTAAGCTTTGAAAAACAAAACAGAAAGCTTCAATAAGGAAGAAAGAAGAAGATCTCCATTCTCAGGAAAAAAAACCCTAGGTAAATCAAAAGAAGAGAGATCAAAACATCTCATTTACCTATTGAAGGGTTTAACCCTTTTAAAAGAACTTAGTTCTTTCTCTGGATCTGAGATCCACAAGACAAGTTGAGAATTTAATTCTCATCGGGAAGAAATTGTTCTTGAGAATCAAAGATTCAGAAAAGAACTAGGAAATCGAACTCCTCAAAACAAAGCATATAAGAAAAAGAACTCAGGGAGTGGTGCCCAGCGCCCAGCGCCTCACGTGCCCCCCACATGGACGCCACAGAATAAAAAGCACGCGGCGCCCAGCGCCCAGCGCCTCATGTGCCCCTCACGTGGGCGCCACAGAATAAAAAGCACTCACCAAGTGGCGCCCAGCGCCTCACGTGCCTCTCACGTGTGTGCTACAAAAGAAAGGAGTGCTTAGCACTCAGTAAGCGGCGCCCAGCGCCTCACGTGACCCTCACGTGGGCGCCACAGAATAAAAAATGCTTGGCACTCACTAGGCAACGCCTAAAACCTAGCTCCTTACGTGCTTCGCATGTGGGCACTATAAAGAGTGCTTAGCACTCCATATAAAGACAAAAGGGATAAAGTGAGCGTCAGAATTTACATAAGTGCTCAGCACTTTTTGCACAAAAAAGGGGACTGAGCCCAAAAAAATGCTTAGCACTCTTTTTAAATAAAAAGAAAACTGAGTGGACCAAGCCCAAATTGGTTAGGTCCCTTGAGAGTAGAAATTCCCTAATTCAGATCAACCGAGGCCATGTACTCACTACTTCCCAAACTGATCTTAGTCCCAAATACGACTATCGATCTTCCAACTGATGATATCCCAAAACAATATTCATTTCATATTCCCCTGAGGAAATCTTAGTCTCAAAACACGACTAATGATTCCTGGGTTTACAATTAATCCCTTTTTTCTCAAATACGGGAATTGGTTCAAGGGTACATCTCTCTACACCTCTGATACATGTCATTGTAATTCCTCAACGTCTTCAGAAAGGTGGCTGGCCCCGACAACCAACTGCTTTTTGTTGCACTTCCCAAACTGACGTGCACATCCCAAATCAAACATCCCAAACTGGATGCATCCCATATCATCGTTGCTCATCCCGTCACGTAACAAACACACGTGCACGCAAGAGGAACAATGGACCGAAACGTTCTTAAACTAACAACAGACCGAGATGTCCTTACACTAAAATCTCACCTCCAAAATGGTGATCAATGGACCGAAACGTGCTTAAACTAAAAATGGACCGAAACGTCCTTAAACTAACAACGGACCGGAATGTCCTTAAATTAAGACCCCACCTCCAAAATGGTGATCAACAGATCGAGATGTCCTCAAACTAGAACTTCGCCTCCAAAATGGCGATAATGGACCAAAATGTCCCTAAACTAAGACAACAGAGCCCAAATGCTCTCTTGTTGGATCTGAAACAAAAATGATCCTAAAATCTTGTTAAGTAGATCTTAGTCTCAAATTGGACTAACGTATCATTAACAAAAAACCAACCGAGCCCCAAATGCTCACATACATTTAAGTCGATCTTAATCCTAAAATAGGTTAATGATCCATAAATAAAACAAACCCAAATCTAAGATATACGGATTTGGACTAATCCACGCCCTACGGGCGATAACATAAATTAATCTCTGTATACAATCTACGGGCAACCAAAACAAATAAAAACACACACGACACTAAGTGAACTTCCGGAGCAGGAGAAAGTGGTTATCGCGATGCGGTAACATAATTAACTGCAGGGGCTTGCGCCTGCAGGGAAGAGCGTCCCCACAATCAAAAAACCCTCGCAAACGAAGGGGAATCTGACGAAATCTGCTACAGCGGCCGCATCCGTCCAAACCTCTGAGATACGGTGCCATAAATCAACTCGACATCATCGGAGAGGTGGACAGATAAATACAAATAGCATCTGCCCCCAGAATTTAGGCCAGACGTCCTAACGTCCCGGTCGGATCTTTCGGCGGTGAAAAATATGATATATATAATAAATAATGCTTATGTTTTACACCCGCGCTAGTCCAGCTCCCGCTTTGCCGTTAGTTAAGTAACCTAACGGTGCACGATGTTGTCTATAGTGCCCTCAAGTCAATTATTGAATCACAGACACGCGATTGCGATGATTGAAAGAGGACCTATACTGATAGAACAGTCTTACTCGAGATGATAGTATGCTATCTGGTTTGTTTTTATCATCATGTTTATGCTTCAGGTGGCATTACAGATTACTATTACATGTTGATAGAGCCCATAGGATTCTTTCTTGACTACCAGTATTATGATGGCGATCATATACGTAAGGGTGGTCTATAAGCACATCCTTAAATGTTCCTAGTCGTGGGAGTTTCGAGATTGTGTATCGATACTCTAGAGTAGACTAGTGTATACTGATCGAGACCCCAACGAGGGGTGGTGGCCGGTCTCACAACCCATTGGTGTTAGTTTGTTCACCTAAGATGTATACAGGTGCTCATTGGGTTATGAGTACACTGGACGGACTCGCCGGAAACATGCTAGTTGGTATTATACCTATTATCAGATAGCAGTTCCCAGGTGACATGTGTACAGGTTAGTCTATCGACCTGAGATCGTCATTTTTCTCGTGTGGATTCCCACTGTTCTTTGATTACTACCCTACCACGGCTAAAAGGTGTCATGCAAACAGGTTTTAGTTGGGTACAGTCCCGAGCCATATGGAGGCAATGAGCGGATCGTCAGGGGATTCGTCTCTCCTGGTATTGGGGGTTGATGTCGTGTTGTGCATGGGTGGCCATCACCAGAAATCCTTGGCCAAAGTAATCGAGAATTACTGATCTAGGTTCGGTAGTTTCTCAGGTGGTGATGTGTTTCATATCGACACTAAATGTCGTGTTGTTAGGGGTATGACTTTATCCACCCCCTAGACTCGATATGCGATACCCATAGACGAACGGAACAAACTGTACGGATATTGTCACTGTTAGGATCAGGTCAGTAGGGGTTTCAGGATGAGTTTGCTCGTCGGCCTCTCTTTCGCTCAATACCTGGGTAGCCGTTACGTACAGCTAGTGCCGCTGACGTGCTTGTGGTTAAACCCACCGCCAGCATATTGACGAGTCTTTAGAGTCCCACACAGAGGGTTTCCCTGCTTCGGACGAAACAATGTAGAGGCCGTATGGTTTTACGGTAGGATTCGATCATATACGTGCACTTGTGCACGTATCATGATTCGGACGGATAATACTAGTGGGCTTTGATTTAAGCCGGATCCTAGTATTATATTGTTGGATTATTTTCGTCTCATTGTAATCATATTCTATCGGAATACGGATGTAGGTATGTATATACGGATGAGGGGTATTCTTGTAATTCTTTACAAGATTGCTTATAGAAGTTTCCATTTCATTTTGTATTAAACATTTAGGTTTAAATGTATATTGAGGTGGAGAGTGTGAGTAATTGTTTTGGCATTAATCTAGCATGCTCACTTGGTGACTCATTGTGATGAGTCATAGGTGGCACCGGCGTTCTTTAGACCGAAAGACATCACCTTGTAGCAGAATATGCCCAAAGGAGTCCGGAAAGCGGTATACTTCTGGTCCTCGGGATGCATCTTTATCTGATTGTATCCTGGTGAGCTGTCCATGAAGGAGAAAACTTCGTGAGTGGACGTATTATCTATCATCAGCTCGATAACCGGTATAGGAAAATCGTCCTTCGGGCAAGTTTTATTGAGATCCCGAAAGTTCACACATATGCGCACCGTCCCATTTTTCTTCATCACTGGGACAATGTTGGCAATCCAATTAGGGTACTGAACTTCTTGGATGAAGCCGGAGTCGATTAGCTTCTTGACCTCGGCGTTGATGCTCATCTCAAACTCGAGCCGCATTCTTCTCGGCGCTTGTTTGACTGGCTTGATGTCCGGAGATATCACCAGTTTGTGCACAGCTATTTCTGGATCTAGTCCCGGCATCTCGGAATAGTTCCATGCGAAACAATCTTTATATTGTATGAGCACGTCTTTTAGCGTAGCCACCCTTTTTTCAGACAACAACTCACTGATGAACGTCGGCCGTGGGTCACTTGCTGTCCCCAAGTCGATTTTCTTGAGGTTATCTGCAGTAGTATGTATCACATCTTCCAGCTCTTTTGGTGTCGGTGGAAACTCTGAGATCACTCGCCATCATCGTTTTCAAAGCACCAGAGGAGGTCATCCCCGTTCTCGGGTTCTTCTTCTGACAGCGTTATTACGTGACAGGTACGAGATCGCTTCCAAGACCGATGTTGGTTTGGTTCTTCTCTCGCCGCATACGTCGCTTTCGGTTCATGTTTCTGTGGCGGGGTTACCCTCCAACTGTCAGATAGAGCGAATCTACCGCATTGATATTGGTCTTCAACCCAGTCTTTGAAGGTGAAGCAGTCTTCAAGAGGATGTCCTATCGCTCGGTGATAGGAGCAATAGTCCGGATGATGAGCCTCACCTGCTTGCTCGGGGTGCTTGGACTCCGGAAGGGTAATCATCTGATATTTTATGACAAGATCAAGTATCTTCCTTGTCTTGTCTTGGGTAAAAGAATACGCTCGACCCATCTTCTTTATAAGAGACGAATCCTAGTTACTCGATTCTCGATCGCGTGGCTTCTTGGTCCCGCTTTGTCGCTGTCGAATGCTTTTTTCGCTCTTGGGTTTATTTCTGCCTCTGCGTCGAGTCTTTTGTATGACGGGTTGGCGACGAAGGGCATCGTCGCTTTCTGTAGCCTGCTGAAGGAGGCGCTGCGTTCTGGCTTTCTCGTAGATGGCCATTTCGCGATTATGATCGTCTCGAACCTTTTGACCCGCTTCCCTTATAAGCTTGTCCATCTGTTCTTCGAACGACGGGCTTGGCATTTTCACGGCGGGAGCTCGTTTTGGTTCAGGGTTAGCATCTTCCCACAGAGCATCTCCTTCTTCATCAAAGTCATATATGACGTAGCAGCCGCGGAATCTTTCCCGTTTTTTGGATTGAACATATCCAAGCCCGATTGTTTCTATTCTCCCGTTGGGCAACTTTCGTTGAGTTCCGGGGACATTCCAGATCTTGCTGTAGAACTGGACTTGTCGAGCAGTTTGTTTTAAGGGTACGCCTTGGCACCTCAACAGCCTTTTTAATCCTTCTGTGTAGTATCAGGGCAGACGGATGGGCTGGATCCTATCAAGTGTAGAATCAGCACCATGCCAAATTCTTTCTCCACTTTGGTTTCCCCGGATCGGTAGAATAGGATCGCCTTTTCACCTCTTCGCTTGGGAGGGACGTAGAATGTCTGCAGTTCCTGCACACTATAGGTATCAAGTGCGTCGAGCTCTTTATAATGCTCTCGCGGAACCATGGCGATTTGCAAACTCCGATCATCATCAGCGAAGGCTTGAATTGATGGTCGAACAGAAAATACGGCATTGACCTCATCTTCCGAGTCGCTGCCGAAGACCAACATAGGGGTGGACGGTCTCGGCTTGTTGCATTGGGGCGGCCCTGAATAGAATATCTTTTCTTCTTCCTCAGTATCACTCCCGAAGACCGGAATAGTAGTGATAGCTTTGTTCTTCGGTTTATGACATCTTTCCGTGTCTTCGAAATCTGGTAAGAAGTATTTTGCATCTTCGTACTTTCGGACTTCATTCATGGAGAATGGGTTTAGTTCCCCTGTCACAGTGCACTCGAGACCATCCTTGAAGTACTTCATACACTGATGTTGTGTAGAAGGGATGATGTTGTACTCGTGTAACCAAGGCCTGCCGAGCAAAACATTGTAGCAAGTCTTGGCGTCAATGACATGAAACTTGATGTCCGTGATGAGCAGCCCAAAGCGTAATGTCAATATCACAGACCCGAGCGTCCGTGATGACTGGGAGTCAAACCCGGAGATGGTGATTTTATCACGAGCGAGGTGCTGAACGCTTATGCAGATTTCCTTCAACACTCTTATATTGAGAAGGTTGACGGAGGACCCATTATCGACCAGGATTTTGCCTATTTTGATATCATGACAATATCCAGAGACATAAAGGGGACGATTATGCTCGCACGTCCCGGGGAGGAGATCTTCGTCACCGAAGGTGATATCGGCTGTGCGCACTTCTTCCAGCTCGTCCTTCACATTTTCTTTGGCGAGAAAAGCTTGGAATTGCTCGGGCTCTTATAGCGCCTTGATCAGCAAATCTCTTGCCTCTTGGATAACAGAAGGGCATCGAGAATGCTCAACTGTGAAGGAATCTTTCTCAGGTGGGCTAAAACGTTATAATCCACCTTATTTTTCTTTGGCGGGTCCTTGGCTGTCAGCTCTTTGACGACTTGATCATCTAAGGCGATGTCCTCAGGGATTTTTCCTTTCCCTTTATCTTTTCTATTCGACCCACTGTTCGCAGTCTCGAGATTCTTTTCGGGCAGCATACGATTGAGCAGCTGAATGTTCTCACAAGTCTTCATTTCTTCCGTTTCGGATATGGGTTCTTTGAAGAGAGGGCCAAGGGCTATTGCTTCATCAGAATCACTCCCAAAGGTGAGAACTTGCGATCCTCCAGCGTCGACCATGTGACAGTTGCCGGTAGTTCTTTTGCGCTCCTCGGTCGTATTTCTTTGTTCCCGACTAGTTTTGCATTTCATCCGCTTGAAATGTTGTCGGTGAGCAACATATCCTTGCCACCAGTTTTTAAAAGCATTGCACTCTTCGGTGGGGTGCGTAATCTTTTGATGATATAAGCAATAGCTAGGATGTATATCCGCTTCATCAGGAGTGTTTCCTTCGGAGGGTGGCAGCTTCATTGCCATCGATATGGCTTTGGTGGACCTTTTCCTCGTCTTGAACCTGCTTTTATTTGTGTCGGATGTACTTTGATTTGGTTGGAGTGTTTCAACCCTTTCGTCCAGTCGCCGGTGTTTGGCCTTTTCAAATATGGCCATCTCGCGCTCTCAATCAGCTTTGCTTTTAAGAAGAGCTTCGTTCAGGAATGCATCAATCATTTCGTCTGATGGTCCTAGAAGTTGCGGTTCAGGATCCGCCCCCAGTTTCTCTGCGTAAGGAGCTTCTTCATCGTCTATCGACGAGTGAGAGATCACATGGCAGCTTACCACATAATCTTCAGGCTCATCCGACGAGTCTTCTCCATTGTCATCATCTCCGTCCTCAAGGACATGACTAAGAAATTCTTGGAGTGTGACTGGAGTTCACGCCTTCTGGTTATATTCTTCCAACGCGTCGATATGTTTTTGCAGGTCCGTGCGCTCGTCATTAAGCTTCACGGGCTTTTTGTCCTTCTTCTTCTTCTTCTAAGACTTTGATGGTCGTGTGTGAGCGCTTTGACTATCATCACCAATTTTTAGAGTTGGGCGCGGTTTCAGCATTCCCTCGATGATCTCGGGTTCCAGTGGATTTTTCCACCTGATTGCCGGGCATGTTTGGAGATCCTTCAGCATTCTTTTTGTTTTGGCTGAAAGAGCGATCTCCCATGGAGCTTCTTCGACCAAAGAGCACGATACCCCCGGTGTGTCCCCCATTTTAAGAGCCTGCGGCTGGGGTGGGCTTACTTTCCAATTCTCGGATAGGGCGAATTTGCCCTGTTGGTATTGATCTTCAATCCATCCTTTAAAGACGAAACAATCTTCAATTGGATGGCCTATCACTTGGTGATAGGGACAATAATTGGGATTATTAGCCTTACCGGATTGCAATGGGCGTTTCGAATTCGGCAGATTGATGAGCCTGTTGCGCACCGATAGTTCAAACAATCTCCTCATTTTGTCCCAGGGAAACGAATAAGGGCTCTTCATTTTCTCATTATAAAATCGTCGTCTCTCGTCTAGGCGATCGGTTAATTTTGGACCACTGGGCTGCTGTTGAGCATTGGCGACGAAGGTCGCTTTCCCTTTCCCTTTTTCATTCCGCGGCTCCGGCTTCGAAGAGGAAGGCCTGTGGCCCATCTGGTCCATTTGGGCCAGTTTGTCAATCAGGGCTTGGAAGGTGGTGGGCTTGAAAAACATCATGAACTGGGAGATGGTCGCCTGCGGATCGAGAGTACCCATGAACATGCCTACTACTGGCGCTTCTTCGATGCGTTGCTCACATTTCGACCACAGATTCCGCCATCGTATTGCGTATTGGACCCATGTCTTGCCTGGCTTCACCCTGGCGTTAATTAGTGCGGTAATCGGAGTACGCTCGCTAGCGCTTGCGAATCTTTGCGTGAACAACATCTCCATTTCTGCAAATGTCTTGACAGATTCGTTCGGGAGTTCAGAGTACTATTCGAACGTTGTCTCTGACAAGCTGCCGACGAACTGGCGAAGTAGCAGTTTATCGTCACCTTCAGTGTTGCCACATAGAGCCCTGAACTGGGCGACATGCAGGTGGAGATTGCCCGTCCCTTTATATACATGGAATTTAGGGATTGTATATCCCGGCGGGTACCTTATTTGGTCATACCAGCCCGGATAGGGTCGTCCAGTCTTAACGATCTGCCCGGCCATTTCGCTCGCATGATGAGCTCGTATTTGCTGAGTGATGTAATCATCCAGAGCGGCCTTGGAGATGGTCTCCTCCATGGCTGCTGAAAGAGCTGGAGGAAGGTTCGATGTCTCCCCTCTGTCGTCTTCAATGATAATCGGGGGGTCTTCAGCTGGAGGTTCCGGCTGTAACATCATCCCGGCCATGTCTTGGAACAACAGAGCCATTCGTTTTATGTTGGCCGCCTGTTCCACGGCCTCTTTTTCTTTCCTCTCGAGCGTTCTTCGGAGGAATTCAGCATCAGTTTCTTGTTCCTGAAGCTGCTCTGAGGTCTCTGGATTTTCTTTCGGCCCAGTGAGTGCGGCCATTGCAGTCAGCATCTCCTGAAGTTTTTGCTGTTGTTGCTCCTGAGCCTTTGTTATCGATCGGGTAAGCGGTCGATGACCCGTAGAAGCACGGCTTTCCTATTTTCCGAAAGCCATATAAACGGTATGTGTTACCATGCCCCCAGACTTGGGGCGTTTAGATTCAGCGTCCTTACGGTTCGCCACGGTCACAGAGGCTTTCTCTGGCCTCCTTCTCTTATGAGCGGTTGACGTTGAGGGAGCCGTTGCAGCGGGCACCCAGACGGATGACATCTTCTGTGGTACTACGGGATGGCTTTTTTCTTGCTGAGCTTCAATATTCTTTGGTCGGCGAGAGTAGTCCTGGTCAATCACCGATTCCTGGACCTGTCGCCAGACTTTGTAAATTTTGGAGGACAGCCGCTGAGGGGGCTGCTCTGGCTTCTTTTCTGTAGCATTCTCCACAGGTGGAGGAGATCTTTTCAGCATGGCAGTTGGAGAGTTCTTGCGGACCCTCCTAAGCGGTTCGAAGCTGTTCCCAGTCGGAACAGCAACATCGATTTCCACCATGGGAGCTGGCGGAGTCAGTCCAGAAAGGGAGCTGCCCCCAGCCTTCCTTACTCGGCGCCAGTAACGACGGCGAGCATGTCATGTGGATGAGATCGTCTCAGCTGTAAGAGTGACTTCCTCATGCCCCTGTGTTGGTCAGAAGTTTTCGTTGTCAGCCTATTAAAGACCGATGTCCGCTGAGTAGGGATGGCCAACCTGTCGAAGGCAGACCTCTGAGCAGGGGAAGCAGCCTTGACGATTTCACCTAGAACGGGAGCTGTAACAGTCAGTCTTGTGAAGACCGACCCTTTGGTAGGAGAAGCCGCTTTGACGACTTCGGGAGCAGGAATGGCTATCCTTTTTGGGATAACCCTTTCCGGTATCGCAGGCTTCTTCACGGGCCCACATGAGTTTCGGCCCAATCTGTCAAAGACTGAGGCGTTGAATTTGGACGACCCGTTGAGAGGGGCCGCGGTAGCAGTAAGTCGATCAAAGACCGACTTCTTTGGGGCTTCTTGCGACAGCAGCGGGGCATTGAAGCTCATCGGTGGGATCATAGTCCCAAAGAACAGCCCAGTGGTGGCCTGAGTTACTTGCTCCACTGGCATCTTGAACAGGGAGGCCGCTTGTGGCCCGTAGGTTACACTTCCAGATGAGGTGGAACGGGAGTTGCAGTTGCAGCTGGAGCAGTTAGAGGCCATTGATATTCTTTTTTTTGCACGAGAGAAAAACCAAATCTTAGTACCTCGAATCCAGGGGCAACCATAGCAAACCACGATTCGTTCGCGAAACACGACACACGAAGTGTGGAGTAGAAAGAGGAAAAAGTCCCACCGGGCGTGCCGGAATCTGTTCTCCTCCGAATACAGAGACGGTACCGCGTAGGTTCGTCTTGCCTGAATTTGGGGGAAGATGCTATTTGATGTTATCCGTCCACCTTTCCGAAGATGCCAAGTTGATTTATGACACCATGTATCGAAGGTTTAAACGGATGCGGCCGATATAGCAGACTTCATCAGATTCCCCCTCATTTGAGGGGGTTTTTGATTGTGGGGACGCTCTTTTCTGCAGGAGCAAGCCCCTGCAGTTAATTACGCTACCGCATCGCGGTAACCACTTTCTCCTTCTCCAGATGGTCACTTCGTGTCGTGTGTGTTTGTTTTGTTTTTGGTTGCCCGTGGATTGTATACGGAGACTAATTTATGTTGTCGCCCGTAGGGCGTGGATTAGTCTAAATCCGTATCTTCTTAGATTTGGGTTTGGGGTTGGGTTTAAGGATACGTTAGTCTCATTTGAAAGTAAGATCAACTTAAACGTTTGTTAAGGATACGTTAGTCTAATTTTAGACTAAGATCAACTTAACAGGATCGTTTAGATCCAACAAGAGAGCATTTGGGCTCTATTGTTTAGTTTAGGGACATTGCGGTCCACTAGTTTAAGGACATTACGATCCAAGGTTAATGACATTATAGTCCATGGGCTTAAGGACCCCACAGTCCAAGGTTAAGGACATCATAGTCCATGAGTTTAAGGACCCCACAGTCCGAGGTTAAGGACATCATAGTCCATGAGTTTAAGGACCCTACAGTCCAGTTTAAAGACGTCATAGTCTATGAAATGTATGGTTGTCCGGACCCGTCACCTCTCTGAAGACGTTGAAGGATTACAACGACAAGTATCAGAGGAGTGAAGAGATATACCCTTGAACCAATATTGGTTGGGAGATCTGTAGTCCAATTTAGGACTAAGCTCAAAAAGATTAATAAGCATATGGGCTCAGTTAATCTGAATTAAGGACTTATGGCCAATCTTAGGCTAAGTCCAATCAAGTTAAAATGTTTAACATTTATTTTGGGCTGTTAAGCCTTTATTTGGTCTTGGCCCTTTTAATAATACTGAGCATTGATTTGGATTCTGACAGTATTTCTGTCTTTTGTTGAATGCTGAGCATTCATCATAACTCTGGGGCTTATTAAAGAACAATTTATGTTCTATCAGTGCATACGTGAGGAGCACATGGTGCGCTTGGCGCTTTGCGCCAGTTAAAGAGCACAGTGCGCTTCTGCCGAGTAGCGCACACGTGAGGGACACATGGTGCGCTGGGCGCCATTCCATGAGCGCAAAGCGCTAACTGTTAAGTGGCGCACACGTGAAGAGCATGTGGTGCGCTTGGCGCTTTGCGCCAGATCAGGAGCGCTGAGATGCTTTTTTTTAATATGGAGCACTAAGGCTCTTTTATGCAGCGCTGTGCGCTAGTTCTGGTGCGCTGAAGCGCTTCTTTTTAATATGGAGCGCTAAGGCTCTTTTATGCAGCGCTATGCACTGAGAATTAAATTCTCTTTTAAGAGACTTTGTCTCATAGATCTAAGAATAAAGTTCTTAGTTTTACAGGAGGTGTTTCGATCTCTATATTTTGATGAAAGGCTTTACCTTCATGGATCTGTGGTCCTAAGAGAATTGAATAATTCGCCCCCTCCTTTTATAATGAGATACTATGATCTCTTTTTGTAAAAGACCTAAGTCTTGTAGATCTATGATCTGTGAGAAGAATTATGTTTTTCTTCTTGTTTTATGATGAGATCTTTTGATCTCTTTGTGAAAGACCTTGGTCTTGTAGATCTATGATCTTTAAAGAAGTGAATTCTTTTTTTAAATTATGAGATGATTTCATCTCTATGTTCTTTTACCTTGCAGAAAAGTTGTTCTTCTATCGAGAGCTTGGCTCTTCTTTCTGAGATTTTCTCAAAGATTATGGGGAGGTTCCTCTATTTGCTTCTGTCTATCAGACTTGAAGTCTAGGGGCCTTTTTATAGGGCAAGCTGATTTGTTCAATCAGTTAAGGAGATCTTTTCTCCAACTGATTTGGGGATTTCCCCACCGTTGGATCCTTGATCCAAAGGCTTCTGATTTACAGAAGGCAATCTTCTTGTTTTTAATAAGATTGGTAAATCTTTTCCATACAAAATTTATTCTGTATTTTGGTGATTTTTAATCACCATTGGATCATTGATCCAATGGTGCTCTGATTTACAGAGCACAATCTTGTTATTTGGAAAGATTTTGAGGAATCTTTCCTTAACAGAATTTAATTCTGATTAATTAATGATTTATCATTATTATTGGATCTTTGATCTGACGGTGGGGAGCTTTTAGTTCCAACGCTAGCGCACCCGTGCTTTGCTCGTGGTGCGCTGCTTAGAGTGCAGCGCATTTAGCGCTAGCGCACACGTGCTTTACACGTGATGTGCTGCATTAGAGTCTTTGACTCTCAGCGCTGACGCTGCTATGAAGCATTGCTTCACGCTGAAGGTATCTTTCCACCTTCCTTCTGAGTCAATCTTTCCCTTTCCCGGATCTTGGAAATAGTTCCATCATGCACAACATTTTCTGTGCCTAGACTTAAATGTTCTTCATTTATAATCTTAAGCAGTGCTTCTCTTCTCTCTTACTTTTTTAGAGAATCAATCTTGTTAAAGAAGAGTTATGGCCTGTAACCGTCCCCATGCTCGCCGGCAGCCGTGAGAGGTGCCTATTGAGGGCATTGTTCCTCGTTTCGCTGCGCACTTGGTGAATCCTACTTTAACGGATGATCAATGTGACGCAGCGCTGCATGAGCTTTTGACTCGTGTAGGATCTTCTCCCCCCGTCGGTTCTATTTGGCTCCGGATGATCCTCTTTTCCGTGCTCGATGATATCCCTCTCCTCCGGCGGAGATGACCTCGGCGATGATCAGCGCCGCAGAAGACAAGATCGAGTGTTTCCACGAGGCGCATTTGATCACCAAAGTTCTGAGGGATTGCTCTGTTCAGTTGCTGAGCCAAATACGGGCTCATCGGGTCGCCATTTCTGCTTTCGCTGGTGAATGCGGTGCTAACCGATGGGTAGCCACTCCTCGCGAAGATCGTCGCTTTGACATGGTGGAAAAGATAGAGAGGAAACTAGTTAATTTTATCTATATGTGTTGTAAATCCCTGTACTTTCGATCCCATATTTGGTGATCTATTTCGTGTAGAATAAATGTTTAATTAAATTCTTTCTGCTTTTTGTCATTAACCGCCAAGTGCTTCCTTTTAATTCTTATTCTTCTCTTAATATATGCATGTGCGCTGTTAAAACTGAAACTGGTATAAAATAGGCGCAGATAGCTTTTGCGAGAATGAGATGCTTTCGGCGCTAGCGCTCACGTGCTTTGCACGTGGTGCGCTGGTTATAGTGCAGCGCACTTAGCGCTAGCGCAACGTGCTTTGCACGCGGTGTGCTGCTTATAGTGCAGCGGTCTTAGCGCTAGCGCACACGTGCTTTGCACGTGGTGCGCCGCTTAGGGCGCAACGCACTTGGCGCTGCTATGAAGCGTTGATTCATTTCAAAATTTGAATTTTGAACAGAGTTTTGCTCTGATTGGGGGAAACAAAGATGAAGAGGAGTTGAAGAAATGAAGTGAGGAATGAGATGAAGAAAAGGCAAGTGTAGAAGCCATACCCCTCTCTCTCTCATGTCCATGCTACATGTCATAGTTTGTCCCCCCCTCTCATCAATTATCTTCTCATTTTCTTTTCTTTTCCTTTTTCTCTCACTCATTTAAAACCAAACATATAACACAAATACAAAGAAACAAACATGCAATAAAATGCAACATGTCATGGTGCACTAGCCATGATTATTTAAAAAGACGGATTTGGCCTAATCGTGAGTAGTAGTGCACTAATCAAGTTTAATTTAAACATGTATATAATTAATTATAAAAATGCCCAATTCCAATAAATACCTTTCTAAATAAATAAACCATATTAATCTCCAATTATTTTCCAAATATTGGTATATAATTATACCATTTTACGAAAAACCCCTCTTCGCAAATCGAATAGTTTTCGTGAAATATATTATTTTATTATTTAAATTCCAAAAATAATATTTTATATTTCTGAAATTTTACAATATAATTGCTGATCTTTATTTGATTTTGGTTTCTTAATTTGATTTTTCTTCTTGATTTGGCTGTACTTAAATCTGAAAAATATCTCAAACAAATATTTAGCAGCATCTATTTATTTAGGAAAATATTTAAACCAATTAACTCACAAATATCTATTTATTATTATTTAAGATACATATAAAATATTTTAATAGATAACTCCATAAATGTTCTTAAATTATAATTAATGATATTTATTAATTAACAAAAGATAGAGAAAAAGATAGTAAAAAATAGGCAATAAATATGATGATCATGGGCCTCCTGGGAATTGTGCGTTTGGGTGTGCTGTGTGAATGGGTTGTGTGAATGGATTAAGCTTACGGGCCACTTCCAAAAAATAGGGTAAATTGTCAAAAAAAAACCCAAACAGGTTTTATCGCTGACAAAAACCCTTGGCCCCGAAACGGTTATCAAGACCACTCTGGAAATTTTTCAAGCAGTATCTGTATAATTACCTGGTATATATAAATAGGTCATAAATATCGTCGGCAGTTGCATAGATATTTTTTCGACGCCATAGGAGAAAATTCCCTCCTATGGCCTCTTCCCTTCATTATTCTCATATATATATATATATATATATATATATATATATATATATATATATTGTTAATGAAGGAAAGATGCCATAGGAGGGAATTTCCTCCTTTGGCGTCGGAAAAATACAGGCTCTATGAATTTTTTCGACGATCGGCATACATCACTTCCATCTTTATCATCTAAGATGTGGATACACCAAATTTCATGTGATTATACAAGTTTTTCACCGTTGATTTAGTTTGTGCAAAATTAATGGTTTACCGACAATAGAACTTTTTGCATTGCTAATTCAACGGTGAAAAGGTGGTGGAATCACAAGAAATTTGGTGTATGCACATCTTAGATGGTAACGATGGTGATGATGAGTGCCGATCATCGGAAAAAATGGCGGAGGTTGTATTTTTTCGACGTCATAAGAGGAAATTCCCTCCTATGGCCTCTTTCCTCCATTATTCTCATATATATATATATATATATATATATATCACGCTTCACATCCTCACATCAAGCATATCCGCTCATATCATCTTATATAATCACATTGACATCTCAATTCATATCATCATGTATGAGTCATATCATCTCCTACTAACTTTTTGATCATATCCGTAGGTTCCTAGCATAGGTTTCTCCGACTATATCCTATATATATCGTTTTCCATTTATAATTGCGGGGGTGTTATACACTATCCATCCAACTTCTCCCGTAGATATAAATCTACTCACTTGCTAATCTCCTTTCTTAGCCGAAGTCGATGTGCTTCGTCGTTTCAGAAGTCTACGCGAAGGTACCTACAATCAAAACACATCGTAATACTATTAAAACCAAGTCCGAAAACCGATACGGCATACGAAGCGCACATAAATTAGAACCTATGGTCAACGTGCGCTAAAACAACAAAATACTCTCTGACGTCAACGTGTGAACGTCGAAGGCCCAAGTTACATCAAGAAATCCAAAAATCCAAGATTCAAATATCGGAAAATATTTTCAAAACCAACTCAAAATGCTCCTAGATTTTTGCACAGGTAGTTTGGGACAAAACAAACAATACAGTGGCTAAGTTATGAGGAGTGTGAGTTACAGTCCAAACCTCAACATCCAAATCAAAAATTTAGCCGGCGGTAAATGCTACAGTAACCGGTGGCGACGGCCAAATTTTAGAGTTTGGGTCTCGTTCTTCTGTGGTGGTCTTCTAGTGGTCTAACTAGGTCAATCTAGTTGTTTTTTTATAAGGACCCCAAGTTTCTACAGATTCCATTTGAGCATCAAAAATCAATGAAAACCGACATCGGGAAAATTCTAAGTTCGTGGTTAACGGTTCTAGTCTCTGGTCTTGGCTAGAAAATCCTCACTAAAGTCTTGTAAACACTAACTAAAGCTCAATTGCATCTTTACTAGTCCATTCATCCACCAAACATCAACCTAGAAAATTCTAAGATCACAAATCCACACTTGTTTAACTCCAAACTACTATATGAGGTAAAGAAACAATCTAACAAGAGGAGAAGTGAAGTTATATCTCTTGAAAGCAGCTCAAGAAAAACCCTAGATGGTTGAAGTCTTCAAAATCAAAACTTGAGCTTGTCATGGGGTGAAGGATGAGGTGGTGATCATTTTTAATGAAGGGAATGTGGGGGGTTTTAATGAAGATTTGGGGTGTTTGTGGAGGAGGTGGAGGAAGTGAAGAAGAAGATGAAGAAGAGTTGAAGAAATGAAGTGAGGAATGAGATGAAGAAAAGGCAAGTGTAGGAGCCATACCCCTCTCTCTCTCTCTCACGTCCATGCTACATGTCATAGTTTGTCCCCCCCTCTCTCATCAATTATCTTCTCCTTTTCTTTTCTTTTTCTTTTTCTCTCACTCATTTAAAACCAAACATATAACACAAATACAAAGAAACAAACATGCAATAAAATGCAACATGTCATGGTGCACTAGCCATGATTATTTAAAAAGACGGATTTGGCCTAATCGTGATTAGTAGTGCACTAATCAAGTTTAATTTAAACACGTATATAATTAATTATAAAAATGCCTAAATCCAATAAATACCTTTCTAAATAAATAAACCATATTAATCTCCAATTATTTTCCAAATATTGGTATATAATTATACCATTTTACGAAAATCCTCTATTCGCAAATCGAATAGTTTTCGTGAAATATATTATTTTATTATTTAAATTACAAAAATAATATTTTATATTTCTGAAATGTTACAGTATGATTGTTGATCTTTATTTGATTTTGGTTTCTTAATTTGATTTTGCTTCTTGATTTGGCTGTATTTAAATCTGAAAAATATCTCAAACAAATATTTAGCAGCATCTATTTATTTAGGAAAATATTTAAACCAATTAACTCACAAATATCTATTTATTATTATTTAAGATACATATAAAATATTTTAATAGATAACTCCATAAATATTCTTAAATTATAATTAATGGTATTTATTAATTAACAAAAAATAGAGAAAAAGATAGTAAAAAATAGACAATAAATATGATGATCATGGGCCTCCTGGGAATTGTGTGTTTGGGTGTGCTGTGTGAATGGATTAAGCTTACGGGCCACTTCCAAAAAGTAGGGTAAATTGTCAAAAAAAAAAACCCAAACAGGTTCTATCGCTGACAAAAACCCTTGGCCCCGAAATGGTTATCAAGACCACTCTGGAAATTTTTCAAGCAGTATCTGTATAATTACCTGGTATATATAAATAGGTCATAAATATCGTCGGCAGCTGCATAGATATTGCATAATACTAGATATAGCATACAACTATACAGATACAACATGATGGGTTTTTTTTTGACAGCCGAAAACTTTTTCGGGTTTTTTTTGACAAGCACTTTGGGGCTAGGGGTTTTCTGTCAACAGGAAAACCTGCTTTGGGGATTTTGACAATTTACCCAAGAAAAAAAACTAACTCCAGCTCAGAAAGTGATATACTCTAGAAAACTGGGCCATGTCTAAGAAAATGTACTTGGGTCTAGGGGTGTAAACGAGCCGAACTCGAGCCAGCCAAGCTCGGCTCGAGTTCGGCTCGTGGTTTTTTTTTGTCGGTCCGAGTTCGGCTCGTGGTTTTTTTTTGTCGGTCCGAGTCCGGCTCGTTTAGTTAATTGAGCTAGAGATGCTCGGCTCGAGTCCGGCTCGATTAAACATGCCCAGCTCGTGTTCGGTTCATTTGTGTCACATTAACTAAACGAGCCGAGTTCACGAGCCGAGCTCAACTAAGCTCGTTTAGAGCTCGTTTGTGAGCTCGGCTCGTTTTCAGCTCATTTACTCATATTAATAGTATTTTCCAAGAAAAACACATAATTAACAATAATACTTAAAACTCAGGGTTTTGAGATATGGAAAAATTAAAAAACATTAACATCTAGGGTATTGAATGGGTCTAAGTGCTGGGTTTTATATTTATCTCAATACACTTTATATACTGTCATTTAATTGAATTAAGTGTTCTGAGAGTTGTATAGAATCTGCTATATATTACATATGACTGTTTTTTTTCAAACTGTGTAACCCAGTCGAACCCGAGTCAATACCGAACGAGCCTGGCTGAGCTCGAGTCCGGCTCGTTTAATAAACGAGCCAGGCTTTCTGGCTCATGTCTGGCTCGTTAATAAATGAACCGAATTTGAACGAGATGATACCGAGCCGAACCTTAATCGAACCCGAGCTGACTCGTTCAATTACCACCCCTACTTGGGTCCAAAAGAAAAGAAAACTGGAAAAGAGGAAAAAATAAAAAGGGCCGAATTCCTTTTTGAAAGCGATAATATTATGGCTCAGACCTTTCTACAAAATACTTTTTGCAAAAATACCTCATTTTCAAAATAGAAATGGAAAGCTCATCTCGTGCTTCAACGAATTAAGGTAATTTATGAAAGTGATTTCTTCCATTCAGGCTTTAGGTCGAACACCGCTAGGGCTTCTTCAATCAACACTGTAATTTTCTCTACTCGTTTTCAATTTGATCGTATAAAGATTAGGGTTTTTTCCATCGATTTTTTGATGTTTTTTGCTTGTGAGCAGCTTTTGTTCCAGAATTAAATATGCTTCTTATTATGCTTTCTTGATTTTTGAAATTTAAGACATTTCCCATCAAATTATATATGACACCAAAAGATTTGGGATTTATGCCTTATTTTGATGTATAGAAATGAAAGACTATTGGTAGTATGATTGTTGTAACTGATGCAATTATTTTAAATTGATATGCATTGATAAGGACGAGCATTGGACTTGTGTGTTGGTCAAGTTCATCGATCCGATGTGGGAAATTTCCTTTTCTGGAGACTGCTGCTAGTTCTTATGTAGTTATCTTGCTGAATTGGATTTTAATATGACCAAAAGAGTTACCATGATGAGCAAAACATAATTAACTCTGATGTAACCCACTGCATTATAGTCGACAACATATATATCATATTACATTGTTCATAACAAACTCCAAATGTTTGACCCTTGATGCATCGACATACTTATGGTAGACCCTTTTTTTTGCCTATAATACATTATGTATTAACTTTGACAGCATAAGCCTTAGATAACATAAACTTGCATATAAGTTGGCATCATCTATCACATAACCGCGCTAAACACAAAGATGGTCTTTCTTGTATGTATAGCGATTTAACTTATTTGACTGGAGTAATCTCGTGGCGCAAAGCAGCAGATTAAAAACTTAATTGACTGGAGTGAATCCATGGCGCAAAGCAGCGGACCATATTTTTTCGACATCCAGCATTGTGTCCCCACATTCGTGTGTATGCCACCCCTCTAATGCATGTACTATACCAGCAACACGCCATGCACTCATCACCCTCCTTGGCAGCCAGTTCTGTCAAAGTAAAGCACATAATCTAAGATTTCATCTTGTATTCATAGCAGAAAAGGTGCGGCAAAGATTGTACTATTTGCAAATGCATCAAATGATTGTAAGAAGATTCGAAAGATCAAAATTTGTCTATATATGTCTTTATCTTTCCATTATGAAGAGCTAAGCATGTGCACTTTACATGAATAATTCTTAGATATGGACCACATTTGAGAAATGAGGTCTCTTAGCATTAGGCTTTTGTTATGCATGTGGCTTTTGAAGAATGTCATAGGGCATTAAAGACGAGTATTCAAGACAAATTGAAAATCTAATATTGCTCCTCTCTTAAGGGGATATGTTGTAATATTAGAGATACTAGACATCGAAAAGATATATACAAAAGGGATTATCTAAAAGAGATGCTTATTTAGATGTAAAGGGTGTATACACGCAAAAATATATTTAACTTTAAGGTGTAATTGTAACATTTCGTTAGGTGGGCTTTATATTCCTTTAACTGTCAAAGAAATCATAGATAAATGAAGGTTGGCAATTAAAACAATTAAGAGCTTTCGTTTCTATCTTTATATTATGCCGCTTTATGAAAGTTAAATGAGATGAATTGGAACTCCCTCCATATGCACTTAAAGTTGAGCACACATAAGTGGAGAGCGTCACCTTGCTGTATCCAAAAGGCATTAACTTATAGACTCGAATTTTACATTTACAGGTATGCTTGCATCATGACTTTATATAAACCCTTTTTAGGTTAGTTTAATTACCTCACAAGAATGCATGTTTTCCAATGCCTCTGGTGTCTTCATTGCCGGAGTTTTGTAATAAGTACAGTCCTTTCGCACCTTCTTTGGAGGAAACTGTGAAAAAGGGATAAAATATGTGCCTTTGGGTGCCTTCTTTTGCTCTGAATCATCCAATCGGTCTCCTACCAGCCACACCTGCAGACTGAATCTGTTATGAACTGATAGTATTTCATATAAATGGCAAGTTTTGGATGCATCAATGCTGTGTTCTGTGATAACTATCTTCCATAAATAAATAAGGCTGGCCTCCTCTTCTCTTGTGTTGGTTGCATGTTTTTAACTTGTGACCTTCTTGTCACAATTCTCATGCCCTACCAACTCTTCCATCTCTTGGGAGTAAATAGTGCCCATTTTTAACCTCTTGTCTAGACTTTTTATCGGTGTAGTGGAATTTGGTGAGCTGCTTCTTGGTTCATGGACTGAAGTACGGGACTATAAAAAATAGGTACGTCCTACTCAGCACTCAACTATCTTAAGGTGTCTCACTTATGATTGCCTCGGCCAGTCTGCACAGCACTCAACTATCTTAAGGTGTCTCACTTATGATTACCTCGGCCAGTCTGCACAGCACTCAACTATCTTAAGGTGTCTCACTTATGATTGCCTCGGCCAGCACTTTGGCATTACTTCATCGAGGGTTTGCTAAGACTTGGCTGAGAAGTTCTTGACCTTAAGCTATGCTTTTAAGCCAATTCCATTTGATCAGGAAAGGCTTAGAAGTTGTTTACTATAATAGTGATATTTTCTTACTTCATTATCTCTTGTATGAATTTACAAATTCAATTCACTTCATTCTAATTCAAGAAACTCAAGTTTACCTTGGGGGCAGAACTGCTCGGAAGTGACAAACAACTTGCCGTATTTCCCGAAATACGGGGTCTGATTAAATCGAGCTCATGCTTGTCTGTCAATAATACCTGACTCAAAAAAAATTGTCGGTTGCAATTTAGGCACAGGAACAATGTACTGATCACATTACCAAATCAATATCCACATTCATCCTAAAGAAATTCATACTTTGTGGGGATTATTATCTACTTACCTTGATGCCTCTTTTGCATAACTCTTGCGCTATTGCAAAGGCCACCTTTGAAAGTTGACCTTTAAGGAGAACTTGAGTTGTTCCCAGGGGAATACTATTGAGAACCACAGCTGCTGCTAAGCTACTTCCATCTATGATTGTTAATTTCAGTTTTGGGTACTTCTGAAGATAAAGGCTGCCGCCATGATTTAGTTCTTTTGCCTGGAAGTGTGGAGATTAGGGACATGAAATTTCAGTCCCATAATAATTCTTTTATTGGACTAGAAAGAGTCGGCAGAGATTTCCATTTACTTCAGTTAATGAATATGTAAAAGGAGACATAACCATCTGGAATATTTCTTAATATCATAGTTAATTTACTGAATTAGGATATGGGCTTACCTGATTTAGAAGTCCTAAACTCATGACTTCAACTCCTTTCTTGTCAGCTTCTAGAATTGCCTTTTCAATCAATTCATTGATAGCCTCTCTTTCCCATGATAAGTCATACTGCCCAAAGGAGCAGTTAGTTACTCAGGACACCAGAAAATTGAAGATAAGAATATAAAATTGAGTCGAAGACAACCAAGTTTCTTACTTGAAAATTGTATCTGGGTATTGCCCAAGTGTGCATTTTGAGATGCTTGAACTTGTTCCTTTCAGTAGTGAAGGTTGATCCATAAAACCAAGTCAATACCACGGACAAACTTGCGATCGGCCACATCATCAGCATGTTCCACTTGGAAGTGTATGGTCGAGAAGCCAACGATGCGAAACCCAGCCGTAGATGATAAATTGACTGCAATGTAGTCGGATGTGTAAGGTGGACAACATCTGGGTTGCTTCATTTCAAAATTTGAATTTTAAACAGAGCTTTGCCATGATTGGAGGAAACAACTGGTTGTTCGACCTGTCCCCGGCACGGAGTGACGCTGATCGACTTGTCCCCGGCACGGAGTGCCGCTGATCGACTTGTCCCCGGCACGGAGTGCCGCTGTTCGACTTGTCCCCGGCACGGAGTGTCGCTGATGTTCGACTTGTCCCCGGCACGGAGTGCCGCTGATGTTCGACTTGTCCCCTGCACGGAGTGCCGCTGTTCGACTTGTCCCCTGCACGGAGTGCCGCTGTTCGACTTGTCCCCGGCACGGAGTGCCGCTGATGTTCGACTCGTCCCCGGCACGGAGTGCCGCTGGTGTTCGACTCGTCCCCGGCACGGAGTGTCGCTGGTGTTCGACTCGTCCCCGGCACGGAGTGTCGCTTGTCGCTGTTCGACTTGTCCCCGGTACGGAGTGTCGCTGTTCGACTTGTCTCCGGCACGGAGTGTCGCTGATCGAATTTTCCCCGGCACGGAGTGTCGCTGTTCGACTTGTCCCAGGCACGGAGAGTCGCTGATGTCGACTTGTCCCCAGCACGGAGTGTCGCTGATGTTCAACTTGTCCCCGGCACGGAATGTCGCTGATCGTCTTGTCCCCGGCACGGAGTGTCGCTGTTCGACTTGTCCCCGGCACGGAGTGTCACTGATCGACTTGTCCCCGGCACGGAGCATAATTCCAGCAGGGAAGGTAGATATCCCGAGGCGAAGCATGATTTCGACACGGGGTAAATTCTGGTACGGAGCATGATTCCGCCGCAGAGGTTGTTGGTTTGATTTGATTAGGGTTGACATCAGCATCGCTACACTAGAATATGGTACCATGAGCGAATCATCATCTGTCATGAGAAGATTTGGGGATTTGTTTTTTTTGGCGGTATCTGTATTGCTGTACTGGAATAATGCCAGGAGCAACTCATCATTTGCCCTTCCCTGTTGGGGAGCGGTGGCTTAGCAGACAGGTTTAGATCCCTATCATCTAAGACTTTTCAATTTTATGAGTCGTAAGGGTCCCATAAAAACATTTTCTCCCTACGAGTCGAAAGGATCTCGTAGGTGTATTTTCTCCTTAGGAGTCGTGGGGATCCCTAAGCGTGTTGCTCTTTTGTGAGTCATAAGGATCTCACGCGGGAATTTTCTCCTCACAAAGTCGAGAGGACTTTGTGAGTGCATTTCATCTCTTTTTCACGAGTTTGCGCCCTTTCGGGTTTTCACAAACTCGCCGGCAGTCCTGCTGTTTTACTCACGGAGTCCTTTCGGGTTTTCATCCGTGCCCATTTTGCTTGTGGACATACCTCTTTTTTTATAATCTTCATCGCCGGTGGGACTTTGAGTGTGGTCTCGCCGGTAAGACTTGGGAGAGATAGGGGTCGTCTACGCTCGTGGATTGTATACGGTTTTGCAGGATGTATGATCCAGACCGTAGGGCCGGAAGAATTTCGGGACTTTGTCAGCGTCTGCATCGCTGTACTGGAATATGGTACCAGGAGCGACTCATCATCCACCGTTGGGGTATGAGATTTGGAATTTGGTTGACGTCTGCATTGCTGCACTGGAATATAGTACCAGGAGCGACTCATCATTCGCCATTGCCTATTGGGAAGCGATGGCTTAGGAGACAGGTTTAGATCCCTATCACTTAAGTCTTTTCAATTTTATGGGCCGTAAGGGTCCCATAAAAGCATTTTCTCCCTACGAGTCGTAAGGATCTCGTAGATGTACTTTCTCCTTAGAAGTCGTGGGGACTCCTAAGTGTGTTTTTTCTTTGTGGGTCGTAATGATCCCACGAAAGTGTTTTCTTACGAGTCGTGAGGATCCCGTAAGTTTTGTTCTCCTCATACATCGTGAGGACACATGAGTGGATCTTCCCAAATGGAGCATAATTCCAAGGGTGGAGACCAGCCACGTAACTGGTGATTGCGGTGGGGCATGTGTATGATGAGAATTATTTGAGCCCGTGGATTGTATACGGTAGTCAATTTGGGGACCAACCGTAGGGCCAGGAGAATTTTGGAAATTTGAATGTTTATTGGCGTCTGCATCGCTGCACTGGAATATGGTATCAGGAGCGACTCATCATTCGCCTTTTTTTTACGGCGATTGCTCTATCATTTCAGCTTTTCTTATCGTGAGGGTCGCGATTGCCCTATCATTTCGGCTTTTTATTCGCGGTTGCCCCATCATTTCGCCTTTTTATTATTATTATTATTTTTACTTACACTTCTTTTTTTTATTTACACATTTTTTATTTACACATTTTTTTTACATTCCCAGTTTAACGACTTAAAGGTCGATTATTCCCAGTTTAATGACATGGTGGTCAGCGGTTCCCAGTTTAAAGACTTAGAGGTCTATTATTCCCAGTTTAACGACGTGGTGATCAGCTTGCTTATCCCAGCTCCTTGAACTTTGATCTTGGCGGAGTTGTGTTGATGACCGTAACTCTGTGGCTTGTCGGTACATCTGACGACAGTGGGGCTTTCCCAAGTTTGTATTGGTTCTTCATCCAATCTTTGAAAATATAGCAGTCTTCGATGGTATGACTCACCATTCTATGATATGGGCAGTATATCGGATTGCCGGTCATATTCATTTCATGTGGCCTCTTTGGAACATGCAGTTGCAGACCGTTGTTCAAGGCGTCCGCGAATATTTTGCAGACATCATCCCTCCTGAAGGAGTATACCTTCTTCTTTCTCTCCATTAGAGTAGGTGTCTTTACTGATGCTGGTCCTTGAGGCCGATCAGTCTTTGGTTCGCCCTTTTCAGATAATGGCACATGTCTGAGAGAATCAAGTTCCCGAAGAGCTCCGGTCTCCATTTGTATGAAATCGGCGGTCGTAGCTTGACTGTTTGCTAACACGCCTTTAGACAGTTCTATCTCTCCCGTCTTGTATTGCCTTTCGACCCAATCTTTGAAAACGAAGCAGTCCTCAATGGCATGACCTATCACTCTGTGATAGGGGCAATATTTTGGGTTGTCAGTCATATTCGCTTCTTGCGGTCTCTTTGATATTTGCAGCTGTAGACCGTTTCTTAGGGCGTCCTTGAATATCTTGTGGACTTTGTCCCTTTTGAAGGAATAGACCTTATCCAGTTTCTCTTTCAGAGGCGATTCCCCTTCGGTGTATGTATCGGAGGGGCTGGAGGCTGATCGCGGCCGTTTTTCGCGAAGGCGCTCCGCTCTTAGGTTGAAGGGGGTATCAGTTGGCTGCCTCCGGTTATCAATCCCTGGCTCATGAACCAAAATTTGATTCTGCTGTAATTGCAATCGAGCGACTTGGGTCGCGAGATCTGCCGCGACGTTTGCCAATTCGTCGACCTTAGACTGTATCTTGGCAACTTCTCATCCCTGTCCTGAAGCTGCCTCTGAAGCCATCGGAATAATGCTTGTTCTGTAGTTCCGGTTATGACAACCGGGTCATCCTTATTGCCTAAGCCCAATTCAGCAGGAACCCCGGGCTCTTTTGGCTTATCGTCCTGAGCGAGCTCTTCATCATTTAGACCGAGTCGACGTTGGGTAGCGTCCACCATATCATCTCCATGGCTGTGAAGCATAGGAGGGTTCGTTTCTTCATGTCCAACTATGTAGACAGTGTGGACCACATATTCAGCCGTCTCTTTATCTTTGGCGGGGTAACCCCGTTCTTGGTGCCTCATGAAGCTCAGCCTAGCGTGAGCCCTAGCCCTTTTGTTTGCTCTGTATCTGAGCCTTTTCTGCTTTAGCTTCTCGATTTTGAGGGCTTGACGGGCATCCGTTTTCTGGGAAGCCACCGTGAGTCGATTGATAGGGAGCTTAAAGAAGATACCCGATCGAGCAGTTGTCGAGGGTACCACTGGAGCTTGCCTGGGATGTCCCGTTGCTTTGTTGACGTTGATGGCCCTGCCCCCAGCTGGAGCGATGGAGAGTCGTTCGGCAACGGATTTGTGCTTGGGCTGAGGTGCCCTCGCGACCATGACATTCGGCCTTTTCCCTTTTGAGACCGGTTTGTCTGTTACCGGAACTTGAGAAGCTGGGATGGCGTTAGCTGACACGAACATAATAGAGCCAAATGGTAGCGGTGGCTCCTCCCATTGTCTCCCGAGACTGGCCGGGAGGACCGTCCTGGCGTCCATCTTCATCGTGTAGGAGATGGGAGCGGTGTTGAGAGCTGAGTTGATCCTTAGAGACATTTTGTTGCTTCCGGAGATTGCAATTTGAAATTTGTTAACCTGTGCAAAGAAGTATGATTTCAGTACAGGCGATCGATATGTACATTGATTGAGTTCGCATGAACGTTTAACCCGAAATATGGAAGGAGAGATTGGTCCCACCGGGCGTGCCAGAATCTGTAGGGTGTTTTTTGTCACCCCATTGAGATGGGAATGCGCGCGCGCTGGTCAGACGCAGTATAGATTCTCCCTACCTAGGGTAGGCAGGGGTTTATTGATTGTGAGGATCCGAATCTCCGGCAGCCGCGGACTAAGCTGCAGTTAATTACCTCTCGTATTTGGAGCGAGAGAACCTCCGATTAACGGGTCAAACAGGTCATGCGAATTCAATGTGCATTGTTGTGTTTTGAAGGGGTTTTTGGATATATCGAGGGGCCCGCAGAGTTTTTACGGGGGTCCCGCTACTCGGATAGCGGGCTGGGGGTCAAGGGGGCTAGCAGCCCCCTTGCAGGATGCGGGGCAGCGCCCCGTTAGAAATTTTTTCTAACGGGGGACAGTGTTGTAGAGTATGTGTGTGTGTGTAAAGGAAAGGGCATCCAAAGGATGCGTGGGAGAAAGCGCCGGCGCCTCACGTGCGTGGCACGCGGGCGCTTGAGCGCTATCGCCTTGGGGGCTAGCGCCTCACGTGCCAGGCACATGGTCGCTCGGGCACTAGCGCTTTGGGAGCGCTAGCGCCTCACGTGCCAAGCACGTAGGCGCTCGTGCTTTGGGCGCTTGGGCGCTAACGCTTTGGGCGCTAGCGCCACACGTGCTAGACATGTGGGCGCCCAGGCGCTAGCGCTTAGGCGCTCACGCTTTGGGCGCTAGCGCCTCACGTGCCAAACACGTGGGCGCTCGGGCGCTGGGCGGCAAAAGGGACTTGGTCCCTGCACTGGGAGTTGTACTCCCAGAAAGAAATACTTATTATTTTGTGTGTGTGTGTATAAGAAGTTAAACTCCTAAGATATTTTTGAAGCTGATGAAGGGGCTTCTCCTCTTGAGCCCTGGATCTTCCCCCAAAGTGGGGTCTTTGGAGATATGTCTCCTTCTTCCTCCTTTGTTGGTCGGCTCTTGAAGAACAAGAGGTATGAGATTTAAAAATCTCCCCTTTTTGAGATCTAATGGAAGATCTGGGCTCCCCTTTGTGGGTTTTGTAGTGAAAAACTATTTAGTTTTGGAAAAGGAAAAGTAAAACTCTTGATTTAATTGAAAAGGGGAAGAAGGTTTAGAACCTTGAGGAAGGAGAAGGAGGCAAAGAACCCTAGATTTTTTTAGAGAAATGGCATTTTGTCCATCATCATGTTGCCTTATATAGGCTTACACATTTACATATAGCCCATTGGGCTTTACGAAATGGCATTTTGTCCATCCCATGGCTCATGTGCTATTTCTTTTTGCACATAAGCCATGAGCTTTACAAAAATTTGGCTTTATGCCCATTCATGCATAAAAAATTACATCAAAATTATTTATTATATGATTTTTTATTTCAGCATGGGGGAGGCTGGCCGCTTCATGTTCGGGCTTGACTCGGGCATGAGCCCACTTGATCTGTGCTTGGGCCCACCTGGCTTGGGGTTGAGCTTGACTTTGACTTGGCCAACCGGGGTGCAATTTTCGACCCCAACAGTGACAACGTCTTTATTGAAAGCAGGAAAGGGGATAACTCCGTGTCGATGTCTAAATCTTTGCGATCTCATGAGGTAAGTCTAAATCAGGTGCTGGGTCCATATCATCCTCGAACTACGAAACAACCAAGTCGCTCAAGCAGATTTGGAGGGCATTGACGAATCTTCTCCGTGTAACTCTTTCCTTCGAGGGCAACCGTTAACAAGATGCTTGCCGGATCCACAAATCAAGCACTGCCATTTAGCCCTGCGACAGTCTTTCTGAAGGTGTCCCGGTCTCTTGCAATAACCACACGTTGGGTTCTCCGCTGCTTCTGTTGTTGAGGAACAAATGAGCGCTTCATCTGCACACCACCTCTTTGTCTAACAGGAATTCTCCTATGATTGGGGCTCCCGTTGGTGCCTGATCCATTTGCCTTCTTAGTCCTTCAGCTATGAGATCATTTGTTCGCTCCTGGGCTTCCATCAATCCTTGCAATACACCCAAAATCTCGGCGGCCTGACTCCGGAGAGTGGAGGCGGAAGAAGAGTCGTTGGAAGCCAGGTTTTAGCTTCCGCTGCGCCACTCGGATAGGAACTTAAAATATGCAACGTGATACGATAACTTTGAAGAAATGAAGACGTGAGAATGCAACGAGTTCAATAAGAAACGTAAGCAGGTGTAGGATCAATAGGAAAGTACAAGGATGAAAATGTAAAATAGATTTGAAAACTCGGGAATGGTATAAAATATAAACGGAGATAGAGATTTGCCGATCAAAACAAGATTATGCGGTAAAGTAATATTCAATCGATGATGGAAACAAAGGTAGAACGACAAGTCACTCAAACAGAGTACAGTATTGTAACTATGCTGCAGTTCATAATTACAACCACATAACTCTACCAAGTTACCCAAAACTCTACCGGATGAAATCAAAACATAGCCGGGCGCACTGTATGAATCAAGGTCAAGAACAACAAGTTTACAATCTAGACCGAAAGGGTGGCTTAGATTGTCAAGCCCTACTCGGAAACTGTAATCCCATTCTAAACCTGGCTCTGATACCAACAAAACCATGTCACGCCCCGCTTCCCAAAATGCGGAATACGAGGGGTGACAAGGCCAGCCATGCTCCTACGGTCAAGGAAATATCCTGCCGTAGTCACACTTTGGCTTCTAGCTTTACGCGGTAATCAGTAATCAATGCACAGGTAATGAGAAATACAGTCACTAAATCAAAACAGATATAAAACTAACCAGATAGAGTCAAAAGAAAGATAGCGCTGACGTCGCTGATCTAGATGTGCGCAATATCCTCGAGGTACGACAGGTGCTGATCCGAGCTAAGTCCAATTCTCACTCTGAGTATGCATACTCAGGACGTCAGAGCGACACAATAGCAATAAATAGAAATACATATGTAAACACGTGCAATAATGATGAATATGAAACATTAAGCATGGAGTAATGACATGAGCATGAAGTAACCGGTACAGGTAAACAGTAAGGCAGGTATATCGAATTAGTAATCAATGCATGTCCATGTCATTAAACCTATCAGTCTCTAAATCTCACTGTTCAGGTCGCTAAACCTATCGTCAGTCCAAATGTGAGTGTCAACCAAGCAGGAGTATCCCAAACCTAAGGGTAGGGCCCCAGGGGCAAGGGAACACGAGCCCGAATCACGCACGATAATAATCAGTAACACCATCCATACAACTCCCAAAATCACGGTATATGCCGGCAATGGGACTCCCGGGATTCCGTTGAACTCACACTCAAACTACCCCACACCCACAGTCTGCATCAAATACCGACCATAAACCCAAATACTAATCGGTCCATGACAAGTCTACACGAGAACTGGAGACTGGATCTCCATCAAGCATGTCTCGAATCGTACCCAAGACAAATGGACAGTGTTTGATGGCTTATCTATGACACTAATATACGTGCTCCACAACCGTCCCATTTCAGTTATAGTTACACTTATATATGTCCCATAGACGTCGACAATGCAATAAATTAACTGGGTTCGCTGATTGTGTACAAGTACGTGTCACTTTCACTACTCAATCACGCTTTAACACTAACGTACTTGCCACAATCTAATCACTAATATTTATCACTGGGTAATGTAACACAATCACTAGGTTATCAATGTATGTGACCACTATTCAATGAGGGTATACCGCTACATGATATGATGAGAATGCAATTATTCATGATACAAATAAAATATAGCAGCCAGTGTCGTACAACTTACAAAATTTCTATAAATCATATGTGCAGAATTAAGCAAAATAATATAAAAGGGGTAAGCAGTATGTTTAATTATCTGTCCATCAAAATTGGTTTCGCGTCAATCGGGTTTCAGGTTTGCTAGTTATGGTCATTTCATTTTAAGTGTTCACTGCTGGAAATCCAATTTCTGAACTGGAAGTCCGTTTCGTAACACATTTTACTCCCGGTTGGGAGCATAATTAGGCGATGCTACAGTTAAATAATATGTAGATTTTTCTGTTATGTTTCCAACACATTAAACGTATTATCAATAGCAGTTCTGTATTAAAAGTTATGTCCTGTCTAGTGTAGCTATGCAAGAGGAGTCACTGCAGAAACTGCAGAACACCTAGGTACGTTAAAATGCAAATTAAATATCAAATGATGGTGAAACAGCACGGGACCAGATTCAGGTGTTATCTAACTAAATTATCTACGCGACCATATGGGGCTCCGCGCATTTTCAGTTTAAAGAAGGGGTGTACAGGTGTTCCAAAGCCAGGTATCCAAACGAAATGCTGCCCCGGACTGCAGTTCAGGGCCGCGAATCGCCTCAGTATTCCTTGTTATAACTTATCAAAATGCAAGCGTGAACTATGGGGTGCTGTAGGTTTATCTGTTGGCTTCGATACGAGCCCTAGAACATTAGGTTATGAGTTGTATTCAATTTAATATAGATCTTAGAACATGGCATAGGCGGTGAATTCCAGATTTAGCTTAGCTTTGTAGGTGTGACATTACATGATGTAAACCTCACTATTTTCAACCTAGATTCCTACATGATGTTTTTTACCAGTAAACGGATCTATTTATAATAAGTTCCGCCATTCTAAAGTAGATTTTCGCTTAGAGTCTAGCGTCAAACACTTGATTAATTAGAGCAATGTAAATTTATATATAAATGTGTATCAGTATATAGTATATTAGCATGTAAAGTAAGTGAGGGGTTCACTTGCCTTCGGTCGCTTGATATAGAAGCGACACCGCTTGCGGACTTCGTCTCGACACACGAGACGATGCGATGCTGGACACGGCGCGTGGTGCGGGCGCGATGCGTGGAGATCCGGTACTGGGCGCGGTAGCGACGCGGGCGTGATACGGTAGTGGGCGTGGTCCTGGCTCGGTGCGTGGCACGGCGCGACACGGCACTGAGCACGGTCCTGACTCGGTGGCACGGCGCGGGCAGTGGATCGGGCACGGGGGCTAGCACAACGTGGCACGGGGGCTAGCACAACGTGGCACGTGGACTGGGCACGAGGCGCGACACATCTGGGTACGCGGCGACACGGAGGCGGGCACGGTGTGGCACGTCTGGGCACGTGGCGACTTCGCGAGGTTGGCGATGCACTGGTGGCGGCGACGATGAGCGCGGTGTGCCACTGGCAAGGCCGTCGGCGGTCCAGAGATGGTTCTGACGAGGTGGGGAGCTCGGGCGAAAGTGGGGCTGTGCCGGGTTGCTGGGCGAGGCGGCTGCGGTCGGTGTTGGTGGAGTCGGGGTTGAGCTCGGTGGTGAGACGGGCGTAGGAGGTGAAGGCGAGGGGAGCTCGTCGCAGGTGATGGAGGGAGGTGTTGGGTTGTGCGGTTGATGGCAAGGTAAGCTCGGGCGAGGGGATGTGCAGGCGAGGGTGCTCGGGGAAGGTGAGGGTATGAAGCTCGGGTTCTTTGGGGAGAAGGAGAGAAGGGGAAGAAGATGGTGACGAGGACGAGGCCGACGGGATCGGAGCTCATGCGATGCGGGGTTCGCAGGCGAGGCTAGGGTTGTAGCGAGGTTTTTTAGGTTTGCAGGCGATGGGTTCTCGTCGGGGTTGCAGCGAGGGTTCGCACGGGAGAGGGGGGAGAGAGAGATATGATGGTCAAGAAGAGGAGGCGACGTCGAGGGCGGAGGCGATGGTGGCGACGGCGGCGAACGCGAGGCGAGATGGGGCAGTGGGGGAGTGAGGGAGAGAGAGAAACTGAGTGAGGTGAAGAGAGGGAGGGAATGGGTGATGAGGAGAGAGCGAGGCGATGCGAGGCGAAAGGGATCGTGGGTTGTCGAGGGGAGCGAGTCCCACGGGAGTGGGGAAGTGGGCGCGGGTCTCATGGAGCGCGAGGGAGAGGGGGACGTTGAGGAGATGGAGGTTTCGGCGAGAGAAGCACGCGGGGTAGTTGGTGAGAGAGGGGTGGGGATGTGGTCGCTGGGGCGTGGGTTCGAGGAGTGGTGGCGAAGCAGCGAAAAACGAGTGGGAAGGCGGGAAAAGGGAGACGAGGGAGGAAGAAGGAGGAAGCGGGTGCGGGTCGGGCATAGGGAAGTGGGTAGTGGGATGGGCTTGGGCTGGGGTTTGGGTTAGGTAAAATTTTAGAAAATAATAAAAAGGTTTAATTAGGGTAAGGTTTAGAATTTAGGTTAGGAAAATATAGAAAATTATGTAGGAAAAATTGTGGAAAAATATTGGGAAATTATTTATTAGAATATGGTTACGGTATAACGGAACTGGGTATTGCATCCACCCTCTAAGGACACATCATGGTGGAATGAAGAAGTAAATGATGCTATTAAAATTAAAAGGAATTCTTATAAAGGTTTGAAGGAAAGTAGAGATGTGGAGAGATTTGAGAAGTATAAAATGGCTAAAAAGGAAGTTAAGAAAGCTGTTCGGGAAGCTAAATCTAAGATCTACAAGGAGGTGTACGAGAAATTATACACTAAAGAGGCTGAAAATGATATATACCGGATTGCTCGGATGCGGGAAAGGAAGACCAGAGACTTATGTGCGGTGAAGTGTGTCAAAAATGAAAATCAGAAGGTTTTAGTTCGAGATGAGGATATCAAGGAAATGTGGAGAAATTATTTTGACAAATTGTTTAATAAGAGCTTTACTAAAAATTTGGATGGACTTGTCATTCAATCTCAAGATATAAACCGTGATTTCATGCGTAAAATAAGACTATCTGAGCTTAAAGAAGTTTTAAACAGAACGAGTTTAAGAAAAGCGGTTGGTCCTGACGGGATTCCTATCGAGATTTGGAGATGCTTAGGAGAAATATGCGTTAAATGACTGACAGATCTGTTTAATAAGATTTGGCAGACAAAAAATATGCCAAATGAATGGAGAAAGGTATCCTTGTACCTTCTACAAGAACAAGGGTGACATTCAAAGTTGCTCAAAGTACCGTGAAATAAAACTTATGCGTCACACCATGAAACTTTGGGAGAGAGTGATTGAACACATGCTAAAAAAGTATATTAAGATAACAGAGAACCAATTTATGTTCATGCCTGTACGATCGACGACAGAAGCTATTTATTTGCTTCGTCAACTTGTCGAGCGTTTTCGAGAGAGGAGAAGAGATTTGCATATGATATTTATTGATTTAGAGAAAGCGTACGACAAGATACCTAGAGAGGTATTATGGGGGACAATGATGAAGAAGGGGGTCCCCGTCAAGTATATTGACACAATCAAGAATATGTACGATGGAGTAGTGGTAAATGTCAGAATTTGCGGCGGCCTAACGAGTGATTTTCCGATTATAATTGGTTTACATCAATGGTCTGCATTAAGTCTATTCCTGTTTACCATCGTGATGGATGAGCTTACTAGAACTATCCAAGATGAGGTACCTTGGTGTATGCTATTCGCTGGTGATATTGTTCTAGTAAATGAGACGAAAGCATGGGTTAATACCGAATTGGAATTATGGAGGTAAACATTGGAATCTCGGGGGTTCAGATTGAGCAGGTCCAAGACAGCATATCTGCATTGCAAATTTAGTAAACAGAGAAGTCAAAACCATATTGGTATAACATTGGAAGGGCAAGAGATATCACCGAGCGATCAGTTTAGATATCTAGGTTCCATTATCCAAAAGGATGGAGAGATCGATAGTGATGTTAATCAAAGGATCCAAGCTGGTTGGTTGAAATAGAGGAGCGCAATGGGGATTTTGTGTGATCGTAACTTTCTGTTAAAATTGAAAGGGATGTTTTATCGGAGCGCTATTCGGCATGCCTTATTATATGGTACAGAATGCTGGGCTCTTAAGAAGCATCATACACAGAAGATGCACATAGCGGAGATGCGCATGCTTCGTTGGATGTGCGGTAACACTAAAAAAGATAAGGTACGAAATGATGATATTCATGTAAAAGTTGGTGTAGCACATGTGGAGGAGAAGATACGGGAAAACCGACTAAGATGGTTTGGTCATGTGCGACGCAGACCTATGAAAGCACCAGTTCGACGAATAGATACTCTCGATATGTGCAATGGCAAAAGGGCAAAAGGGCAAAAGGGAGACCGAAGAAAACATGGACATGGATGGAGGTGATACGAAACGATATGGTTGCCAAAGGCCTCAATGAAAGTATATTTTTCAATAGGAGTGAGTGGAGGCGGAGGATTCATGTGCTGGACCCGGCGTGATTCTCATGTTGGTTTATGTAGCCTACCCCATATGCTTGGGATAAAAGGCTCAGTTGTTGTTGTTGTTGTTGAAAGAAAAGAAAAGAAAATGATTGGGATTGAAGGAATTAATAATACTAGGAAGAATGTCAGCTCAGAAAGACAAGTCTAGATTTTTTTTTCCTTAAAGAAGATTGCTTCAAATTTATTACCCCATTTTTTTTTTGGACAAAAAGAAGATCGCTTCAATTGGTAAGTTTTAAAGAAAATAAAGGAAATAATAAATAATTTTACTATCCACCTTTATCCACGCTTGTGTGCTGCCCAAGGAGATAAGTGCGCGGACAAGGCTCGCATCATGTAGATTGGCAGGCGGAGACAGGAGTTTTAGACAGAGGAGCTACATCGACAATTATAAGAATAAATTTTTGTTAAGATGCTCATCTACATTGTATACTTATGCCCATCAAAATTTAATAATCGAACAACAAAAGTTTAAATTAATATGAGAATAATAAATTTTCATAATTTTTACAATATTATATATCTATACTTCATGATTTGGAGTGATTTTTTTTTTTTTTTGACACAAGCCCTTAAGCCTTAACCTATGCACCCCACACACAAGAACACAACACACAAAGACCCATGAATTTGCCTTAAAAGCCAACCCCCACACTCTCCCCAATTAAGAGGCCATACCAAATAAAAACAAAATAAATAATAAGTTACGAGTGATTTGAACCCATGACAACTTATTTCAAAATCATACATACTACCACTTGAACTATGTAATCTTAATGATTTGTTTGGAAGAAATAAATATACATAACATAAATCCAAAAAACATGCATCCAACTTGAATTGCAATCAATCCTCAATCTTTTTCCCCCAAATTTAAATTTGAGAGGGGTCAGGTGCCCTTCTTTATTGAACGTGGGTCCGCTAGTTGATATTGGTGTCATGTATGGAAGTGATGTTGTTTAATTTATCTTTTGCACAGCATGAAGGTAAGTAGGCCTAAAAGTCGGTAGAAAAAGAATTAAAAGTCATTATCTATTTTTTTTCCCCTAAAAGAAAAAGAAAGCTACATAGAAATGTCAAAGTCCATTCTAACTTTTTAGCTAAGATGCAGGAAATTCATCCTTACTTGTGGCCTAAATGTAGAAGTACTCCTGACTTTCGAAAACCTACAAATTCCTCCTCACTCAACTTAATTTGAGATCGATCGTTGTGGTCACCGCAGTGTAAAATGAGAAGGGTGGGTCTCCCGAGCTTTAATTGGATGGGGCCCATCTGCCGGTATTTACATTGTGGCAACCGTGGCGATGTTAAATTCGTTTAATACTATGGAATCTTTTCGGTTTCGTGGATATATATTTAGTATTACATGATTTGGTCTATGCCTAGGATGCTTTTTTTTGGGGTACTGATTAGATCTTTGTTTCTCAATTTTTATTACATGAGAATGGTTCTATTTTAACCTCTTATCATTTTCTTGCTTAATAAAGGTTTTAGAGAATATACATCTAATTTTGATGTATTAATTAATTGTGCTTTGTTATCCTTGTAATTAAATTCAGAGTTGTTCCGAGCATGTTAAGCTTACAAGAAGTCGAATTTCTTGGGTTCGATCGCTAACTGTGTGTGCATGTGTGTGTGTGGGCACGCACATGTGTGCACCTGTTTAGATATATCATAACCATATTTAAGGGTCTAAGGGTCTCGTATGAGGTATCGATGAGCTGAAATTGGTTGGGATTTAGTACTACAAACTATTTATGACAAAATTAAGTAATGACATGAATCTTGATGAAATCCATACACTCCTACACTAATTCATGAAAACTCCTGATATTTTTTTCCACTTGAAAAGATTGCTTTCAATGATATATCCATAAAAATAAATAAAAAAGAAATACAAAATAGTTATACCACCTTCTTTATCTTTGCACAGGTGCTAGCTAGAAGATAAAAGAGCGAGGCTCACATCATGTAGATATTGGTGTCATACATGAGATCTATATTGTTTATCCCTTTGGTAGTATGCGGGTAGAAGTAGAACGTTGGGAATACCAATTCCCTTACCATCATAAAAAAAAATCGAGCACACAAGACAATACATCACAAAAATATTTTTTTTATTAACACCAATTAGGGTTTATAAATTAGGTTAATTGTAAACGAAATCAATTAACCCTTAATTGATTCGAAAAGATAATACATTTGCGCAAATTCGGATTTGCGTTCAGTTCGCTGTGCTAACAATTCTTATCCAATCAAGACGACTTGATGACACCTTGATGATTTCCTTAGCTGATCTAATTAATTAGGGAGAATTATAAATGAAAGAAGAGAAATTAAAAATCAAATTTTTAATTCGTCTCCACCATGAAAATTTCGGCCAAGAGAGAGGGAGGGAGGTCAAAACTTTTTAAAGGATGAGATGAATAATTAGGGCTTAGGATTTATATCAAATAGAAACTTATATATAGTGATATAGTTTTTTCTATTTAATCCCTTATAATTAATTAATTTGTTTAATCCCTTAAACAAACTAATTAGTTATAACTTAATACATGTTGGTCCACACATATATATGTATATAATATTTGATACACATCAAATGTATATCAATATTATCTTACACACACATATTCATAATATATATATATATATATATATATATATATATATATTATTTACTCATTTAATATCACATATTATCTTGAGTAGCACGTCAAATCGTATTTGACAATTTTACCCTTATTTAATTAATAGTACATCAAATATACTTATTTAATTAAATCTCTTTTTGTATATCAACCATATACTCTCTCCTTTTATAGTTCTATATTTGGCAAGTAGGAGTGCACCTATGTGTGATTCCGGAGACTAGGCGTTTACTCAGCAGTAGATAATTAATTCGAACTAAATATGTAAGCAGTAAAATCTATAAGTCTATAAGGACGATAGCTACGTATTTAGACTATTTGGGTAAAATTTTGATAACTGGATTGGAATAAGAAAATGTTATCCAAGCAAATCAATATCTATGAGTGGTAATTATCATACGATCAGGTCTCTTCGTCTCCTTGTGCTCCTTATTTGGTTTAGGACTTGGTAGTACTGTCAAATCTTAATAACTCAAATAAATATTGTGTTGATATTATCATGTAATCGTAAGATCAAACTAATAACTACTTACATTTAATTTCTAGTACTCTGGTCAGAGATTTTAGGTCACTAATATATCGTACACTGCAGAACACTTTCTCCTTATACCGGAGAGACGAATCCCATGTTAATTTCTCACAACCTTCACATGTATTCGATCATACCTAACTACTACCATTATACACAGTATCAATGGATCCGTGGTTGAGTAGTAATTAAAGTAATCTCTAGCACATGTAATAGCGAATCTCAGGTCTGGAGACTGAGTCGTACCAATCATCACTATATGAATTTCCATCTGACGGTTATGTATAATTACCAATTGGAAATTCAAGATGAGTCGTTCGATGTACTTATTATCTATAAGCATCTGCATACAATACTCTGATGTCACCACACCAGATGACTATGAGAACGGTCATTACTCTCTAATGAGTAAGTATAGTATACACTAGTCTTCCGGAGTATCAATGTCCTATCTCGATACTCCTACAGTTAGGAACATTTAAGAATATATCTATCAACTAGTCAAGTCTCATTATTATGATCTACATCACAATCCTGTAGTCTAATATTATTCTACAGACTTTATTAGTAATCAATAATAAATAGAGTATTATAAATAAAATATATACCAATAAAGAAAAACCAAATAGTATACTATTATTACGAACGAGAAATTTCTATACATGTAGATTATAATTACAACTAATTACCTCTAAGGGCACATATATCTAACAATATGCACATTATTTTTTCCCCTTTTTGGAAATATCAAAAAGTTTTAAGCACAGAGAAGAAATACGAAAAATAAGGAAGCATAGGAATAGGGTTTTAGAAAATATGATAATAGCGTAGGCATGGAAATTAAAGATGCAAACATGACATAAATGAGACAAACTACATAGGTTCAAACTTTATAAGTACATAATACAAACTACACATAAAATAAATAAGTTCGAGGACAAGCAAAGTCATAAAACCGATACATAAACAAGCTATGCGATAACCACTAATATAACAAACGAACTACTCGTCATCCTGAGGAGGCGGCGGCGGCGGAGCAAAATCTGTCGGAGGGAAATAGTGAAATGGTGGCGGTGGAAGATACGATGAGTGAGTGTATTGGTAGTCAAAGTGATAATTGAGATAGGTTTGTATTTTATCAAGTCGAGTGTTGAGATTGTCGAAACGAGTGTTGATGTTAAGATTCAAGTCGTCGAAACGTTGGAAGAAACGGTTCTCAAAGTCTTGGAAATTGTAAGGATGTGGTTGTTGTGGTTCATGTTTATGTGGTGGAGAATGATGTGGAGGAAGTGGTATTTGCATGTTATAATCACCTAAACCCATGAGACGGGCATTTAACATGCCGAAATTTTTATCAGGAGCTTGAATGTTTGAATCGATATTAGGATCAATATTGGCATCTTCAATGATCTTAGTGATCACTTTGCCGTAGTATAAATTTGATTTGGAAGCGGCCCAAAGTCCACTTCGAAGGAGGGGAACCCAACCTTGGAATTAGAGTAATGGAGTTGGTTGAAAGTGGGCAATTTTGTTGAGGCGAACAAAAGCACCCTTGACGATCTTTTTCTCACAAGTCGATCGTAGAGAGAGGCCCTAATGTTGATGAAGGCAAATAAAACATCTTCTTCTTCAACTTCTTTTTCTTCGTCGGCTTCTCCTTGAGCGGTGTCCTCGATTTCTTGTTGATAAGCTTCATATCCACTTTCTTCATTGCTTTCTTTTTTTTCTTCTTCCATTGGTTGTAGTGGTAGAGAAGGCACACGGCGAAGACATTTGCTAGATGATTCACCATATTCAGGATTTTTGGTGCGAACGATTTTGAAGAATTTGGGAGAGTGAAGGAACTAAGGTTTGAAGGTGAATGTATGGAGGAAGAAAGAGAGAGTTTGAGGTGATGAGGGTTTGGGTAGTATAGAAGTATAAATAGAGGGTAAATAGACATCCTGGATGCAAAGAGATGCATCCAATGGACATGATGGTTTAAAAATAGGGCCAGGTCGGTTCAAAAATATAGACGTCCTAGGGACGTCTATAGCCTAATGGACGTCTCTAGGAACGTCTATTAGGCGTCCCTGCAGCCATTTTCTAGAAAAACAGTGCAAGGGTTTTTTTAATGAAAAGTTGTGTTTGATGGGTTGTTTTGATGACTATTAATGGTTATATATATATATATATATATATATATATATATATATATATGGTATGTAGGTCTTAATATATAGATAAGAAGCAATTTTAACCATGATTATTTCATTAATATAAAAAGTACATAACAAATACATAACAAAACCAAAAAAATCTATATTAATACAACAATGGACCAATACATCAATACACACAAACAAACATTAACTGAAACAAAATACATAGATCTTTGAGAAAACGACGAAATTTAGAAAAGAGGGAGATACTTCCAAAATTCAGTCGTCTTCGTCTCCTTTTCTTTGATCAACTCTCCTTTCACTCTGTAGAACGCGTGAGTCTGAGTTTCTTGTGTTTCGACTCGAGCAATGAACATTATACGCTCTTCTTGACCAGGATGAACGTAGAATGGGTCATTTTCTCCATTAACCATTTGGGGTATGGTAATGATGATTTGCATTAGGACTGTTTGGTGGTGGTCCTTGTGTTGGAGAATCGACTAGAGGAGGGTCTTTTTGACGATTAGAGGAGTAGGAAACGTATTTTTTCGAACAGTTCTTCCGAAGGATCCTCTTCGGACTGTGGCGGCGAAGGGGATTATGGTAAGGAAAAGGGAAGAACCCTCGATGGATTGGAAGAAGGACGAACTGGAGAGATTCGTTCATCTTTCATTTTCTTTGACGAAGGTTCACCTTTCTTAAGTATCGATGTATTCCTGGTAGCCATGGTTCTTTTTGACATGATTAAAGTATAGGATTTTGTGAAAATAGCGTAAACACAAGATGAAAATGAATTCAAATTTTTGTTTGCCTCTATTTATAGGAGAATTCTAAGAATTTTTAAAACCAAATGGTAATTTCTCAAATTGTTTTTGTTTGAAAATTTTCAAACATTTGAATCAAGATTGTCTCAAAACTGCATTGCAGTTTTTGTCAACAGACACTAATAAGGATGTCTATGATAGACGTCCATAAGAGCTATATCCTATGGAATTTTTTTTTGTTAAAATTTTTTTAATAAAAATTCTAATTGTGATAGGGTTTTATTGTATATGGTTTAGGTTTTTTGTTCTAACATATTTAGTTCACCTCTAATCTTTCCAAAACGAGTTCTATCTAAGAGTTTGGTGAATATATCAGCCGGTTGTGAATCGGTCGATATATATTTAAGAACAATATCACCCTTGTAATAGTGATCTCGTAGAAAATGATATCTAACATATATATGTTTAGTTCGACTATCTTGGTCAGCGTTTTTGGTCATGTGGACTATGCTGGCGTTATCGCAAAGTATTGGTATCTTAAAGACTAATTCTTTAAAATCTTCAAAGATATATTTGATCCAAAAACTTTATGCACAACATGCACCGGCGGCAATATACTCTACTTCAGCAGTAGACAATGCGGCCGATACTTGTTTCTTGGAATTTCAAGATACAAGACAGTTTTCTAGAAAATGACATGTACCGCTAGTACTTTTACGGTCAGTTTGACTCCCTGCATAGTCAGCATCCGAATAACTTGTTAAATGAAACACGTTACTATTGGAATACCATAATCCTAGATTAATAGTGCTTCTGAGATATCGAAAGATTCTCTTAACAACTATTAAGTGTGATTCTTTAGGATCTTGCTTGAAATCGAGCACATAGACCATATCTCTATTGAGTCCAATGAAAGAGATATGGTGGAACCACACGTGCGTGCCACTGCCTCCGTGTCGTGCCGAGCCGAGCGAGTGAGCGAACCGCGTGTGCATGCACTTGCGGACACGAATGCCGCTCCGATTCTAGTTCACAAAGTCTTAAGTATTCTTTTTACAGAAAATTATATTAATATATATTTTTGCAAAATATTTTAACTATATTTTTTGAAATGTTTTCACGAATAGTTTTTTGCGAACGGACGCGACCATTCCAAGTTGAACAATTATGAATGTTAGAAGTTGACCGTTATAAATTGTGTAAGTCTATGCCGCACACCCTGCGAGTTCGCGGGGAGACGGAATACATGAAAAACGATTTTTTCTTTTGTTCAAACATCAAGTTTGCTCTGCAACAGACTTTATCAACTTAGGATCTTTATTAAACCTTAACTAGCTAGACTAAATATCAAGAAGGCTTTAACTACTCGGTTGAAATGTTATACCTTCGTGTCAAGTCCTTCGGGTCTTCTTATGGTTCTTTGCTTCTTGGTTCAAGCTTCTTCTTGATCTCTTTTCTTTGGCTCTTCTAAAACTTCAAATGAACTCGGTTGCCGGTCTCCTTGGTGTCGAAGAAAGATCTACCCGAGGGCCTATGGTCAAGCTCCAACCTCAAGTGAGGTAACTTAGTGATCTGGTTTGCTAGAAGAAATTACTAAGTAGTGTAGAGAGTAATCAATGGACTAATTTGTCTCAAAGCTCAATGAATCACAATACATGTGAAGGGATGAGCTTGAGGAAGGAGAAGATGAGGAAAACTAGGAGAGAGAATGAGCAAATGTGAATGAGAAAAGAATAATGGAAAATGGTTGAAAATTGGCTTAATCTTTCATCAATTATTCAAGCATGGAATTTTAAATCTCACAAATAATGAACCATGCTTGAATAGTAACCACAAATGAATAAACAAATGCTTGAGCCATACTTTCAACCATACCTCATGTGTCTCTCCAATTTCCACCTCATTAACCCTTTTCTAAAAAAGGATAAAACTAATAATGAGGTGTCTCCTTCTAAAAGCTCATTCTTGTGAAATTACAAGAATGCTCTCACCGTATATACATACCCGTATCCGCATTCCGAAAAGTACGGATACACTGAGACGAAAATAATCCAATAATACAATACTAGGATCTGGTTTAAACCAAAGCCCACTAGTATTTTCCGTCCGAACATCATCCTTGTAGCCAGTACACCTATGTATTCGAAACCCTGCTGTAAGACCATACTGCCTCTATATCGTCTCGCATGATCCAGGAAAACCCTCTGTGTGGGACTCTAAAGACTCGACAGTACGCTAGCAGTGGGTTTAACCACAAGTCCGTCAGTGGCACTAGCTGTACATAACGGCTACCAAGGTATTGAACGAAAGGGAGGCCGATGAGCAAACTCATCCTGAACCCCTACGGAGCCTGACAGTGACAATATCCGTACAGTCCGGTCTGTTCGTCTGAAAGTATTGCATGTAAGGTCTAAGGGGGTGGAAAACGTCGGACCCTTAATAACCAGAGAAGTCGTGTCGATGTGGCTCAAGACCATCCGAGAATCTACTGGTCTTGTCACGCCCCGCTTCCCAAAATCCGGAATACGGAGAGCGACGAAGGCCAGCCGTGCTACCTACGGTAAGAAAAGATCCTTCCATAGTCACATAAGGCTGTCTAGATTAACCTGTCAAAAATAAAATCCAATACCAAAAGGAATAATACTGATAATCATGCTGCAATGAAACCACAAGGAATACTAAAAATGGGTCCACTAGATAATTGATGCAATTAAAGATCTGATAAAATAGGTTCGAAATAAAATAAGATCCAAAAGAGATACATAAGTCCTAATGTCCCGTAAGGGCTCACATGCTAAAATCTAACTGAAAAGGAAAATAAATCTACGGGTTACTGATCTTCATCAAAGTCCTGGTAGTCGCTGCGGTCCTGCTCGGCCTGAAAATCGGTCTAACCTGAGATTGCAAATCTCAGAGATGTCAGAACATCCCAGCAAATACTCAACGTATAAGGTATGTGTATGGTATGATAACATGAATAAGTGAATGTAGTAAAGCCCATGTGCACAAGTAAAAAACAGATATATATAAATAAATACATTACTATTATGAAACAAACAGGTAAAGAGGTTAAGTCATAACCTAACTGGTCACTAAAAGGTAAACTACTCTATCGTAAGCTCGAGTGTGTGCGTCAACCTCTGCAAGAGTATTCCTAACCCAAGAGTGGTGCCCTAGGGGCTAGGAAACACGGGCCCAACTGTGGAATGAACATGAGACCGATATAGCCCGGTACGAGCTGTAAACATGAGACCGATATAGCCCTGTACGAGCTGTAAACATGAGACCGATATAGCCCGGTACGAGCTGTCGGCATGGGACTCCTGAGATCCTGTTGTTCGAACGCACACTCAAACTACCCCAACACCCATGTATTTATAGCTACTATGGTAATGTCTGGATCAATAATTAAGAATGCTGAAAAGACTGGAACTTATAATATCATGTTAATTGTATAAAAAAGAAACTTGTAAACAGTATAGATTGTGTCATGTCATGTAATTCAGCATTCAAATTAGAGAACTCGTTTTAATATGAGTAATCTGGAACAATGAGTAGTCATGGCATAATAATTATAAAATGATAGTGTCCATAAACAAGAATAGCATGTTAAGGTTTCTCAAGCATGCCGACAATGATAGTCTCAAGTAAAATATTAAATATAGACGATAGGATATAATAAGGTCAAAAATGTAAACAAGACTCAACATAAATATGCAAGCATCTGTATTTAACATCCGGGTTTATTTATTGAAAAGAATAATAAACTGAAATATGGTTTTAAAGGGTTAATATAGTTAAATAGGAATGACAAATTACAGATGCATAAAGCGGATAGTGGTAATAGTATAATTACGAGATAATAGTAAATAAGATAAAGTAAATGACAGATTAACTAGTCATCATGTAAGTGCTAATAATAAGTTTTATAATCATGTGATAATAGAAAATATTAATACAAATTATAGTATCAAAATAATTTATATGATTAGGGCACATAGAGTGCATCGATATTATAAGGAGTGATAGTGTAGAAAGTTTAATTTATATATATAAAATATTAAGCCCAAGGCGTTTATTGATTAACAGTAATAATGGTATATTTTTATGTTTTAGATTAGGATATAAGTGCTGACATTTTGCATGCTAGTGTATACTAATATTGTTGCAACAGAAACATATAATTACTTATAAAGCTTTTTATATATTAAACCACATTTATATGTTAAAAGTTATTTTATTACGCTTGCACTATTATAGTTGTTCACTTGATGAAAGGATTAATAGATATTCTAGATCCTAGGGTTTTCATCATATGTACAAGTATTATAAGATATATTAATAAAGCGGAAAATATTACAATTTTATTTAAATATTGTAAGTTAATAATTTATTTAGAGAATTGCCGATGTTGCATCGACTAACAAAAATAAAAGAGTAAAAGTACTTGCCTCGGAGACAGATAAACACGACGACACGAAGAACAACTCCAAGGTTTTATTGCTTAGCTAAATTTGAAGAAGAAAATATTGTGATGAGAAAAAGAGAAAGTTGATTTATATGAGAAGATGAGAGATCATAATAATTAGGTTGTTATTTATAAGGAAGAGAGATGTTAAAGATTGGAGAGATTATTATAATTGGAGAGAGAAATATTCTGATGAGATGAGATTTGGATTTGATTTTATAAAAGAGATATGATGGGTTGTTATATACTTCTATATGATATTAGAAAAGTTTATATATATATATATTAGTTTGTATATAGTTGGAATACTAGAAAAGTATAGGTATATATACATATTAGTATATAGTGAAAATATATGTAGATATGTATATGGTTATGGGTTAATGAAAATAAATACAATTAGTTATATATATAGGATTTTATGATATCAAACAACTAAAATATATTTTCAGTTAAACTATCATAACAAAATATCTTCAATTATATATATGTATGTATGCACATAGGTTTGTAGAAAAATAATTAAAGAGAGTGGATTTGAGAAAGAGAATCTGTTGAGAGAGATTAGATTAGATTGAAGAGAGAGGGATTTTGTTAGGGAATATATATAGAAAGAGAGCGGGGGTTTGGTGAAATATAGTTAGTGATATAGAAAAATATATGTAGATAGAATAGTACATGGGAAGAAAGAAATCTGTTGAAAAAGATATTTGTTTGTAGAGAGATAATAGTATTTGTTTTAAAAGAATAAAATTATTAGCTGAGACATATATGGTGATTGGAGAAAGAAAATTGAGTTGTTAGTTTAGGAAAAATATTTATATAGTTAAAAGATTTAACAGGTGCTCTCATGAGTTTTCAAAATTAAATATTTTAACCAAATAAATATCGTAAGACAAAATATCTTATATATAGAATTTAAAAAGGGGTAAAATCTTATGTATATGTATTGTTTAAAGAAATACCAAATAAAATATCTTTTGTTTAAACTATGATACTAAAATATAAATATGGTTATAAAATAGTGTTAGACAAATAAATATTTAAATACTAATAATATGCATATTTAACAAACTTGAAAAACCATAATTATATGTATATATCTTGATTAAAAGTATTAAACTCCAAGTTATAATAATAAAAATAAAACAAAACCCAATATATCCAAAAGAAAAAGAAACGTATGATCGAACTAGGATGTTACATGTCCGACCACCAGTAATTCTCAATCCGCCATGGCCAGGAATTTATGGTAATGACCAACCGATCATAACACGACATCGACTCCCTATACCGGGAGAGACGAATCCCCAACAGTCGCTCACTGTCTCCATATGGTTCGGGACTATACCCAACTAAAACCTGTTTACACGACTCCTTTGAGCCGTGGTAGGGTACAATCAAATCACAGTAGGAACTCACACGAGACAAATGACGACCTCAGGTCGATAAACTATCTGCACTCATGTCACCAGAGAACTGCTATCTGACGCTAGGTATAATACCATCTAGTCAGTTCTCGGCGAGTCCTGTCCGGTGTACTCACACCCAGTGAGCACCTGTATACAATCTTAGGTGCACCTCATCAATGATTGCAGGACCAATCCATCGCCCCTCGTCAGGGTCTAGATATGTATACACTAGTCTACTCTGGAGTAACGATGTCCAATCTCGATATTCTTACGATTAGGGACGCATTTAAGGATGTGCCTATTGACTACCCAGCTCCCACTAGTATGATCGTCATCACAACGCAGGTAGTCAGTAAAAGATCCTATGGGCTTTATCAACATGTATACAATATATGAAATATAAAATAAAATATATCACATGTTAAGATAAAGATAAACCAAATAACATACTATCATATCAAGCGACTCAGTGCAGCCACTCTCCCTGTGAGCCTCATAATCTCAACATTGCTCTTGGGCGTTAGTATGTTGAGAATGGCGCTGATCTTTTCTGGGTTCGCTTCGATTTCTCAGTGGGTCACCATGAACCCGAGAAACTTCCCACTGGTGATTCCGAACGCGCACTTAGCTGGATTCAGCTTCATTGTGTACTTGCACGTCGAATGTCTCGTCGAGGTCTTTAGTATGCCCGGTCAACGAGGTGGATTTTACGAGCATGTCGTCGACGTAGACTTTCATGTTTCTCCCGATCTGCGGTTTGAACAGTTTGTTGACCAGACGCTGATACGTTGCCCCAGCATTCTTGAGACCATAGGGCATCACTTTGTAGCAGTATACCTCTGATCCGTGGTGAACGCGGTAAGTTTTTTGTCTGCCGGGTTCATCCGGTTTTGATTCTAACCGGAGAACGCATCCATGAATCTAAGTAATTCATGGCCGGCTGAACTGTCCACTAGCTGGTCTATCCGAGGGAGGGAATAGTTGTCTTTGGGGCAGGCCTTGTTCAAATCTGTGAAGTTGACACACATGCACCATTTCCCATTCGCCTTTTTGACCATGACCATGTTCGCCAGCCAATCTGAGTAGTCCTGGTTTCTGATAAAGTTGGCTGCGAGCAATCGGTCCACTTCGTCTTCTATCGCCTTTTGCTCGGCCGGCGTAAAGCTTCTGTTCTTTTGTCGGACGGGCTTTGCTTTTGGATCGACCCCGAGCTTGTGGGAGATCATTTTGGGGTTGATCTCAGGCATGTCCATGGGGATCCAAGCGAACACGTCCGAGTTATCTCGGAGGAACCGTATCAGGTCCTCGCGGTGGTCCCCTATTAAGAGAGAGCTGATTTGGACGGTCCGGCCATAGACCCCTTCGACGAGGAGGACTTCCGTCAATGCTTCCACCAGGGATCCTCAGACTTCCTTTTGGTCGTCGCGCGTATCCAAAGACCCCTGAAAATCTCACGCATCTTCAAAATCATCGTCCGTCTCTCAGGCGGGTGACGTGGAGGCGAGACAAACCTTAGCGATTTGCTGGTTCCCGTAGTCCCGGTCTATCCCTCTTGATCTAAAGGGAATTTGATCGCAAGGTAATAAGTCGGGATTTGAGTCCGGAGGGCGTTTAAGGTTGGACGACCCAGGAGAATGTTGTAGGATGAAGGGACCTTAGCGACGATGAATTTCACCGGTATGATCCTCGTATGGCCTGCTTCTCCAATGTTGAGGAGGAGGGCGACCACTTTTTCAGCCGGGATGGAGTGGTTGGTAAACCCAGAGAGGACGTGGAAGGTCGGTTGTAGGTCGGATGGTCCTTGCCCCATACGCTGGAAACAGTCGTAGAAGATGATGTCTTCCGAGCTCCCAGAATCGACCAATATTCTCTGTACTTCGTAACGGTGGACCCGGGCCGTTATCATGAGAGGGGCGTTGTGAGGCAGGGATATACCGTGTAGGTCTTCATTGGTGAAGATGATGGGCTCTTCCTTCTTGCACTTCTTCTAGGGTGGATCGCCTACACCCTCGACCGGGAGGAGGCGGTGGTTTCCGCCAGCTTCCCGAGCAGGATCCGGGGTAACGACCATGATTTGCCCAATCGTTAACTCCCCGGGAGGGGGCGGGTTCTCTTGCTCCCGTTCTGCTTGCCGCTTGTCCCGCAAGTACTTCGCCACGTGGCCGGAGTGGATCAACTCCTTGATATAGTCACAGAGTTGTTTGCAGTTTTCGGTCGGGTGGCCCTGCAACCTGTCGAAGGCGCAGTACGGGCCTCGGAGACGCTTGCCCGCCCTTTGGGTAACTGACGGGAGCTTGAAGAACCTCTTGCCCTTAGCCTCCTCCAGCAGCTCGGTCTAGAGGAGTGTACTCCAAGAACTTTGGGGAGTAAGGTTTTGGTCGATCGACTCTCTTTTTTTCTTCTCTGCCCTGCTTCTTTTGGTCGGTTTGGTCGCCTCTGGGCATATTTGAGTTCATCTCTGACTCAAGTTGGATCTTCCGCTCGGTCCAGGCTTTTACTTCGGCCATAGTTTTAGGTTGCGCTAATGCAAAAAAACAGAGCCACTCTTTGTGTCTAAGACCTGGCCTCAGCGCGGTAATGACTATTTCATCACGGTGCTCGGAGACCTCCAGGAGAGCGTTGTAGAAACGAGTGACATACCTTTTGAAATATTTTTTGTCTCCGCTCTTGATGGTGAACAGGTAGTCGACCGTCCTTTTCTATCGTCGATTCCTATTCCCGACGAAGTGACCGAGGAATTGGGTAGCAAGTTCGTTGAAGGTCGAGATGGTGCATGGCGTAAGTCTTCGGAACCAGTCCCAGCCAGTCTGGATGAGGGTGGTGGGGAAAGCTCGGTATTGAGACACGTCGAAATTATCCTGGAAGCTCATGTCCACCGTAAATGCGTCTAAATGGTCCTTCAGGTCGGATTTCCCGTCGAAAAAGGGCCACATTTGGCGGCTTGTTCCTGGATGAGACGTGCTCGGCTAGCAGCTCCTCTGTGAAAGGCTTCGTTAGTGAGTCGGCGGAGTACTTGGCCCTTTCGCCGGACGTGTGGCTATCCCTTCGTATGCCTTCGATTTTCTTCTCGAGGGCTTCAAGCCGGTGGTGATACCCTGAGGATTCTGCACAGTTGGAGTGGTGGCTACCCCGCTCTGGGTCTATGCGATGGTGCAGCTTCGATTTCGCTCTAGCAAGTGCCTTAAATCCTCGGGCGAGCCCTTTCTCGAGTAGTTTCTGCGCTCGTCGTTCGCGCAGTCCCGACGAGAGTGGGGGCGTCGGTCGTGCCTGGAAGCAGACGAGCTGACCTACACCTCCTCAGGGGGAAAGAACGCGCGACGGGCATCGGAGCGACGGCCCAGTCTTTCCTGGGACCGTGGCATGGAGCTGTCCGGCTTCCAGGGGGTCATGGAATCAATCGCCACGTGCGGGTTAAAGGTGGCCGAAGTCAGCCCGCCGGCGCTCGGTGGCGCTGTGATGAGGGTGAGGGAGATCAAGGGCTCGAGTGTGCCCGTCCATCTTTCGGCGGACGTCGTTATCCCAGAAAGGGGGAGCCGCGGTCTGGTGGGTAGGACCGCCGCTTGAACGCGAATGAGGGCATTCACCAGCGATGTGAGCTTTGTCTATCCGGACGGACAAGACATGGATGGCATTAGGAGGAGGAGACGAGCCATTCCCGCCTCCGTTGTGGCGGCTCGTATTTAGACTGTCGCAGTTGTCGCTCGCCATCGGGTCGAGGGAGGAAGATCAACTTTATGGTGGAACAAAAAAAACAAGTCTTTCGTTCCCACAGACGGCGCCAACTGATGGAGCTTCGGATCTCCTTCAGATATTGTCTTCCGTCGATCCTATGATGGCGGTCTTTGGCGGCTGAGAGCTGTTTTGAGAGTCGTTGAGTGTGGATCTTAATGGGTTGGTGTTGGACGCCGAGCTACCGGAAAAGAGGTCCCGGGATGGGTGACCACCGTAGGACCCTCCGACGATCAAGTTAGAGCCGAGGTATAGGTGCAGAGTAGCGGCGTATTGAAATAAATTCGAGTTATCTGAGTCGTCTGAGATAGGGGTATATATAGGGGTCGCGTGGAGTGAGTGGGCGCGAGATCATCGCTGTCAGTTACGCCCTAGCGTTATCCTCGTCTTGAATGGCGGGATGCGTCCGTTAATGGAGGGATGCGCTAGCGTGGGACGCGGATCGTGGGGAGACGGATATCTCGTCCTGGCGATATATGCGGAGTCGTTAAGGGCTCATGAGATTCACACTCTTGGTTGATCGAGGGAGGCCAATGAAGCTCGGCACATCAAGGGCTTGGATACGAGCCGGGAGGCCGAGGAGGCTTGGCACGTCAGGGGCTCGGAGACGAGCCGGGAGACTGAGAAAGCTCGAAGACGAGCTGTTGGTAGTTTTCTAGGTGAAAGTGGAACGCATTCAGAGAGGTTTCCTGAAAGGTCGGATGCATTCCTCAGGACAAAGTCCCGAGGAATCTTTCTAATGCAACTCATTTATTCCACCTCCGTAGCCTTCGGAACACGTCATCCGCCACGTGTTGTAATATGAGGAGATACCACTTGTGAGCATCATCAACGAGCATTGGACTTGTGTGTTGGTCAAGTTCATCGATCCGATGTAGGAAATTTTCCTTTTCTGGTGTAAACTGCTGCTAGTTCTTATGTAGTTATCTTGCTGAATTGGATTTTAATATGAGCAATAGAGTTACCATGATGAGTAAAACATAATTAACTCTGCTGTAACCCACTGCATTATAGTTGATAACATATATATCATATTACATTGTTCATAACAAACTCCAAACGGTTTGACACTTGATACATCGACATACTTATGGTAGACCCCTTTTTTTTGTGTGCCTATAATACATTATGTATTAACTTTGACAGCATAAGCCTTAGATAACATAAACTTGCATATAAGTTGGCATCATCTATCACATAACCGCGCTAAACACAAAGATGGTCTCTCTTGTATGTAAAGCGATTTAACTTATTTGACTGGAGTAATCTCGTGGCGCAAAGCAGCAGAGTAAAAACTTAATTGACCGGAGTGAATCCATGGCGCAAAGCAGCGGACCATATTTTTTTGACATCCAGCATTGTGTCCCCACATTCGTGTGTATGCCACCCCTCTAATGCATGTACTATACCAGCAACACGCCATGCACTCATCACCCTCCTTGGCAGCCAGTTCTGTCAAAGTAAAGCACATAATCTAAGATTTCATCTTGTATTCATAGCAGTAAAGGTGCGGCAAAGATTGTACTATTTGCAAATGCATCAAATGATTGTAAGAAGATTTGAAAGATCAAAATTTGTCTATATATGTCTTTTATCTTTCCATTATGAAGAGCTAAGCATGTGCACTTTACATGAATGATTCTTAGATATGGACCACATTTGAGAAAGGAGGTCTCTTAGCCTTAGGCTTTTGTTATGCATGTGGCTTTTGAAGAATGCCATAGGGCATTTAAGACTGAGTATTCGAGACAAATTGAAAATCTAATATTGCTCCTCTCTTAAGGGGATACGTTGTGATATTATAGATACTAGACATCGAAAAGATATATACAAAAGGGATTATCTAAAAGAGATGCTTATTTAGATGTAAAGGGTGGTGTACACACGCAAAAATATATTTAACTTTAAGGTGTAATTGTAACAACATTTCGTTAGGTGGGCTTTATATTCCTTTAACTGTAAAAGAAATCATAGATAAATGAAGGTTGGCAATTAAAACAATTAAGAGCATTCGTTTCTATCTTTATATTATGCCGCTTTATCAAAGTTAAATGAGATGAATTGGAACTCCCTCCATATGCACTTAAACACATAAGTGGAGAGCATCACCTTGCTGTATCCAAAAGGCATTGACTTATAGACTCTAATTTTACATTTACAGGTATGCTTGCATCATGAGTTTATATAAACCCTTTTTAGGTTAGTTTAATTACCTCACAAGAATGCATGTTTTCCAATGCCTCTGGTGTCTTCATTGCCGGAGTTTTGTAATAAGTACAGTCCTTTCGCACCTTCTTTGGAGGAAACTGTGAAAAAGGGATAAAATATGTGCCTTTGGGTGCCTTCTTCTGCTCTGAATCATCCAATCGGTCTCCTACCAGCCACACCTGCAGACTGAATCTGTTATGAACTGATAGCATTTCATATTTTGTCTGTCAAGAAACTCAAGTTTACCTTGGGGGCAGAACTGCTCGAAAGTGACAAACAACTTGCTGTATTTCCCGAAATACGAGGCCTGATTAAATCGAGCTCATGCTTGTCTGTCGATAATACCTGACTCAAAAAAAAAAAATGTTGGTTGCAATTTAGGCACAGGAACAATGTACTGATCACATTACCAAATCAATAGCCACATTCATCCTAAAGAAATTCATACTTTGTGGGGATTATTATCTACTTACCTTGATGCCTCTTTTGCATAACTCTTGCGCTGTTGCAAAGGCCACCTTTGAAAGTTGACCTTTAAGGAGAACTTGAGTTGTTCCCAGGGGAATACTATTGAGAACCACAGCTGTTGCTAAGCTACTTCCATCTATGATTGTTAATTTCAGTTTTGGGTACTTTTGAAGATAAAGGTTGCCGCCATGATTTAGTTCTTTTGCCTGGAAGTGTGGAGATTAGGGACATGAAATTTCAGTCCCATAATAAAATCTTTTATTGGACTAGAAAGAGCCGGAAGAGATTTCCATTTACTTCAGTTAATGAATATGTAAAAGGAGACATGAATATTTCTTAATATCATAGTTAATTTACTGAATTAGGATATGGGCTTACCTGATTTAGAAGTCCTAAACTCATGACTTCAACTCCTTTCTTGTCAGCTTCTAGAATTGCCTTTTCAATCAATTCATTGATAGCCTCTCTTTCCCATGATAAGTCATACTGCCCAAAGGAGCAGTTAGTTACTCAGGACACCAGAAAATTGAAGATAAGAAAATAAAATCGAGTCGAACGCAAACAAGTTTCTTACTTGAAAATTGTATCTGGGTATTGCCCAAGTTTGCATTTTGAGATGCTTGAACTTATTCCTTTCAGTAGTGAAGGTTGATCCATATAACCAAGTCAATACCACGGACAAACTTGCGATCGGCCACATCATCAGCATGTACCACTTGGAAGTGTATGGTCGAGAAGCCAACGATGCGAAACCCAGCCGTAGATGATAAATTGACTGCAATGTAGTCGGATGTGTAAGGTGGACAACATCTGGGTTCTCCTCTTTCCCTTTCAATGAATTTTCGTACAGTTCATCCGACGACTTGTCCATTGTATTATATATGAAGTCATAGAATGGCATGAACAAGGAGTAGTTTGTCCGAAATTGTGTGTGATGAAGAGAATGAAACCTGCATCAGAAGATTGGAGGCTAATTTCTCAACTACTAGAGGATAGACTTTACTAACGGGGCAAGTCAGTAGGAGTAAGTAGACAATTAATTTTCAAATCGAGGATTTTAGTCTAATTCCTATTTAAATACACTTGAAGTATCAATTATCTCCTAGTTCTACATATATTCATTATTATTTATGCTTGCAGAGAACAAAATTGCTTTTATTGGTGTGAAATTGATCATTTTGTATCGGTTTTATAAAATGTGTTCTATGATGCGGCCGCATATGTATATGCAGCCACTTGGCGTGTAAGTAGGGGCGTTTTATATATATGAGGTTAAAAAGTATGCTTTGGTGCGTAAAAAATGTTATGCGGGCGTAAAAAATATTTATGCTTGCAAATTTTTTTATGGATTACGCATATTCTTATTGGACCGGTTAATGCAACTTGTTCAAATCAATTTACTTCCTGTAACAATTTTGGGACCATATTTAGCAAGTGTTTGAGACTGCTTACATTAACTTGGAATCCAACTGAACCTTAATGAACTTGTGTGTAATTCAGGATTCAGGATGTATAATACTTACGATGGAGTGTACATGAGGTACTTGAGAGGGGGCAGAATACGAAAGAGCCAATTCGGCACCAGCTCAAAGTTGCAGTGGCCCATGTTGTTCATAAAGTCAATGTAGGCGGTGTAGAAAAGGATTCCTAGAATGGAGGCTGTTCCAGTGAGGATGGTGGTCAATACTGGGATGGCGAAGAGCAGGTAGTACACAATGTGTTCCGCAAATGGATGGATCACAGCTGCCATCAATCAACAGAAAAAAAACTGGGTTATTTACCAGGTAAGCATAAACTTTGTTTAGGCAAAATTGTATGAAGTTCCATTGATACACAGAGATAATAACGACGACTGAAACTTGTGGTGATACATGAGATGGTTAAAATAAGTGTAATGCAAAGGTAAAATGCGCATATGTCGTTTCTTAGATATCTTCAAGGAGAGTCAGAGATCCTTTGTTTTTTGTTTTTTTTGCGGGGGTGGTAATAAGTTAAGTCCAATGAGCCCAAAAGCAATAGGGTTGAGTCCTTGAGTGAAAAATACCTTTTGATACATTAATTAACCGATGTGTACTTTTTTATGCCAATATTGTCCGTTCGGAATAAGTACTATATTTCTCTCTTAAAGTGCTATATCTATTGTATAAAGTACTATATTTATCCGAAACTAGTACAATACTATATGAATCTAAAAATAACATATTTATCCTATAAAGTGCTACATTTTGACTTTTCAAAAAGGATATGAGAAAGAAGATGATGATGAGAAGAATAAATGTTGGGTTGATGGGTTTTGGAGAGGACGATGAGGAGATAAGATGAAATGAGCTTTTGGGTTTGATAGGTTTTCAAGAAGAGCTTTGGAAGAGGAAAAGAAAATTTGTTTTGTGGTTGCTAGGGGGGAAAATGAGTTTTGGATTTGATGGGTTTTGAAGAAGAAGATGGAGGAGAGGTGAAAAAACAAAACAAAGACGTGATAAAAATAGCACTTTACTAATAGATATAGCAATTCTATCAATAGAGGTAGTGGTTAGTATTTAACATAAATATAGTAGTTTCAGCATAAATATAATATTTTATTCGATACACGTGTACTTTATAAGATAAATATAGTTTCTTGAAAAGTAAATGTAGTACTTTATCTGAAATGGTGGTATTGGCATAAAAAGAAAGTACACATAAGTCAATGTACAAAAAGGACTAAAATAATGGAATCTTTGAGTCTAAGAAGCTTTTGACTAGTTTTTTTTTCTAAACCCAGGAACTAAACACAATTTTCTCTTTTTTCCATATGTCCTTTCTTGGCTAACTATATGCATATCAATTTGAAGAATCTCCTACTGATAGGATTCAGAAACACATCGTGTCGACTTTGTAGATTTAGATCTGACGTGTACAAGCTATCATGTGATTATTTGGAATGATCAAAGTTTTTCTTCATAATTTTTTATACACATCCCAAAGTACATCCGAAGCCTAAAAAATAGAAATTGCTTTAAAAAATTCTCTGTAGGAGCCTGACCAAACTCCCTCTCTATACACACACCCCAAAAAGAATGATGCCGATATCTAATTGTTAGATGTAATTATTTATGGAATATAGGGTTCGGACCAGACAAGGCAAGTTCCTGTTATCCAATCCGAAAACATGTTCGTTGGATGCCCACACCATTCATATTGATATGCATCTCTCAAATAGTGCTAGGATGAAATACCTATTAACAAGGTGTTTTAAAATATCTTGACCGTGTAACTAGTTTCATGATTGTACGGTTGAAATAATACAATGTGTAGATGCATGGGTAAAGAATTTTCAAACACCTTAATATTTCTTTCTCTCGCTATTTGTAGGGTGTAGATCAACTTGAATGGTGAGGATCATTCATGGATTGACCCTTCAGTAAGTTAACGAACCCGCAAAAAAACACAAACCGGTCTCAACTGATCCAAACCCTACACACACATAGAGAGACACACATCCATGCAGATAAAGACGCGCATACATATTTTCGTGTTTTTCCACTCGGCATGTGCTTCTTGACCTAGCTAGCTATGCATGATGCTTCAATGAACAGTCAAGTTGCTGTCACCAAGTTCCAGGTCTGTCAATGTGTTTGGACCATGTACTTTTTTCTGGTTTGATCAAAAGACTGGGGATTGAATAGGACTTGGTATGAAGATAAGAGACAGATGAGACAAACCATTTAACGAAAAGAGTTTGGTGACTGTAATGTGGGCTCTAGGTCATCAACAAATATGCAGACATGTATAAATGATACTGACATTCAACTACTGAGAGCCACACTTAATTCATTTACTCAGTTTACGAGTCCATATGTTTTCTATGTTTGTAGATCATGTAAGATGGAAGTGTTGAATGGTGTATGTTGGTCGACATTATTTTTTAATTTGATGATTAACAAACTATACCCAAGTATTTAACATCTTGGTGAAATTTGTGCAGGTATATAAAAGATGGTGTTTCAAGAGGATTAATGCAAATTTCAAGAGAGTATCTATTGATGGGGTGTTAAGTGTAATTACCAATTGTAGGGTGTTAAATGCAAAATTTAAAGATGTTGGGATGTGGGAAGCTAAAATAGTCGCACATTGGAAAAAAATATGAGAGGTACATAGGTGTGAAATATAAGATGGGACAATCCTCAACGAGGCTCGAGTCTTATTATTGGAATCCATTTATATCAAAAGCTCGTGCACTCAAAGAAAAAATATATATCCATCTCCTTCGTTCTTGAATATATATATATAGTTTGATTAGGATCCACTTTTTCACCATTAGATTAATTTTGGGATGTGTGCTGACAATTATGAATAAAAGCTTTCATTTAGTACCAAACATAACATAATTGAATGCATGCATCCTAAAGTTAATCTAATGGCGAAAAAGTGGGAAGGATTTGTTTTCAAATCTTTCTGATAGGATCCTAGTCGAACTCTCTCTCTCTTTCTCTCTCTCTCTCTCTATATATATATATATATATATATATATATATATATATATATATATATATATATATTTCTGATAGGATCCTAGTCGAACTCTCTCTCTCTCTCTCTATATATATATATATATATATATATATATATATATATATATATATTGGCTATAGCGCCCTCAAGGCAATTATTGTAATCGCAGGCACGTGATTATGATGATTGAGTGAGGACCTATACCGGTAGAACAGTCTTATTCGAGATGATAGTATTCTATCTAGTTTGTCTTTATCATCATATACAGTATTAGGTGGTATTACAGATCACTATTATATATTGATAGAGCACATAAGATTCTTGCTTGACTACTAACATTATGATGGCGATCATATATGTGAGAGCTGGACGGTCTATAAGCGCATCCTTAAATGTCCCTAGTCGTAGGAGTATCGAACCTGGGCATCGATACTCCATAGTAGACTAGTGTATACTGATCGAGACCCCGACGAGGGGCGGTGGCCAAGTCTCGCAATCCATTGGTGTTAGTTTGTTCATCTAAGATAGTATACAAGTGCTCATTGGGTTATAAGTACACTAGACGAACTCGTCGGGAACCTGTTGGTTGGTATTATATCTATTGTCAGATTGCAGTTCTCAGGTGACATGTGTACAGGTTAGTCTGTCGACCTGAGATCATCATTTTTCTCATGTGAGTTCCCACTGTGCTTTGATTACTACCCTACCACGGCTCAAAGGAGTCGTGCAAACAGGTTTTAGTTGGGTACAGTCCCGAGCCACATGGAGGCAGTGAGCGGATCGTTGGGATTCGTCTCTCTCGGTATTGGAGGTTGATGTCGCGTTGTGCTCAGGTGGCCATCACCAGAAATCCTCGGCTGGGGTAGTCGAGAATTACTGATTTGGATCAGTAGTTTCTCAGGTGGTGATGGGCTTCATACCGACACTAGATGTCGCGTTATTAGGGGTCTGACTTTATCCACCCCCTAGACTTGATATGCGATACTCATAGACGAATGGACCGGACTGTATGAATATTGTCACTGTCAGGCTCGGTAGGGGTCGGTAGGGATTCAGGATGAGTTTGCTCGTCGGCCCACCTTTCGCTCAATACCTGGATAGCCGTTACGTATAGGTAGTGCCGCTGACGTGACACGCTAGCATGAGACTCATCGAGAAACTTTTAAGAAAAGGGTTGGTAAGAGGTCTTCCTCAACAAAAGTACGAAAGTGAAAATATTTGTGATACATGTTCTAAGGATAAATTCATATGTACATCTTTTCATTCCAAAAATAAAGTGAGCACTACTTGACCATTGCAATTAATTCATATAGATTTATTTGGACCTATTAGCACTGAAAGCTTAGGCGGTAAAAGATATATTTATGTTTTGGTTGATGATTACACTAGATTTACATGAGTTTACTTTCTAATCAACAAATCTCACTCTTTTAAATCATTTGAAAAATCTACAAAACGTATTCAAAATGAAAAAAGCGATTTAAATTGACCCCATTAGAAGTGATTATGGTGGAGAATTTGAAAATGCTATTTTTGAAGAGTTTTGTTTTGAAAAAGGTATTTCACATGAATTATCATCTCCTAGACACTTCAACAAAATAGGATGGTCGAGAGAAAGAATCGCACATTACAATAGATGGCTAGAACTATACTTAACGAGTTTGAATTGTATTTTTGGGCTGAAGCAGATAATACAGCATGTCATGTAAATAATAGGGTAATGATTAAACTTATTTTAAATAAAACACCATTTGAGCTTTGGTTTCAAAGAACCCCAAATATTTCTCACTTTTGGGTTTTTGAGTGCAAATGTTATATTTTGAATACAAAAGAAAATCTAGCAAAATTTGATTCAAAAGCTTGAATGCATATTCTTGGGATATTCTTCTATTATCAAATCATATCGTGTTTTTAACAAGAGAACAAAAACTATAGAAGAATCTATTCATGTGAAGTTTGATGAATCTAGTGTTGGTGTTGTTTTCAAGGATGATGATGAGATTGATATTAAAGAAAAAACAAAAAGGATGCTAAAAAAATGGTTCAAAAGAGATACAGCAAGAAAATAAAACGGAAAAAAATGACTCGAAGGTGAATGAATTAATCTTTGATGATGGACTCAAATACAAGAAAGACGATCCTAGAGAATTGACTATTGGTGATACAACTAAAGGAATAGAAACTCAATCCTTTTTTAAAGGCTATTGTGCAAATGTAGGTTTTATCTCTGAAATAGAACCTAAGAATGTTAATGAGCCTTTTAAAGAAGATAATTTGATTAGTGCCATGCATGATGAATGAAATCGGTTTGTTAGAAATAAAGTTTGGACGCTAGTTCCTAGGCCAAAAGAATATCCTGTTGTTGAAATTAAATTAATTTTTAAAAATAAACTGGATGAAGATGGCCGCGTTTTTAGAAATAAGGCTAGACTTGGCTCAAGAATATTATCAAATTGAGGGAATGGATGTTGAGGAGATTTTTGCATCAATTGCCAGACTTGAGGCGATTAGGATTTTACTTGCATTCTCATGTTTTCGTGGTTTTAAGCTTTATCAAATTGATGTAAAAAGTGCTTTTCTAAATGGATATTTAAATGAAGAAGTTTATGTTGAAAACCCCCCAGGTTTTCAAGATTTCAAAAATCCTAATCATATTTTTAAATTATCAAAAGCTTTGTATGGTTTGAAGCAAGCCCCTCGTGCTTGGTATGACTGTCTTAGCAATTTTCCTTTGAAAAAAAAGATTTAAAAAGAGGAATGTTGACATAACAATTTTTATAAAGCATGAAAATCTGACTTTCTCAATATACAAGTTTATGTTGATGACAATATATTTGGCGCTACTAATGATTTTTTATGCAAAGGTTTTGAGAAAGCTATATAGGAAGAATTTGAGATGAGTATGGTTGGCGAACTGAAATATTTTCTTAGATTTCAAATAAGGCATAGTAAAGAAGGTGTTTTTATTTCTCAATCCAAGTACATCAAAGAACTACTCAAGAAATTTGAGATGGAAAATCTTAAAGCCGCGAATACACCAATGAGTCCAACAACAAAAGTGACGAAGGATGAGAAAGGTACATCAATTGATCAAAAGAAATACCGAGGTATGGTTGGTAGTCTATTATATCTTACTGCTTCTTGTCCAGATATCATGTTTTATATGTGTTTGTGTGGTCGTTTTCAATTTGATCCTAAAGTGTCTCATTTAAAATATGTTAAAAGGATTTTTCGATATTTAAAAGGCACTCAGAATTTTGGCTTATTATATCATTCATGTGATTCTTTTGATTTGACTAGATTTTTTTATTCTGATTATGTTGGTTGTCTCACTGATAGGAAAATCACTAGTGGTTCATGTCATTTATTGGGTCATTCTATTGTTCCTTGGTCTAATTGGAAACAAAATTGTGTTGTTTTATCAACTACGGAAGCTGAATACATAGTTCTTAGAAGTTGTGCACCAGCTTTATGGATGATGCAGGCTTTAGAAGATTTTGGATTAAAATATAAAAGTGACTCTTAAATGTGATAATAAAAATGCAATTGATTTGACTAACAGTCTTGTTCATCACTCTCGTACAAAGTATATAGATATTAGTCATCATTTTAATCGTAATCATATTGAAAATAAAGATGTAATTGAGTATGTTTCCATTGATCATCAACTTGCTGATATTTCCACAAAACCATTGGTTGAAGAGCGATTTTCTCGACTAAGACAAGAATTGGGGATTATTTCTTTAGATCTATAACTTTTTTTTAATTAAAAAAAGGATTTTTATGACACATGACTGCATATTATTTCATCTTTTTATGAGTGTTGCGTTTCTATATTTGAAAAATTCATAGTAAGGGTTCACAAATGCTATGATTGAGATTTTGTTTAAAATTCATGATTCTTAAGGTTTCGTAATTTTTCCTTTTCGTACGCATATATGATATATTATTTAGACATTCATGTGGTGGTTACTCTCAACATTATAAGTCTATTAGAGTATTTTACTTGAATGTATTTAGTCACCAAATACATATAACAATAAGGAGGATATGCGATATTATTGCTACAATTGTTCCCATAAAAATCATGATTATCACAGAATCAAAGAGTAGGTAAAAAGTGTCAAAGGGCAATCACTCAAGAGTGGGTACAAGGTGCCGAAGGGCAACCACTCTAGGGACTAGCAACAACTTAGCATGACTCAAGGGTATCAGGTCTATACTAAATTCAAATAAAGATTTAGAGTCGATGTTATACCCACTAAGCACTGCATCCTCCCATGTAAGTTCTGAAAGACATTGTTTTGGAGGTTTTGCATCTTAGTCTCATTATATGAGTTGAAGAAATTCAATTATGATAGTTTTCCATGTTTTGTTTATGAGCTTTATTTATTTCAAGGAAATCTTTACTAAACTAATAATTTATGAACACTCCTTTGTTATCTTATTGTAATTGTACATGTATGTGAAAGCATATTTTTTGAAATTTTTAAGATCATATTTTATTTGATATTCTTTTTCGTATTTTTTTTGTGCTAACTTGACAGTGGATTTTATTGGATGGAATTCTACACTCATATAAGATGGTTATTGTGTTTCTTGTGTCATTAAACAATAGATTTTCATAATTTGAATTTTCAAAATTTTAAAACTATGCTTTCAAGTAATATTTTTCTTTTGATGAAACAAAAGAGGGAGAAATTAAGATGTGAGAAAGTTTTCATAATTTCTGAATTTCTTTTGAGATAATTCACCGTTTTAGGGGAGCATGTAGATAAGGGTCGATTATTATTTTGTACATGCTCATGTTGAAAATTTCTCATTAATTGTTTGTTATCATCAAAAGGGAGAGATTGTTGAACGGTGTATGTCGGTCGACATTATTCTTTAATTTGATGATTAACAAACTATGCCTAAGTATTTAATATCTTTGGTGAAGTTTGTGCAGCTATATAAAATATGGTGTATCAAGGGGATTAATGCAAATTTCAAGAGAATGTCCATGGATGGGGTGTTAAGGGCAATTGTCAACTGTGGGGTGTTAAGTGTAAAGTTTAAAAGAATTAAATTTATCTCTAATTTTATCATGGGAAAATAAAATTAGTAGAGATAAATACAAAAAGGTAGAGAAATATTTTTGTGGTACAAAATCCGATATTCAGCAATCGATAATTTTGGAAAGATATGAGAAATATTATCACAAATATTATTTGTGATGAATTATGAAGAGTGATGAATATATTCGTATGAAGAATTAGTCAAAATCAGAATTTAAATATTTTTAAATATCAAGCAGGATTGCAGAAGATCGCCACAGAAAAATGAAAGCCAACAGATGAAGGGGGACCGAAAATTTTCGGCTTAGACCAAATTTTTTCAGTTTTATAGATGAATTCGAGCCACAGATTTTTTCTACATGTTCGCATTATTTCGAGGGTTTCTCAGAAGCTATATATACTATGTTCAGGGTTTCTGTTCGGCTGCCCTCAGCCTAGCCATCAATATTTTTCCCGAAATATTTATTTTTATATTGGAGAGGAAAAATTCAGGCTGCACTTTCAAGTTATCAAAATTTAGAGGTCGCATACACTTTGGGGGGGGGGGGGGTCATCTTTAAGATCAAAGAAGCACAAATATCAAAGGAAGCAATTTTGGACCTCATGTGGATTCAAAGTGGGGGGGGGGGGGGGTTAGTTTTCTATTTATTTTTTTTCATGGTAAGGATGTTTGATCAAGAAGGTTTATTTTGATTGGATTGGATCTCCATCTAGAGTAGATTGAGTGAGAGATCATCTAGAGTTGTTTTGGTGTGTGGCTTATTGTGATCCGGTTAGGGTCGAGTTTAGGTAACCAAACATTTTGTAAATTGGGATATTTATTTCTAGATAGTGGAACTTTCATTGGAGAGAGGACGTAGCTGGGCCGAACCACGTTAAATCTTTGTGTTTGCGTTTTATTATTTTTTGTGGTTGATTATTGTTTTATTGTTTTAATATAAAAGTGTTAATGGCATTAACATTATAATTTGATCACAACCCTATTCACCTCCTATATGGGTTGTCCGTAGATCCTAACATGAACGACCACTACAACAAAGGAAATATCATTATCTCACCCCCACCAATATTTATTGCTTTAAAGATCAATATCATATAAGTTGTGGAATCTTACATGTAATAGGCTCTGTAACTATCGAGGCATGATGGTGAGAGTGATATCGAGAGTATAGGAAATGATGGTGCATTGCTCTATGAAACCAGTAGTAGAGGAACTCGACTGGGCCCGCATGAAGAAGAGCCATCATTATCGCGCCATCGGCCCTCCAAAAGTGCAGGTTGTGAGCACTTTTAATGATCCCGATGCCGATATAGAATAGCAGACCCATTAAGGGAGAAATCTGATCATCCCTGTAAAATTATATCAGCCATTAGAAACTCAGTTTAGATTTAGCAAGGAAGTTGAATTTTTACCTTAATTTCACGGAACTACCCAAGGCATACCCATTTTTCAAAGCAACTAACAAAAACTTTATAAATTACAAGCAACTACCAAAAAAATTATGTTAAGGCTAACCCCGGTTTTCCACAAAACTACCATAACAACTTTGCAAAACTTATGCTAGTTTAGTGAAGCATGTGTATAATTCACTAAAAAATGGACACTGTTAATATGAATTTTTTGGTAGTTTCTTGTAATTTACAAAATTTCTGGTAGTTCAATGAAAAACAAGTATAGTTTTTGATAGCTTAGTGAAATTAAGCCTAGAAATTTTTACTTGGTTTTGCTTAGTTGGAATCAAACCGGTTTTGCTTAGTTGGAATCTCACGATCGACTTGTTCGAAGTCGATGCTGCGGTCAAGAATACGGTGCGGGCTTCGTGCAGTCTGAAACCGGGCTAGGCTGATCCAAATTTGGTTGTGTAACATTCTTAGAAGCAGTGAGGGAAATATCAAACAATAACCAATGTCTACCTCCTTCCATCCTTCTTTTCCCTTCAGCGTCGCATTTATCATATCTTGGATTGCTGGAACCGCCCACGGTAGTAATACGACATACTGCACTCATCAGCAAGATGAAATAAACTTTTCGGAACATGGAGGGTTAGTTTGGATATTAGATTAAAAAATGTATTTTGTGAGATGACCTTTTGGATTTCAGACCATCATTAATTAGTAAAAATTTTATTAGAGGGTTTACCATGGAGCAGAGCTAGTGTTGCTTCATATCAATATCAGTATACAGTTCTTCATTCTTATTTACGATGAGGAAGTTTACAAGTTGAAGGCGCGCGCTCAACAAGTGAACATGCATCTTTCTTGTAGCTCATGGTGTTTATTAAACAAAAAACTTGATGTTAATTATGAAGAAGAATTTGGAGTGATGACTTGACGAATAGTGTGTCAGTTGAAGGATATGTATTTCCTCCTATGACATCGAAAAAACATACCCTCCATCGTATTTTCCGACGATCGGAATGCATCATCTTCATCGTTATCATCTAAGATATGAGTACACCAAATTTCATGTGATTCTACAACTTTTTCACCATTGAATTAGTGGGTTCAAAATTAACGGTTTACCGACAATAGAACTTTTTACATTGCTAAATCAACGGTGAAAAGGTTGTAGAATCACATGAAATTTGGTGTACCCACATCTTTGATGATAACGATGAAGATGATGCATTCCGATCGTCGGAAAACACGATGGAGGGCGTGTTTTTTCGACGCCATAGGAGGAAATTCCCTCCTACGGCCTCTTTCCTCCATTATTCTCATATATATATATATATATATCTTATTCACTACAGAAAAGAGAGCGGAAGCTAGATACCTTGTTATTTTTCTTGAATTTCTAACAAATATAACAAACAAAACGCCCACAATCAACACTGTGAAGGCACTAGAATAAGAGAGATGTCTATCTACTATATATGTGATTACCTTGAAGTTGCCGAGCCTTTGCCATGGCCATTCAGTAAGGAGCCCGGGCCTTGAAGCCATATTATCTTTGCTTATGTTTTTGTTGCAACATTTTGAACTTGCTTCTGGATTTTATAGATGAGTGGTTGGTTGGCAATATTCATCCAGCAATAAACACGACCTCCCAACTCCCAAGGATAAGAGGGAGATATGCACAGGATTAATATTATAAGAGTGATTAGGAGACTAAGCTTAAGCTAATCTGCAGAAATAGTGTGGATCAAAAAGGTTTGCCAAAGTCTTTTATGGCTAGGCTTAAGTAATTAGTTCCGTATCGTGAAATGTTCCTTCCACTGCACCGAAACTCCAAAGTTTTGATGAGGGGTTAAGGGAATATATTTTATATTCTAACACGTCCTCGCAGGTCGAAGGCCTTTTAGGCCGAAACCTGTGCTTTTGCACAGCGATATTTTTTTAATGTAAATAAACCGCATTTAATACACGTCCGGTGAGAATTGAACATGGGTTGCTCTGATACCATGTGAAATGTTTCTTCCACTGCTCCAGAATTCTGAAGTTTTGATGAGGTTTTGATGAGGGTTGAGAGGATAAATTTTATATTCTAACACACATATATATAACTTTTTGCTATCATTACACTTCACTGATACGACTTTGTGTTATATCTACAGGGAAACAAGTTAATAGGAATTAGTTAAGTTGATGTTCCCAAAATCGCTACTCGATACTGTACGTATTAGAGGCCGTATTAGACGGTCGCAAATACCTAATGGATGATCGCTAAAATGTATTAGCGACCGTCCGAATTTTATACGGTCGCTAATACACAGTCGCTGATAGTGTATGAGCGACCGTATAACAGACGGACGCTAATACATCCGGCCATTGATACTTATCAACGACCATCCGCGTCCATCTCTAATACTTACACGTGGACAGTCCACGCGGGATTTTGAACGGTCGCTAATAGGTATTAGAGACTGTTCACCCATATCAGCATACGGTCGCTAATACCAAATAATTGGATAAAAAAATACCTGAAATCACAATATACCGTATAATAATACCTGTAATCATAATATATTATCCAACAACAATGTTTTGAATACAAACAACACATAAACACAATACACTATATATCCAACAACTCAAACCAACACATACATGAACTAATCGTAATAAACCAACAAATACATGAACTAAAATCATAATAAACCAACTCAAACCAACACATACAAAAATAATGTTTTGAATACAAACCAACACAATTCACTATATATCCAACAATACCAACAACTCTCTATGCCGCAATCTCACGTCACTCAACTCTATGAACCCTATAAATCCAACCAAATAAATAAATATATGAACTAAAATCATAATTTTCGAAACAACGCTAGCTACACTAATACACATATATATACGTACCTCACTAACTCTCACCGCTGTCATCACCATCAGAAACTCGTCTTGATACGTATCGATTGCTTTCTTCCTGGTCTTCCTCTGAAAAAAAAAGAGAAGTACTCTTCCTGTGGCGGAGGCGGAGGCGGAGGCTGAGAGTAGTACGGTCCCTGTGGCGGAGGCGGAGGGTAGTACAGTCCCTGTGGCGGAGGAGGTTAATACGGTCGCTGTATTGAAGGAGTGTAATATGCCAGTTGCGACGGTCATGAACCCTGTGTTGATGACGGTTACGAAGGCGGACCATATTGTTGCAAGAATTGAGTTCACTGCTCCGTCATTTAAGCTCTCCATGTCGCATTAGCTTCCTCTCTCTTCTTATCTGCTTCATCTCTCCTTCTAAGCTTCTCCTTTACCTTTTCGATCTCCCATGCTTGATCCATTTGTGGGTTGAAGCGAGCGGTCGATGTCCTTGAAGTTCTGCTGGAACTCGACCGCGAAAAACCAAGGGGAGCACCGTAAATGGGAATACGTCCGTGTGAACTTGCATGAGGGAACTCTTGCTCTATAATAGAAATCTCTGGCTCGACTGGAATAGGATCGTCAGCCAGAAATTCGAGATTTAATTCCCGATAGCCCCTCTCCGCCTCCTCAGAATGCAGCTTTGATAAGTGAAACAATAATTACATACTAATGCGAAGTGTATTTACTTAAAAGAAAATAAAAATGCAATCGTACCAGATATTGAGTGGCTGTATCCGTTCTTTCTTCTAGCATGCTTTCTTTAGTGTGCAATGCCTCCCAACTCTCGATAAGTCCCGGCTTTTTCCAGCGTTCTCCTGAACCGGATATATAATTTATCTATATGTGAGAATATGTAACGATAAACTTAAAAAATCCAACATACATATAAATAAAGATAAATTCACCAAACTACATTTATATTGAGCAGTAGGAACCGATCCACCAAAATGGTCATCTGTGACTTTCACTCAGTTCTGGTTATTCCTTACTGATTCTGTCTGCATATTCAAAAGACGGCATATCTCAATATAAATTAATCTATATTCGTTGTTCAAATCAAATAAATATCTTTTTAATTAGCTTTGCCTCGGGTGTCTTCTAATATCATAGGAGAAAAGCAAAGTTCTTCCTAAAGATATTAGAGAGAAGACCGGCAAAACATTCTCAATCCTCCTTAAATTTATCCGACATTGTATATTTTCTTTTTATTCTTCCACGCTATCTCTTGAAACACTGATGCATCTCATACCGCATATACGTCCAATGTCCTTCCATATCGTCTTCTAAGATGAAATGTTTCAGTAATACAGATTAACGAGTATATTAATGAATAAATTAATACAATAATTTAACAATATGTAATGGTGAAATATGGTTAATTGAGTTATATATTATCAAGAGGGTGTGCTAAGCCCATACATAGGCTTTCCAGGAGTTTTCTGTAAGCGTGAATCCTACGTTCCAGTAGTGTGTGTTCCGGACAAGAACGCCAATATAAGCATTGAAATGGGTAGCCCACTTTCCCGGACCTACGGGCTTCCCACCTACCCATTCCAGAATTGCTCTTTTTCCACTCATATCATACTTGGTATATTCGGAAGCAAAACCTCTTCCATGCTTTTCAGATCGGGACAAATCATCCCCTATAGCCCGTACCTCAGCGATATGCACGTCTGTTGCATCTATGATCCTCTCGATTTGAGGATAAGCAGCAACATACGTCGCCTGGACCTTCGTGTAGTTCTTGTCTTGGTAAACTTTTTCATCTATTAATGCGCAAGGATGAGATAGGTAGCTATATACTCGTCTGTGATGGGATGGAGAACGCGCCAGGTTCTCTACTTAGATCCATGCATTGCTCGTCTAAGTGTACATATGGATCATCCGACACAGATATACTTGTATAGTGATGTACCTATATATTTTAATTTATTGAAATCAATATAATAGTTATATGAACAAAATAATTTGAATATGCTTATTTAAAATTTCTAATATATACCTCTAATCTCAGGCCGTATCGAAGAGGAAGCATCTCGATATCTTTTCTTTGAAGAGAATGCTGCAATAAATTTTGCAAATATGACTTTTCTTGAGGATCGCCCCATCTGTTTCATGCAAGTTATAACGATACAAAATATATAATATGCATAAATCATTACACTAATATATCAATATATGATCGACCCATTTATTTAATCGTTTTTTAATTAGGGTCTCGGTTCACTAATATCTGGTCTTAATTAAGATTTCTTAATTAGTGTAATTAATGTTATATCTTAATTAGTGTTAACATTGGATTTTTTATAATTAGGTTTTTTGGTCTCTAATTACGGTTTTAATAGTTTGTAATTAAGATTTTCTTAATTTGTAATTAGGGTTTTTAAGTTATTAGGGTTTTTTAGGGTTTATAATTAACTTTTTTAATCAAGTAATATATTGCAATCAAAATCAAAGATTTTCATAACCTAACTTCAGAATTGTCGTGGGGGTATCTTGATCATTTGGGAAGCGATGCGGAGATTGCTACTATTATTGGGCATGAGGCACTACTAGATTTGTGTTGGCCTAATTTCACATCATGATCATTAACACTTTATTTTCTTAAGTGTTTTTCTAGTGCAGCCAGGACATTATCCCATCATCACCTTGAATGTGCATTAAAAACTTGCTAATATCCCAATAAAAAAACAACCGTCTCTTTCTCTCACAATTGGTTAATTTATTGGAAATTCTGACTGGCCAACTAACTTGTCAAACCCTAGCTAGTGATGAACACAACATTGCAATAGCACTTTTTCTAAATCAAATCATAAGCTCGCTAATTTATGAACAACCATTAAATTGATACAATCCATTCTTATCCAAAAAGATCAAATCAAATAATGAAGTTTATAGAATTATACCCTTAAGTTATTAAACCAACATAATTTGTGCGAGAAATAATAATCGGGAGGGGGAACCCTAACCTTCAACCGGCGATGGCGAGCAGGCTCGGCGGCAGGCGGCAATCTCGGTGGCAGCAACAGAGCAGCAGTCGGCGCTCGGCGGCAGTGTTCGACGCTTCGCAACAGGGGCGGGGGAATTTGGGGTTGAAATGGGAAATTCGTTGGTGATTTGGGGGGAAATTTGGGACGAATTTGGGGAATTCACGGGTGAATTGGGGAAGAAATGGGAAAGAGAAGGCCGTTCGCGGGTTAAAATTGGTGAAGATATTAGCGACTGTTATATACAGTCGCTAATACATATAGAACGGTCGCCAATATATTAGCGACCGTTTATTAGCGACCCTATAGCATATACGGTCGCTAATACCCCGTCTCTAATTGATGATGCTCGATAACGGTAATTTCTTAGATCATGACACGTGGCGGATGATATGTCACATGCGTAAGCCAGTTAAACCCTGAAGGCCACGGAGGGAGAACCAATATGCTACAGTGGGGGCTTCCCTCAAACCCTGTCTCCGAGGATGCACCCCACTCTTTGCCCCCGAGCACCTCAGCAGCCAAGCTAACTGTCCATTTGCTCTACTCCGAGCTATCACAGGCCCGAGCATCTTCGGCCCTCTCAGCTCGACTCCGGGCTCAAGCAGAACCAAGATACCTCGGCTCTCCCGCTCATCTGCGAGCTCTCCCACCGAGGTCATCTTTCTCGGTCTCATCAACCGACCGACGGCACCGCTTGCAGGCGTAACCGCCATTTCGTGAATCTCGCCATGCGCGAGATCTCCGCCGGTCACATCCCACGTTCCACGCCACCACGATCCCCCATTAACGAGCCTGTCTCGCCATTAATGGGAGGTCTCGCTCATCACGCGGGCGTGACGTCGGGAGCGTAACGACCGGCGTGATTCTTGCGTCTGCCCTGCCTGCTGCCACCGCTATATAAATCTCTTCTTCAGACGGTTCAAGTAAGCCATTTTTACTCCACTAAGCCGTTACTCTGCTCGGATCTCTAGTCTAGCTTGACCGTCGGAGGGTCCTCGGTGGTACAACCACCCCGGGACTTCCTTGCAGGTAGCTCGGCAACCACAACCTCAAACCCATTGAGATCCACACGCTTCAGGAGTGACAGCCTCCAGATCAAATCTCAGCTATCCATCACCGCCATCAGCAGATCAACGGAAGGTAAAATCTTGACGCGATCCAGGTCGCGTCACTAATACTCAATGTTTCAAGTAGTGAATGTTAATGAAGTTAATTCTTGTTCACTTATAGTGTTGAGATGGAGATGGATACCTGTATTTTAACCTAACTTTGGAGTTGAATTAGTTAATGGTTGGTTTGAAAGTATGGCTCATCGTAGCCTTTTCAGATTTTTATTTTCTCTCTTTCTTTTGACCAAAGTCTTTCCTGTAATGCCTTTTTTTTTTTGGTTATATTGTGTATTGATGGTTTAAGTTCATAAAAAGTTTTTACGTTTCTAAATTATAGCAACTTGAATGCACCATCCTAGGAATATATATCTTAAATAGCCTGCCACCACATCAAAACTCTGAAACGGTAGGGTTGATCAAAATACTTTTATTCTCTAACACGTCGGGATTAATCATTTTTGTGTAGGTTGAACTCTGCATGCAACGGTCCGTTTTTCTACGATACATATAAATGTTGTTGTCGCCGTTTATGTTATGCATCCGCATTATTTTTCTGTCTAGATGTTTTTATCTTTTGGGGAAATATGAAAAGTATGAGAATATATATTGCCACCAGAGCTATAAAGAGAACATAATGAGGCAACACAAAAGTCTACAATGGTGTAAGTGAATGTCCCAGTAGTATTCATTTATAAGCAAAAGGATAACAGAAATAAAGTGTGTTGCCGCATTGATATCTTGTGCAATCGAACCAAACAAGATTCAACTGCGACCTACTTTCATAACACATTGGCAGGATCTCTCTATTTCTAACTAATATCAGCTTCAACTGCGACCTACTTTCATAACACATTGGCAGGATCTCTCTATTTCTAACTAATATCAGCGGAGAGTATAAGACATATGGATTCAGATACAAGTCATGATCCAAGCATAATAATGAGGCCTTATCAAATTTCAATTCTTGATAGGAACTTGTAGGGCGCTGTAAAACCATCTGAATCGGCCTTTTCTCGCTTTAGCCTTATAGAAGCTACCTCTGCCTCTAACTTCTTACAGCTGGTATTATTAGCACATAATACCCGCGATGTTAGCATTGAACTTGATTTAAATTAAATTGGAAATTTGGATTAGTCCCTTGACTGACTCATGAACCTTATATATGTACTATAAAGCAATTAAGAGGTGAAAAAACGATCTTTTTAAGGACTTACTACGTGGTGCTAATAAACCACCAATTGAGGGGGTGGTAGATGCTGTACAAGGTAAAGATGATGGTTGTTTTGATGCAATTCTCACCTCTCCTTTTAGTCATTTTCAGGTAAGCAAACTAAACTCTACTGTTACTCAAGAACTTGTTACTGGAAGCAAGCTGGCTGGCAAATAATCAATGCCATGCCAGCAGCTCAATTTTGGACCATCTATTGAGGTCTAGAAGATAGCTAGAAAGCTTGCCTCCTTGCTGGTAGCCGCCCAATTAATGAGCAATCACATGATTCACATACAATATATGTTGCCGCTGAGAGACGACAGATAATCAAGTAGAGCATTGTTGGTCCTGTTATATTAATATATATGCATGGGACTGTTGAAAGTTACAGGAAATATCCATGACGTTGAGCCTCAGAATTGGTGCCTGTGATATTATTTATAAGCAATTAAGAGGATGAAAACGGGCGATTATTCAGAATTATGAAAAGCCTATCTTTTGCACATATATATTAAGACTGGACTAATTAAGAGATCAGATGTCGATCGATGTCAGATTGATAGCACTTTAATTTGACGAGGCTTGCAACATAGCCGACCCTACCTACTTCTGATGGGGAAAATAACATAGATGACTAGCTAGATTATATTTAATGCATGCATGCATGCAATTGGTTTGTTAGGCGTTGATTTTTTTTCCCTTTTTAAGGGAGAAAAAACTACATCCTCAGTTTACGCTCTTTTCTTTTACGGAAAACAACCTACCAACATTAGGGTATTTATCTTTCCTTTAATGGATCTTAAATTGTATAATAATCCTTTCACCACTTCAACATTTTAATCCCTTATAAAATTTTTTTCTCATTTTAGGGCTGTTTGGTTGCAGGATTAGTAATGGATTTTGCAAAAAAGAGTGAGAATTAGCTAATTCTAGTTTGGTTGTAGGATTTTGGGGTTTTTGGATTTGCCTGTTTTATTTGAGCGGTCCGCAATTTTTTCGGATTTTTGAATCCCAAAAAAACTATGGATTACTATGGATTTTGCACTGTTTGTGTGGGGCCCACGTACTTTTTGTTACTAAAAATTCCCCCACTCTCTCTTTCTTTAATCCTCAGATCTAAATCCCGCTTGCTTTTTTTCAACCAAACAAAAATTGCAAGGATCTACAAATCCAACACTAGAATACCAACCAAACACAACATTACCTAATTCAGATCTTTTTCAATTGTACTATTTGGGAATCCAAATTTCACAATCCAGTAGCCAAACAACCCCTAATGTATTTCTTCATTAGCATTTTGCTACCTTATGTTCTTACCGCCATCTTTGTTTTGTACTGGTTTATTAATCATTGCGAACCGGTACATGGTACTATGGAATAAACCAATATAAAATAGACATGACGGTGAATGAAAAGTAGCAAAATGCTAGCGACTAATGCATTAAAATATTAAAGTATGGAAGTGGTGAAATATTAAGGAAATATTATGCACTTTACTTGTCTGAAGTCTGCTTTTAAAGTTTGCTCATCTGAAATTTTTTGCAGTTTGTCTTTTGTTTTATACATTTGTGCTAGCGCGGTTTGAATCTAGATATCAATAAATTCTTCCTTTGGAATATATAAATGTTGCTACTTAAAACTCAACTTTTATTTGTGAGGAAGTAATTCTTCTAATTTTATATGTGGGACCAATTATATATATATATATATATATATATATATATATATATATATATATATATATAATTGGTCCCACATATAAAATTAGAAGAATTACTTAGCAGTAAAATACCTTAACTTTGGTTTATAAGATATTATTTTTCTAGAATATGCTACTTAAAACTCAACTTTTATTTGTGAGGAAGTAATTCTTCTAATTTTATATGTGGGACCAATTACATTAAAATATATATATTGCAGTAAAATACCTTAACTTTGGTTTATAAGATATTATTTTTCTAGAATATGCTACTTAAAACTCAACTTTTATTTGTGAGGAAGTAATTCTTCTAATTTTATATGTGGGACCAATTACATTAAAATATATATATTGCAGTAAAATACCTTAACTTTGGTTTGTAAGATATTATTTTTCTAGAATACTGTCAAAAGTAGCACTTGAGGTGTTCTATTGTAATAAATAAGCTTTAAGATAGTTTAGCGGATGCTCGTGATAGTTAACGTATTTTAGTGCAATTAATTACTCTTTATAGAATGTCATGCAACAACATCTTTACTATTATAACTATAAGCCTCATGGATGATGTCATTAATTTGCAAAATAAAAAATAGAAAAAATGACAAAATTTTTATAGCCAAAATTGAGAATATAAGATATTCATCTCATCCATCCTTTTTATTTCTTCTAGCTAAACAAAAAGATAAAATTATATAATAAAAAGTCAACAATCCCTGACTCACTCTCTCTCTCTCTCTCTCTCATTACACATGCTCCAAAACCCAAGAAAGTAATGACTTACAAATTTATACATAAGCCTCGCGTATCTTTATTATTTTGCATGGCTTATAAATTTCTCAATTCTAATATTAACACTAATCACATCCATTTAATTTAAATTTTACAGACATGCTTAGAAATTTACATATGATGTTTATGGGTAAAAGTTCTTACACATGCCGATGTGTGTATATATATATATGTTATTCAAAAATATACACACGTGCGATGCACATGTAAAATACGGAGTATAAACTTTGGTACATCACAATTTATGAGTGCTGCCTGTTATGGTTTTACGCAGCACTCTGTGCACACTGACATGCTGTTCATTTTTGTTCTACTCATGCAGCGATATATTATCATAGAAAATAATTGAAGCTGTACTAAACCCATGCTCGCTATGAAAAGAAAAGAAAATGACTGGAATTAATGAAATTAATCATGTTCGATTTGAAAGAAGAAGAAAAATGACTGGGATAAAAGGAATTAATAATACTAGGAAGAATGTCAGCTCAGAAAGAGAAGTCATGATATTTTTTTTCCTTAAAGAAGATTGCTTCAATTTTATTTTTTCCTATTTTTATTTTTGGACAAACAGAAGATTGGTTCAATTGGTAAGTTTTAAAGAAAATAAAGGAAATAATAAATAATTTTACTATCCACCTTTATCCACGCTTGTGTGCTGCCCAAGGAGATAAGTGCGCGGACAAGGCTCGCATCATGTAGAGATTGGCAGGCGGACACAGGAGTTTTAGACAGAGGAGCCACATCGACAATTATAATAATAAATTTTTGTTAAGATGCTCACCTACATTGTATACTTATGCCATCACAATTTAATAATCGAACAACAAAAGTTTAAATTAATAAAAGAATAATAAATTTTCATAATTTTTACAATATTATATATCTATACTTCATGATTTGGAGTGAATTATTATTAATTTTTTTACACTGGCCTTTAAGCCTTAATCTATGCACACCACACACAAGAACACAACACACAAAGACCCACGAATTTGCCTTAAAAGCGAACCCCACACTCTCCCCAATTAAGAGGCCATACCAAATAAAAACAAAATAAATAATAAGTTACGGGTGATTTGAACCCATGACAACTTATTTCAAAATCAAATATACTGCCACTTGAACTAGGTACTCTTAATGATTTGTTTGGAAGAAATAAATATACATAACATAAATCCAAAAAACATGCATCCAACTTGAATTGCAATCAATACTCAATCTTTTTCCCCGAAATTTAAATTTGAGAGGGATCAGGTGCCCTTCTTTATTGAACGTGGGTCCGCCCGTTGATATTGGTGTCATGTATGGAAGTGATGTTTAATTTAGCTTTTGCACAGCATGAAGGTAAGTAGGCCTAAAAGTCGGTAGAAAAAGAATTAAAAGTCATTATCTAATTTTTTTTCCCCTAAAAGGAAAAGAAAGCTACATAGACATGTCAAAGTCCATTCTGACTTTTTAGCTAAGATGCAGGAAATTCATCCTTACTTGTGGCCTAAATGTAAAAGTACCTGACTTTCGAAAACCTACAAATTCCTCCTCACTTAACTTAATTTGAGATCGATCGTTGTGGTCACCGCAGTGTAAAATGAGAAGGGTAGGTCTCCCGAGCTTTAAGTGGATGGGGCCCATCTGCCGGTATTTACATTGTGGCAACCGCGGCGATGTTAAACTCGTTTAATACTATGGAATCTTTTCAGTTTCGTGGATATATATTTAGTATTACATGATTTGGTCTATGCCTAGTATGCTTTTTTTTGGGGTACTGATTAGATCTTTGTTTCTCAATTTTTATTACATGAGAATGGTTCTATTTTAACCTCTTATCATTTTCTTGCTTAAAAAAGGTTTTAGAGAATATACATCTAATTTTGATGTATTGATTAATTGTGCTTTGTTATCCTTGTAATTAAATTCAGAGTTGTTCCGAGCATGTTAAGCTTACATGAAGTCGAATTTCTTGGGTTCGATCGCTAACTGTGTGTGCATGTGTGTGTGTGGGCACGCACATGTGTGCACCTGTTTAGATATATCATAACCATATTTAAGGGTCTAAGGGTCTCGTATGAGGTATCCATGAGCTGAAATTGGTTGGGATTTAGTACTACAAACTATTTATGACAAAATTAAGTAATGACATGAATCTTGATGAAATCCATACACTCCTACACTAATTCATGAAAACTCCTGATATTTTTTTTCCGCCTGAAAAGATTGCTTTCAATGATATATCCATAAAAATAAATAAAAAAGAAATACAAAATAGTTATACCACCTTCTTTATCTTTGCTCAGGTGCTAGCTAGAAGATAAAAGAGCGAGGCTCACATCATGTAGCTAGATATTGGTGTCATACATGAGATCTATATTGTTTATCCCTTTAGTAGTATGCGGGTAGAAGTAGAACGTTGGGAATACCAATTCCCTTACCATCATAAAAAAAAAATCAAGCACACAAGACAATACATCACAAAAATAATTTTTTTTTATTAACACCAATTAGGGTTTATAAATTAGGTTAATTGTAAACGAAATCAATTAACCCTTAATTGATTCGAAAAGATAATACATTTGCGTAAATTCGGATTTGCGTTCAGTTCACTGTGCTAACAATTCCTATCCAATCAAGACGACTTGATGACACCTTGATGATTTCCTTACTTGCCACCACATGAATCTCCTAGATTAGTAAACTCTAATTAATTAGTTAGTTGATTTAATTAATTAGGGAGAATTATAAATGAAAGAAGAGAAATTAAAAATCAAATTTTTAATTCGTCTCCACCATGAAAATTTCGGCCAAGCGAGGAGGGAGGTCAAAACTTTTTAAAGGATGAGATGAATAATTAGGACTTAGGATTTATATCAAATAGAAACTTATATATAGTGATATAGTTTTTTCTATTTAATCCCTTATAATTAATTAATTTGTTTAATCCCTTAAACAAACTAATTAGTTATAACTTAATACATGTTGGTCCACATATATATATGTATATAATATTTGATACACATCAAATGTATAACAATATTATCTTACACACACACATATTCATAATATAATATATATATATATATATGCATGTATTATTTACTCATTTAATATCACATATTATCTTGAGTAGCACGTCAAATCGTATTTGACAATTTTACCCTTATTTAATTAATAGTATATCAAATATATTTATTTAATTAAATCTCTTTTTGTATATCAACCATATACTCTCTCTTCTTTTATAGTTCTATATTTGGCAAGTAGGAGTGCACCTATGTGTGATTCCGGAGACCTGGTGTTTACTCAGCAGTGGATAATTAATTCGAACTAAATATGTAAACAGTAAAATCTATAAGTCTATAGGGACGATAGTTACGTATTTAGACTATTTTGGTAAAATGTTGATAACTGGATTGGAATAAGAAAATGTTATCCAAGCAAATCAATATCTATCAGTGGTAACTATCATACGGTCCGGTCTCTTCGTCTCCTTATGCTCCTTATTTGGTTTAGGACTTGGCAGTACTGTCAAACCCTAATAACTCAAATAAATATTGTGTTGATATTATTACGTAACCGTAAGATCAAACTAATAACTACTTACATTTAATTTCTAGTACTCTGGTAAGAGATTTTAGGTCACTGATATATCGCACACTGCAGAACACTGTTCTCCTTATACCGGAGAGACGAATCTCATGTTAATTTCTCACAACCTTCACATGTATTCGATCATACCTAACTACTACCGTTATACACAGTATCAATGGATCTGTGGTTGAGTAGTAATTAAAGTAATCTCTAGCACATATAATAGCGAATCTCAGGTCTGGAGACTGAGTCGTACCAATCGTCACTATATGAATTTCCATATGACGGTTATGTATAATTACCAACTGGAAATTCAAGGTGAGTCGTTCGATGTATTTATTATCTATAAGCATCTGCATACAATACTCTGATGTCACCACACCAGATGACGATGAGAACGGTCATTACTCTCTAATGAGTAAGTATAGTATACACTAGTCTTTTGGAGTATCAATGTTCTATCTCGATACTCCTACAGTTAGGAATATTTCAGAATATATCTATCAACTAGTCAAGTCTCATTATTGTGATCTACATCACAATCCTGTAGTCTAATATTATTCTACAGACTTTATTAGTAATCAATAATAAATAGAGTATTATAAATAAAATATATGCCAATAAAGAAAAACCAAATAGTATACTATTATTACGAACGAGAAAGTTCAATACATGTAGATTATAATTACAACTAATTGCCTCTAAGGGCATATATATTTAACAATATGCACATTATTTTTTCCCTTTTTTGAAAATATCAAAAAGTTTTAAGCGCAGAGAAGAAATACGAAAAATAAGGAAGCATAGGAGTAGGGTTTTAGAAAATATGATAATAGCGTAGGAATGGAAATTAAAGATGCAAACATGACATAAATGAGACAAACTACATAGGTTCAAACTTTATAAGTACATAATACAAACTACACATAAACTAAATAAGTTCGAGGACAAGCAAAGTCATAAAACCGATACATAAACAAGTTATGCGATAACCACTAATATAACAAACGAACTACTCGTCATCCTGAGGTGGCGGCGGCGGCGGCGACGGAGCAAAATCTGTCGGAGGGAAATAGTGAAATGGTGGCGGTGGAAGATACGATGAGTGAGTGTATTGGTAGTCGAAGTGATAATTGAGATAGGTTCGTATTTCATCAAGTCGAGTGTTGAGATTGTCGAAACGAGTGTTGATGTTAAGATTCAAGTCGTCGAAACGTTAGAAGAAACGGTTCTCAAAGTCTTGGAAATTGTAAGGATGTGGTTGTTGTGGTTCATGTTTATGTGGTGGAGAATGATGTGGAGGAAGTGGTATTTGCATGTTATAATCACCTAAACCCATGAGACGGGCATTTAACATGCCGAAATTTTTATCAGGAGCTTGAATGTTTGAATCGATATTGGGATCAATATTGGCATCTTCAATGATCTTAGTGATCACTTTGCCGTAGTATAAATTTGATTTGGAAGCGGCCCAAAGTCCACATCGAAGGAGGGGAACCCAACCTTGGAATTAGAGTAATGGAGTTAATTGAAAGTGGGAAATTTCGTTGAGGTGAACAAAAGCGCCCTTGACGATCTTTTTCTCACAAGTCGATCGTAGAGAGAGGCCTTAATGTTGATGAAGGAAAATAAAACATCTTCTTCTTCAACTTCTTTTCTTCGTCGGCTTCTCCTTGAGCGGTGTCCTCGATTTCTTGTTGATAAGCTTCATCTCCACTTTCTTCATTGCTTTCTTTTTTTTCTTCTTCCATTGGTTGTGGTGGAGGAGAAGGCACACGGTGATGACATTTGCTAGATGATTCACCATATTCAGGATTTTTGGTGCGAACGATTTTGAAGAATTTGGGAGACTGACGGAACTAAGGTTCGAAGGTGAATGTATGGAGGAAGAAAGAGAAAGAGTTTGAGGTGATGAGGGTTTGGGGTAGTATAGAAGTATAAATAGAGGGTAAATAGACATCCTGGATGCAAAGAGATACATCCAATGGACATGATGGTTTAAAAATAGGGCCGGGTCAGTTCAGAAATATAGACGTCCTAGGGACGTCTATAGCCTAATGGACGTCTCTAGGAACGTCTATTAGGCGTCCCTGCAGCCATTTTCTAGAAAAACAGTGCAAGGTTTTTTTTTAATGAAAATTTGTGTTTGATGGGTTGTTTAGATGCCTATTAATGGTTATATATATATATATATATATATAAGAAGCAATTTTAACCATGCTTATTTCATTAATATAAAAAGTACATAACAAATACATAACAAAACAAAAAAATCTATATTAATACAACAATGGACTAATACATCAATACACACAAACAAACATTAACTAAAACAAAATACATAGATCTTTGAGAAAACGACGAAATTTAGAAACGAGAGAGATACTTCCAAAATTCAGTCGTCCTCGTCTCCTTTTCTTTGATAAACTCTTCTTTCACTCTGTAGAACGCTTGAGTCTGAGTTTCTTGTGTTTCGACTCAAGCAATGAACATTATACGCTCATCTTGACCAGGATGAACGTAGAATGGGTCATTTTCTCCATTAACCATTTGGGGTATGGTAATGATGATTTGCATTAGGACTGTTTGGTGGTGGTCCTTGTGTTGGAGAATCGACTAGAGAAGGGTCTTTGACGATTAGAGGAGTAGGAAACGTATTTTTTTCGAACAGTTCTTCCGAAGGATCCTCTTCGGACTGTGGCGGCGAAGGGGATTATGGTAAGGAAAAGGGAAGAACCCTCGATGGATTGGAAGAAGGACGAACTAGAGATATTCGTTCATCTTTCATTTTCTTTGACGAAGGTTCACCTTTCTTAAGTATCGATGTATTCCTGGTAGCCATGGTTCTTTTTGACATGATTAAAGTATAGGATTTTGTGAAAATAGCGTAAACACAAGATGAAAATGAATTCAAATTTTTGTTTGCCTCTATTTATAGGAGAATTCTGAGAATTTTTAAAACCAAATGGTAATTTCTCAAATTGTTTTTTTTTTGAAAATTTTCAAACATTTGAATCAAGATTGTCTCAAAACTGCATTGCAGTTTTTGTCAACAGACACTAATAAGGATGTCTATGATAGACGTCCATAAGAGACGTCTATATCCTATGGAATTTTTTTTGTTAATTTTTTTTAATAAAAATTCTAAGTGTGATAAGGTTTTATTGTATATGGTTTAGGTTTTTTGTTCTAACATATTTAGTTCACCTCTAATCTTTCCCAAACGAGTTCTATCTAAGAGTTTGGTGAATATATCAGCCAGTTGTGAGTCGGTCGATATATATTTAAGAACAATATCACCCTTGTAATAGTGATCTCGTAGAAAATGATATCTAACATATATATCTTTAGTTCGACTATATTGGTCAGCGTTTTTGGTCATGTGGACTATACCGGCGTTATCGCAAAGTATTGGTATCTTAAAGACTAATTCCTTAAAATCTTCAAAGATATATTTGATCCAAAAACTTTATGCACAATGTTCTCCTCCGAACACAGAGACACGACCACGTAGGTTCATCTTGCCTGAATTTGGGGGCAGATGCTAATTGGTGCTGTCCATCCACCTTTCTGAAGATGCCAAGTTGATTCATGACACCATGTATCGAAGGTTTAAACGGATGTAGCCGATGTAGCAGATTCCCCCTTGTTGAGGGGTTTTTGATTGTGGGGACGCTCTTCCCTGCAGGCGCAAGCTCTTGTAGTTAATTACGCTACCGCATCGCGGTAACCACTTTCTCTTTTTCCAGATGGTCACTTTGTGTTGTGTGTGTTTGTTTTGTTTTTGGTTGCCCGTGAATTGTATACGGAGACTAATTTATGTTGTCGCCCGTAGGGCGTGGATTAGTCCAAATCCGTATTTTCTTAGATTTGGGTTTGGGGTTGGGTTTAAGGATACGTTAGTCTCATTTGAGAATAAGATCAACTTAAATGTTTGTTAAGGATACGTTAGTCTAATTTTTAGACTAAGATCAACTTAACAGGATCATTTAGATCCAACAAAAGAGCACTTGGGCTCTATTGTTTAGTTTAGGGACGTTGCGGTCCATTACCAGTTTAAGGACATGGTGGTCCAATTTAAAGACATCATAGTCTGTAAAGGTTAAGGACATCATAGTCCATGGGCTTAAGAACCCCACAGTTGTTAAGGATACGTTAGTCTAATTTTTAGACTAAGATCAACTTAACAGGATCATTTAGATCCAACAAAAAGAGCATTTGGGCTCTATTGTTTAGTTTAAGGACGTTGCGGTCCATTACCAGTTTAAGAACATGGTGGTCCAGTTTAAAGACATCACAGTCCGAGGTTAAGGACATCATAGTCCATGGGCTTAAGGACCCCACAGTCCGAGGTTAAGGACATCATAGTCCATGGGCTTAAGGACCCCACAGTCCAGTTTAAAGACGTCATAGTTTATAAAGTTTAAGGACATCATAATCCATGAGTTTAAGGACCCCACAGTCCATGGAATGATTGGTTATCGGGACCCGTCACATCTTTGAAGACGTTGAAGGATTACAACTATAAATATCAAAGGAGTGAAGAGATGTACCCTTGAACCAATGCTGAGTAGGAAATCTGCAATCCAATTTGGGACTAAGATCAATTAATTGGATTATGACCACATGGGCTCAGTTGAAACTGAATTGAGGACTTATGGCCAACTTGGGCTAAGTCCAATTAGGTTTTGAAATGTTGGCCCTTTGTTAGACTGTTGAACATTTGTCTGGGTTCAGCCTCCCATTATTTAGCAATGCTAAACAGGGGTTTGGGGTTCTGACAACACTTTGTCTTTATCGAGTGCTGAGCACTCATATATCATATGAGACGATCAATCTTAGAAGACAAGGGTGTGTTTGAGGCTCAGTCAAAAGAGGAGTCTTGCCTATGGAAAACTTAGCCAATTTAGACTAAGAATGGTTTGAAAATAGTGTTAAACACTAGCACATATTTGACGATCACGTGTTCCCACGTGATGCACTTAAAATAGTGTTAAACACTAGGGATAGAACACTCAAAATAGTGTTAAACACTAAAAATGAGGCGGTCACGTAGAGTCACGTGAGGCGCCAGAGAATTGGGCTAGACTTCTTTTATTTTACTCTCAAAGTCTGTCAATAAGTGTTAAACACTTAATCTTTGTAAGCATCACGTGTGGGCACGTGATAGTGCCCATGTATTGGGTATTAATTCCTCTGTTTTCCCCCATTTGCCCTTTTAAAAAGGTGTTAGTCAGGAGTCACGTGTGAGCACGTGAGGCATTGCCTCCAAGCTTGTTCTTTCTCATTTTGAGGAGTCTGTTTAAGGGTCACGTGGGGGCACGTGACCAAGTCTTGTGTGTTCTTTTCTACTCATTGAGGATGAGGGTCGCGTGTTATCACGTGACCAGGTTGGGTACTGATCTCTTTACGTGCATGGAGAGTTAAATCTCTTGTTTAGGAATTAAATTCTTTGGTAGGGTTAAACCCTAATTTTGTTTTGAGAAATTAAATTCCTATGTATATGGAAGAATTAAATTATTAAAACCCAACTCTCCCTCTAATTTTTGGATTTGCATGGCAGAATCTCCCCGATGAGAATTAAATTCTCAACTTATGGGAAGATCTGCTTCTGCAGATCTTTAACCATGAAGAAGAACTAAGTTCTTGTTTTAAGGGTTAAACCCTGTCCCTGTTGGAGGAATTAAATTCCCAAGTATTTGGAGTAATTAAATTCCTTAAGCATTTGGAAGAATTAAATTCTTTAAACTCAATTCTCCCTCTAAGTTTTGGATCTACATGGCAGAATCTCTCTGATGAGAATTAAATTCTTAACTTATGGGGAGATCTGCTTCTGCAGATTTTCAACCAAAAGAAGAACTAAGTACTTATTCAGAGGAGTTAAACTCTTAGTTTGAGAATTAAATTCTCTTTTTGTTTTGTGGAGCTTATGATCTCTTTCCCTTTCTCACCTAGGGTTTCTTTCTCTTCTGAGAAAATCTTCTTTTCTCTCTGGAGAATTCAATTCTCTTCTTTTTTTTTTCTCTGTTGTTGTATCTTGTCGAAAAAAATCAATCCCCCTCCTCTTCTCTTCTTGGCTCTTATTTATAGGAGAAGGAAAAGAATCAGTTTGTTTAGTCAATCTTTCATTGAAAGATTTTGATTGTTTTTGTAACCAACATGATCTTTTAGATCACTCAATGAATTTTATTCACCATTGGATTTTTAATCCAAAAGTTATTTTGTCTGTTATTCTTGGTAAATTTTAGGGAAATCTTTCCTTGTATAGAATTTTTCTATAAATTGGTGATTTTTAATCACCATTGGATTTTTAATCCAACGGTGCTCTACTTTATAGAGCGCAATCTTTTTGTTTGGAAAGATTTAGAGAAATATTTTTCCTGTTAGGGTTCTCGATTCCCTCTTAATTATAATTTAATTCTATTAGTTCAGAAAGCTTAAGAGGTTGTCACGTGTTGGCACGTGACCTTCTGATTGACCATTTAATTAGAATTTAATTCTATTATTTCAGAGATCTTAGGATCCCATCACGTGTTGACACGTGACCCCCTGATTAAGCATTTTAACCAGAATTTAATTCTGTTATTTTAAAGAGCTCAGGAATTATCATGTGTCAACACGTGACGCTCCATTGGGGTTTTTTCCTGTTGTTTTATTATACCTTTTCAGTGGGTTTAAAGGCCCATCAAGTGTTGGCACATGACCCCATTGTTTGATTATTTAATTAGAATTTAATTCTGTTACAACAGAATCTCCAGGAAACTATCACGTGTCAGCACGTGACCCCTGGTCACGTGTGGGCACGTGATGCCCCATTGGGGTTTTTCCTGATATTTTATGAGGGAACAAATGCCTCTACAGCGCTGTTATCACATGTTTGCACGTGAGTGCAACGCTGTCACCTTTTGTGGCCGTTGGATCTGCCTAGGGAAGGGGGTAGATGAACCGTTTCCTATCACATCCTATAAATGCAGGGGTCCCTTCAGAAGCGCCTCCACTTTTTCATCTTCTCTTCTTGCTCATTTTCTTCTGAGAATTTAATTCTCTTCCTCAGAGCTCAGTTCTCTGTTCTAAATTTTTTTCAGAGTTTAACTCTGTCCAAGAAATAATCTTTTCTTCAGGAAATGGTTTTGAACAACTGAAGAACTTTCATATATAAAAAGAACTCCTTTTGGATTTTAAATCCACACCAAGGGTTTTTCCCTTCAAAGAACCCATTTTTCTGATCTTTAGGAGTGCACAATCTCTGGGTAGCAAACCCCATTGTTAGGCATTTTTCTGATCTTAGGGGTTTGATGACGACCTCTGTTTCTCTCTAGAATTTAATTCCATTTCCAAGAGCTTAGCTCTGCCGATTTTCTGGGAATTTAATTCCTCTAAAGAACTTAGTTCTTCACAGAGAACTTTTTGGGATTTTCTTGCCCTGAGTTGTTTTTTGCAAAAAATGTTTCTAGAGAGATCCTTCTTGATTTGCATAGGGTTCTGCAGTGGGTTTTCTCCTTAGGGAATGTGTAGAGTTTTACGAAATCCACTGTTCATTTATTGAGAATCTTCCTTTTGTTCTCATAATGATTACCCTGCCTCATCATTAGTGAGCCGCCATCTTCATTTTGTGGGGCCTCTGTGTTTTGTAACCAATGGTCCAATAAAATAAGTTTTTTGTTGCTTTCTTCCACTATCTTTATATATATATATATATATATACACGTGTAGGCTTCATTAACAGTTTCCTTTCCTTTGTTTCAGAAACAATGGCTTCTCTTCCATACTTCCCTTTCACCCGCTCGGAGGCTGCCTTTTCTCAGTCACCGTCTGATGAAGAGGTGATGGCGATGATTAGAGCTCACGACCCTAATTGCACCAACTTGCTTTTATGGGGACCTGGTACGGGCATATCATTCGGGGCCGCCGCAGCTTTCTTTACGAGATACCAACAGAGCCTACCTACCCATTTTTGCCGATGGAGCGTCCACGGACCGCCTTTGCTGTGGAGATGTTGAATTGGACCCCCATGGGACGGCTTGAGCCGTCGACAACTGGGATTCCAAACTACCCTGTGCCGGCTATAAACATCTTAGGGCGTCGTATCTGCCAAGGTGAAGCCCAGCCCTGGGGACATGTTTACAAAATAGGGCTTACTCCTCGACATCCCACGAGCTACCTTTTCTGGGCTTATTATATCCTGCCTGCCCATCGTGCGCGACTGCAGAGGGCCGGGCTCTATCAGGCGGTATACGTGTCTCTCTTCCACTATCAGACCCCCTATGTCTTGTGGGTTAAAGCTTTCCTAAATCAATGGAATCTTCCCACCAACACCTTCTTGCTAGGAGACCGCGAAGTTTCAATTTCTCTGGAAGAGTTTCGCGAGATCTCGGGGTTGCCGATCAGGGGGACGCTCTATGAAGAACTGCTACCTCCTGATGAGTATGTTTTCGAAGCCGAGCCTGCTATGCTTGACGGCTTGTCGACTGAAAATGTCGTCCTCCACAAGCACCCAAGTCTAATCAAGGCTCTGGGCATTTTTGAGAAGCTGTTCATAGAGTCAGAGGAACAGGGCGTCACTTTCAAAAGCTTTATCGCCTGCTTCCTTCGCGGAGACGTTCTATCAAAGAAGGCTCTGAAGTTTGCGAATATCAACGACCCCTTCGGGTTCGGTTTAAATAAGCTACCGGCTAGAGAAGAGGATTTGCTGCAGTTCTACATTCCAATCCTGTCGGCTGTACCTTTTGAGTCGATCGCAGCTCCTGGCATAGATGAAGAGGCTTTCTTCATGGGTTTTATCAGCGTCTGGCTCAGTTGGTTCGTTATTCCAACGCACCGTTGATTCATGAGAGCTTCAGTTATTTACCCTGCTCATCGCATCGCCGGAGGGACGGACTAGCCGTGGGCACTGCGGGACTAGCGCATCTGTATCATGGGCTAAGCGCTGCAGCCAATGCCTCAACCCCAGGTGTGAACGTAGTGAGTTTCTCTGTTCATTACTTTACGTCATGGATTGAGATGCACGTGCTAGGGGCATTTGCCGCGCATCAGAGACCCAGCTTTTATGATGCCTACACTTTTCCGCGGCTTATGAGGTTAGTGGACGCTTCTGCTCCTGATCCGACTCAGTCCAGAGCTATTCGGGTGCTGCTTAATCCCTATGCCAATGTGGGAGGGATGGTATTTAACGATCGAGTCCTCTCTGCTCCTTCAGGACCGATTCAACAGCTTTTTGACTCGTCAAAAGAGGGAGCACCCTCCCTGAAGCCCAAGGAAGCCATGCACTTATATTCGATTAGACCGGGTTATCTGGTGTTTCGTCAAAACGGTGTGGCCCTTTTTATGTGGTACAACCCACACCGCTTTGCTTGGCAACTGGGATATGACCAGGGTGTCCCCTTTGAGGCATTTACAGTGGAGCCCAGCCTGTCGTCAGAAGTTGTTCATGACGCCGCTCATCACTTCATGCGGCAGAACACCGGCTCTCGCTTCGTGATTCCTGAGGCTGACTACATTCCTCGATGTGTGGGGGCTTTCACAGGATGGTACCTCCACCGAGTCAGTCCCATTATTGCTGAGGAGAGGAGGATGCTCCTTGGATATAGGGCTCTCACTCCGATCCAGGCTACGGGAGTCCCGCCGTGACCGCGGGCAGTGGTTCGCCCTCCCCTGAGAGATACTGGTATCGTGCTTATTTCTGAGGTGGCGGAAGTGGATCTAACTCCCACAGCTAGTATGCCGCTGCGCACTAGAGCTCAAGCAAGGGTCAATAAGGTGCCAGTGGCAGTATCATCAGCTGCGGAGTCAGCAATGGCAGTGTCGTCATCGGTAGCACCGCCGAGAGAAGATATTGAAGGCGAAGTGGGTCAACGTCGCACTAAAGCACCAAGGGGAAAGAAGCGATCGTCTTCTGGTGTTAGTTCTGGGTCCAAGAGGCGAAAGAAGACGGTCACCAATCTGCTCAACTTTTTAGTGGAATCAGAGCCTATCTTTCAGGACAAGCCAATAGCTATGCAAGAGCCAGATGGTGGTCTTCTTTTTCCCGGTTCATCTGCCGAGAAAGCCGCACAATTGGCTGAGGCTATAAGACGCTCCCAGGATGAAACTGAGAATGTAAGGGTTCCGAAGAGGCCTTATCCTGCCGTCATTTTCTACGAAGATCCTCCATCGATACGGCGGATATTTATAGGTCTTTTAGAAGAGGGAGGCGAGATAGCTCTTAAGCATCCTATCTCGGCCGACGCCGAAAATGCGCTGTCGTTGTGGACCGGCCACGAGTCTACCCTCACGCCCCGGCGAGCACGAATTCTTGAGAAGGAGCGCCGGCTTGAAAAAGCCATACTAGAAGCTCATTTGTGCATTGGTATACTTATATATCTTTTTGTAGTATTTTGCACTGCTCATATACATACATACATACATACATACATACATACATACATATATATATATATATATATATATATATATATATATATCCTTATCTTCGTGAAAACTTTGCAGAGACTTCGGCAATGGCAGAGGATCTGAGTTCGAGTCGCGCCTTGACTATGGACTCTGCAAATATCCCCGATGAGACACTAGTAAGTGTGGAGGGGGTCGATACAACTGTTGTTCCTGCCACGGAGCTCCCATCGGTGATTTTCGTTCCCCCAGTGCTTGCTCCCCCTGAAGAGGCATCTTCATTGGCCGCAGATTCAATGGATCTTTTTGGGGATGGCCCGGAGACTATGGGACAGGTAGTCGAGACCACCGTCCTTTCATTGGAGCCTGCAGCGATGGCCACTGCTCCTCAATTGGAAGTTGTTCTACCGGCCCACATCCCCGATGATGTGCCTAGGGGCATGGAGGAAGTCGCCGAAGCTGCTATCCCTCCAGTCCAGAGTGGGAGGAGCATCGAAAGTATTCTTCTATCTTTTGTTTTAACGATCTCTTCATTATCTGAACCTTCATGTCTTTTCAGAGCTACGAGGATTGGCAGCGTCCATCGTGGACTTGTCCCCCAGGAAGTCTTTTCAGCGTCTGCTAGAGATGGCCGCTCCGCAGGCAATATCCCCTCAACGCATCGTCCTCTCTTCCGGCAAGGTTAGTGTTATTTTCCTTCTTCTCACGGCATCATCATTATTTTGTATAACGATATTGATGCCTTCTGTAGTTTTCGAAGCCGACGACGAAGTTGAGATTCTTGACGGGCCTGGGGATATTTTGGACCCTTCTTGCATGACCGTGGGTAAGTAAAGTTTCAACATTGTTCCATCTGCTCTTTGCTTGCAAGTCTCGCTGATTGTTTATAAATCTTAATAGCTTTGCCAGTTCTTACCACGCTGGAATCTCGCATCGTCATCCACCCGGCCCCTATGCTCTACGTGCTTCGGAACGGATGGCAAAGCTAAGCCTTCACTCTTTGTCAGCTCTGATCGAAGACCTTCGTGCTGGTAGTTTAATCACGGCCGAAGAATTTGCCGCCGAAGCCAACAGTTCTCTCCCCTTTCTTGCTGCTTATCACAGCGAAACACTGGTGCAAGTCTGGGTTGAGTTTTGTCGTCGAGTGGAGGCTTGCTTGCATAGTCTTGAATGTACGCGCCTTCTTTCAGAGGTTGTGGCTGCAAAGGCGAGCTTGCAGGGGCTGATCGAACGGTGCGCCGCAAATATGTTGTCATGCGAGAAAAGGCTCAGCCAAAAATTTTCAGAGAGGAAGCTGGCTTCAACTGCGCTGGGGGAACTTCAAGCTAATCTTATAGCCAAGATCACTCGGGCGTATGAACTTTGGCGGGTGCTTCAAGAAGCTATCAGAGAAGTGGTAGCCATTGATAAAGCCGTCATTTTCACTCGAAAAATGGTCGAAGCTCATAAAGTTACCGAAAAAGAGCTTGAAAGTCGGCTTGTCTCATACCAGGCTCAGCAGTCTCAAGTGGAGGCCCGTCTCTTAGTGATAATGAATCATGAAGCTGAGGCCCAGCGGAAAAAGGATGAACTGGCAAACCTATTAAATCGTCCGCCGGCTTGAAGAATTGTATATTTTTTCTATTCTTCTTTTGTACATACTCCTAAAGAAGAGTATTTTTTTTATTCTTTCATAAATTGTACTTTGTATTCATTTTGATTCATGAATAAAAGACATATTTTGCTTCATGATGGTGTGTCCCTTTTAGTAAATGCATTTTGTGGATAATCTATTTTGATCTCCTTGTAGAACATCGATGGCTTAGGAGTCAGGTTAAGATCTGCCTCCTAATGCTTTCCAACTTTACGAGCCGTAAGGGTCTTATAAAGGTATTTCTCCTTACGAGTCATGAGGATCTCGTAAATGTGTTTTCTCTTGAGGGTTGCAAGAATCTCACAAGAGAGTTTTTCTTGCTTACAAGTCGAGAGGACCCGTAAGTGATTATTTTCTTTCTTGTCGGAGAGTGTGGCCTGTAGAAAATCTACCTTGACCTTTCCGTGAAGCAACGATGGCTTGGGAGACAGGGTTAGGATCTGCCTCCTAAGACTTTTCAACTTTATGAGCCGTGAGGGTCTCATAAAGAATTTTCTCCCTATAGGTCGAGAGGATCCCATAGGTGTAATTTCTCCTTAAGAATCGTGAGGATTCCTAAGTGCGTTTTCTCTTGAGAGTCGTAAGGATCTCACAAAAGAGTTTTCTGCCTTACGAGTCATGAGGACCCGTAAGTGATGGATGAGGTTGACATTATCCGCATTTTACGGAGTCAAGGGTTGACTTTATCCGCATTTCACGGAGTCAGGAGTTGCTCTGGACATTTCCCATGGGGTCAAGATTGACTTTAACCGTGTTCTATGGGACTAGGAGGTGCTCTGGACGCTTCCCACGGGGTTAGGATTGACATTAGCCATGTTATGTAAGGACCAGGATCCGCTCTGGACGCTTCCTACGGGGTCAGGATTGACATTAGCCGTGTTCCACGAGACCAGGATTTGCTCTGGACGCTTCCCACGGGGTCAGGATTGACATTAGCCATGTCCCGCAAGGACCAGGATCCGCTCTGGACGCTTCCTACGGGGTCAGGATTGACATAAGCCGTGTTCCACTAGACCAGGATTTGCTCTGGACGCTTCCCACAGGGTAAGGATTGACATTAGCCGTGTTCCGCAAGGACCAGGATCCGCTCTGGACGCTTCCCACAGGGTCAGGATTGGCATAAGCCGTGTTCCACTAGACCAGGATTTGCTCTGGATGCTTCCCACGGGGTCAGGATTGACATAAGCTGTGTTCCGCAAGGACCAGGATCCGCTCTGGACGCTTCCCATGGGTCAGGATTGACATAAGCCGTGTTCCACTAGACCAGAATTTGCTCTGGATGCTTCTCACGGGGTCAGGATTGACATTAGTCGTGTTCCGCAAGGACCAAGATCCACTCTGGACGCTTCCCACGGGGTCAGGATTGACATTATCCGTGTTCCACAGGACCAGGATTTGCTCTGGATGCTTCCCACGGGGTCAGGATTGACATTAGTCGTGTTCCACTAGACCGGGATTTGCTCTGGATGCTTCCCACGGGGTCAGGATTGACATTAGCCGTGTTCCGCAAGGACCAGGATCCGCTCTGGACGCTTCCCACGGGTCAGGATTGACATTAGCCGTGTTCCACAGGACCATGATTTGCTCTAGATGCTTCCCACGGGGTCAGGATTGACATTAGCCATGTTCCACTAGACCGGGATTTTCCCTGGATGCTTCCCACGGGGTCAGGATTGACATTAGCCGTGTTCCGCAAGGACCAGGATCCACTCTAGACGCTTCCCACGGGTCAGGATTGACATTAGCCGTGTTCCACTAGACCAGAATTTGCTCTGGATGCTTCCCACGGGATCAGGATTGACATAAGCCGTGTTCCGCAAGGACCAGGATCCGCTCTGGACGTTTCCCACGGGATCAGGATTGACATTAGCCGTGTTCCACAGGACCAGGATTTGCTCTGGATGCTTCCTACGGGGTCAGGATTGACATTAGCCGTATTCCGCAAGGACCAGGATCAGCTCTGGACGCTTCCCACGGGGTCAGGATTGACATAAGACGTGTTCCACTAGACCAGGATTTGCTCTGGATGCTTCCCACGGGGTCAGGATTGACATAATCCTTATTCCGCAAGGACCAGGATCCGCTCTGGACACTTCCCACGGGGTCAGGATTGACATAAGCCGTGTTCCACTAGACCAGGATTTGCTCTGGATGCTTCCCAGGGGGTCAGGATTGACATTAGCTATGTTCCGCAAGGACCAGGATCCGCTCTGGACGCTTCCCATGGGGTCAGGATTGACATAAGCCGTGTTCCACTAAACCAGGATTTGCTCTGGATGCTTCCCACGGGTCAGGATTGACATAAGCCGTGTTCCGTAAGGACCAGGATCCGCTCTGGACGCTTCCCATGGGGTCAGGATGGACATAAGCTGTGTTCCACTAGACCAGGATTTGCTCTGGATGCTTCCCACGGGGTCAGGATTGACATTAGCCGTGTTCCGCAAGGACCATGATCTGCTCTGGACGCTTCCCATGGGGTCAGGATTGACATAAGCCGTGTTCCACTAGACCAGGATTTGCTCTGGATGCTTCCCACGGGGTCAGGATTGACATAAGCCATGTTCCGCTAGGACCAGGATCCGCTCTGGACGCTTCCGACAGGGTCAGGATTAACATAAGCCGTGTTCCGCTGGGACCAGGATCCGCTCTGGACGCTTCCCACAGGGTCAAGATTGACATAAACCGTGTTCCACTAGACCAGGATTTGCTCTGGATTCTTCCCACGGGGTCAGGATTGACATTAGCCTTGTTCCGCAAGGACCAGGATCCGCTCTGGATGCTTCCTACGGGTCAGGATTGACATCAGCCGTGTTCCACAGGACCAGGATTTCCTCTGAATGCTTCCCATGGGGTCAGGATTGACATTAGCCGTATTTCGCAAGGACCAGGAGGGGTTGACTTTATCCGCCTTTCACGGAGTCGGGGGTTGACTCTCGGTTGTCTGTGCACCGCCGAGTCATAGAACTGGGAATTGCCGCAATTCCAATTTGCTGATGTTGCGTCTGTTGTAATGAGACGAATGTTGAGATGATCTCCAGGCTGTCTGTGAACCGTCGAGATTTGGCTTCTTTTTCTGATGGAGCCTGGTGGGAAGGTATGGTTCCCTCTTTGTTTGTGCCCTTGGATTGTATACAGGGATCGATGTGATCTCACCTGTAGGGCAAAAAGTTTCATTTTATATATATATTTTCTTTCCGCGATGCTCTATCATTTCAGCTTCAATATCGCGAAAGTCGCGATTGCCCAATCATTTCGGCTATTTTCGCGGCGCCCAATCATTTCGGCTATTTATTTTATTTACTCGCTGCTTTTTATTGCGAGTTGCCCAACCATTTCGGCTATTTTGTATGCATACATTTTTACTTGCTGATTTTGTTGCAAGTTGCCCCATCATTTTGGCTATTTCATATGCATTTATGGCTTGCTGACTTTTCGCTGCGAGTTTGGGATTTGATACCGATTTAGGCATCAGTATCACTACAACTGGGATATTGTCAGGGGCGAATCATCATTTGCCTCTGTCGATGTTGAGCAAAGGTGGCTTGGCGTACAGGGTTAGGATCCTGTCGACTAAGACTTTTGACTTTATGAGCCGTAAGGGTCTCATAAAGGTATTTCTCTCTACGAGTCATGAGGATCTCGTAAGTGCGTTTTCTCCTTAAGAATCGTGAGGAGTCTCAAGTGTATGTTCTCTTATAAGTCGTAAGGATCTTACAAGAGTATTTTCTCCTTATAAGTCGAGAGGACTTACAAGGGTTGTTCGCCATATAAGCATATCCCCAGTCTCTGGTGGGACTTTGTTAGGGAAATGTTTATTCATGCCCGTGGATTGTTTACAAAGGTCAATACTGAACCACTTGTAGGGCAGCATTGAAGATTGTGATGGCTTAAGAACAGGTTCAGATCTCTGTAGTGTAAGGCTTTTGAACCCTGTGAGCCGTGAAGGTCTCAAAGGGGAATTCTCCTTACGAGTCGTGAGGATCTCGTAAGTGTAATTTCTCCTTAGGAATCGTGGGGATCCCTAAGTGTGTTGGTCCCTTGTGAGTCGTAAGGATCTCACGCAGGTGGTTTCTCCTCACAAGGTCGAGAGAGCCTTGCAAGTGTCTTTTAACGAGATTGCGCCCTTTCGGATTTTCACAATACTCGCCAGTAGCCCTGCTGTTTTTACTCATGGAGCTCTTTCGGGTTTTCATCCGTGCCCATTTTTCTTATGGACATACCGTTTTCTTCTTTTTTTTATTTTTTATTTTTTTTGTGTCAGCCTTGGGATGCTGCGATCCGTAGTAGTTTATCGACGTCTCAGTCAACAGCTAGTTTTAGGACAAGTGGTCCATCGTTAGTTTAAGGACGTTTCGGTCCGTGGCCGGTTACTACTTATAGAGTTTGGGCTTAGGAAGATAGCGAGCGGACATAGGCGTCGTCATCTATCGTTGACCTAGGCCGTGACTCGTCAGGCATAGTATTTTTTCAGGAAGCGACCGTTTATTGTCCTGAAAGGTCTTTCGCCATGCATGTCCATGAGTAGATAGGCACCACTCTGGTAAACTTTGTCTATGATATACGGGCCTTCATAGTTCGGCTCGAATTTCCCCCGCTTGGCACAATTGGGGATCATAGGTCTTTTGACCACTAGCACGAGTTCGCCTTGGCGGAATGTTCTCGGCCTAGTCATTCTCTCATATGAGCGCATCATCTTTGCTTTATAAGCCTCCAGATTTTGTTACGCCATGATCCGGGTTTCATCAAGGGTGTCGAGCTCCTCAAGCCGAAGGTGAGCATTTTCTTCGTCTGTTAGCTCGTGGTGAACTGCCACTTGTAGAGAGGGTAACTCTATCTCGAGGGGGAGTACCGCTTCTGTGCCAAATACCAATGCATATGGTGTTGTGTTTGTGGCTGTTTTGAACGTAGTTCGATACGCCCAGAAAGCTTTATGCAGTCTCCCGTGCCAGTCCTTCTTATTCTTGGACACCGTCTTTTTCACGATCTTCGTCAAGGTCTTGTTGAAACCCTCAGCCAGACCGTTAGCTCGGGGATTATAGACCGAAGAGTATCTCCAGTTTATGTTATGCTGTTGTGCGAAGCGGCTAATCTTGTGGCTTCTATAGGCTGGCCCGTTATCGGAGATAATCCGTCGCGAAGTACCGAACCGATAAATGATGTGTGTCTTGAAGAATTGGAGAATATTCTCCGTCTTCACTTCCCTTAGCGGTACAGCTTCTGCCTATTTGGAGAAGTAATCAGTTGTTGCCAAAATGAATCGATGTTCTCTGGACGATGCTGGTTCGATGGGGCCGATTATGTCAGTTCCCCACATTTCGAACGGCCAGCTAGCCACCGTTGGATGTAGTGGATTTGGATGCTGGTGGATAAAATCCCCGTGAATTTGGCACGAGTGGCACTGCTTCGCGTATTCTAGGCAGTCTTGAATCATTGTGGGCCAATAGTACCCCATCCTTTTGATCTTTAGTTTCAACTTCGGCCCAGCTTGGTGAGAACCGCAGAGTCCATCGTGAGTTTCTTGGACGACTCTCTTTGCCTTTTCAGGCCCCAGGCATCTTAGCCACAGAGAATCAAATGATCTCTTATACAGAGTATCATTGATGAAGGCAAAAGATAGAGCTCGTTTCATGAGCTGATGTCTTGACGACGCATCTTCAGGTGTTCGACGGGATTTGAAGTAGTCTATAAAGACCTCTCTCCAATCCATAGCCTTTTCCTGGTCTTTTATTTATAGGGCCATTTGCTCGGTAGCTCCCTTTTCTTCGGACGACTCCGGAGATATTTCTGCCGGTGCAAGAACCCGACGGCTTTGCACAACGATCCTCACGTCATCGAGGTTCTCGTCAGCCAATTCTTTAGTGAGCTTGGCCAATGCATCCGCTTTGCTACTTTCCGTACGCGGTATGCTTTTCAGGGTGTAGGAAGGAATTTGAGTCAACAATTGCTGCACTCTCTCACCGTACTTCACCAACTTAGGCTTGCACGTTTGATAGTCGCCGTTTACTTGACTAACGATCAGTTGGGAGTCTCCGTATATGAGTAGGTTCTCAATTCCCATGTCGACGGCGATCTCAAGACCTGCTATCAAAGTTTCATATTCGGCTTCATTATTCGTCCTCGGTTCTGTTAAGGAGAAGGCAAAGCGCATTATCACTCCTTGTGGAGTCACGAAGATGAGGACTACCCCGGATTTGATTATGGGGGTACTTTGTTTGCGCTTCTTCATGGAAGATGCTCCATCGAAGTAGAGTTCCCACTGGGTATTATTCTCTCTTCTATCCCCGTCGATAGTGTCAAACGCGTGTTCATCTGGCAATTTGCAGTTCAAGAGAGAATCGGTGGGTATCGGATGCTCAGCGAGGAAGTCGGCGATGGCCTGGCCTTTCACTTCCTTGAGAGGACGATAAGTTATCGAGAACTCCATCAAGAGCAGGGCCTATTAGCGAGCCGTCATGTTAATATGGCCTTTGACATCAAATATTCAAGGGGATCCACCTTTGATATGAGATGGAGCTCATGTGCCAACACATAGTGTCTGAGCTTCGTTATCGCGAAGAACAACGCCAGGCACTGTTTTTCAATGGGGGAGTAATTGTTTTCTGCCCCTAGGAGAACTTGACTCAAGTAGTAGATGACTCTCTCCTTCCCTTGGTCATTCTCTTGTGCCCATAGCGCGCCTAAGGAACCCTCAAGGGCAGTTGTATACAGAATGAGGGGCTTTCCCTTGACTGGAGCGGTCAGCACCGGAGGATTCTGTAGGTATTTCTTGATTTCGTCTAGTGCGTCTTGGCATTTGCGATCCCATACGAACTGGGTTTCTTTCTTCATTAGGTGACTGTAAGGACGGCATTTGCTGGAGAGATTGGCTATAAATCGCCGGATATACGCGAGCTTTCCTTGGAGAGACCGCAGTTGCTTGACAGTCCTTGGCGGAGGCATTTCCATAATCGCCTTGATCTTCGACGGGTCTATCTCGATGCCTGGATATCGGACGACGAATCCTAGGAACTTGCCCGAGGAAACTCCGAACGCGCATTTGAGAGGGTTCATCTTCAAGTTGTATTTCCGAAGGCACTGAAACACGATTTTCAGATGCTCTAAATGTTCCTCGTATGATTTGTTTTTAACTACGAGGTCGTCAATATAGCATTCGACGATTTCATGTATGAGGTCATCGAAAATCTTCGTCATGGCTCTCTGATAGATGGCACCGGCGTTTTTTAGACCGAAAGGCATCACATTGTAGCAGAATATGCCCAGAGGAGTCCGGAAAGCGGTATGCTGTTCATATCATAATATTGCATTTTTTATTCCCTATTCTTATGCATTTAAAAATAAAAACATGTACTTTTGACCCATGTCTGCTACATGTTACAGGTTACAGGTTCTTGGAGCAAAAACAGTGAAAAACAAAAAAGACGACACAAAAGAAGGATTTTTGACCAACAAATAGGAGGATCTTAGTAAAGCCGAGATGAAGAAAAGTTCACAATCAACAAGGCAACGCAAGGTCTAAATTGTTAAGGCAAACGGTTAAAAATCCATTGCAAAGTGTTCACTGAAGATCTGGAATCACTGTAGAAGCCCAAATGAAGAAAAGACTAAAGAAATAAAGAGCCCAAAGAAACCTAAAGAAAGCCCAGAAAAATTATCAGGAGATCTCACCATTGGGCCGCGGAACCGCGGCCCAAGCGCGCCAATGCCGCGGTTCCGCGGCCATGTGAAGCCTTCATTCAAATAAAATTTTACCATAATGTTGAGTCAGCTATGGAAAGATTTCCTGGGGGTATATTTGTAATTGTAGACATGCGGAGTAATTGTAAACCTAGGATTTCTATGTCCTATAAATAGAACCCAAAGCCTTGTATTTTCTTATGCCTCTATTCATGAATAAAATTCTGTTTTCTTGAAGTTAGAGCGCATCAATCGTAAGTAGGTTATTTTTCTTGCCCTAGTTATAGTTTTTCATATCTGCTCTAGGTAAATTATTTTCTTGCCTTAGTTTAATTTAGTTTAGAATTTTATTAACTTGCAATAGATGTTTCTTCTCTTTAATAAAATCATGTCTTTCTTCATCCCCTCAATGAGCGAGTAGTTTCCTCGCTTATTAGGGTTAGGAATAGGGAAGGATTTGAGAGATGAAGATCTCTCATCTCTTTTCGTTGCCAATCTTTTATGAACATTAGAACTCCATGCATACCTTCTTATTCCGCTCCCTACGACACTCTACCCTCGAGGTAACGGTGATTCCGTAGTCTAAAGGCCCGGATTTTTAAGGTTTTCCATGGAGGTTAGGGTAAAGATTAAGAAAGGAAGGACAATGATCTAGAGGAAGAATCAATCTTCCCAATCATCCTAATCCCCTTTGTTAAGATTTACCATAACATTAATATGATATCTTTAATTAAAGGCAATGGAAAGAGATGTAGATCTTTGTTTACCAAATTTTCCCTAAATCTAATCCTAGCAAGTTTCTAATCCTAGTATTATACAACTTCAATTTTTAGGTTTAATTATACAACCAAACATCATTTGGAATTAACTCGTAAGAACTTAAAGGAGATTTACAACATCCCTGTGGACCGACCCGTATTCACCGGCTAGCTTCATGCGACGCCGTTCTTAATTGCGGTAAATATTTTTTGATTGACAAAACAACTCTCTAAATCATATGCTTCTGGTCTTTGGGATGTATCTTTATCTGATTGTATCCTGATGAGCCATCCATGAAGGAGAAAACTTCATGAGTGGACACATTATCTATCATCAGCTCAGTGACCGGTACTGGAAATTCGTCTTTTGGGCAAGCTTTGTTGAGATACCTAAAGTCCGCATATACGCGCACCGTCCCATTTTTCTTCATTACTGGGATAATATTGGCGATCCAGTCAGGATACTGAACCTCTTGGATGAAACCGGAGTCGATTAGCTTCTTGACTTCGGCATTGATGCCCATCTCAAGCTCGAGCCGCATTCTTCTCAGTGCTTGTTTGATTGGTTTGACGTCTGGAGAAATCGCTAATTTGTAGACAGCAATCTCTGGATCTAATCCCGGCATCTCGAAATAGTTCTATGCGAAGCAATCTTTTTACTGCTTGAGCACACCTTTGAGCGTAGCCACCTTTTCTTCAGACAACATTTTACTGACGAACGTTGGCCGTGGGTCGTTTGCCGTCCCCAAATCAATTTTTCTGAGGTCATCTGCAGTAGTATGTATCCCATCTTCCAGCTCTTTTGGCGCTGGTGGAAATTCTGAGATCAACTCATCTTCATCGTTTTTAAAGCACCAAGATAGGTCATCCATATTCTCGGGTTCTTCTTCTGATAGCGTTATCGCGTGATAGGTACGAGATCGTTTCCAAGACCGATGTTGATCTAGTTCTACTCTCGCTATACGCGCCGCTTTCGGTTCATGTTTCTGTGGCGGGGTTATCCTCCAACTGTTGGACAGAGTGAATCTGCCGAGTTGATACTGGTCTTCAATCCAGTTCTTGAAGGTGAAGCAGTCTTCGAGGGGATGTCCCATTGCTTGGTGATCGGAGCAATAGTCTGGGTGAGAGACCTCGTTTGCTTGCTCGGGGTGCTTGGACTCCGGGAGTGTCATCATCTGATATTTTATGACAAGATCGAATATCTTCTTTGTCTTGTCTTGGGGAAAAAAATATGCTCGACCCATATTTATAAGAGACGGATCCCGGCTGCTCGATTCTTGATCGTGTGGCTTCTTATATCCGCTACGCTGCTGTCGAACGTTTTTTCCGTCCTTTGGTTTATTTTTGCCTCTGCACCGGGTCTTTTGTATGACAGGTTGGCGACGAAGAGCATTGTCATTCTCCACGGCCTGCTGAAGGAGGCGCTGCGTTCTGGCTTTCTCGTAAATGGCCATTTCGCCGCTATGGTCATCCCATACCTTTTGACTTGCTTCCCTTATTAGCCTGTCCATATGTTCTTCAAACGACGGACTTGGCATTTTCATGGCGGGACTTCGTTTTGGTTCAGGGTTGGCATTTTCTAACAGAGCATTTCCTTCTTCATTGAAGTCATGTACAACGTAGCAGTCATGGAATCGTTCCCGTCTCTTGGATTGAACATATCCAAGCCTGATTGTTTCCATTTTCCCATTGGGCAATTTTCGTTGAGTTCCGAGGACGTCCCTGATCCTGTTGTAGAACTGAGCTTGTCGAGCAGTCTGTTTGAAGGGTATGCCTTGACGCCTCAACAGCCTTTTTAATCCTTCTGTGTAGTATCTGAGCAGACGGATGGGCTGGAGCTTGTCAAGTGTAGAATCAACACCATGCCAAATTTCTTTTTCCACTTTGGTCTCTGTTGATCGATAAAAGAGGATCGCCTTTTCATCTCTTCGCCTAGGAGGGACGTAGAATGTCTGCAGTTCTTCCACACTGTATGTATTTAGTGCATCGAGTTCTTTGTAATGCTCCTGCGGGACCATGGCGATTTGAAAACTCCGATCATCGCCAGCGAAGGCTTGTATCGATGGTCGTACAGAAAATACGGCATTGACCTCATCTTCCGAGTCGCTGCCGAAGATAACATAGAGGTGGACGGTCCCGGCTTGTTGCATTGGGGCGGTCCTGAATAAACTATTTCTTCTTCCTCCTCAGTGTCACTCCCGAAGACTGGAATAGTGGTGATAGCTTTGTTCTTCGGCTTGTAGCATCTTTCCGTGTCTTTAAAATCTGGTAAGAAGTATTTTGCATCTTCGTACTTTCGGACTTCATTCACAGAGAATGGGTTCAACTCCCCTGTCATGGTATATTCGAGACCATCCTTGAAATACTTCATACACTGATGTTGTGTAGAAAGGATGATGTTGTACTTGTGTAACCAAGGTCTGCCGAGCAAAGCGTTATAGCAAGTCTTCGTGTCAATGACATAGAACTTGATGTCCGTGATGAGCAGCCCAAAGCGTAATGTCAATATCACAGACCCGAGCGTCCGTGATGACTGGGAGTCAAACCCGGAGATGGTGATTTTATCATGAGCGAGGTGCTGAATGCTCATGCAGATTTCCTTCAACACTCTTACATTGAGAAGGCTGACGGAGGACCCATTGTCGACCAGGATTTTTCCTATCTTGATATCATGACAGTATCCGGAGACATAAAGGGGATGGTTATGCTTGCACGTCCCGAAGTGGAGGCCTTCATCGTCGAAGGTGATATCGGCTGTGTGCACTTCTTCCAGTTCGTCTTTCATCTTTTCTTCGGCGAGAAAAGCTTGGAATTGTTCGGGTTCTAGTAGTGCTTTGATCAAAGAATCTCTCGCCTCTTTGGATAACAAGAGGGCATCGAGAATGCTTAGCTGCGAAGGTAGCCTCCTCAAGTGTGCCAGAACGTTGTAGTCCACCTTGTTTTTCTTTGACGGGTCCTTGGCTGTCAGCTCTTTGACGACTTGATCATCTAGGGTGATGTTCTTAGGGATTTTTTCTTTCCCCTTATCTTTTCTATTCGACCCACTGTTCGCGGGCCCGAGATTCTTTTCGGGCAGCGTACAATTGCGCAACTGAATGTTCTCACAGATCTTCATTTCTTCCGTTTCGAATGTGGGTTCCTTGAAGAGAGGGACAAGGGCTATTTCTTCATCAGAATCGCTCCCAAAGGTAAGAACTTGCGATCCCTCAGCGTCGACCATGTGACAGTTTCCAGTAGTTCTTTTGCGCTTCTCGGTCGTATTTCTTTGTTCCCGACGAGTTTTGCGTTTCATCCGCTTGAAATGTTGTCGGTGAGCAATATATCCCTACCACCAGTTTTTGAAAGCATTGCACTCTTCGGTGGGGTGGGCAATCTTTCGATGATATAAGCAGTAGCTAGGATGTATATCCGCTTCATCAGAAGTGTTTCCTTCGGAGGGTGGCAGCTTCATTCCCATCGATATGGCTTTGGCGAACCTTTTCCTAGTCTTGAATCTGCTTTTATTTGCGACGGATGTACTTTGATCTGGCGGGAATGTTTCGACCCTTCCGTCCAGTCGCCGGCGTTTGGCCTTTTCAAATATGGCCATCTCGTGCTCTCGATCAGCTTTGCTTTTCAAAAGAGATTCGTTTAGGAATGCATCAATCATCTCGTCTGATGGTCCTAGGAGCTCCGTTTCGGGATCTGCCCCCAGTTTCTCTGCATCAGGAGCTTCTTCCTCGTCTATCGACGAGTGAGAGATCACATGACAGTTTGCCACATAATCTTCAGGCTCATCCGACGAGTCTTCTCCATTGTCATCATCTCCGTCCTCAAGGACGTGGTTGAGAAACTCCTGAAGCGTGACCGGGGTTCGCGCTTTCTGGTTATATTCTTCCAGCGCGTCGATATATTTTTGCAGGTCCGTGCGCTTGTCACCAGGCTTCACGGGCTTTTTAGTCTTCTTTTTCTTCTTTGAAGACTTTGACGGCTGGATATGGGCGCTTTGACTATCACCACTAATTTTTGGAGTCGGGCGCGGCCTCAGCATTCCCTCGATGATCTCAGGATCCAGTGGATTTTTCCACCTGATTGCCGGGCATGTTTGGAGATCCTTCAGCATTCTTTTCATCTTGGCTGAAAGAACGACCTCCCATAGAGCTTCTTCTATAAAAGAGCACGATGCCCCCGGTGTGTCCCCTCTTTTAGGAGCGTGCGGTTGAGGCGGGCTCACTTTCCAATTCTCGGACAGAGCGAATTTGCCCTGTTGGTATTGATCTTCAATCCAGTCTTTAAAGACGAAGCAATCTTCAATTGGATGGCCGATCGCTTGGTGATAGGGGCAATAATTAGGATTATTAGCCTCGCCGGGTTGCAATGGGCGTTTTGGATTCGGCAAATTAATGAGCCTGTTGCGCACCGCCAGCTCGAACAATCTCCTCGTTTTGTCCCTGGGAAACGAATAAGGGCGCTTTATTTTCTCATTATAGAATCGCCGTCTCTGGTCAAGGCGATCAGTTAATTTTGGACCACTGGGCTGCTGTTGAGCATTGGCGACGAAGGTCGCTTTCCCTTTCCTTTTTTCATTCCGCGGCTCCGGTTTTGAAGAGGAAGGCCTGTGGCCCATCTGGTCCATTTGGGCCAGCTTATCAATCAAGGACTGGAAAGTGGTTGGCTTGAAAAACATCATAAATTGGGAGATGGTCGCTTGAGGGTCGAGAGTACCCACAAACATGCCTACTGCAGGTGCTTCTTCGATGCGCTGCTCGCATTTCGACCATAAATTCCGCCATCGTATTGCGTATTGAACCCATGTTTCTCCAGGCTTCACCCTGGCATTGATCAATGCCTTTATTGGGGTGCGTTCACTAGCATTCGCGAAACGCTGGGTGAATAGTAGCTCCATCTCTGCAAAAGTTTTGACGGAGTCATTAGGAAGCTCCGAATACCACTCAAATGCTGTCTCTGATAAGCTACCAACGAATTGGAGAAGCAACAGTTTGTCGTCGCCTCCAGTGTTGCCGCACAAGGCCCTGAACTGAGCGACGTGCTGATGCGGATTGCCCGTCCCTTTATATACATGGAATTTAGGGATCGTATATCCCAGCGGGTACCTTATTTGGTCATACCAGCCCGGATAGGGTCGTCCAGTCTTAACGATCTGCCCAGCCGTTTCGCTCGCCTGATGAGCTCATATTTGCTGAGCGATGTAATCATCCAGAGCGGCCTTGGAGATGGTCTCCTCCTTGGCTGCTGAAAGAGCCGGAGGAGGGTTCGATGTCTTCCCTCTGTCGTCTTCAATGATAATCGGGGGGTCTTCAGCTGGAGGTTCCAGCTGTAACATCATCCTGGCCATGTCTTGGAACAAAAGAGCCATTCGTTTGATGTTGGCTGCCTGTTCTGCGGCCTCTTTTTCTTTCCTCTCGAGCATTCTTCGGAGGAATTCAGCATCAGTTTCTTGTTCCTGACGCTGCTCTGAGGTCTCTGGATTTTCTTTCGGCCCAGTGAGTGCGGCCATTGCAGTCAGCATCTCCTGAAGTTTTTGCTGCTGTTGCTCCTGAGCCTTTGTTATCGATCGGGTAAGTGGTCGATGACCCGTAGAAGCATGGCTTTTCTCTTTTCCGGAAGCCATATAAACGGTATGTGTTACCATGCCCCCAGACTTGGGGCGTTTAGATTCAACGTTCTTGCGGTTCGCCGCGGTCACAGGGGCTTTCTCCGGCCTCCTTCTCTTGTGAGCGGTTGAAGTTGAGAGAGCCGTTGCAGCGGGCACCTAAATGGATGACATCTTCTGTGGTACCACGGGATGGCTCTTTTCTTGCCGAGCTTTATTCTTCTTTGGTCGGCGAGAGTAGTCCTGGTCAATCACCGATTCCTGAACTTGTCGCCAGACTTTGTAAATTTTGGAGGACAACCGCTGAGGGGGCTTCTCCGGCTTCTTTTCTGTAGCATTCTCCACAGGTGGGGGAGATCTTTTCAGCATGGCAGTTGGAGAGTTCTTGCGGACCCTCCTAAGCGGTTCGAAGCCGTTCCCAGTCGGAACAGTAGCATCGATTTCCACCATGGGAGCTGGCGGAGTCAGTCCAGAAGGAGAGCGGCCCCTAACCTTTCTTACTCGGCGCCAGTGACGACGACGAGCATGTTGTGTGGATGGGATTGTCTCAGCTGTAGGGGTGACTTCATCATGCCCCCTGTTTTGGCGAAGGGTTGTCACCGGCGTCAGCTTCTTAAAGACCGATGTCCGTTGAGAAGCAATATCTAATCTGTCAAAGATAGACCTTTGGGCAGGGAAAGCAGCTTTGAAGAATTCTCCTGGAGCGGGAGCCGGAATGGCCAACCTTGTGACTGACTTCTTGGCAGAAGAAGCCCCTCTGATGATTTCGTCCGCTTGAGCCGGGATGGCTATCCGCTTTGGGATGGCTGCTTCAGGTATCGCGGGCTTGTTGGCGTTCTGGCCCAGCCTGTTGAAAACTGAGGCATTGGATTTAGGCGCCCCGTTGAGAGGGGCCGCAGCACTGGTAAGTCGATCAAAGACCGACTTCTTTGGGGCTTCTTGCGGCGGCGGCGGGGCATTGAAGCTCATCGGTGGGATCATGGTCCCAAAGAACAGCCCAGTGGCGGCCTGAGTTACTTGCTCCACTGGCATCTTGAACAAGGAGGCCGCTTGGGGCCCGTAGGTTACACCTCCAGATGAGGTGGAACGGGAGTTGCAGTTGCAGCTGGAGCAGTTAGAGCCCATTAATGTTCTTTTTTCTGCACGAGAGCGAAACCAAGTCTTAGTACCTCGAACCCAAAGGCAACCATATTAAACCGCGATTCGTTCTCGAACACGACACACGAAGTGTGGAGTGGAAAGAAGTCCCACCGGGCGTGCCAGAATCTTTTCTCCTCCGAACACAGAGACGCGACTGCGTAGATTCGTCTTGCCTGAATTTAGGGGCAGATGCTAATTGGTGCTATCCGTCCACCTCTCTGAAGATGCCAAGTTGATTCATGACACCATGTTTCGAAGATTTAAACGGATGCAACCGATGTAGCAGACTTCGTCAGATTCCCCCTCGTTGAGGGGTTTTTGATTGTGGGGACGCTCTTCCCTGCAGGCGCAAGCCCCTGCAGTTAATTACGCTACCGTATCGCGGTAACCACTTTCTCTTTCTCCAGATGGTCACTTCGTGTCGTGTGTGTTTGTTTTGTTTTTGGTTGCCTGTGGATTGTATGCGGAGACTAATTTATGTTGTCGCCCATGGGGCGTGGATTAGCCCAAATCCATATTTTCTTAGATTTGGGTTTGGGGTTAGGGTTTAAGGATACGTTAGTTTCATTTGAGACTAAGATCAACTTAAACGTTTGTTAAGGATACATTAGTCTAATTTTTAGACTAAGATCAACTTAACAGGATCATTTAGATCCAACAAAATAGCATTTGGGCTCTATTATTTAGTTTAGAGACGTTGCGGTCCATTACCAGTTTAAGGACATGGTGGTCCAGTTTAAAGACATCATAGTCTATAAAGGTTAAGGACATCATAGTTTATGGGCTTAAGGACCCCACAGTCCGAGGTTAAGGACATCATAGTCCATGAGCGTAAGGACCCCACGGTCCAGTTTAAAGACGTCATAGTCTATAAAGTTTAAGGACATCATAGTCCATAAGTTTAAGGACCCCACAGTCCATGGAATGATTGGTTATCGGGACCCATCACCTCTTTGAAGACGTTGAAGGATTACAACGACAAATATCAAAGGAGTGAAGAGATGTACCCTTGAACCAATACTGATTAGGAAATCTGCAGTCCAATTTGGGACTAAGATCAATTAATTGAATTATGAGCACATGAGCTCAGTTGAAACTGAATTGAGGACATATGACCAACTTGGGCTAAGTCCAATTAAGTTTTGAAATGTTGGCCCTTTATTGGACTGTTGAACATTTGTCTGGGTTCAGCCTCCCATTATTTAGCAATGCTAAACAGGGGTTTAGGGTTCTGACAACACTTTGTCTTTATCGAGTGTTGAGCACTCATATATCATATGAGACGATCAATCTTAGAAGACAAGGGTGTGTTTGAGGCTCAGTCAAAAGAGGAGTCTTGTCTATGGAAAACTTAGCCAATTTAGACTAAGACTGGTTTGAAAATAGTGTTAAACACTAGCACATATTTGACGATCATGTGTTCCTACATGATGCACTTAAAATAGTGTTAAATACTAGGGACAGAACACTCAAAATAGTGTTAAACACTAAAAATGAGGCGGTTACGTGGAGTCACATGAAGCGCCAGAGAATTGGGCAAGACTTCCTTTATTTTACTTTCAAAGTCTGTCAATAAGTGTTAAACACTTAATCTTTGTAATCATCACGTGTGGGCACGTGATAGTGCCCATGTATTGGGTATTAATTCCTCTGTTTTCCCCTATTTGCCCTTTTAAAAAGGTGTTAGTCAGGGGTCACGTGTGAGCACGTGAGGCATTGCCTCCAAAATTGTTCTTTCTCATTTTGAAGAGTCTGTTTAAGGGTCACGTGACCTAGTCTTGTTCGTTCTTTTCTACTCATTGAGGATGAGGGTCACGTGTTATCACGTGACCGGGTTGGGTATTGATCTCTTTACATGCATGGAAAGTTAAATCTCTTGTTTAAGAATTAAATTCTTTGGTAGGGTTAAACCCTAATTTTGTTTTGAGAAATTAAATTCCTATGTATATGGAAGATTTAAATTCTTAAAACTCTACTCCCCCTCTAAGTTTTGGATTTGCATGGCAGAATCTCACCGATGAGAATTAAATTCTCAACTTATGGGGAGGTCTGCTTCTGCAGATCTTTAACCATGAAGAAAAACTAAGTTCTTGTTTTAAGTGTTAAACCCTATCCCTGTTGGAGGAATTAAATTCCTAAGTATTTGGAGGAATTAAATTCCTTAAGCATTTGGAAGAATTAAATTTTTTAAACTCAATTCTCCCTCTAAGTTTTGGATCTGCATGGCAGAATCTCCCCGATGAGAATTAAATTCTCAACTTATGGAGAGATCTGCTTCTGCAGATTTTCAACCAAAGGAAGAACTAATTTCTTATTCAGAAGAGTTAAACTCTTAGTTTGAGAATTAAATTCTCTTTTTGTTTTGTGGAGCTTATGATCTCTTTCCCTTTCTCACCTAGGATTTCTTTCTCTTATGAGGAAATCTTTTTTTCTCTCTGGAGAATTCAATTCTCTTCTTTTTTTCTCTGTTGTTGTATCTTCTCGAAAAAAAATCAATCCCCCTCCTTTTCTCTTCTTGGCTCCTAATTATAGGAGAAGGAAAAGAATCAGTTTGTTTAGTCAATCTTTTATTGAAAGATTTTGATTGATTTTGTGACCAACATGATCTTTTAGATCACTCAGTGAATTTTATTCACCATTGGATTTTTAATTAAAAAGATATTTTGTTTGTTATTCTTGGTAAATTCAGGGAAATCTTTCCTTGTATAGAATTTTTCTATAAATTGGTGATTTTTAATCACCATTGGATTTTTAATCCAACAGTGCTCCAGTTTACAGAGCGCAATCTTTTTGTTTGGAAAGATTTAGAGAAATATTTTTCCAGTTAGGGTTCTCGATTCTCTCTTAATTAGAATTTAATTCTATTAGTTCAGAAGGCTTAAGAGCCTGTCACGTGTTGGCGCGTGACCTTCTGATTGACCATTTAATTAGAATTTAATTCTATTATTTCAAAGATCTTAAGATCCCACCACGTGTTGACACGTGACCCCCTGATTAAGCATTTTAACCAGAATTTAATTCTGTTGTTTTAAAGAGCTCAGGAATTATCACGTGTCAACACGTGACCCTTGGTCACGTGTGGGCACGTGATGCCCCATTGGGGTTTTTCCTGTTGTTTTATTATACCTTTTTCAGTGGGTTTAAAGGCCCATTACGTGTTGGCACGTGACCCCATTGTTTGATTATTTAATTAGAATTTAATTCTGTTACAACAGAATCCTCAGGAAACCATCACGTGTCAGCACGTGACCCCTGGTTACGTATGGGCACGTGATGCCCCATTGGGGTTTTCCTGATATTTTATGAGGGAACACACAACATGCACTGGCGACAATATACTCTACTTCAGCAATAGACAATGCGGCTGATACTTGTTTCTTGGAATTTCAAGATACAAGACAGTTTTCTAGAAAATGATATGTACCGCGAGTATTTTTACGGTCAATTTGACTCCCTGCATAGTCAGCATCCGAATAACTTATTAAATGAAACACGTTACTATTGGGATACCATAATCCTAGATTAATAGTGCTTCTGAGATATCGAAAGATTCTCTTAACAACTATTAAGTGTGATTCTCTAGGATCTGCTTGGAATCGAGCATATAGACCATATCTCTATTGAGTCCAATGAAAGAGATATGGTGGAACCACACGTGTGTGCCGCTGCCGCCGTGTCGTGCCGAGCCGAGCGAGTGAGCGAACCGCGTGTGCATGCACTTGTGGACACGAATGCCATTCCAATTCTAGTTCACAAAGTCTCAAGTATTCTTTTTATAGAAAATTATATTAATATATATTTTTGTAAAATATTTTAACTATGTTTTTTGAAATGTTTTCACGAATAGTTTTTTGCGAACGGACAGGACCATTGCAAGTTGAACAATTATGAATGTTAAAAGTTGACCGTTATAAATTGTGTAAGTCTATGTCGCACACCCCGCGAGTTCGCGGGGAGGCGGAATACATGAAAAACGATTTTTTCTTTTGTTCAAACATCAAGTTTGCTTTGCAACATAGACTTTATCAACTTAGGATCTTTATTAAACTTTAACTAGCTAAACTAAATATCAAGAAGGCTTTAACTACTCGGTTGAAATGTTATACCTTCGTGTCAAGTTTTTCGGGTCTTCTTATGGTGCTTTGCTCCTTAGTTCAGGCTTCTTCTTGATCTCTTTTCTTTGGCTCCTTTGAAACTTCAAATGAACTCGGTTGTCGGTCTCCTTGGTGTCGAAGAAAGATTTACCCGAGGGCCTATGGTCAAGCTCCAACCTCAAGTGAGGTAACTTAGTGATCTGGTTTGCTAGAAGAGATTATAAGTAGTGTAGAGAGTAATCAATGGACTAATTTGTCTCAAAGCTTAATGAATCACAACACATGTGAAGGGATGAGCTTGAGGGAGGAGGAGATGAAGAAAACTAGGAGAGAGAATGAGCAAATGTGAATGAGAAAAGAATAATGGAAAAGGCTTAAGTCTTTCATCAATTATTCAAGCATGGAATTTTAAATCCCATAAATAATGAACCATGCTTGAATAGTAACCACAAATGAATAACAAATGTTTGAGCCATACTTTCAACCATACCTCATGTGTCTCTCCAATTTCCACCTCATTAGCCCTTTTCTAAAAAAGGATAAAACTAATAATGAGGTGTCTCCTTCTAGAAGCTCATTCTTGTGAAATTACAAGAATGCCCTCACCGTATATACATACCCGTATCCGCATTCTGAAAAGTACGGATACACTGAGATGAAAACAACCCAATAATACAATACTAGGATCTGGCTTAAACCAAAGCCCACTAGTATTTTCCGTCTGAACATCATCCGTGTAGCCAGTACACGTATGTGTTCGAAACCCTGCTGTAAGACCATACGGCCTCTACATCGTCTCGCCTGATCCAGGAAAACCCTTTGTGTGGGACTCTAAAGACTCGACAGTACGCTGGCAGTGGGTTTAACCACAAGTCCGTCACGGGCACTAGCTGTACGTAACGGCTACCCAGGTATTGAGCGAAAAGGAGGCCGACGAGCAAACTCATCCTGAACCTCTACGGAGCCTGACAGTGACAATATCCGTACAGTGTGGTCTGTTCGTCTGAGAGTATTTCATGTAAGGTCTAAGCAGGTGGAAAACGTCAGACTCCTAATAACCAGACAAGTCATGTCGATGTGGCTCAAGACCATCCGAGAATCTACCGGTCCGACCACCAGTAATTCTCAATCCGCCCTGGCCAGGAACTTATGGTAATGACCAACCGATCATAGAGCGACATCGACTCCCTATACCGGGAGAGACGAATCCCCAACAGTCGCTCACTGCCTCCATGTGGTTCGAGACTATACCCAACTTAAACTTGTTTGCACGACTCCTTTGAGTCGTGGTAGGGTAACAATCAAATCACAGTAGGAACTCACACGAGACACATGACGACCTCAGGTCAATAAACTATTTGCACCCATGTCACCAGAGAACTGCTATCTAACGCTAGGTATAATACCATCTAGTCAGTTCTTGGCGAGTCCTGTCCGGTGTACTCACACCCAGTGAGCACCTGTATACAATCTTAAGTGCACCTCACCAATGGTTGCAGGACTAATCCATCGCCCCTCGTCAGAGTCTAGATATGTATACACTAGTCTACTCTGGAGTAACGATGCCCGGTCTCGATATTCCTACGACTAGGGACGCATTTAAGGATATGCCTATTGACTACCTAGCTCCCACTAGTATGATCGCCATCACAACGCAGGTAGTCAGGAAAAGATCCTGCGGGCTTTATCAACATGTATACAAGATATGAAATACAAAGTAAAATACATCACATGTTAAGATAAAGACAAACCAAATAGCATACTATCATATCAAGCGACTCAGTGCAGCCACTCTCCCTGTGAGCCTCATAATCTTAACATTGCTCTTGGGCGTTGCTATGTTGAAAATGGCGATGATCTTTTCTGGGTTCGCTTCGATTCCTCAGTGGGTAACCATGAACCCGAGAAACTTCCCACTGGTGACTCCAAACGCGCACTTAGCTGGATTCAGCTTCATTTTGTACTTGCACAGGATGTCGAATGTCTCGTCGAGGTCTTTAGTATGCCCGGTCGACAAGGTGGATTTTACGAGCATGTTGTCGACGTAGAATTTCATGTTTCTCCTGATCTACGGTTTGAACAGTTTGTTGACCAGATGCTGATACGTTGCCCCAGCATTCTTGAGACCATAGGGCATCACTTTGTAGCAGTATACCTCCGATCCTTGGTGAACGTGGTAAGTTTTTTGTCTGCCGGGTTCATCCGGTTTTGATTCTAACCGGAGAACGCATCCATGAATCTAAGTAATTCATGGCCAGCTGAACTGTCCACTAGATGGTCTATCCGAGAGAGCGGATAGTTGTTTTTGGGGCAGGCCTTATTCAAATCCGTGAAGTTGACACACATGCACCATTTCCAATTCGCCTTTTTGACCATGACCATGTTCGCCAGCCAATCTGAGTATTCCAGGTTTCTGATAAAGTTGGCTACGAGCAATCGGTCCACTTCGTCTTCTATCGCCTTTTGCTTGACCGGCGCAAAGCTTCTGTTCTTTTGTCGGACGGGCTTTACTTTTGGATCGACCCCAAGCTTGTGGGAGATCATTTTGGGGTCGATATCGGGCATGTCCACGGAGATCCAAGCGAACACGTCCGAGTTATCTCGAAGGAACCGTATCAGGTCCTCGCGGTGGTCCCCTATTAAGAGAGAGCCAATTTGGACGGTCCGGCCGTAGACCCCTTGGACGAGGGGGACTTCCGTCAATGCTTCCACCGGAGATCCTCAGACTTCCTTTTGGTCGTCGCGCGTATCCAAAGACCCCTGAAAATCTCACGCATCTTCAAAATCATCGTCCGGCTCTCCGGCAGGTGACGTGGAGGCGAGACAAACCTTAGCGATTTGCTGGTTCCCGTAGTCCCGGTCTATCCCCCTTGATCCTAAGGGAATTTGATCGCAAAGTAATAAGTCAAGATTTGAATCCGGAGGGCATTTAAGGTCGGACGACCCAGGAGAATGTTGTAGGATGAAGGGACCTTAGCGACGATGAATTTCACCGGTATGGTCCTCGTATGGCCTGGTTCTCCAATGTTGAGGAGGAGGGTGACCACTCCTTCAGCCGGGATGGAGTGATTGGTGAACCCAGAAAGGACGTGGAAGGTCGGTAGTAGGTCGGATGGTCCTAGCCCCATACGCTGGAAACAGTCATAGAAGAGGATGTTGTTAACCCCAATCAGAGCAAAGCTTTGTTCAAATTCCAAGGCGGGAGACGAGCAACGCTTCTGTTTCCCCCAATCAGAGCGAAGCTCTGTTTTGAAAATTGAAGTGAAAATTAAAGTTAAAATAAATGAAGCAACGCTTCAAATTCCTTGCGCTGTGCGCAACGCGCCACGTCAGGCGCTGATACGTCAGCGCAGCACCCAAGGCAGCGCGCCCAACCAGAGCAAAGCTCTATTTAAAAAAAAATTAAAGGATGCAACGCTTTAGTTGCGCAAGCGCTGCGCTGCGCGACACGTGTCAGCGCAGCTGCGCAGGCGCAGCTGCGCCGCGCTATGCGCTGCGCGACACGTGCGCAGCTGCGCAGGCGCAGCTGCGCCGCGCGACACGTGTCACACGCTGGGGCATTTGCGCTAAACAGAATGAAGATTTTAAAGAAATCTTTCTGTTCTTGTTAAAACAAGAAGATTTTCTTCTGTAAAACAGAAGCCCTTGGATCAAAGATCCAACGGTGGGGAAAATTCCCCAAATCACTCAGAGAAAGATCTCTTTAACAAATTTAATTAATTTATGGGCACTATAAAAAGGACCCTAGACCTCAATTCAAAGACAGGAACATTTGGTGAGAAATCAAAAATTTCAAATAGAGAGAACTCTGAAGAAATCTCAAGAAGAAAAAAGGTAAAAACCTTTAAAATAGAAGAATTTCTTCTAATAGATCATTGATCTAAGAACAAGATCAATGATCTTCAATAAAAAACAAATAAAAATAGTGCTTTGCACTTTTTATGAACCACTGGTTCTTTAAAATAAGAAAAACAAGAGGAACTTGTTTTCTTTGATTCTAATTAAATCAAAGAAAACAATCAGTGCTTTGCACTTTTTCATGAACCATTGGTTTTAAAAGATTCTCAAGTTAATAGTGCCTTGCACTTGTAAATCTGCACTATTGCGCTCTTGGGTTGGCGCAAGCCACCAGAGAGCGCCACGTATCAGCATCTGAACTACTTGCGCTATGCGCTTTAAGATAAAGCTTTGCTCTCTGAAATTGGCGCAACTCACCAGAGCGCGCCACGTGTCAGCAGCGCAAGCGTAGCGCACCAGCGCATAGCACGGCGCTTGCATGACACGTGTCATTACCACAAGCGCTTGAGCTCTTTGATTGGCGCAAAGCGCCTGAAAAATGTAATGCATTTCTTTTGCTAAAAGGCCAGGCCCAAATCAAAAAGGCCTAGTAGGCTTAAATAAATTGCAAAGCAATAAAAGGGCAGAGCCCAAGTAAATTGATGCTCTGCATCATTTATAAATGGGCAGAGCCCAAAACAAATCAGTGCTCTGCATCCTTTATGGGCAGAGCCCAAACAAAAATAAAAAGTAATGCAATGCATTATTTAAATGTGGGCAGGCCTAGTAGGCCAAAGATAAATAAAAGCGTTGAATATTTTTCAACTGGACTTAGCCCAATCATGGCCGTAAGTCCTCAAATTAAATTGACTGAGCAAGATTGCTCTCCTAAATCAATTTACATTCGGTTCGAGGGTACATCTCCGAACTCCTCTGACACCTATCGTTGTAATTCCTCAACGACGTCAGAGAGGTGACGGGTCCCAACGACCACACATGAATACGGACTGCGGGGTCCTTAAACTCGTGGACCGAAACGTCCTTAAACTAATGTTGGACCAAAACGTCCTTAAACTACTGTTGGACCGGAACGTTCTTAAACTAATGTTGGACCGAAACGTCCTTAAACTAATGATGGACCACCACGTCCCTAAACTGGAGCATGGACCACCACGTCCCTAAACTGGAGCATGGACCGCAATGTCCCTAAACTACCTATGGACCACTACGTCCCTAAATTGGAACAATAGAGCCCCCAAATGCTCTTTTGTCGGATCTAAACGATCCTGTTTAAGTTGATCTTAGCCGCAAACCTGGCTAACGTATCCTTAAACATTCAAATGGACTATAAAACTCCAAATCAACTTTGGTTCAAGGGTACATCTCCGAACTTCTCTGACACCGGTCGTTGTAATCCTTCAATGACGTCAGAGAGGTGACGAGTCCCGATGGCCATATATTAAATGGATCACCACGTTAAGTTGATCTTAGTCTCAAACAGGACTAACGTATCCTTAACGAATGTTTAATTTGATCTTAGCCTCAACACGGCTAACGTATCCTTAAACTAAAACACCAAACTCAAATCTAAGTAAATACGGATTTGGACTAATCCACGTCCTACGGGCGACGACATAAATTAGTCTCCGTACACAATCCACGGGCAACCACAAACAAAACAAACACACACGACACGAAGTGAAATTCTGGAGAAGGAGAAAGTTGTTACCGCGATGCGGTAGCGTAATTAACTGCAGGGGCTTGCGCCTGCAGGGAAGAGCATCCCTCCAATCAAAAACCCCTCAAGCGAGGGGGAATCTGACGAAGTCTGCTACATCGGCCGCATCCGTCTAAACCTCCGATACATGGTGCCATAAATCAACTTGGCATCTTTGGAGAGGTAGACGGATAAAACCAAATAGGATCTGCCCCGAATCTCAGGCAAGACGTCCTCACGTCGTCGCCGTCTTTCGGAGGGGAACAGATTCTGGCACGCCCGGTGGGATCTTTTCCTCTTTCCACTCCACACTTCGTGTGTCGTGTTTTTCCCGTGATCAAATAATCGCGGTGTGTATGTTTTTGGTTGCCCTTAGGGGAGTGGATATTGAAGCCGGCATTTCGTCTCTATGAAGAATGGCATTTTCTCCCACCCTAGCAACTCAGGCTTTGTCATACCCGGCGGAGTCAAGTATGGGTCACTTGCAACCTCAAATCTCTGCAATCTGGCTTTTCAAGAAATTAACGGGCTTCTTTTTGGGTCGATGCTCCTACCTCCCACCCTCGGTGCCTCAACGCCGATGGAGGAAGCCCAGAGGATGTCTGTCGCCCAGGCAGGCTCCCCAAGCAGCAGCCTTGCCGACGGAATCGGTCCTCAAACAGCTGGAACATGCCAAAGACCAAGGTCGACGCAGGGGGCAGAATATTCAAGCTATTCAAGAAATCAATGGCTTCAAATTGCACTAACTGCAACAGCAACTCTCGCTCCGTCCCATCTGGAGGAGTAACCTACGGGCCCCAAGCAGCCTCCCTTTTCACTATGCCAGTGGAGCAGGTAACTCAAGCCACCACTGGGCTCTTCTTCGGGACCATGCTCCCGCCAACGAGCTTCAGCGCTCCTGTACCATCGCAAGAAGCTCCCAAGAAGTCGTTTTTCAGCGCTCCTGTGCTTATTTACGCCTTACTTTGCATTATACTGTATATAAGCACACACAAAAAAATGTGATAATAAAAGAGTAGAAAGTGAAAAATTATATTTAAAAGATAGGAATAGTTTAAGAAAAACAAGAAAGTTAGATGTTTTCTTAAATGAAACTAGTAATAAGTGGTTATAAGCTGTTGTCCCAAAGGTTAGTAAGATGAAGGAAATTACTAATCTGAGGATAAAAATAAGCCTGAAAAATAGTTCCTATTCTGGAAACCAAACATTTGAACGTTGAAACCCTACTATACGCACATACACACATCTTGAAACTCGGGATAGTAGAGGATACCTTGAAATGCTCTTGTCTAGAAGCCAAAGTATGAAGAAAATAAAAGTGGAGAATAAAAGATAAAATGGTGAGAAGAAAAATGAACACCGGTTTTGTTATCACCGAGGCAGCAATAAAAAAAATTATAGCTAGGGTGCTTTATCACCTAGTGCATTAGACCAACTGGTTTGGGAGCCACTGCTAAGCCTTAGGTGTTGCAAGACGAGGAAAAACACCTAATTAGCAAGCACATGAGTAATCGATCGGTTAGTACCTCAAGAAGTATTAACGGTCGCATGAAGAATGTGTGAGCAAATTCCATCTAAATATCTATTAAAAAGTACTGAGGTAGATGGACAAGAGTATGATTGCTTGAATTGAATTCTCTGAGTGTAGAGATGTCCAGTTCATATACGTAGGGGTATATGATCAATGTTTGGAAGAAAGGTAGGAATGAAAACTAAAGGCGATGTTTTATTGAGGGATGATGTGATTTCTAACATCTTTTCATGACTATTAAGATAGGGCTCATAGCAACTGAAAAGCTGGTAGAGTTGAAAACTCTTATTTTCAAGTTCTTTCTTTTATAGTTCTTATCTTTATATAACTTTCACCATCTCTCTTTTATTATACGATTTTGTGGGTGTAATCTGCTGAAAACCCTCAGGAGACAACACCCCTCCTACTAGGGATATACCACTGACGCCGAGTAAGGAAGACCGGGGGCAACTCTCCTTCTGGACTGACTCCGCCGACTCCAACGGTGGAAATTGATGCTGCTGTTCCAACTGGAAACAGTTTTGAACCACTTAGGAAGGTCCACAAGAACTCTCCAACCGCTGTGCTGAAAAGATCTCCTCCACCTATGGAGAGCGCTACAAAGGTGATGCCGGAAAAGCCCCCTCAACGGCTGTCCTCTAAAATCTACAAGGTCTGGCGTCAAGTCGAAGACTCGGTAATTGATCAAGATTATCCCCGCCGACAGAAAAAGGTGAAAGTTCAGCAGGAAGAGGACCGTCCTATCAATGCACAAAAGGCGATAGCTACTTGGGTGCCCACGGCAAGTGACCCACGTCCGACGTTCGTCAGAGAGCTGCTATCTGAAGAAAGGGTGGCTGAGTTAAAAGACGTGCTTGTGCAGCATAGAGATTGCTTTGCATGGAACTATTTTGAAATGCCAAGATTAGATCCAGAGATTGCTGTCTATAAATTAGCGATATCCCCGGACTTCAAGCCAGTCAAACAGGCGCCGAGGAGAATGCGGCTCGAGCTTGAGATGAGCATCAACGCCGAGGTCAAGAAGTTAATCGACTCTGGCTTTATCCAGGAGGTTCAATATCCTGAACGGATCGCCAACATCGTCCCGGTGATGAAGAAAAATGGGACAGCGCGCATATGCGTAGACTTTCGGGATCTCAATAAAGCCTGCCCGAAGGATGATTTCCCGGTGCCAGTCACCGAACTGATGATAGACAATACGTCCACTCATGAGGTTTTCTCCTTCATGGACGGCTCATCAGGGTATAATCAGATAAAGATGCATCCTGAAGACCAGAAGCATACCGCTTTTGTTGGGGTAAAAATTTACACCCCGGTTGACCAGGTCAAAATCAAAGTCAAACCCCAAGCCAGGTGGGCCCAAGCCCAGGTCAAGCGGGCCCATGCCCAAGTCGAGCCCGCGGTCAGCCTCTCCGTGCGAACAACAAAATCATGTAATAAATAATTTTTATGTAATTGTTTATGCATGAATGGGCATAAAGCCAATATTTTGTAAGCCCATGGTTTATGTGCAAAAATGAAATGGCACATGAGCCATGGGATTGGCAAAATGCCATTTTTGCAAAGCCCAAGGGGCTATATGTAAATATGTAAGCCTATAGAAGGCAAGATGATGATGAATAAAGTAACACACTTTTCATTCTCTCCAAAAAAATTAGATCTGAGATCTTTTCTCCTTCCTCAAGGTTCCAAAACCTTCTTCTTTCTCTAGAATTAAATCAAGAGTTTTACTCTTCCTTTTCAAAAACAAGATAGTTTTTCACCACCAAACCCACAAAGGGGAACTTGGATCTGTCTTTAGATCCCAAAAACGAGAGATTTTGAGATCTCACATCTCTTGATCTTCAAGATCCAGGTAACAGAGGAGGAAGAAGAAGAACCCCTTCCATTAACCCCAAAAATACACTTAGGAGTCCAACTCCACTCTGATTTCTCTTCCGAGAATCTTTTTAGGCTAAAATCCTCTTTTCCTCGCCGGCGCTCAAGCGCAGAGCGCCCACGTGCCGACACGTGGCGTGCTTGCGCTCAAGCGCTTAGCGCTCAAGCGCAAAGCGCCCACGTGCCGACACGTGGCGCGCTTGCACAACAGCGCCCTGCGCTCGAGCGCAAGTCGCCCCTGTTCCCCTCCGAATGGCGGCGCACAAGACTGCGATGTCCTGACGCTGAGATTCGGGGCAGATGCTATTTGGTTTTATCCGTCCACCTCTCCGAAGATGCCAAGTTGATTTATGGCACCGTGTATCGGAGGTTTAGACGGATGCGGCCGATGTAGCAGACTTCGTCAGATTCCCCCTCGCTTGAGGGGTTTTTGATTGTGAGGACGCTCTTCCCTGCAGGCATACGCTACCGCATCGCGGTAACAACTTTCTCCTTCTCCAGAATTTCACTTCGTGTCGTGTGTGTTTGTTTTGTTTGTGGTTGCCCATGGATTGTATACGGAGACTGAGTAATGCCGTCACCCGTAGGACGTGGATTAGTCCAAATCCGTATTTACTTAGATTTGGGTTTGGTGTTTTTAGTTTAAGGATGCATTAGTCGCGTTGCGGCTAAGATCAACTTAAACGTTCGTTAAGGATACGATAGTCCAGTTTGAGACTAAGATCAACTTAACGTGATAATCCATTTAATATCTGGCCATCGGGACTCGTCACCTCTCTAACGTCGTTGAAGGATTACAACGGCAGATGTCAGAGGAGTTCGGAGATGTACCCTTGAACCAAAGTTGATTTGGAGTTTTATAGTCCATTTGAGTGTTTAAGGATACGTTAGCCGTATTTGGGGGCTAAGATCAACTTAAACGGGACCGTTTAGATCCGGCAAAAGAGCATTTGGAGGCTCTAATGTTCCAGTTTAGGGACGTAGTGGTCCATAGGTAGTTTAGGGACGTTGCGGTCCATATTCCAGTTTAGGGACATGGTGGTCCGTATTCCAGTTTAAAGACGTGGTGGTCCGTATTCCAGTTTAGGGACGTAGTGGTCTATGTTCCAGTTTAGGGACGTGGTGGTCCAGCATTAGTTTAGGGACGTTTCGGTCCAGCATTAGTTTAGGGACGTTTCGGTCCATGAGTTTAAGGACCCCGCAGTCCATGTTGATATGCGGTTGTCGGGACCCGTCATCTCTCTGACGTCGTTGAAGGATTACAACGACATGTGTCAGAGGAGTTCATAGATGTACCCTTGAACCCGTTGTAAATTGATTTAGGAGAGCATTCTTGCTCAGTCAATTTAGTTTGGGGACTTACGGCCATGATTGGGCTAAGTCCCGTTGAGCATATTCAACATTTTTCTTGATCTTTGGCCTATTAGGCCTGTGCTAGGGCTTTGCCCATATTTAATAATGCACTGCATTTTATTCTGGCCTGCTAGGCTTTTTTGATTTGGGCTTTATCCCTTTATTTATGATGCAGAGCATCTGTTTTGGTTTGGGCTCTGCCCTTTTTAAAATAATGCATTGCATTTTATTAGGACTTTTTGATTTGGGTTTGGCCCTTTTGTAAGCAATGCAGTGCATTTGTCTGGCGCTTTGCGCCAAGTAATGAGTGCAAGCTCATATAGCGATGACACGTGTCATGCTCTGGCGAGCGCAAGCGCAACAGCGCTGTTCTAGTGCGCTGCGCTTGCGCTGCTGACACGTGGCGCGCTGTGGTGAATTGCGCCAGTTTTAGAGAGCATGGCTCTGTTTCAAAAGCGCATGCTGACACGTGGCGCTCTCTGGTGGCTTGGCCAACCCAAGAGCGCAACAGTGCAGTTTTGCAAGTGCAAGGCACTATGATTTAAGAATCTTTTAGATTCAAGAACCAATGGTTCATAAAAGAAGTGCAAAGCACTTATTCGTTTCCTTGATCTAATTTAGATCAAAGAAAAACAAGTTATTCGTTTTATTTCGAGAACCAAGGGTTCATAAAAGTGCAAAGCACTATTTTTTATTTATTTTTGTTTTTTCCTGTTTTAAAGAACCAGTGGTTCATAAGAAGTGCAAAGCACTATTTTTATTTTTTTATTTTTTTAAAGATCTATGATCTGTTCATAAGAGAACTTTCACTTTTTCTAAAGGTCTTTACCTTTTTTTGTTCTTGAGGAGTTCTTCAGAGTTCTCTTTCTCTCTTTTTTTTTTTTAGAAAATGTTGATGCCTTTGAATTGAGGTCTAGGGTCCTTTTTATAGTGCCCATAAATTAGTTAAATTTGTTAAAGAGATCTTTGTCTGAGTGATTTGGGAAATTTTCCCCACCGTTGGATCTTTGATCCAAGGGGTTCTGTTTTACAGAAGAAAATCTTCTTGTTTTTAACAAGAACAGAATGATCTTTTTAGAATTTTAATTCTGTTTGGCGCAAGCGCCCCAGCGGGTGACACGTGTCAAGCAGCGCACAGCGCAGCGCAACTGCGCTTGCGCAACTGCGCTGACACGTGGCGCTCAGCACAGAGCGCTAGCGCAACTGCGCTAGCGCAACTGCGCTGCCACAATTGCGCTGCCACGTGGCGCGCAGCGCAACTGCGCTGCCACGTGTCGCGCAGCGCAGAGCGCAAGTCTGCTGAAGCGTTGCTTCAATTAATTAAAGTTTGAATTTTCAACAGAGCCTTGCTCTGATTGGGTGCGCTACCTTGGGCACTATGCTCCCTGCGCTAATGTGTATGATTTCGACACGTGGCGCTCTGCGCGCAGCGCAGGGGATCTGAAGCGTTGCTTCATTTATTTTAACTTTAATTCTCACTTTAATTTTCAAGACAGAGTTTTGCTCTGATTGGAGGAAAACAGAAGCATTGCTTCTTTTCCTACCTTGAAATTTGAACAGAGCTTTGCTCTGATTGGGGTAAACAAATGCCCCCCCACCGTTGTGCTTACGTGGCCCCAAACGCAAGTGCAACGGTGGTAGGATTCCAACCGTTGCGGCAACTATTGGAAGTTGAAAGGGCACTTGATGCCTATAAATAGGACCTTTGGTCCTACACAGATGATTATCATCTTTAAGATTTTTTATTTTCAAAAACTTCAGAGCTTTGCTCTTGCCTTTGAGAACTCCTTGAGTTAGATTTCCTTTAACAGAAACTATTTAAGTAAGAATCAGTCTTGACTTAAATCAATTTCAATTAATAGAGCTTTGCTCTCATAGATCTTTGATCTAAAGAAAACCCTTTTGGGGTTTCACCAAATAGAGCCTTGCTCTTAGGAATTTGTTTCAGGGTTTCTTAACCCATGAACAAAACCTTGCATCTTTGGCAAAACACAGATCTTTTTGATCTAAAAAAAGATGAACTCTTAAGAGTTTGGATAATGAAAATTAAAAAATGGAGTTTTGTATTTAATGGATTATATCATTAATAGTAATTATCTCAGAGTTCTCGGAGGATTTCTTTAAATTTCCCTTATTATTGAATTTGATAGGCGTCATCCATATTCGCAGAGCATTGCTCTCGAGGAGTTTAACTCTTTGTGCTCATTTTTTAACAAGAATTCGCCTAATCAGTTGGTCTGCTAATTTTGCTGATCTTCTTTCACAAGAACAATGGACGCCCATATGTATGCTCTTAATGAGATCATCTCTTACGGGGACATACGCCGACTTGGCCGCTCTCAAAATTGAGAGTTCACAAACGCGGAGTGTGCTGAAATTATGAGCCGCTTCGACGCGTACAACGGTCCTCTGCTTCCCCGGCTTTCCTCCCTTCTTAAGCTTATCGTGGGAGCCATCTGGGAAGCGGTTCCCCTGTTCTGTTCCGGTGTGCCGCTTAGGGCGCTGGATGCCGCTGAGGATAAGGTGCACTCGGTGTACCTGTTGAACTTTATCTCAAAGAGACGGCGAGGCAGTCTTATCGATCTCTTGCACGAGGTTTTTCAACAGTCTGCCATACTCGTTGCTTATCGGAGGGTGGAAGACATCAGGGGGGACCCTGACGCTTGTGCTCGCGAAAGAAAGCACACTAGGATGGTCCGCGAGGCTTGGAAAGTCATAGATAGGATCGCTTTTGAATTCCTCAATCCATGCCCTGGATCTGAGATTATTCCATTGTAACTTTCGTTTATTGTTTTTATGACTGTAAGAACTTCGGGCAATATTAATGGAATTTTTTTTATCCCAGCTTGTCTTTATTATATATCTTTTGTCCTGAGTCTTTTTGCCTATGCGTGAATGAATGTGTCTTGAACGCTTGATCAAATGTAAATCGGATGCTCTGTCTGTTGCTTTTCTTCTTTCTCAGCATGTCGTCACAATTAGCAGGTAATAAAGTAAGCCTTTTGATTTCTTCACGAGATAGCGAAGGCTTAGGCCGCAGGTTCAGATCCGCCGCCTAAGACTTTTCAACTCTATGAGCCGTGAGGGTCTCGTAGAGGTTTTTCTCCCTACGGATCGAGGGGATCTCGTAGGTGGGTTTTCTCCTTAGGAATCGTGAGGATCCCTAAGTGTGTTTTCTCTTATAAGTAGTAAGGATCTTATAAGAGATTTTTCCCTCTTACGAGTCGAGAGGACTTGTAAGCGGTTGTTTCCCTCCTTGTCGAGTTTCGAGTTTGGAGAGTGAGACCCGCGGATAGTGTGCAAGAGACCGTTTTGGGCCAACTTGCAGGGTCCCAGTGCTTAGGAAACAGGCTCCTTTTATGCCTACTGCCTAAGGCTTTATCTCGCGAGTCGAGCCGCATCGAGAATTTCTCGCAAAGACATCAATTACTTCACAAGTCGAAACGAATCGAGCGTTTCTCGCAAGAGCATGCTAACGCCGCATTTGACCTCTGCTCTTTACGACAGAAGCCCGTTAAGGTCGGTGGTACTTAGGGTTTTGGCCATTGTACCGTCGCATAAGCTGATATAGTCCTCGATAGGCAATCGTGCTGTTCGAGTAGCCCTGCGGCTGCCGTGTCTCTGATCCCTTCGGGGGCTGGACAAGACGTCTTCAAGCAATCTTCCTAGGCAGTTTGACCGTCGGAAGAGCAAGCGTTAGGAATTTGCCATGCCGCTTTTTACTTGAGGTTAGGCTCATTTTGGCGAGCCCCGATGAGTCATAACCACTCCGCGCTGGTGTGTGATGATCTCCGATAGTCTTTCAGGTTTTATATGAGTTGCCGTCAAGACCCTGAAGCTAGGAATTTGGCCTTTGCTTCGTTTTGCTGGCATCGCGTCTGCTGTATCGAGACGAATGTCGTGGTGGGAACTAGGGATTTTTCTATGGCTCCATTTGATTGTCGCGTCTGCACCCTGCTGGAGGAAGAACGCTGGAGTGACATCTCGTCTGCTGTATCGAGACGAATGTCGTAGTTGTCTCTAGGTTGCTGGTGAACCGTCGAGGTTTGGAACTAGGGATTTTGCCGTGGTTCCATTTGTTTGATGATGTTGCGTCATCTGTGTCGAGACGAACGTTGGGGTGACATCTCGTCTGCTGTATCGAGACGAACGTCGAGGTGGTGACCACTCTGTGCTGGTGCGAGATGATCTCCGATTGTCTTTCCGGTTTTATATGAGTTACCGTCAAGACGTTGAAGCTAGGAATGTGGCCTTCGCTTCGTTTGCTTTGGTGTGTCCAAATCCTGTTGGAGGAAGAACGCTCGGGTTGACATTGCGTCTACTGTATCGAGACAAACGTCTAAATAAAGCTGGGATTTTGCCATCGCTTCGCTTTGTTTCGACCGCAAGGTCTTTTGTTGGCGTTGTATATGCATCTTGATGGACTGCGAAGGAACGCCTTTATTGACATCTCATCTGCTGTAATGAGACGAATGCTCAGATGGTCTCTAGGTTGTCTGTGAACCGTCGAGATTTAGCTTCGTCTTCTGGCGGAGCCTGTTGGGAAAGTATGGTTCCCTCTTTATTTACGCCCTTGGATTGTATACAGGGATCGATGTGAACTTAACTGTAAGGCCAAAGTTTTATCATCATTTTTTTTATCTCCGCGATGCTCTATCATTTCAGCTTTTATATCGCGAAGGTCGCGATTGCCCAATCATTTCGGCTATTTTTCGCGGTGCCCAATCATTTCGGCTATTTATTTTATTTTTACTCGCTGCTTTTTATTGCGAGTTGCCCAATCATTTCGGCTATTTTGCATGCATACATTTTACTTGCTGCTCTTTTTTTTTATTGCAAATTGCCCCATCATTTCGGCTATTTTGTATGCATGTGCGGCCTACTGGCTTTTCGCCGTAAACCTGAAATTAGACACCGATCTCGGCATCAGTATCGCTACAACTGGGATATTGCCGGGAGCGAATCATCATTTTCCTCTGTCGTTGTCGAACAAAGGAGGCTTAGTGAACAGGGTTAGGTTCCTATCGACTAAGGCTTTTGACTTCATGAGTCGTAAGGGTCTCACAAAGGTATCTCTCCCTACGAGTCGTGAGGATCTCACAGGTGTGCTTTCTCCTTAGGAATCGTGAGGATTCCTAAGTGTATGTTCCTCTGTAAGTCGTAAGGATCCTACAAGAGGGTTTTCTCCATATCAGTCGAAAGGACTTTATAAGGGCTGTTCACCGTATGGACATGTCCCCCGTCACGGATGGGATTTGGTTAGAGAAATGTTTATTCGCGCCCGTGGATTGTATACAAGGGTCAGTATCGAGCCGCTTGTAGGGCAATATCGGAAGTTGTGGGGGGGTTTGCTTAAGCACAGGTTTAGGTCTCTGTAACTTAAGACTTTCAAATCTTATAAGTCGTGAGGGTCCCATAAGAGAGCTCTCCTTACGAGTCATGAGGATCTCGTAAGTGTATTTTCTCCTTAGGAATCGTGGGGATCCCTACGTGTGCTGCTCCCATGTGAGTCGTAAGGATCTCACGCGGGTGGTTTCTCCTTACAAGGTCGAGAGGACCCTATAAGTTTCTTTGAACGAGGTTGCGCCCTTTCGGGTTTTCACAAACACTCGCCGGTAGTCCCGCTGTTTTTACTCACGGAGCCCTTTCGGGTTTTCATCCGTGCCCTTTTTTGCTTATGGACATACCCTTTTTTTATTCTTTTTATATATATATTTTTTTACGAGGTCGCGCCCTTTCGGGTTTTCACGAACACTCGCCGGTAGCCCTGCTGTTTTTACTCACGGAGCCCTTTCGGGTTTTCATCCGTGCCCTTTTTTGCTTATGGACATACTGTTTTTTTGTTGTTTTTTTCATCTCGTCAGCCTAAGGATGTTGCGGTATTAGTTTAAGGATGTTTCGGTCCGCTATTAATTTAAGGACATTTCGGTCCGTTGTTAGTTTAAGGACGTTTCAGTCCCTTATCCAGTTTTAGGACGTAGTGGTCCGGTGTCGCCGTATTTGAGGTGAATATCTAGTTTATTGACTTTTTGGTTTATGGGGCTTTCTCTATGACTGACCATGATGCCCCCGGCGTATCCATCTTTCTCGGAGCATGCGGTTGTGGCGGGTTCACCTTTCAATTTTCGGACAACGCGAACTTGCCTTGTTGGTATTGGTCTTCAACCCAGTTCTTGAAGACGTAGCAATCCTCGATCAGATGACCTACCGTTTGATAGTAAGGGCAATAATTAGGATTATTAACATCGCCTGGCCGCAACGGACGTTTTGGACTCGGTAGATTGATGAGTCTGTCGCACACTGCCAGTTCGAACAGTCCCCTTGTTTTATCTTGCGGAAACGAGTAAGGACGTTTCAACTTTTCCTGGAGGGGTTGCCGCTTGTTGCTTTGGCGAGCAACCTGTCTAGGGTCACTTAATTGTTGTTGAGCGCTGGCGACGAAGGCCGTTTTTCCTTTTCCTTTATCCTTTTTGTTCACTCCGTTGTTTGCAGGGCCGAGATTTTTTCCGAGTAGCGTGCGATTGCATGGCTGAACGTTCTCGCAGCTCCTCAATTCCTTCATTTTTGAAATAGATTCCCCGAGGGAAGGGTTGGGGGTAGCTTCTTCGTCAGAGTCGCTTCCAAAGGTGATAATATGCGATACCTTAGAGTCGGCTATATGACAATCGTCGGCGGCTCTTTTGCGCTCATCTATCGCATTTTTTCGACGTCTACAAGCTTCACATTTTGTCCTGTCGAAGTTTTGCTTTTGAGCGACATACCCTTGCCACCAACAGTTAAAGGATTCGCAGTCTTCGGTAGGATGTATGATCTTCTGATGATATAAACAGAAGTTAGCGTGCATCTCTACCTCAGCGAGAGTATTTTCTTCAGAGGGCGGTAGCTTCATTCCTACTGATAGAGCTTTGGCGAACCTTTTCCTCGTCTTGAATTTGTTTTTATCCGCAGTGGATGGCTTTTGATTTGACGGGAATGCCTTGGCTCTTTCCAGTATGTCCATCTCACGCTCTTGATCGGCTTTCGCTTTCAGACGAATTTTATTTAGGAAGACATTGATCAGCTCGTCTGATGGCTGTAGAATTTCTGGTCGGGGTTCGCCATTGGTTTCTTGGCGCAAGAAGCCTCTTCATCATCTGCCAGTGAGTGAGAAATCACATGACAAGTCGCTACGTAGTCTTCAGATTCATCTGATGAGTTTTCTCCATCGTTTTCATCCTTGACTAAAGAACAAGCTGCCCCCGGCGTGTCAGTCTTCTTTGGAGAATGCGGCTGGGTTTCCGACAGCGCGAACTTGCCTTGTAGGTACTGATCCTCGATCCATCCCTTAAAGACGAAACAATCCTTAATCGGGTGACTTACCGTTTGGTGGTAAGGGCAATAATTGGGATTATTAAGATCGCCTGGCTGCGACAGACGCTTTGGACTCGGTAGATTAATGAGTCTGTTGCGCATTGCCAGCTCGAACAGTCTTCTCGTTTTATTCTGAGGAAACGAGTAAGGACGTCCTAGCCTCTCTTCGAGGGATGGGCGTGCACGCACGTTGTTTTGGCGAACAACCGGCTTTGAGTTGTTCGACTGTTGCTGAGCATTGGCGACGACGATCGTTTTCCCTTTTCCTTTCTCATTTTGGGAATCTGGTTTTGGAGGAGACGGTCCATGGCTCATCCGGTCCATTTGGGCTAATTTGTCGATCAAGGCCTGGAAGGTGGTCGGCCTGAGAACATCATGAATTGCGAGATGGTCGCCTGCGGATCGAGAGTGCTCACAAACATGCCTACCGCAGATGCCTTTTCTATGCGTTGTTCGCATTTCGACCATAGGTTTCGCCATCGTGTTGCGTATTGGACCCACGTTTCGCCTGGCCTTATTCTGGCATTTATTAGTGCTGTTATCGGGGTGCGTTCACTAGCACTCACGAATCTTTGTGTAAACAGTAACTCCATCTCTGCAAATGTTTTGACAGAGTCGTTAAGTAGCTCCGAATACCATTCAAAGGCTGTTTCTGCTAATCTGCCGACGAATTGACGTAGCAACAATTTGTCATCGCCTCCAGTATTGCCGCATAAGGCCCTGAATTGAGCGACATGCTGATGCGGATTCCCTGTCCCTTTATATATGTGGAACTTAGGTATTGTATAGCCCGGCGGGTACTGTACCTGATCATACCAGCCCGGATATGGTCGTCCTGTTTTGACGATCTGACCGGCTGCCTCAGTCTCATGATGAACCCGTATCTGCTGGGCTATATATTCGTCCAGGTCAGCTTTGGAGATTGCCTCCTCCTTGGCCGTTGACAAAGCCAGTGGAGGATTTGACGTTTCCCCCCTGTCGTCTTCAAGGACAACCGGAGGATCTTCAGCAGGAGGGTTCTGCTGAATCATCATCCCTACCATATCTTGGAAGAGAAGCGCCATTTGTTTTATATTAGCCGCTTGCTCTGCAGCTTCTTCGTCCTTCTTTTCGAGGACTCTGCATAGGTAATCAGTGTCAGTTTCTTGTTCATGACGCTGCTCCGATGATGCCTCTGAGCTTTCTTTTGGCTCGGTAAGGGCGGCCATTGCAGTCATCATCTCTTGAAGCTTTTGCTGCTGCTCCTGGGCTTTGGTCATGGATCGGGTGAGTGGTCGGTGACCCGTCGAAGCACGGCTTTCCTCCTTTCCAGAAGCCATATAAACAGTGTGCACCACCATGTCCCCAGACTTGGGGCATTTGTGTCCATCGCTTTTACATTTCGCCTTGTTCACAGGGGCTTTTTGCGGCCTCCTTTTCTTTTGAGTGATTGACGTTGAGGGTGTCGTTGTAGTGGACACTCGAGTAACCGTTGTTTTTTGTGGCTTGACGGAGTAATCCTTTTCTTGCCGAACCTTCATCTTTTTCTGTTGGCGGGGATAGTTTTCATCAATCACCGACTCCTGGACCTATCGCCAGACCCCGTAAATTTTAAAGGACAGCCGCTGAGGGGGCTGCTCTAACTTTTTCTCTGGAGTACTCTTCGCAGCTGAAGGAGTTCGTTTCAACATTGTAGTAGAAGAGTTTCTGCGCACCGTGTTCAGCAATTCAAAGCTGTTCCCGGTTGGAAGAGCAGCATCGATCCCCACCGTTGGAGCTGGCGGAGTTATTTCAGAGGGGGAGTTGCCCCCAGCCTTCCTCACTCGGCGCCAGTGGCGACGTCGAGCATGTCGTGCGGATGAGATCACCTCCGTTGTTGGATAAGCTTCTTCATGCCCCCTCTGAGCAGGGAAAGCAGCTTTGAGGACCTCGCCTGGAGCAGCAACCGGAATGGCCAGCCTTGTAAAAACTGACTTTTTGGAAGGAGGAGTCTTTCTAATGATTTCGTCCGCTTGAGCCAGGATAGCTATCCGCTTTGGGATGGAAGCTTCGGGTATCGCGGGTTTGCAGACGTTCTGGCCCAGTCTGTTGAAAACTGAGGTATTGAAGCTGGGCGACCCGTTGAGAGGGGTCGCGGCAGTGGTAAGCCGATCAAAGACCGACTTCTTTGGGGCTTCTTGCAACGTCATTGTGGCATTGAAGCTCAACGGTGGGAGCATAGTCCCGAAGAATAGTCCAGTGGTGGCCTGAGTTACCTGCTCCACTGGCATCTTGAAAAGTGAGGCCGCTTGGGGCCCATAAGTCACTCCTCCAGCGATGACGGAGCGAGAGTTGCAGCTGTAGGTGGTGCAGTTCGAAGCCATCGATCTTCTGTTTTCTGCACGGAGCAAGACACCAAATCTTAGCACCTTGAATCCACAGGCAACCACAGCAAACCGCGATTTGCTCGCGAACACGACACACGAAGTGTGGAGTGGAAAGAGGAAGAGCGTCCCACCGGGCGTGCCAGAATCTGTTCCCCTCCGAATGGCGGCGCACAAAACTGCGATGTCCTGACGCTGAGATTCGGGGCAGATGCTATTTGGTTTTATCCGTCCACCTCTCCGAAAATGCCAAGTTGATTTATGGCACCGTGTATCGGAGGTTTAGACGGATGCGGCCGATGTAGCAGACTTCGTCAGATTCCCCCTCGGTTGAGGGGTTTTTGATTGTGGGGACGCTCTTCTCTGTAGGCGCAAGCCCTGCAGTTAATTACGCTACCGCATCGCGGTAACAATTTTCTCCTTCTCCAGAATTTCACTTCGTGTCGTGTGTGTTTGTTTTGTTTGTGGTTGCCCGTGGATTGTATACGGAGACTGAGTAATGCCGTCGCCCGTAGGACATGGATTAGTCCAAATCTGTATTTACTTAGATTTGGGTTTGGTGTTTTTAGTTTAAGGATGCATTAGTCGCGTTGCGGCTAAGATCAACTTAAACGTTCGTTAAGGATACGATAGTCCAGTTTGAGACTAAGATCAACTTAACGTGATAATCCATTTAATATCTGGCCATCGGGACTCGTCACCTCTCTAACTTCGTTGAAGGATTACAACGGCAGATGTCAGAGGAGTTCGGAGATACACCCTTGAACCAAAGTTGATTTGGAGTTTTATAGTCCATTTGAGTGTTTAAGGATACGTTAGCCGTATTTGGGAGCTAAGATCAACTTAAACGGGACCGTTTAGATCCGGCAAAAGAGCATTTGGAGGCTCTAATGTTCTAGTTTAGGGACGTAGTGGTCCATAGGTAGTTTAGGGACGTTGCGGTCCATATTCCAGTTTAGGGACATGGTGGTCCGT